>CAOLHI010000001.1:0-600000 GCA_948474755.1 Ctenosaura bakeri
TAAAACAAACCTTTCCCAGCCATTCTCACATTTGCAGGGCTGAACTGGACAGGATATTTCTATTTAAAGGGGTGAGTCGAATCTAACTGTCCGTCATTCTTGGAAAGAGCTTTGGATAGACCTTAGACCTGATATTTCTTTTATCTGTAGGTTTAAAGTACTGGGAGAAAAAGGACAGAGATATGGCCTGGATCCTATTGTTAGTCATGGTGAGACTAGTCCCATTGAATCTATGGGACTGGTCTGTATCTTGACTCACCATTGAGTAGGTCTGTTTTTGTTGGGACCAGCAATAGGATTCAGGCTCTAGATATACGGTGATACACCGTATGTGGGAGCGTTATACAAATCCTTCAGGTCCTTATTAGGAGTCCTACTGCCAGGTTGGAGGTAATGTTAGCTCAGCATCATTTCCAAAAGCTCCTTCAAACCTAGAACTTCATTTCTCCTTGGGTTCTCTTCTCTATCATTGCTCGGTCCTTTTTGACCACTGGTTTTGGACTCTGTTCTTGAGATCCTCATCATTTGGGCAGGATGTTCTCTCAACCATGTTTTCCCCACCCACATTCCTATAGGGCACCTCAGAAAGGAAAATCCTTGTGTTCGCTGCTTGTATACTTTTGCTACATGTCATCCCCTGGTTTCTAGGATGTACACATCCCCAAACCTGGAACCTATAAAAAGAAAAACCCAGTAACAATAACCATCAGGAACTCAGTACTCTCAGGCTCCTTTAACTGTGGGAAGATCATTTTGACTCAACCCATTTCCTCAAGATAATTTCCCCCAGTGATCTTGTGTAACAGTCTAAATATATGTGGAGCCATTCAGGAGATAGTTCAGCATGTGTCAGAACTTTAAAAAGTTCTTCTGCTTTGGAAATTAAGAGAGAGGGATTCAGTTTTAAGTGTGTGTGTTATGTGCCTTCAAGTCGCCTGTCAACTCATGGTGACCTTATGACTTCAGCAGGGTTTTCTTAGGCAAGGAAGGAACAGGGTTGCCAGTTCCTTCCTCTGAAATAGAGCCTACAGAAGCTGGTATTCTTTGGGAGTCTCCCATCTGAGTACTCACCAGGTCTGACCCTGCTTAGCTTCTAAGATCAGACAGGACCTGGTGCTTTCAGGGTATTTAGGCTGCTACATTTTTATGCACCTATCTTCATTGTGTAAAACCACAACCTTGTGCTGAACTTGAACGTTCCTCTTCCCCTTACACCCAACCACGGGCACCCCTCAGAAGTGTGATGTAGTTGTGTTAAAGGATGAAAAAGACAGTTTCATAACTCCTTAGTTCCAAGATTTAAGTTCCCAACTTAAGAACTCTACCACATATTCTCTGCAGGTACAAAATAACTGTGACCACAGCAAAAGAAATGTTTTTAAACATTCGGGTTGCTTCACACAAGACAGTTTCACCTATCAGGGTCATATCCATGTAGGAAAAGCATCTGAAAGCATTTATTAAATATTATTATGTTTAGTAAAAATATTGAACTCTAGATTCTCATAGCTGATTTATTACATAAATGTTGCATAAATATTGAATAAACGTTCATGGACTAGAACCACACGTTCAGATGCATGGAGTGGCCTAGAAAGTTGCTGAGAAAACCCATGAGCCACCCAAACAAAACACACCCAATTCTTTACATTGTAAATGTACAGGGTAGCACAAAGTATATCTCAGTCCTATCGGCAGGAATTCAAGATGTAGCCAAAATAATCTCCCCATTTTCACCGCTGCAATGGTTCAGTGTACACAAAATTATAGCCAGGTAGCTGCAAAGATAATATTAATCAGACGGGCATGCAAAGAGAAATGCTCACACTTCTAATATTTTACTGTGTGCACCAGTGGAGGAAATCTACAAAATGAAGATGCAGGCATTTGTGTCACATTAAAGAAGTCAAATATGTTCAGTGTAGGAAAAAATGATTGCTCCCAGGACTTGGGGATGAAGGCTGCTTATATTTCAAAACTGAGACCCGTCTTGGGGAATGTTTTCTGCACATGCTCAAAGTAGATGATGGCCAACCTAGTTCCAGGGCTTACATAGAGAGCAGTGGCTGGTGATTCCCATGTCCACGGGGCAGTGAATTCACTCTAGGTTCTAGTACAAATTTCAGAGTAACTGTCCAAGGTGCTGGATCCTGTCCCCCCAACTAGGGAAAATTTCTTTAAAAGTAAGACTAAAACCTGGATTCAAAACCACACTGAAGCCACCAGCTACCACTGCTTTGACACACTTTTCAGGAGCATGTAATTCTCACACAAATCCTTCTCAGATTAAAATCTAGAGATCTAGCCTTGGCCCACTGCGGTTGTCCTTGGGCAACCTACATTTCCCAAGGCTCAGCAGGTGTCAGATAGGGAAGGGAGAGGAGGGAGAGACTGTCTTCTTGTGGGTAAAGCCCTATTGCTGCCCATGGTGTTGTTGTTGCCATCAACAGGCCCAATAGATGAATATAATTTGAATGAAGGGAGGAACAGTAGCTGTGGAAATGGAGGACAGAGCGTGGTGATGGGTTATAAGTGTTTCCAGGAAGGGGCCCCACCAGGTGTCAGCTAGGAAAAAAGCTGTTCCTCAATTTTACCATGAAAGAGTCAGCCTAATTCTAAGCCAAAATTAGTAAGTGTCATGACCCATGCATGCTCACCTATCACAAGTGAAAAATTTGTAGAGTAATAGTAGAAGGATGGTACAGAATGAAATCTTTGCTGGATGGTGAGAAAGCAATTACATTTTGATGATGTGGATCACGGTTAGTGGCCTTACCCCATGACTGGTTTGAGAATAAGGTAACCTTGTGAAAGGGGGGATTTTGGGGTTGAATCCTATTGTCAATCCCAATTAGAGAAAGCCCATTGGGAGTTACCTATGTTTTGAGACACCATTCAACTGTGGATTCAATAGGTCTACTCTAGGTGAGAGTCACTCACAGGATCCAGACTGGAGGCTCCTGGCCTTCAGAATTGCTTGACTGTGGAATAGGCTCTCTCAAAGGCCAGTGTCTTACCTCCATGAGAGGTTCTAAAAACAGAGGTTGGATGGCCGTATGCTGGGGGACTTTACCTAAGAATTCTGAACGGCAGGGGGTTGGACAAGTTAACTATGGTGTTCCCTTCCAAATGTTCTAGGGTTCTGTGATGCCTTTTAAATAGATAATGTTAACAGGGATGTACCAGGTCAGTAGCATCACGCTGAGATTTCAGAGCCAGAACATAAGCGAAGGAGGACTTGTGAAGCCACAGGGCAGGTCCTTTTGATGACCTTTGATGGGTCCTTCTGATGTAACAGAGCAGGTCAAAGTCAAAGGTTTAACATGCACACCAGAAGTGCTTTTGGATCATCTGATTGTGAAAATGGGCATGAGAACAAGCTGTAAGATCAAATTCTGAAGACAGCCCAATGAACCAGGTGGCATGACAACCCAGAACCAGAAGAATGAAATGATGAAACCAGTTTTGGTGGATCTGCAGTAGCAATCATCTCCAATAGGGCTTTCATTCCATGTAACTATCCTATTTTTTCCATAAGTTCTAAAATGTCTTAGTTTGAGTCCCTTCCTCTCAATTTTTTCCCTTTGTCTTCAGTTTATTTCAACTGCTGCAAACTTAGTTTGAAGTCAAAAGTAGTTTACACTTGGCTAATTGAGCCTGGGGAAAAGAAGAGGAGGGGTGGAATTTTGCCTTTCCCCCTAAAGCCTCTCTTTGCTTCTTTTCTCTTCCTCATAGCTAACTTTTACCATTTGGATCATACTTTGGTGCTGCTTGTCCACACCTGTCCTGGCTTTTCATCTGTCAAATGTTGGAACCGGGGAGGGGGGATATTCCTTAGCAATTCACCTCTCTAACATTCCAAGGCTTTATTTTCGTTCTTGTATATTCATGTCACATTGCACTGTCTATCCTAAAATTTGAGAGCGTGCTCTGCCATTTGAGATTAAACATTTAATTTTTCCATGGACTGAACTTTCATTTTGGCAGTTTTATACTGCATTGGGTGTGGAAGAAAATTCCACCTATGAGACTTGAGGATGTGTTATCATTAATATCTCAAACAACCGTTCATCTGGCGTACTCAGATGCCCAGCAGGCCTTGGGCTGGCACCCATTTCTGTGGGTGAAGACTCTTCCTCAATAACCTCTGTTCTTCCTCTTCTTCTACCTCAACCCAAGTCTTCTTGAAACCAAGACCATCCCCCATAGCTCACAGCCAAGCCTGGCTTTGCGGAAACAAGCTAACTCTAATCTTTCAACACTCAATTAGCACGTTGGATATTTTATTATTATTTTTTGCCTCCAGCTCCAAATTACCTTCAAGGTGTACAGTGCAATTAGCTAAAAATATTTCTTGACTCATTTTTAATTGCACTAAACCTAGGATGCACCTCCAGCTAGAAAGAATAAGGTGAAAATTGGTGTCCCCATATGTTTAAGATTGATTGAAGCCTGAGATCACTCAATAAGCTTTCAGAGACCTATTAATTATTAAAGTTTTATTAATTTCTTTTTGCACTTTTTTTTTAAAAAAAATCCAGAGCCCCAGTTGGTATGATGTTTCTGAAATTCAATAGCTGCATCAGTGATGCCAGGTTCTGTGGGCTAGAAATAAAATCCAAGCACGTCTTGTATGATTAAACAAGGCCCAACAATACAAACTTTTAATGCACGCGAATTTATTTGGCAGAGAATTTATTTGCAGGAGAATAAGAATAAGGAGAATAAGAAAGCTAAAGGTATCTATATTCTATTTTCAATGTGCTGAATTAAAAATGTGTAATCTTTGGATGCAAGCTTTTCATCAAGTTCTAAGTCTGGTGATTTCACAGAAAATGCTAACCAGGGTGGAGGAGAAATCCAGAAGCTCAAATTTACTAAGACCCAAGAAGAACAACATTTATAGGGGAAAAAAATGTAATCCACAGTTAAAGTTGTGTTATTCTGTTGTAGCTCCAAGGAAAACAGTCACCCTGAAATAGTCATGACAATGGCAAGAATGCCTCTGCATTTTACACAACTTGAACATTATCTGACCCATGAGCAGCTGTACAGGTGGGAGAGATCAAATAGGATGAGGAATGTTTTGTATTCCCAGGGCAACTTTTATACAGGGGAGGGGACTGCAGCTTCTCAAACCCACTTTATGGCCCCTGAAACCCCCTGGCAGTTCTTCAAAGTCTTCCAACCTCCTCCTGCTCCTCCTTTTTTTAGATAAAGAATCGGCATAACATATTATCAAACATTTTACAGATGAAAACTGGAACACATGTAGCCAAGCAATAGTAGGGTAGTCCAGGTGGCAAAAGCTATTCACGAAGGACTGACATTTATAGGGGGCCTGCAGCTGTTTGCTTTTGACTTAATCTGCTGGCAAGGGCAAGATTCTACTGTCTCCTCTCCTCTGATGTGTGAATGGAGGTCAGACTACTCCTGACCTTTGAACTCAGCTTGCAGCAACGAAAGTAAGCTGAGGGCAAAGGGGAAATGTGGGAGGTAGAGAGAGAAACTGGGACATTTTAAAACCAGCTGCAAAAGGGGAACAACAGTGGTTTAATCGGGACTGCCTCTTCCAAAGTGGGACAGTTGGAGGGCATGGTAGATTTTGGAGGTGATGCCCTTGCCCACAAACTACACAGAAAGCTCTCCTCCCATCATACACAGAAATTTGCAAAAATAGCAAAGACTTTTCAAGACACTACAAATCAGGGTGCTAGGATATGACATCTGGGCCATTTCTACACTAGACTGTTATAGTGTTATTATTCCACTTTCAATATCCTATGGAATCCTGGGATCTGCAGTTTAGGGAGGGGCTCCTCAAAAGCTCCTCCCTAAACTGCAAACTCCAGGATTCCATAAGATGTTGAAAATGGAATAATAGCACTATAACAGTCTAGTGTGGAAATGGCCCTGGAGTCCTCTCCCAGTTGTGGGGTGCATTGGCACATGGTTGTGCAGGGCCTTGAGAACTCTCCTCAGCTGCCTGTTCTTGATGTACTCCATGCCCATTTCCTCACTAGCCTGTTCTAGCGTATGATTCCACTTTCAACATCCTATGGAATCCTGGGGTTTGCAGCTTCGGGAGGGGTCAGCCGGCCCTTCCTGAAGCTGCAAACCCCAGGATTCCATAGGATGTTGAAAGTGGAATCATAGCGCTAGAATAGGCTAGTGTGGAAATGAGCCATGAGTGGGAAGGTGCTGGAATCTTAACTTCCAGTGCCTTGGAAACCTTTCAGTTGAGGTGCTGCCTGGCTGAAAAGTATATTTTTTGGGATTGCATTGTCATAATAGTCACCCCTCAACCTTATTTAATCTTAGCCATTGTTGTCTTGGTGTGCCTTCAAGTTGTTTCTGACTTATGGCAACTCTAAGGTGAACCTATTATGGAGTTTTCTGGGGCTGAAAGGTCACCCAGTTGGGTTTCCATGGCCAAGTGGGGAATCAAACCTTGGTCTCCAGGATCATAGTCCAATGCTTAAAACAGTACACTATGCTAGCTCTCTAACCCTAATATTAATGCTAATCCTAACTCTAACCCTAACTCTAACCTTAACCTTAATTATTAGGCATTGCCTTAATATCAGCAATGTTTTTACGACTTCTGGAAAAAAGCATTGCCTCTCTATATCCTTGCTCCTTGAAAGCCATTCCTCTGTCAGATAAGCCAGGTCTACCAGTTATTGATGGAAGCTATCTGCAATAGTCTGCTGCCCCCTCAAAATGCCAACAGGAAGTGATGCAATGTCACTTCCTGGTGGCATTTTTGTAAGAGACTGCAGAGGAAAACAGAGGTGCTTGGTCTTTTATGGGGATGTAAGTCTATGGGGGGCCCCCGGGAGGAAAATGAGCCCCCTGTCCTCATGTAGGTGCTTACCCCACTTCACAGAAATATAATAAGTTATACAACCCCAGAAAGATTTGTTCACTTGCTGCACATTAAATTTACCAGATTTTATGCAGTCTATTTGGTGAGTTTATCTAACAAGTTAACCACTTCTGTAAGGTTTGGTAATGTGAGCCATCCAAACATTTTAAAGCAGTCACTTCAAAAGGTTTATTTCTTTTTGCAGTCACTGGCCATACATGCATATTCATCACTGTCCATTGACTCTTTTGTCCAGTGTTGAGTTGCATCGCTGAACAAGTTATCCTTGCTCACATGCCACAGGGAGAACATAGGCATAACCCATCCTGTGTAATGCTTTCCCATTTCATGGGTTCAGCTGAATATCACTGAGTCCTGTAGTTGTCATGGGAGTGTGAACAGGTCCTTCCATAGCCCAGGGTGCATGTTTTCCTAAACATATGACATCCATTAAATCATTAAAATAAACACGCATCTCACTCCATGCAGACAGATCTTTTCACAGTTTCCCATTTTGGCACACAGCTGGAGAAGATGAAGGAGACAGGAGTCTCAGTTCATAACTCAGAGCCAGCATACGATCTATCTATCTATCTATCTATCTATCTATCTATCTATCTATCCCCTTAACTAACACCTGGACAAAGCTCCACCTAGGTGTGCATTTGGGGATGCTTGTAGATCTATCACTGATCTTGGAAGCTCACATGGCCTCATTGGCACAGAGTTGCTTTTCTCTCTGGTTTCCTCCTGGACAGAGACAGCCTGGCCTTTTGTTTCCATGCTTTGAAAAATTCCATGTTGGCTGAATGTTATTTGCTCTATGTGAGTTGCCTTTGAAGACCGTCCAGAAACCTCCATTAGTTCAGGATGCAGCTGCTAGACTGCTAACAGGAACCAGGAGGTGGGGACATATCATAGCTGTCTGAGAGAACTTCACTGGTCCTTATTTTGCTTCTGTGCTCAGTTCAGAATGCTGGAACTTGTGTGTAACCCCCCCAAGTCCTCCCACCAATCACTTTGTGGCATAGGAGCTAGTTATCTATTGGACCACATTCTCCTGTATCTGTCCAGCCATGTACTGAAATCTGTATCATTAGCTCTTCTCAGATGTTTCTTGGTATCAGAAGTTGGTAGCAACAAGAAAGCAAAACTTCTTTTCAGCAGTTCTGCCCTGCTTGGAAAATTTCTTCCAAAGCGATGTCTACTGTGGTAAGTAACAGGAATGAAACAGAATCCTAGAACTGGACCAAGGACCATTTAGTCCAAGCTTCTGTCATGTAGAAATATACAACTACAGCATTCCTGAAAGATGCCCATCCAAGATGGAATCTCTTCTCTTGTCATTTGAATCCAAAAAATGTTCCCCTCTTTTAAGCTTCTGTGAATTTTTATTGACTGGAAGCTTACTTTGTGAAGGGTTTTCTTTTCACTGTTTCAAATCTTCTTCTTGAGGGAGGGCATCACTTCTATTTTCCTCTTTTGTAAGAGGTCCTGGAAATATCAACAGGTGGCTGAAGAACAGCATATATATTCAGCATATGAATTGTACATGCCTCCCTCAAACATCTGTACATGGCAGAAGAGAAGACTGGTTCCATACTCACTAAATGAAAATAGGTTGGAATTCTGTTGGTGTTTTACAGACATATCAATGTCCCTATGCATGAGGTTATAATGCTTTAGACATTGCAAAAATGTCTCTCTTTTGTTCACAGTTTCATCCGTAGAGTTTCACAAGTGTAACTGTTACTTGCACCGGTGCACATTCTTGGATTTTCACAACTATTCAACAGGGCCTTCAATTTAACCCCCAATTCATCAGGATTTCTGGAATAGCCACTGTGCGTCCCCCATTTCACAATGGGACAATAAGAGAGCACATTGGTAGATAGCACAATCAGTTGTGTAAAATTCAGAAGAAAGGTATTTGCTGGCATATAAGACACATTTTTTCCCCTAAAAAATACCATCTGAAAATAGAGTGCATCTTATATGCCAGTGTGTTTTATACGCTGACAAGTACGGTAATGCTAAATGCAGAGGGAAGGAGGGGGAGTGAAAGGAGTTCTCCCCATCCGGGCAAAACAGGGAGGGAGGGGGTAAGGGAAGCCTGGTGCATTGTTTTCATTCCCCCCCTTTCCTGCCCATTTTGCCTCACCAGGGTACTAAGAAAATTTTCCTGAAAAATACCCCTTGAAAAGTGGGGTGTGTCTTATATCCAGTGTGTCTAATATGCCAGCAAATATGGTCCCACAGATGCAACCACCACTTGAATACATGTGCACAAGTTTGTCCTATGCAAGCATGATATGGAGTCTCCTCCAGAACCAGTAGATATGCAGAAACGCAGATGGCACGATTGAAGCCATGAGGAAAACTCAGGGAACTGATTAAAGGGCAGTTGAAAAGGATTGTCTATCTATCCATCTATCTGTCTGTCTGTCTATCTATCTGTCTATCTATCTATCTATCTATCTATCTATCTATCTATCTATCTATCTATCTATCTATCCATCCATCCATCCATCCATCTATCCATCCATGGATTCTATCATCTATCTATCTATCTATCTATCTATCTATCTATCTATCTATCTATCTATCTATCTATCTATCTATCTATCTAATTATCTCTTTCCCTCTCTCTCTCTCTCTCCCCCCACTCCTCCAGTATTTATATTCCATCCTTTAGCCAAAAAACCTTCCATAGTGACTTGCAATTCATTAATTTGACAGTTTCCTGCTCTCAGGCTTACAATCCAAACAAGGCAGGACACACAACGAAAAAGGGATGGCAGTAGGGGAGCAGATTAAGTCCATGAGATGGTGGCTGCTCTTCTCACCCTCAGATGCCAGATCAATGGCAGTTGGAAAACAGAGTGAGGGGTTTTCATCATTGGGACAAGGCATGATGGAGGTGCATCCTTTCACAGCAGTCTTGTATTTATGTTCCTTGTATGTTCCTGTAGTTGGGTTTTTTTTACATTTTCTTTCACAGTTGTTGTTGTTGTTGTTGTTGTTGTTATGGAACTTCAAGTTATTTCCAAGTCATGATGACCCTAAGTTGAATGTCCCATGGGTGTTTCTTGACAAGATTTATTCAGAAGGGGTTTGATTTCCTCTGAGGCCAAGAGAGTAACTAGCCCAAGATCACACAGTGGGTTTCCATGTCTGAGCAGAGATTCAGACCCTGGTTTCCAGAATCATAGTCCAACCCTCAGACGACTACCCCATAATGGCTTTCCCAGTGGAGTATACAATACGATAATAAGCCAAAATGTATGGACAGGGGCTGCTTTAGAAATGCTCCATTTTGGTGGTAATAATCTCATAGGGATGACCCAATACATCTTTGACAATATTTGCCTTTCCTTCCTTGAAGATTGTGTCCGGAATTCATTTGCTCTTTCCTAGAGAAACATTTTTCTCCTCTTCTGAAACAGGAGTTTTTCTGGACCCGATACAGGCCCGATGAAGAAAAACTGCTAACTTCCCCATGACTCCCACCTCCCGGCCCGTGACAGATTTTGAGAAATGACGGCATTGTCTGTGGTAGAGGCCTCTTCTTTGATGGATTCCACCTCAGCCAAACGAAATTAAGATTTCAGCAAACAAGCCCCACTTCTGCAGAGCCGGCAGAACAAATGACGGCTGATAATTGCCAGCTCCTTTTGCTTATTCTTTGCTCTGTTCACTCCATCAGTCTCTCCAGATTATATTTTCAGCTGAGTTTAATGAACATCATTTATTAAACTAACACCAGGGCTCTGCTCTGGCCTCAGACAGATGTGTTCGCTAATATGAATCATTCCTTTAAATTGGATTATTCTGATCGGGAACAGATCCCTGCCACTCCATGGAACGCAAACAAATGGGGGATGATTCGCCTCCGGTCGTGACAATAATCAGGTTGCACTCATTAAAAGCCTATCATGCCGCTATCCTCATCTGGGAGTGGAAGGGCAAGTGTGATTACCATTTCCTGTTGATACCCCAGGTACAAAATGCAATTGGCACAGCAAAATCCATTTTTAACCCATTTCTCTGACAGGGGGGTAAAAGAGTGAAACTCGGCCAGCTCAGGGACGTGCGTCAGAACTTTGAGATGCATCACAAATGGGCAAAGTCCATCTGTCACATCTCCTGCTTTGTCACCACAAATAGTGCCTCTTCTAATTGGTAACAAGGAGACAAATGTATTTTGGGTTCTGGTAGGTTGACTCCAAGGAAAACTGGTGGTGCTGATGAGTGGCATTAAGTTGTATGTGTGGATTTATCAATCTGCTCATTTATACATTGCAACAACATCTACTGAAGGAGATCAAAGGAAGTGTTCTGTGATGCTACCTAGACATTAGAAACATTAGATTAGATGACTCAGTGGTCCCTTCCAACTTTACAATTCTATCACTCTGTGAAAGGGTTGTTTGTTGACCTCCCTGTTGGAATATGGAAACTTAAAGGCAAGCTTCAGGAGCATGGAATGAAAAAAAACAGCTGGCATTCCTCTTTCTGAGTTTCACAGAACTCTTCAGTCATGATATTAAAAAAGGAGGATTGAAGTGAAGAGGAAGCATGGCAGGGAAAGGAAATCAAATAAAAGCTTTGTGGATGATATGATAGAAATTGTTATCAGCAGTGTGCTATAACAGGATGGTGAAAAGGTAGGGACCTTACAGTGTTGTTGGACTGTACATCTCATCATCCCTCACCATTGGCTATGGTGACTATGGGTGATGGAAGCTACAGTCCAATACCATTGAGAGGTCCACATTTTCCTTACCCCCATGTTGCAGTCCATAAGATGGTTATTTGGGGACTTCTTTGAAGAAGAATTGGGTTTTTGTGACTGGTGCAAAAGATCTCAGCTGGCATCCTGTACTGTGGTTATGGATTTGTAACCTAGAGTTATGGATCTGAAACTGCTTCACATTCAGTAATTCTGTGTGGACAGGATCATGGCAGTATTGCCATCATTGTAAGTGCCCCTGTAGCCCACCTTAAGAGTCAACAGCTGCATGAAGTAAAGGAGGCCAGTTTAGTTCCTAAAAGGGCATAATGAGGATGACATTTCCATCTCCCCACCACTGTGTGAGGCTGTGACAATCAGAAGCAGGATCCCTGCAGGAATTCCTCATCCCAGCCTCATTCACTGGTAGAAGGGGGTTGGAAATAGCATCTCCCTTCTGCACTGATCAGCAACTGAACAGACCTCTGCCATTCAGTGAGGCTGCTGGCTATTAAGGTGAGCTAGATACAGGTGACATTGCTTAATTACACATCTGTTATTAAGTAGCTGATGTAGGATGTCAGTGTTCATGTTGCATCAAGGGTGTAATAACACAATGGTGGGGAGCGGTCAGTATAAAAGAGGTTTCTGCAGAAAACCATTTTCATAGGTAATGACTACAATAATCCTCAGCTCATGCATTTAAATTAGAAAATATGCTGTGAAGCTTCCAAAGAAGCAAATCAAATTAGAAGATAAAAAAAACCCAACAATATTTTCCACTTGCAAAATAGTTGTGAAAACTAAATAACAGTGACTGGGAAGTAAATACAATATTGGGCAATTCGTCCTGCTGTAATTATGTGAACAGTTAATAAAGCCAAAAGTGCTGTGATTTTTCTGCAAACCTATGGAGAAACTGCCTACTTTAAATTTCTTCAAATACATTACTTTAAAAAATGACATCATGTTTATTACAATTCCCACCAGTTCCTCTGGTGATGTTCCCAACCCCTCCTTCTCTGAAGAGCAACTTACACAGATGTGGCAAGATTACTAAGTTTACTTTAAGCACCTCTATGGTGTCAGCACATAGTTGAGAATGAATTTTCACATGTAGCCATAGATGCCTCAGAGGTGAGTCCTGCAACATACAAAGTGTGTATGCACAGAAAAGCCCCCTTGTACATGCAAAATGCTTTAGTAAGTTCATGAAGCATTAATGTTGGGGTTTTGCAGGATTTCACCATAACCTTTTCTATGGATGTCTAAACTGTAATTCTAAATGCTCAGCTGCAGTGCTGGAAATTTGAAGACTGAACGAAAATTTCAGAGGGGGAAGTAATGACTGCAATTGCCCTTCCCTCCATTGTTACACCCCTGGGTTGCATCAAAGCATATTGGGACAAAGCAGTAAGGACTCTTTCCTCTTTGACATTAGAAAGGCCAGTGGTTATTTGCATCTGTTTCTAATGTTATTAGGAACTTGTAGGTCCTGTGTAAGGCAGAGATCAAAAGTAAATTGAAAATGTGGTGGTTCTTTGCAAAGCCAGAGTTAAATTTCAAATGGTGCACTTTCCGTAGGATCAATAGAAGTGAAATTGGGTGATATTATCTGGTTTCTGGTTTCTTGTGTTTTTCCCTCTTGAAACTGAGCTCCAGCAACAGCCAATGGAAATCGTGGGGTCTCCGTATCAAAAGGCTCACACTTTCAAGAGCAGATCTGAGTAATGATGGCTGCTATCCTTTTAGTGACTTATGCAAAAGAACTCACTTTTCTGGTCATTGCAGGGGCCAGAAAACTTTACTGACCATGCAATAGTCAACCTTCCTCTCACTTTTTAAGCTGTTACAGCCCTTCACGACATGGACATTTACTGAATGTTGAAGAGTAAGTGATGGGAGTGGCAGAGCAGGGTCCAGCAATATTCCTATAGCTGGACTCACAATGATGGCATCATCCTCCATGACCTCTGGAAGACCCCTGGGAAGCCCAGATAGCCAAAGAACCGTAACTGGAGGCTTATCTGTGTTGGAGGAACTGCATGAGCTTAAAAGGTGGCTTGAGGGAGCAAGAAAGTGACATGACACAGTTCCACTTGTGCAAAACTTTGTGATACATCTCCCAATCCACCATCTCAGCCAATTGTATTTTTCTCTAAAAGAAGCAAACAAGAAAGCACTCTGTTGAAGACTAAAGCTTTTAGATTCCTGTGCTTTTGGCCTGAATCACTTTATGCAGTGAACAATCATTGTGTTTGATGTATCAGTGGAAAAATGGTAAAAATGAGGAAATGACTTTTCAGGATGGTTTTGTTATGTATGCCTTTCCAAAATTGTCCAAAATGTCTTCACTCTGGTAGAATTCTCTACATGTCCCCCCCCCCAAACAATTCCTACTGGTTCCCCTGGTGATGTTCCCAAGTGTCCCTTCTTTGATGGGTAAATTACCTGAGTGTGGCAAATCTTTTTTCCGGAACCATTAGCCTTAAACAGAAGCAGCCATCACACATGGCTTCCTTGTGCTGATCTTTCAAACCCTTTAAAGAAAATAGTGTTGAACAGAACCTAATGTTGTGGTGGTGGTGGTAGTTGTGGTTGTGGTGATGGTGGTGTGCCTTCAAATAGTTTATAACATATGTCGATCCTAAGGTGAACCTATCATGGGGTTTTCTTGGAAAGGTTTGTTCAGAAAGGGTTTGCCTTTGCCTTCGTTTGAATCCGAAAGAGTACGATTTGCTCAAAGTCACCCAGTGGGTTTCCATGACTGAGTGGGGGTTCGAACCCTGGTCTCCCTAGGTGTAGCCCAATGCTCAATTCACTACACTATGCTGGTTCTTCTACTACACCATAAATCTTGTATATTGTTACCACCCCTTATACACCCCATCCTGTGGGATAGCAAAATTGGCAAGAAATATCATTTTCATATAAAAACTGGATACTTATGGCTGAGAAACAGGCAGTAACCAGGACACTGGTTAGGTCAGGATGGCTTCAGCATGGCCAGGTGGGAAAGCCTGGCATTAATGGGCTTCCAGTAATCCTATTGATGACCTAACATTTGAATACAATAGTACACTAAACTGCCCAGGTGTAGTAGCAGACACCCTTGCTGTTCACACTTCTCACAGAGACTTTCCCCATTCACCTTACCCAATCAAGACATTAAGAGGCTGTCAGGACTCCCATCAATGTTTTGTCACCCAAAGAAAGACAAGCAGTCCATTCCGGACCTCTTTTGTTTACTCTGCCAGAGACCAATTAACACTTGACCCTTCAGAGTAGGAAAAAGGAAATTTAAACCCTAGCTCTGACCTCAGCCTTTTGCTAGCACTTTGGTCATCATGCTGCACCCCAGATTCCTATTCATCTGTGCTGCCCTCAAACTCTTGTTTAGCTGAATAGTCACTCCTATTCAATCCTCTGCTTCTGGACTGGTAAATATCACCATCTACACCTGAAATCTCTCTCTGTCCAGCTTTTCTCACTTCTCCTTTCACTAGCCTTATATGGTTTGTGAGACTGCTTGATTTTATGTGTGTGTGTGTGTTAATTTCTAATAAAAATACCCTGTTTAAACCTTTAATTGGAGACCTGCGGTTAGTACTGGTATACATAGGTGAAAAGATCTTGCCATTATCCTTTTGAGCTATAATTCCCCTCAATTTCTGGCACTGCTGGTGGACCTCAAGATCTCCCACCTTTTGGGGCAACAGGATGCTATAAAAAAGAGGGTGGTTATGACAGCAGTTTCAGAATGCAGCCTTACAGTCTGAATGATCTGTGGTTGAAGTGATCTGACATTCATTGAAACAAAGAAGATATCTACACATTACTGAGTTATAATGTTTTGATACCACTTCAACTGCCGTGGTTCTATCTCATGGAAGGACGGGATTGGTAGGGACTTAGAGTTCCCTGCTAGAAGAACTCTAGCATTCAGAGGAGCAGACTAGAGCTCTCTGGTGTGGTGTTTCAAAGGCCATTTCTGCACTACGCTGTTATAGTGCTATTATTCCACTTTCAACATCCTGTGGAATTCTGAGGTTTGTAGTTTACTGAGGCCAAAGAGCTCTCTGGAGGAGAAGTCTAAGTCCCCCTCCCTAAGCTACAAACCCCAGTATTCCATAGGAGGTTGAAAGTGGAATAATAGCACTATGAGAGTGTAGTGAGGAAATGGCCTAAGAATCTCCCCAAATTTCAGATCCTAGGATTCCATAGGATGGAGCCGTAACAGTTACAGCTAACTGCTATTACTGTGTACTAAATATGGTTGGCCCTCCCCATTCACTAGAGTTAGGGGTGCAGGATCCTCACAAAAATGGAAAAATCACAAATATCAAAATGTGTGTGTGTGTGTGTGTACGTCTGTGGGAAGGAGGCCAAGGCATGGTGAAGAGAAATGGCACTCAGGGTACAAACCAGATCAGGGAAAGGGGAAGGGAAGGGGTTGGGTTGGAATGGTAGCCCTAGGCTTCCTTAGAATCATAGAATCATAGAAATGTAGAGTTGGAAGAGACCCTAGGGGCCATCCAGTCCAACCCCCTTCTGCCATGCAGGAACACCCTCAAAGCACTCCCGACAGATGGCCATCCAGCCTCTGCTTAAAAACCTCCAAGGAAGGAGACTCCACTACACTCCGAGGCAGCAGATTCCACTGCCGGACAGCCCTGACTGTCAGGAAGTTCTTCCTGAGGTTCAGGTGGAATCTCCTTTCCTGCAGCTGGAATCCATTGCTCCTTGTCCTGGTCTCTGGAGCAGCAGAAAACAAGCCCTCTCCTTCCTCTACGTGGCATCCCTTCAAATATTTAAACATGGCTATCATGTCCCCTCTTAACTTTCCTGTCTCCTTCTTTGGGTGTATGGGGGGCATTGGGAGAGGGTTTGTGGACTGCCAGCTGTCCTTAGTGCCTGGGCAATGCTTGGTGGTGGTGAAGGAGGAGGATGAGGACGAAGAGGACCAGAGGTAAATTCTTTGAAGGGCTGCATGGTCTGATTGGAACCATTGAGTGAGAAGGTTCCCTTTAAGAAGCACCTGAGGTGGGGGGGGCAAGCTTTGAAGAAACTCACAAATAGTCAAATCTGTGAAAGTCAAACCCACAAATGTTGCGGGCCGACTGTATACGCCTCCCCAGATAAATTCAGCACCTTGAACAAGTCCTTTAAAGTTCAAACTAAAACTTGGGCCATTTCCGCACTAGCCTGTTACAGCGCGATGATTCCACTTTCAACATCCTCTGGAATCCTGGGGTTTGCTGTTTCGGGAGGGGCCGGCTGGCCCCTCCCGAAACTGCAAACCCCAGGATTCCAGAGGATGTTGAAAGTGGAATCATCGCACTATAACAGGCTAGTGCGGAAATGGCCTTGTAAAGGATTTGCAGCCCCGAAGACATCAATTTTACTGCCTGCCCTGGGTTTTAAAATGTTGCTTTCCCGTACAGTCTTCCCCTTCCCGAAGTCCCTCCAGTCTGTGAGAGAGGTGATTGGGTAATCAACTGTTTAATCTAAAATGTTTGCATAGCTAGATTACTTTTGTCATAGCCGAGTATTATATTATCTTCGCAGGGGTGGCATTTTGTTTTGTTTTGTTTTTGAACAGTGTCAGCGATTGGGATGCTACAGGGGCATTAGGGAGATGATGGTTTGGGAGGGGAGATAGTTAATTGAGAGCAGGAAGACAGGTGTTGGAAAGGAAAGGACAAGCTCTTTATATAGTCACATCTGAACCCACTTATAAAGCAATCCAAAGAGAATAGGTCTATAGGAATAGTCTATGGTGGGGAAACTGCCAAGTTCCAAACTCTGCTGGTTTTATGCCAGGAAGGGAGAAGGTATGTGTGTTCAGCTGGAAGGAAAATATGTACACCATAATTGAATTTGTACAATTCATTTTTCTTTTTTGGCTAGTTGCAGCTGTGTCTCAACTTGTGCTAAATTATTTTTGTTTCACTTTAATGAAACGCCCTGAATATTTCCAGGCAGGTGTTCGCCACTCTTCGTCAAGGCCTTTGCAGTCTTACGGCTGCAGAAACTTTGTGCATACTTGTTTAGCTCCCAGTTCTAAAGTAAATTTCAGGCCATTAAAAAGAAACTGAAACAGCCTGGCAGTCTGTTTTGGTGTTTTACACACACCTCAATTCCCTTATGTATGCAACTGCATTTTCAGGGCTATGGCATAATGTCTATATTTGTATAAGCAAAAGTCCACAAGTATAGCTGTTATACATACAATTGCACTTTTTCTTGGATAGTGTGTAACTAGCAATAGCAATAGCAATAGCATTTATTTCTATACCGCTTATCAACTGAGTGTTATCTAAGCGGTTTACAATGTGTTTTAGCTAATTGCCCCCAACAAGCTGGGTACTCATTTTACCAACTTGCGGAAGGATGGAAGGCTGAGTCAACTACTCACTAATGCCTTCAATGACCCCACTTGATTCACTGGCATTGTGGAAACAACAAGCACGTTGGCAGATACACAAATGGTTGCACAATGTCAGTTCTGAAGAGAAGAGTTGTGTGATACAATCTCTTCTTTATTATATTGGTGTAAATTTACACTACACAAGCATGATATAGGATCTCAATTATTTCCTCTTCTCATAAGGAGTGGGGGCTATTTCCACTGAAATTATGGCCCATCCTACAAGTTGAGTTAAAGTTTCCAACCATTTCTGATCATGTCTCAAAATTGCCATCTGCCTATATGCTTTGCAGGTAAAAAAAATAAAGTGTTTCTGCTACCTAATGAATATTGCTGATTTTTTAGCAAAAGAGACACCACAAATTCCTTGTGTCCCATTCTTATAAGCTATTACACTAAGGCACAGATCGTGGTGACAGACTGACAGGATGAATTTAATTCCTTTCTTTCAGCTGGGACTCCACCAATGGTTGACACAGCTGCCTTGGCATTACTTCTCTACTGCACATCTCCATACTGTTATTGCACAAAGACTGGAGGGTTGTAATGGGCATGACTTCTTCTTTCAGGCAGATGGGTTCAGAATCTTCCTGGTCAAACCTTAACAGCTGCCGAGTAGCATTTGCAGATTGTTAACTGGGACTACCTAGAGGAGCACACAGCTCCCATATGGCAGCAGTTCCACTGACGGCTGGTCCACTTTGGGCACAATTCAAAATATGACCTATCAAGCTCTTTATGGCATAGGTCCAGGTTATCTGAAAGACCACGCTTTCTGATACAAGCCTGCTTGTTGTTTGATTTTGTGGGGAGGCTATTCTCTCCATCTCAACTCCCTCACAGGTATGTCTGATGGGAACATAGGGGAGGGCTTTCTTGGTGGCTGTTCCTAGGCTCTGGAACTTCCTTTCTAAAGAGGGCAGACTGGAGCCCTCCCTTGGTATCCTTCCACAGGTGGGCGAAAACTTTTGTTTGTTTGTTTCAGCATGCTTTTGAGGACCGATTGCTCAGAGAGGAAGGGCCTTTAATAATGTACTGTATTGTCTGTTAGTATGATATGTACTTGTATCTGCTTTAATTTTTGGAAGCTGCCTTGAGTCCTCACCTGGGAAAGGTACAACAACAACGACAGCAGCAGTGTTGAGTAGGCCCAGCCACTTTAGCCTGGACCAATGGATGGACTTGTGATTGGACCTGGTCAGGAAGGCTTTAAACTGATTTGTTTGTATTGTGGGGCAGTACTGAGAGGGCAGTGGGACAAGAAGTATGGGGGACAAGGGTCTCAAAGATGTTGGGTGAATTGGGCCAATAGTATAAGAAACCAACAGTGGGAAGGAAAAAAAAGTAAGGAGTCACTTGGACAGAATGGTCCATGGTCTCAGATGTCTCTACATTAATGCACAGAGCATGGGAAATACACAAGATGAACTTGAACTCTTAACCCAGGAAGTCAAATATGATTTAATAGGCATCACTGAAAACTTGTAGATGAGTTTCATGGCTGTAACATAATAATCGAAAGTTATAACTGATTCCAAAGAAATGGGCCAAACAGGAAAGGAAAAAGAATATCATTATATATCAAGGATGTGTATACCTGCAAGAAGACTCAAGACTTAGAGCATAGAAAACAGGTTGAGGACACTGGGATAAAAATTAAAGGGGAGAGAAACAACAATTATCTCATTGTGGGATCTAATGTAGGTCACCAAACCAGACTGAAGATTTGGATGATTCTTCCCTAAAACAAATTGCCAAACATTCAAAAAGAAGAGATATAGTACTGATGATAGATTTCAACCTCCCTAACAGTCGTTGGAGGTCAAACTCTTCCAAGAATATAAGATCCAACAAATTTCTCAGCAGCCCTGCAAACAACATCATTGTACAGAAGGTGGTGGAGGCAACAAGGATATTAGCTATTCTGGATCTGACCTAACTTACAGAGATGAACTGGTCAATGGAGTGGAAGTTGTGGGATCCTTGGGTGGAGTGACCATGTCCTCTTGGGGCTTGCCATGCAGAAGAAAGTAGAAGCCAAATATACTCAGACATGTATTCATGAAAGCTGATTTCTGTAAACTGAAGGAAATATTGGGTGAGATCCCATGGTCAGAAATGATCAAAGGAAAGGGAGTTGATAATGAAAGTCAGTTTCTTAAAAGTGAGATATTGAAGACACAGTCATAAACAACTCCTCAGAGGAAGAAAAATGGTAGATATCTAAAGAAACCAGGGTGGATGTATAAAGAATTTTCAGGTGAGCTGAGATTTAAAAGAGACACGTATAGGAAATGGAAGAAGGTGGAAGTCACCATTTGTTGTATACAAATAAATAGCCAGTACTTTCTGGGTGAAAGTTGAAAAAGCTAAAGTTCACAATAAGCTCCAACTTGGTAGAGAGGTTAAAAATAATAATCATAAAAAGCGGGGGTTTGGGGATATGTTCGGAGCAAGAGGAAGAACAAGGAAATGGCAGGACCACTGTGTCGAAAAGATGGTGAAATGCTAACAAGGCACAGACAGGCAGTTGAACTGTTCAATATCTTCTTTGTCTCAGTCTTCTCCTGAAAGGAAAGCAGTGCTGTAACTGATGAAAATAGAACAAATGATGCAGTAAGGGGACTGCAGCCCAGAATAGATAAAGAAATAGTAAAAGAATAACTAGGTACCCTAAATGAATTCAAGTCTCCAGGGCCAGATGAACGACTTCCAAGAATCTTAAAGGAACTTACAGATGTAACCTCAAAGCCTCTGTCATTAATCTTTGAGAATTCTTGGAGAACAGGAGAGTCCCAGCAGATTGGAAGAGGGCA
Source organism: Ctenosaura bakeri (assembly GCA_948474755.1). Taxonomy (NCBI): domain Eukaryota; kingdom Metazoa; phylum Chordata; class Lepidosauria; order Squamata; family Iguanidae; genus Ctenosaura; species Ctenosaura bakeri. The sequence continues at coordinate 20,847 of CAOLHI010000001.1, forward strand.
AATTTTGTCCCTATTTTCAAAAAAGGGTAAAAAAGAGAACCCAAGCAACTACCAACCAATCAGTTTGATGTCAACAAGAGCAAAGCTTCTAGAACAGATCCTTAAACTGTATACTTAGAAAGAAAAGATGTGAATACTAAGACCCAGAATGGGTTTTTCAAAAATAAGTCATGCCAAACTATACCTATCTCTGTTTTGATAGAATTACAACATTGGTAGATCAGGGGAGAACTGTGTTTGTAGTATATCTCGATTTCAGCAAGGTTTTGACACAAGCCCCCCTCCCCGATATTCTTGCTGGTAAATTGGTGAACTAGATAGTGCTACTGACTAACTGAACCCAGAGAGTGCTCAGCAATAGTTAGAGATGCCTACTTGGGTGCCTTAAGGTTCTGACATGGATCCAGGGTGACCATCTTTATGAATGACTTAGATGATGGAATAGAAGGCATGGATATCAAATTTGCAAAATATGCCAGATTGGGGTGGGTGGATGAGTAATTAATATTCCAGAGAACAGGATAAGAATGGTTTGATTGAAGAGTTGGCCACAACTTTTCAAAAAAATGAATTTCAGCAGTGATGGATATAAGGTACTACATCCAGATAGGAAAAATGAAACACACAAATATAGGATGAGTGATATTTGGCTTGAAAGCAGTACATGTGAAAAGGATCTAGGTGATCTTGGTGGACCACAGGCTAAACATTTGTCAGTGGTATGGTGTAGCAGCCAAAAAAGTCAATGAAATACAGGTTGCATCAATAGATGTGTAGTGTCCAGATCTAGGGGAAAAAATTAGCGCTGCTCAATTCTGCTTTGATGAGACCTAACTAGAACACTGTCCTCTAGTTCTGGGTACCTAAGGAGATTGACAAGCTGGAATGTGTTCAGAAAAGGGCAATGAAAATGATGAAAGATGAAGAAACCAAGCCTTATGTGGAATGAGATTTAGATTGCTGGGCACGCTTATCTTAGAAAAGAGAAGACTGAGAGGTAGCATGACAGTCATCTTTAAAGTATCTCAAGGGAAGTCATGTAGAAGAAATGCAGTTTTCAAAGACTAGTTAAAATTTGCAACTTATTCTGCCTAAAATTAACATGTGGAATCATTGTGTGGAAAGCAATATTTTCTTAAAAGGAACCTACCTTTTCTGTGCAAAGCATAAAATTTATGAACAAATATATTATTTTCTGTGCAGAAAAACCTGTAGTTTAGGATGTCTTCTGCACAAAATTTGCACTTTTTTGCATAGTAAACAGGATTGTCAGTGCAAGGAACAACATTTTCTATGCATGAAATGTTGCTATCCGTGCCAAAAAGGAAAAAAAAGTAAATTGTTCACTAAAGTCCTGCACCGTGAAGGTTTTCAGCAGTTCAGGATTCTCTTTATCTGACACATGAAACACATTTTTCAACCATTTCCCATATTCATTCTTTCCATTCCTTGTCCGGAGGAGCTGTAATTGGCCCATTGACCCTTGACAAATATGCACTTGTGGTTTAGGGCTTTGAACAATTAGTAGCAGCACTTTGAATTGGGCTTGGAGTCCTATGGAGGCTGCAAAACCGGTGCAATATCTTCAGGTCTCCTTGTGGCTGCTGCTACCACCACTGCCACCGCAACCAGCAGAGCAGTTGCACTTTGCGCTAACTGAAGTCCTAAACCATTCTTGGGGAAGTCCAGTCTAAAGCACATTCTCAATAATCTTGTCTTAAATTGACTCATAAAGGCCCAACCATCTATGCTTTATGGCATGGGGAAACCATAAATCTGGCTGGATGAATGCACCCTAAGAAGTCTGAGACAAGTGCCATACCTACCCTTTTCCTCAAAATGATACCTGTAATTTCCCATCCTGTTGTTGGGGTTTGTTGCTGTTGTTGTGTGCCTTCAAGTCATTTCTGACTTAAGGACACCCCAACATGAACTTACCACGGAGTTCTCAGGAGCTGAGAGTGTTTGATGGGCCCAAGATCACCTAGTGGGTTTCCATGGATGAGTGGGGAATCGAATCATGCTCTCCAACAAAATGTTATTCCTTGCACTGAAAATCCTGTTTGCTGTGCAAAAAAAGTGCAAATTTTGTGCACAGTCCAATGCTCAAACCACTACACTATGGTGGCTCTGTGTTGATCAAAGTTCCGAAGTAACTCAGAGAGTTCGGCTGGATGATATTCCATGAGAATCTTTCTCTCCCAGAGCAAACTAGCTGAGCCCTTTTCTTTACGTCCCCATGTTCAGTAAGGTGCCAACACAGCAATACAGTCAAATCACTTGCCCTGCATTAAACAACCACCTCCACATCCTTAAGAACGAGCAAGCAAATATTGCTGAATGGAATTTTGCCTCGGCATGGTAATTGCTGATTGTATTTTGAAGCGAACGCGATAATTAATTATTGCAGTTTTCCATCAATGCAAGCTATTGTATGCCAATCTTCGCATAACCATGATAATTAGCAAACGGGATTTCACATCCATTAGAAATGGAAAGTTGCAGTTCACGGAAGAGAACTCTGTGTTGTGCAATAATAATCATGAAGCAATTGGTAATTTGAAAGGATACTATCAGATTGGATTTTTTTTTAAAAAAACTGATGCACTAAAAAAAGAAAAGAACAAAAAATGACTTTCAGAAAAGAGTAACATCTGCGATAATGAGATGACAAAAAGCTACTCAAAGTTCCCGCTTTGTTGCAGTCCCTCAGATTTCTCTCTCTGGTTCCCATTTTCCAGCAGGGTGCAGTAAAGTCAAGTTAAAAGCTGAAGTTACAAGCGAGGTTTGGCTAGATACATCCTATCTGTTCCAAGGAAGCTTTCCGCCTCTTCTCTGAGCAGAGTGGCTCTTATTAATCTAATAGCTTAGAAAAGTTACCTTTTTTGGACTGTTTACAGGATCCCCCAGCCCGCCTGATCAGGGAGCTGTAATCCAAAAATGTAAATTTTTCCAAATTCTCGTATTAATGAAGAAAAATTCAGTTTGTTTCTTTGGTCAACCAAGTGTGGGCTGCAGCCCCTACTTCCATGCTTCACTGTTTAATAGTGTAGCATGCTGAAGAATAGGTAACTGGTGAGAGGCATTGATGAAGGTGAGCTGCTCGAGTCACCGAAAATATCTGATGTGCACAACACTTTTTGGAACTGAGCAAGTGGTCTGAATTTGGTTGGGGCTTCCACTGCTTGTTTTGACCACACAACAACCAAAATTCTCCCAACACCCATCTTATAAACAGCACATTATTCCCAATATGGTCATTTCCATGTTGTTAGAGAGTAGGGGCATCAGCAGAGATGTGGCCAGCTATTTTCTTTTACCGAGATGTGCTGAGATAGGCCTCAGGGCTCCAGGGATCCTCAGGATGTCCCTCCAGATGAAGTCTTTGCAGGGCATGCAGTTAAAATAAAGTAGCTGGATGTGCCCCAGATGATCCTCCTGCTCTGTGACCTCATGGAAATGGCTGTGAGTGTGTGCGTGAGAGCTGATTTGCTTACAAGGTGGGTTTTTTTGGAGGGTAGCATTGGGAGATGTGGCTATGGAGATGTAGAGTTGGAAGGGGCCTTATTGGCCATCAAATACAAACCTCTGATAATGCAGGATCTCCAGCTAAAGCATCCCCAAAAGGTGACTGTCCAGCCTTTTTCTGAAGATGTCTAGAGAAGGAGACCCAACTGCTTCTCTAGGCAACTGGTTCCATTGCCGAACTGCTCTTACTGCCAAGAAGTTCCTTCTAGTGTTCAATTGAAATCTACTCTCCTGCAATCTCCGACCGTTAGAGATGGTCCTACCCTCTGACGTAGCAGAGAAAGGCCTCCTCCTCCCCTCTATGACAACCCTTGAGGTAGTTAAATAATGCAATCCCATAACTATATGAGATCCATACATCTTTCAGTGAAGAATTTCAGCTCAAATGGGCAACTGAATATGCAAACAAAGGTGCAGTCTCATGCAATAAGCATACATGAGCATGCGCAATGACATCACAAGTATAACTCCTCTTCTGTAACCTTGAAGTGTAAGGGCAGCTGCTAATATAGGGGAAGTTACGCATATGTAAGACTGTAACAGGAATCTGGCCATTGAGGTCAGCTCTATTGCTTCCACTCCCTGAGGGCAAGTCTATAGCCCGCATTGCCGACTGTTAGAGCTCAGCTGGTGGAATGACTGAGACCTCCCAATATACTGACACATTGGGAAGTCCATTTCCTCTTGGAAGGTAGGTTTGGCATATATCTTAGAAATCCTAGGAGTCTTTGGCCACTAAGGTTGAGGGCTCCTTTGCCAGTGTATTGGGCAATCATCTCTGGGTTTTGGTCTGCACTACATAGGAGCTATCCTAGTTGCTGAGCTTGTTTTCAGAGGCAGGATTCAGCACCCTGGAGAGTTGCTTTAAAGTAAAGTTCAGACTCAATCCTGGAGTGGTTTGCCATCCTTTTGACATGGAAGTCACAAGTCTTTGCTGGCCTTTGCGGGAAAACTTTGTCAACTACACTCCCCCTCACAGTAACTTCAGTGAGAACTTGACCTAAAGAATTTGTTTCGGCATCCAAAGTAAAAATATAACATTTCAGGGATCCAGAAGCCCAAGTAAATATCACCCTGAAGTCTTCCATGTATGGGCACAACCCCTTTACCCCATCAATCTTGTCACACACTACCTTTCCCCTTTAGGTAAGAAGAGTTGCAATTTCAACTTTTGTATATCAGGAGGTTATTGTGACTTCCACCATAGTCAATGGGACTTGGACAAACAGTTACCCAAAGGGCATAAGCTTTTCACAAACACAGTATTTTCCCTTCATTATTCTGTCCATCCACTGTCTGACGGACACATTGAGTATCTATGAATCCATTGCCATCATCTCTTGGGGTGGGTTGGGGTGGGGTTTGAAATAGAAATATATTGATTTTGGCAGATTTGCCTCAAATGATCCTTTCTTTGTTCATGCATTCTCTCCTTTTCCCCGTCTCTTTGCACACACACACACACCTTTCCCTCCTTCCAATACTGCTTCTGTAATTAGAAAGAAGAGTGAGAACAGAAGGTAGCCATTTTGGAAGTGGTTTTACAAGAAAAATCCTTTGGGGGTTTGTTTGCTGAAGCTTGTGACCTTATCTACCACATCTCAGTGATCTTTTTAATGCCTGAAAACAACTTTGAGAGCATTAGTGGGGAAAAAACAAGACTTAAAACCACTGTAGACTAAAACAATTTGTGTTCTAAAAGAGGGAATTGATCAAAGGAATGAAAAAGGCACTCAGAAGAATTAATTGAGTGAAGCCTTCACTCTCCCAGTCCATTCCTATTCCTTTCTTTTCTTTTCTTTCTTTTCATCTCACCTTAGTAGGGCCATTTCTAGTGGATGTTCAACGTGTGCTTTGCTGAACCAAAGGGCCCAGTTTTAATGGTTTATTAATTTATCAAAGGAAAAAAAAATATGCATTTCTTTCAAAAGGATGCACAGATTCATCTATGTCTGGGAATTTTGACTGTCTGGAGGTCCATATACACAGAGGCATACACAAGGGAATGAACACCATTGCAAATCTCAATCAGAGTAGCTCTACTGAGTCAAAGGGATTTACTAAATGTAAATTTAGCTGCTGACTTAATCTTATCTAGGGCCCTTTTCGCACGGGCTTTCTGTTGCGTGACAGTCCCGTGAACCTCGCGGAAGTGGGAGCGTCGCTCTGCATGACGCACTCCCACTTCCGCCTCGCTCACAGGGCTGCAGCGGCGCAATCGCGCGTTTTTTGATTTTCGCCTCAAAGCGAAAATCACCCACGCTCGCACAACGCTTCCGGCGCCCAAGCGCACTTACCTCCTGTGCGGAGCGTCGGGGAGGCGGCCGGGTCGCGCTTCCTTCCCTCCGCCCCTGCGGAAGGAAGGAGCGGGGTGGGGCGCTAGCGCGAGGCTGCCGCTTCCCCCTCGTTCCTTTGCCTGCGGAAGGAAGGAGGGGGAACAGCAGCCTCCCGGAGGAGCCTTCTCGCGCGAGCCGCCCTTCCCGCTCGCGCGAGAAGCCTCAATGCGAAAAGGGCCTAGATGATAGAGTCAGAATGGGGTAGTGGTTTGAGTGTTGGACAAAGACTCAGGGAAACCATGGTCTGAATTTTGGCTCTTCTGTGGAGACCCCTTGGGTGATCTTAGGCAAGTCACGCTCTTTCAGCCTAAGAAGAAGGCAATGGCAAGTCTCCTCTGAAAAAATCTGGCAAAGAAAGTCACAAGAGAGGGTTGCCATAAGCGTAAGTCAACCTGAAGGTACATGTCAACAACAAGAAGTCTAAATGATAGCATTTGGAGGCAACAGGAGAACAAGAAGCCCACATCACAGGTGGATTGGCTCCACTAAGGAAAACATGATCCTGACTTTGCAAGTCCTGTGCAGGGCTGTTAACAAAAAGGGCTCTTAGAGGCCTCTCTTTCATGGGGTAGCTGTACATTGGTGTCAGCAGCAACAAACATTAGAAATAATTCTACTTGGGACTACCAGTAAATTTCATGTTCCAGACTTTGGGCAGACATCTGTTCATCTACAGTGTGGAAGGTTTCTGAAACTCTTTGTTTAGTTCACAGTAGGTTATTGTGCTGAAAAAGTGTGAACACCACTCATCCATCTATCATTAATATTAGATGGGTTATTGTGCCCTTAGCAACAGCTATAACCCAGGTGTGGGAAACATTAATCCCTCCAGATGTTGATGCATCTTCATGTATTTTCACACCTTTGAGGAGGCTTTCTGAGTGGTTTTGGAAAAAAAATTGCACTGAATTCCACTGATTCTTTTACATTTTGGGGGATGGATTGGAGGGCTTTTGTGGGAGGCTTCAGGCCATGTTCCACACTACGCTCACCTTTCCGTCATAGGAACAAGGACTCATGCTTGCTCCATAAATATTGTTGCTTGTTTGGAGTTGCTTGATGCCCAGCTTGTATAAAAATCATAACTTGGTTTTGCTAACACAAGCATGCATGTGTGCACATGGACACACACACACCTTTCACAAAAGGATGTCCATATTAATTGAATTATTATGAATTATTATACAAGAACAGTAGGAATGAAAGAATTCCCCAAATACATGAAACTCCTATTCCTGATTGCCTGCCCAGGATCATTCTCTCTGACTATCTTCAGGTCATGAGAGGCAAACTCAAGGGAGTGCATTTTGTTGTTGTGTGTAAATCCGCTTATGGCAACTCGAGCCTGAAAGTTGGTTCACCGCTTCATAGTTTGTTGCCACTCAAGAACAACAAATCTTTGGTCCACGGATCATATCCGAAAGCGCTTATCAAGGCTTTGCCAGGTCCTCAAACTCACCCACACCTTCTTTTGATTTCAGAGGAAGCTTTATCACTGTTTCCAGTGATGGACTTAGCTTGGACTCTAATCCCTCTTCTAGACTATGAGATTGGTTCAGGTTTTGGAAGGAACGAAGGCACAGGCAAAGAGCAAAACACACTTGAACAGTATTTATTAATGCACTAGGGATCTGCAAATAAACAGGTCCCTGCATATCACCACCGCCTTGGAGTAGTGTGCTTTTCCAGGGTGGTGGTCAGTTGACGAGAGAGTTTGGATCAGTCCTTGCAGGGGTTATGAGGAAAAGTCGAGGGGGGGGGAATGGAGAATGATAGCGATTTAAATATGGGGACAAGGGGATGAGAGCATTGATCCCTCAGTGAAGAATTCTGCAGCCTAAATGAAAGGAAATTTTTCATCAGTCCCCAAATTTCTACCAATGTAGTGACTTAAAGCCTCAGTTGAAAATTTAGAAACGTAGTTTACACTGCAGCCTTAAATAGGGGGTGTAGCCACAAGACAATGGACAAAATAAGGGCATTGCCCTCCCATAAGAATTCTGCCCCCTCAATGGAATTTTCCATCAGTCTCCAAATTTCCACCAATGCAGTGAACTAAAACTAAACTAAAATGTTAGTTGAGTATGTAGACATACAGTTTAGATGTCAAAAGAAATGAGGTGGGAGGACTTCTCAAGCAAAGGCAAACACAATAAATATAAGAGTTCTAGGGAAGAATTATTTTCAACATCTCACTTTTTGCAATGCTTGAAATTTGGGACTCAAAGGAAAAATTCATTGGGTGAGGGAATGAAATTCTTATTTGTGTATTGTAATGTCATCATCCTCTTCACTGTAGCTTGTTGATGGTGTTCAAGTCAACTAACAGTTGCCATAAGTTGCTTTGATTAGACCTTATCTGGAGTAATGTGTCCAGTTCTGGGCACCTCATTTCAAGAAGGATATCGATAAGCTGGAACGTGTCCAGAGGAGAGCAACCAAAATGGTGAAGGGTCTGGAAGCCATGCCCTATGAGGAGCATCTTAGGAAGCTGGGTATGTTTAGTTTGCAGAAGAGAAAGTTAAAAGGGGACATCATAGCCATGTTTAAATATTTGAAGGGATGTTAAGGAGGGAGAGGGTTTGTTTTCTGCTGCTCCAGGGACTAGGACAAGGAGCAATGGATTCAAGCTGCAGGAAAAGAGATTCCACCTGAACCTCAGGAAGAACTTCCTGATGGTCAGAGCTGTCCAGCAGTGGAATATGCTGCCTTGGAGTGTGGTGGAGTCTCCTTCTTTGTGGGTTTTTAAGCAGAGGCTTGATGGCCATCTGTCAGGAGTGCTTTGATGTGGGTTCCTGCATGGCAGGGGGTTGGACTGGATGGCCCCTGGGATCTCTTCCAATTCTATGATTCTAAGGTGAACCTACAATGGGGTTTTCTGGGCTTATGTGATGCACCCAAGATCATCCAGTAGGTTTCCATGGCTTAGTGAGGAATAAAACCCTGGTCTCCAGGGTCTGTAGTCCAATAGTACAACCACTACACCTCTGGAAAAGGACACATGTCTACTTTCCCATAAGTCCCTCTGGTCTTTCAGTGCTCTGCAATGTATTGCTAGAGGGATCAGGTTAGAATTTTAATCGGATCACTTTATTGTTACATAGTGAGAGGGAAGTTTTTTCTCGTGCTCGAGAAAGGGAAATCTTACCCTTTCTCTCAATGGAAGCTGATAGTTTCCACATTGGGGTGGTCAACCTGTTCTTGGTTTTGATGGGACTTTAAATGAGATATCCACAAGGCTGAATCATATGCCCCAAATATATTCACTACCTATGATAGATCCTTTGAAAGTCAGACTGAGGCCATTTCCTCTTAGTGCTATTATTCCACTTTCAACAGCCTATAGAAGTCTGGGATTTGTAGTTTACTGAGGCCAAAGAGCTCTTTGGCTGAGAATTCTAAAGGCCCCTCCCTAAACTGCAAACCCCAGGATTCCACAGGATGTTGAAAGTGGAATAATAGCACTGTAGCAGTGTAGTGCAGAAATGGCCTGACACACCAAGCAGATTAGGGATTAACATAAAAGAAAATATTTGCTAATAATTGAGAAACAAGTTTTTTTTAAGCACCAAGAAACTGATGAGAAGAATCCTAGACTGATGAGAATCTTCATAGTTTGGGACTTAACTTTGTGCAAAATTTGCATGTGGTTGTTTTGTGCCAGAAGCAGCATTTTCTGCAATGGCATTAAAAATAATTTTATGCAGAAATCTTTTTCCTGCACAGAAAATGTTGTAATTAAAGATTTATTCAGTGTAAAATTTGCACATGGTTTATTTGCATTAAAAACCCAGCATTTTCTGTGCTAGAGATATTATTTGCTGAATAGAAAATGCTGTTTTCTGTACAAAACAACCATGTGCTAATTCTGTGCAGAATAAATCCTGAGTTGCAAATAGGCTTTGAAAACATCGTGTTTTTCAAAGACTTTTTTTTGCAGAGGGAAGACAGTTGTTAAAATTACTGTTGCTTTCTTTGAGAGGAAACTTAATGGAGAATTATGTCTCCAGCGCAGATTCACTATTCTGTTGACATGGAAGTCACCGGCTACCACTGCTTTCCCCCTTTCCCCTTATCTGCAAACAACTCATATCCGCATGAGGAGACACACATCACCCAAAATCCTAGTCTCCCCTTCCGAACTCACCACAACAGAGAGCTTAAAGAGATTACCTTCTTGCCCTCCATTTTATTTTGTCTCCATGCAACTGGCAGCCCAATGTTTCACGTCTCAGCTCTTTACTAAATGGATTCTGGTTTGTTGTCTGCCAAACTTTTAGTTTAGATCTCCCTTTTCCACAAACAGGGCTAAAATAAGATCTCCTCATAAGACAACAATGGGAAAGTGCAGGAATTTTAGGACAGTGGTAGCAATGTGACTACACCAAAAAAAGGCACCAGAAATTCCTCTTTTTGGCATTTTCATGTGAAACCAGAGGTTCCCTCTTGAGATCCTGGACTGACTTGTGCCACATTTTTCTTACGTTTATGCTATCAATTCCAGAAGCTCACAGATTCTTTTTGGAATGTTATAAGCTCCCTTTCTTTCTTTCTTTCTTTCTTTCTTTCTTTCTTTCTTTCTTTCTTTCTTTCTTTCTTTCTTGTTTAAGTTGTACAAACCACTGTGCATCTATAAGCCTTGGATTTACTCAGCTATATAGAAGCACTCCCATTTTTTTTGCTTTTCATTCCAGGTTTGCCATTTGAAAGAATAAGAATACCTTTGCAACAGCTTGGCATTGCCACTTAATCCAGATTTCATAGGTGCTCCCACATCTGGCATTACCTGGGCCACCTTCACACATTCATTTGTGGTCCACCTTCCTTTCTCTCCCTACCCAAGAAACAACCACAATTGCCCCATTCCTCCCCAGATAAAGCTCAGGCATTTGCAGACCTGAGAACAGGTAAAAAATCATCTCATTGTTAGTCAAGAATGACATATGATTCAGCACAGAAGTAAGGGTTGAGTAGTCAGAGAAGCTTAGACACACAACAGCTGCTTTGCAGATCCCTTCAGAATTCACATCCTGCAACTGTCCTAACCTTCCAACTAGGACAGCCAGCAACAGCTGTTAGCCTTCATGTCAGTGGGGTGGTAAGTCCAATCCAAGTTTCAGTTTGGACTTTAAAGGAGACAAACAAGTACAGAATCTGGAGACAGAGCGTGACATTTTTGGATAGCTCTTTTAAAGTGTGGCCTGGAATTTTGAACTATGAGTTTGGACAGAGTATGAATCCACACTCAGGATTGGATTCTCAGGTCCCTCTGAGAATGAAGCCACTCTCATTCAGCTGGTTTTGGAGAGGCTTATCTGTAGCATTCACACTGAGGCCATTTCTGCACTACACTGTTATAGAGTTATTATTCCACTTTCAACTTCCTGTGGAATTCTGGGGTTTGTAGTTTACTGAGACCCAAGAGCTCTCTGGCTGAGAATTCCAAAGGGCCCTCCCTAAACTGCAAACCTCAGGATTCCATAGGATGTTGAAAGTGGAATAATAGCACTATAACAGTGTAGTGCGTAAATTGCCTGAGTGCACCAGTCAGTACCTCTTCTCAGACTTTCTTGAAACAACTGAAGGTAACACAGAATGACTACTTGGTGGAACACCTCCTCCCACTTATAACCATGGCCCCTTTCTCATGGCATTTGCCATGCAAAAGGGCCCCTCGAGCATTACATGAATGTAAGGAGTGGTCCACACAATGCACTCACAATTGCGCAATGGTCCAGGGGCTGGCAGGTGCCGACTGCGCACTTTTTCATTTTTGGCTGTGAGCCGAAAATGGTGCATGATTGCGCATCATTCCGGGGCCCTGCGTGCACTTGCCATGTGTGCAGAGCTCTGGAGCTATGGCGCTCATGCTTCTTGCCCCAGCACAGCCTGGGAAACTCCCAGGCTGCACTGCGGAAGGAAGAGGTGCGGCTCTCGCGTGAGCAGGCGGCAGCTGCGGAGCTGAAGGAACCAGGACGTGAGAGCCTCTCGCTGGAGTCTGCTCGCGTGTTCCCAGCACCCCAGCTCCATGGAAAGGTGCGTTGAGGAAAGGGCCCATGATGAGCATGTATGTCATAATAAAAGCTGCCCTATAGAAGGAATGGAAAATGTTTTAAATAGGCTAAAAATAGCAATAAACTATAAATAGATAAAGAGATAGTCAGAGTGAACAGGTCCTCCTGCTTAAATATTGCAACAGAACTTGCATCTTTAGACTTCCACTGACTCCAAGAGTCAGAGACCATTGGCAACATCCATCCCGCTGAAATAGGAAAGACTTGACACAAGAATGTACCCATGCCCTAGAGCAGTTTGTGTTCATTTCATGGGAGCTTGTGGAGGTGGCCTTCCTAGCAGAGTGCACCTACTGTTCTTTTAAACCAACAGTGAAGGGAATGAGTATTTGGTGATGGGTGTCTTGTGTGATGCTCAAGTTAGGTACAGTCCATACAGACAACCTGATGATGCAGAAAACCATCTGTCCCTTTAAGTGCCTCTTTCACTTGTTTCTTTTTAAATTTCTAAGTTGGTGCCACAGGGAGGGGACAAAAGATTCAAAAGAGGAATTATTTATATCTGTTTTGAAAAAAGATGTTTGGGAAATGCAAGATTGCCATACCTATCTTGTATCTCCCTTCCCATGACCAACAGTAATGCTTAAGCCACCAAATGCCATTTCACGTGTATGCTTCTGGAATGGCTAGAGGAGAAGGCAGAACCTTGGAGATTAAATGGTTAGGGTCCACCACACAAGAGACGCTACTGGACAACAGGTGATGCCCCTTGCCCCCCGCTGAGCAGTTACCTGTGCTAGACCTTGCTTATCCAGTGTTTCCCACAATGCTTCAGTAGGGGCGGTTAGCATCCTTTGGCCTTTTCAGCTGCACCTTCAGCCTCTTCATGCCAATCTGGAAGCCGTTCATAGCCTGGATGGCAGCTTGGGCACTAGCAGGATTGTCAAAACTCACAAAGCCTGTCAAAACACAAGGCAAGGTGCAGGGTTTAACCAGCTGAAGGGGCTAACAGGACCAACCCACACACAAAAAAGATCTCTTCAAGGATGGACATGGAGGGCGGGTGGAAGAACTGGCAGAGAGCTGGTCTGCCAGAAGATGCTGGATGCAGGAGTTTCTGGTTGCATGAGAAGGAGGATGGGGAGTGAAGTGAAAGGGATGGGTCAAACTTTGACCTCAGGTGAGTCTTGGCTGAGAAGTGAGATGGTAAGGAAGCAATGGAAAGTTAGAATCAGGTAAAGAAAGGAGTCAGGCATAGAGATATCATTGGTAGCTCCAAGATTTGACTTGGAGGGAAAATCTAAGTTGTTCAGTGTTCGATCCTGAGCTAAAGTAAGCTGCCTTGGGTCCTATGCCGGGAAAAAGGTGACATACAAATATAATAAATAAATAAATAAATCTAAGATATAAAAGTCAAAGTTTGTCTGTTCATCTGTGTCAGGCAGAGAAGACCTCATATGATGGCTGTGTCAGGCAAGAAGACCTCATATGATTGGCTGCCTAAGAAGATTCTATGGAATCCTGGGGCTGTCAGTTTATGAGGTCGGGGGGCTTTAGAATTCTTAGCCAGAGAGGTCTTGGGCCTGGCTAGTTGCTATGGAGATGAGACTTAGGAGCAAGGAGGAGGGGAATGTATTCCCTCAGAAACTGAACCTCTGTATGTTAACAACTCTGAATACAGATTGGATTGGGGAATATGGGGAAAAGTGACAGGTACTGGGCAAGACAGTTTGGGGAATTAGAGACACAGGATCTCAAATCTGTGTATTTCAACCACATCAAATTCCTAAGGTAAAGTAAGGTAAGGTAAGGTAATTCTTAAGGTATTTCTAACAAGTTTTACCTACAAGAAAATAAAATCCCAGGCAACACTGGGTATACATGCAAGTAATAGCACGTATAGGGGAGTTTAGACAAGAAAGCTGATGGAAGGAAAGATCTCCATCCTGCAAAGAGTGGGGTCAGAGTGCTATTGGTGTCATCGCCTGTGTAGACAGAGCTATCTTGCCAATTGGACATTTTAGGGGCAGCGTCTAGGGCCTACGAAAATATTAGGGCCTAAAAAAACAGGATTAACAAATTTTTTTTACAGGAATTAGGAAGGAAAACAAAATTTCAAAATAAAGATATTTTATATTTTCATCCTTCGTGGTGCATTGAAGTGAGGCAGGGAGTCAAATACAAGTGCGCCTAGGGGCTATTAAAACCTTAACATGACCCTGTGTGCAGGTTCTTCTACACCTGCAATTCTACTTTGGTTGGCCATTGTGTGACAAATGCATTTAGTTCATGGTTGTACAAACGGCCACCCCAAGACTGTGGAATGACCTGCCAGAAGAGATTCGAAAGCAATATATGCTGTCTGAATTTTAAAAAGTGCTAAAGACTTATCTGTTCTGGCAGGCCTAACCTGGGTATTTTTAATTATGATATTTTAATTACGATATATTGTATTTGAGTAGTTTTATGTTTTTAGTGTATTTTAGTGTATTTCAAGCATAATGTGTTTTTAAATACATTTTAACCTCTGTTGTACCCTGCCTGAAGCCTGGAGGAGAGGCGAGTAACAAATAAACATTTATTCTCTTATTCTCATTTTTATTACCATTTCACATGGTCCTAAATCCCATTGTTAGGCCATTTCTGCACTAGACTGTTATAGCACTATTATTCCACTTGCAACATCCTATGGAATCCCGGCCGGCCCCTCCAGAAACTGCAAACCCCAGGATTCCATAGGATGTTGCAAGTGGAATAACAGTGCTATAACAGTCTAGTGCAGAAATGGCCTTAGTCCTGAGTAGAGGAGAGCCATTGAATCAATTGGATTTACCTACCTATTGACTCACCACTTAAGAATTGATTCAATGGAATTAAGCAACAGGACTCATTCTTGGATGGTGTTTGTGTAACTATTTGCAAATGAATTTAACCTTCCACTTGATTTACTGGGATTGCAGAAACAGCCGTTGTGCATTCCCCATTGCACAAGGGAACAAAAAACAGGCACTTTGACAGTTATACCGTCTGTTGTACAGTGTTGTTACTCAGCAGAAGGGTGGGCAGTGCAACTACATCAGTGTAGATTTACATTATGGAAGCAAGATGGAGGGCCTGGATCAGGGAATTCTAACAGATTACAGGAGGAATAGGATTTCAAAGCACATGTTCAGCCCAAGAGTTGTGCAAGAGGTTTCAGCTTCAAAGCTGACAAGCCAAGGTTAGGGTTAGAGGACAAAAGTAGTTATTTTGTTGTACAGAATGCTCAGGACTTACATATGATCGTGAAACTCTTCAAAAGAAGCTGATAGCCCAGTATAATTAAGTATTAGATGTGTAACTCTCAATCGTGGTTTCATAGGACATCTCAGTTCTGGTGACCTGCTCAAAGCTGCCATCTGTCTTTCAAACAAAGGGTCTTTCTGCACTTCACAATTATTGTGCTATAATTCCACTTTTAACTGCCATCATTCTGTTCTATGGAATCATGGGATTTGCAGTTTAGGGAGAGATATTTAGAATTCTCAGCCCGAGAGCTCTAGTACCTCCAAGAATACAAACCCAAGGATTCCATAGGGGGCAGCCATGGTAGTTAAAGTGGAATTATAGTGTAATAATGGCGTAGTGCGAAAAGGCCCAGAGTGTTTCAATGGCATAATGCAACAAATCATGGGCCATTTCTGCAGTAGATGTGATAGTGCTATTATTCCACTTTCAATATCCTATAGAATCCTGGGGTTTGTAGTCAAAGGCCCCTCCCTAAACTGCAAAGCCCAGGATTCCATAGGATGTTGAAAATGGAATAATAGCACTATATTGTGGAAGTGGCCATGGTCTTCTTGTTGTGTGCCCTCAAGTCTTATGGTGAGCCTAAGGTGAAGCTACCATAAGATTTTCTTGGCAAAATTAGTTCAGACTGGGTTTGCCTCCTTCTGAGCTTTGTTTCAGTGTCGATAGATCCCAAAGGACTAGCGAGTCTGGCAAGAGTGTTTGATCTCTCAGTGTTGAGTACGGGGGTCCTACACCTCTGTCCATTAAAACTTCTTGTTCTCCAGTGGAAAAGCACAAAACCCTGCTATTTCCTCACCAAGGAAACTGCCACCTATTGCAAAGAGGACTGTCCAATTTTATGAAGATATTGTGTGTCAGGAATGGTGTATTACCCCAAAAATCTCTTTTCCTGTCTTCTTTTCTTTTCCCCTTTGTGTCCAGTGTCTTCTCAATGCGTTGATTCTATCGACTTGAGTGGGCTGGGTTGTGTTTTTGAATCTCTTCCTGAAAGTTTGGAAACTTCTCTGAGAGTTAAAAATCTGAACTAGCACATCTGGAAGAGAGTTTCTGGGTTAACACATTTGCTGTTGCTCTAGATATCTACTTTCAGGGAAGTCCTCTATCCCAATGTTGTAGTTGTTGTATGCCTTCAAGTCACTTCTGACTTAGGGCAACCCTAAGATGAACCTGTCACTGGGTTTTCTTGGCAAAATTTCTTTATAGATTTGCCATTGCCCTCCTCTGAAGTTGAGAGAGTGTGACATGTTCCAGGTCAATCAGTTGGTTTCTGTGGCTGAGCAGGGATTTGAACTCTGGTCTCCAAAGTCCTAGTCAACACTCAAACCACTAGACCTCATTGGCTCTGCCGCCAACATAGAGGGAGGCATTAATAAAGGTTGCACCATACCTGCCACTTCTTGCAGTTTAGTCTGTCTCGCCTGTTCATTCCTGTCTCCATCTTTGACCAGGCCTAAAATTGTGTTTCTTCATTTGAGGTTGTCTTTTATGTTTTTATAACTTCTAAACACATAGGTATAACAACAACAACAGCAGTTAGCCTGAGTTTAAAACAGTTAGTGACACAAAATCAAAATATCCCTTACAGGTTGTCAACTACCATATCCAAAACCCAAGCCTGGTCTTGTACCTTAAAGGCAGGTTGACCTGCAGAAGCTACTGTTAAGAAGCTTTCTCAGGCATGGAGATAAACTGTCAATATTTTCACTCTGCAGGTCAAGCTCCTACTACAAATCCAGGGGCAGAGACCTGTAAAAAGCTGGCAACGTCACATGTGCAGTTAAAATACTGAAATATTGTTCAAAAAGATATGCACCTCTGAAGGAAGCCAGCAAGCTTCTCTTTGTATTATTTCCTAGAGAATATCCGTGTTAGTCTGTGCCAGCAAACACAAGAAGGTATCTCGTGGCACCTTCAAGATTTAACAAATTTTATTTGGGATGAGCTTCTGTGGACTGTAGCCCACATGTCTGACAAAGTGAGGCTTCAGTTCATGAAAACTTATGCCAAATAAAACCTGCTATTCTTGTGTCCATCTTGGTTATTATTCCCATCATAACATACGTCCCAGCTGAATCTCTTTATCTGTAGCCTTTCCCTTCTTTTTTTGTTACCTGCCCTTGATATTCCCAGTTTTCTCCCTCCCGATTCTGCCTGCTGCAGACAACTTGTTAAAATGTCACTCAGAGTTGCTACTAGACTTGTCATTCTTTCTTCAGGGTTCGGTAGCCTCCTCAGAATATCTCCAAGGGATATAGGAGACAGGGTAATTCCGTGCCTGTCTAAAATGCTCCTGAGTTTAATGAGGCTTACTCCCAGGAAAACGGCTACTGGTTTTCAGCATGTGTGGGTGTGATCTAGCACTAAACAGGCAGAGCAGAGGTTTGACCAAAACTGCATAATCGAAGGCCATTTCTGCACTACACTGTTATAGTGCTACTATTCCACTTTCAATATCCTATGGCATCCTGGGTTTTGCAATTTAGGGAGGGGCATTTAGACTTCTCAGCCAGACAGCTCTTTGGCCTCAGTAAACTACAAACCTCAGAATTCCACAGGATGTTGCAAGTGCCATAGCAGTACTATTACAATGTAGTGCAGAAATGGCTGAAGACTCTGGCAAAACGATGGGTGACTTTGAGTGGTTTTGAGCAGTCTAATTTGAGTGGTTTTCTGTTTAACAAGAATTGTCTAAAATTGCAAATTAGCAATAGCATGTGTATTTCTATACCGCTTATCAGCTAAGTGCTCTCTAAGCGGTTTACGGTGTGTTAGCTCATTGCCCCCAACAAGCTGGATACTCATTTTATCGACCTGTGGAAGGATGGAAGGCTGAGTCAACCTGGAGCCCAGCGGGATCGAACTCACAACCTTGTGGCTGCAGTACCAGCATTTAACCACTGCACCACCAGGGCTCTTTACCTCATGAACTTGATAGAAGGAATTTGAGATTTTAAAAGTTTAAATACCTACGAAATTAATGAAATTAATTAACTCATTCAGGCATAAGGATATCAGTGGTTAGCTTTTAAAAGTCTGGGTTTTCCTTTCCTCTCTGTTCAGCCATTTTGGTAGTGCTGAATTGGGGTTCCTATCTCTCTTTTGTTGTGGTTGCATTTGGAAGCCTCAAATTCTTAACGGGAAGAATATAGGATTCTCAAATACTTAACAACAAAAAAAAAAGATACAGGCTATATTGTTCTATAGGTCCTCCCCTGTCCAAGGCTACAGGTCAATGGCTTGAACGTATAATAGAAACCGTAGGTTGAACTATCTTTATTTAGTCTGGGGCATTATAGAAACCTGGGCCCTTTTTGCATGGGCTTTCTGTCGCACGAGAGCCCCGTGAGCCTCGCGGGAGTGGGAGCGTCGCTCTGCACGACGCACTCCCACTTCCGCCGCACTCACGGGGCTGCAGCGGCGCGATCGCGGGTTTTTTGATTTTCGCCTCAAAGTGAAAATCACCCGCGCTCGCGCAACGCTCCTGGCACCCACGCGCACTTACCTCCTGTGCGGAGCGTCGGGGAGGCGGCCGGGTCGCGCTTCCTTCCCTCCACCCCTGCGGAAGGAAGGGGCGGGGCGGGGCGCTAGCACGACGGACGCGACAGCCTCCTGCTTCGCCCTGGGGGGAGGGCGGCTCACGCGAGGCTGCCGCTTCCCCCTCGTTCCTTCGGAACGGCAGCCTCCCGGAGGAGCCTTCTCGCGCGAGCCGCCCTCCCCCGCTCGCGCGAGAAGCCTCAATGCGAAAAGGACACTGGACTGGATCAAGGATAGAATTGTCAAAAATATTTGAAAAATAGTAAAATGACAACAACATATTGAGTGTTAAGGAACCCTGATGAGAAGTATGTTGGACTGAGAATCAGAACTTAACCTGTGCAAAATTTGTAAGGTTTATTTATTTATTTATTTATTTTTGGTTTGGCATAGTAAACAACATTGTACAGGAAACTGCATTTTCTTCATAGGAAATAATATTTTTGCATTGAAACACTATTTTCTGCACATAAAATGCTTTTCTTGTGAAGGAAATGCTGTTTCTATGAAAAACAATGATATATGTGAAATTTGCGCAGAATAAGTCCTGAATTGCGAATATGCTTTGAGAACTGTGTACTTTTCAAAGACTTTCTTGCAGTAGGAAGCAAATTATTAAAATTATCCTTTGCTCTCTTAGAGAATAAACTTGAAGAACAATTACACCCCAAAGAATGGATCTACAACTAACATTTAATCTTCACATTTTTAACAGCAACAGAACTGGTGGGTACTTTCTGTACGGATCATACCTCTATCTGTTGAATAAGGTCATTGTAGTTTGCTGAGAATTTCATTCAAATTATTTTTTTGATAAGAATTTACTAAAATTTGCGTTTTTTAAATAAATTTGATAGCTAGTACTTGAACTTTTAAAATATGAAAGTGGGAGAAAAGGGAACTCCTTAAGCAGTGATCTTTGGTTAAAAAGCGTGTCTATACTATATGCTTTCATACTAGTTTCGTACCATTTTAACTAGTTTCATACCAGTTTCATACAACATGGTTGCATCCTATGGAATGGCATCACCTGGGCTTTGGTGAGGCACTTAGAATTCTCTCTAGAGAACTCTAGTCGAGTGTGTGTGTGCATGTGTGTGTGGAATCAAGCAGTTCTCCAGTTGTCCTCGGACTATAGCTCCCAGCACACCTCACCACTGAATATACTAGCCAGGGATAATGGGTCTTGAAGTCCAATAACATCTGGAGGAGCACAAGATTCCAACACTCCCTCTAGTCATTCTCCTGAACTACAACATTAGATTTTCCCAGCAGAGTTCTGAATACTTAAGTGGACAACATAACCCAGAATTCCCCAGGATGGAACCATGGCACTTAAAGTGGTATCACTTTGCTATAACTCTGTGGCATGTATACACTCTAAAGCCTGGGCAAAATATTGGTGGATGCATGATGAATTCATATTTGTTAGTCTTTCTAAAGCAGTGGTTCTCAACCTTCCTAATGCCGCGACCCTTTAATACAGTTCCTCATGTTGTGGTGACCCCCAACCATAAAATTATTTTCGTTGCTACTTCATAACTGTAATTTTGCTACTGTTGTGAATCGTAATGTAAATATCTGATATGCGGGGGGGGCAGGAGGACGCGAGCGCGTGGCTCGTGCTTGCGCACCACCACCAAGGAGGGAATGGAGCCTATG
This sequence comes from Ctenosaura bakeri, assembly GCA_948474755.1. Lineage (NCBI taxonomy): Eukaryota > Metazoa > Chordata > Lepidosauria > Squamata > Iguanidae > Ctenosaura > Ctenosaura bakeri. The sequence continues at coordinate 41,212 of CAOLHI010000001.1, forward strand.
ACCATCAGAAATATGTGTTTTCCGATGGTCTTAGGTGACCCCTGTGAAAGGGTCGTTTGACCCCCAAAGGGGTTGCGACCCACAGGTTGAGAACCGCTGTTCTAAAGCATTAGATTTCTTTCCTGAAAATCTACTGTCAGAAAATCATCTTTTTTTCTTTGTTTTTTTCCCTTTCACTTAACATGCACTCTTTCATCACAAGGAAAATAAGATTCATATTCCACTGAAAGGCTGAGATCCTGTACTAGGGTTCCATAGCATAAACTCTGCATCTGGAATAATGCCCTCTCTGTGCTACATAATTGTCGTACTGAACGACAAACAACTGAATGCACACCCCAACACATGGTCAAATGTGGATGTGCGTCTGCATCCACAGTGGCACAGCATGTACAAATCCACTTCCACAGCCTTGAAGTACATGTGGCCGTCCTGCATGGGGCAAATATATCCAGCTGTCCTGAAGCTAATACCAAGAGGTTTCTGGTCCAAAGTGCTATGCCTGTTACAGTATGACACATAGCTTATCATACTAATCCTATGGAAAACAAGTCCACTCATTGCATTTTCACACAGAAGAACAAGGGAAATGCAAATGTTTTCTTCCTGCTGCGTGAAATCAGAACATTTGGTATATATTTCTATGGATTTCTCATTTTGGGACTGTTTTGAAAACTTCTCAAAAAGTTTTTTTTGTGCAAATTTTTTATATTTTGCACAAAATATGATGTTTGTTGCACAACCCCTTGGCTGAGATCCTGCATTTTCTTGCAACAATGACAGTAGAGCTCTGTCATCTTGGCTACTTCCCCTCTTCTCCTAAAGTTACCTCTTAAGCCAAGCAGTACATCAGATGAAGGAGGCTCTGTAGATCGGAATGCTGGGAAATGATGGCTGCCATGCTTTCCTGGTCATAGGGTGTATTTAGATGGGTAACTGTCATAGTGATGGTATCACTCTATTCTGCTTTGGTTAGACCTCATCTGCAATACTGTCTCCAGTTCTGGGTACCACAGTTCAGGAAGGATATTGTCAAGCTGAAATGTGTACAGAGGAGGACAACCAAAATGGTAGAAGGCTTAACAACCATGAAGCCAATGAGGAGAGGCTTAGGAAGCTGGGTATGTTTAGCCTGAAGAGGAGAAGGTTAAGAGGTGACATGATAGCCATGTTTAAATATTTGAAGGGCGTCATATGGAGGATGGAGCAAGCTTGGTTTTTTTTGCTGCTCCAGATACCAGGTCACTGTGGAGCAATGGCTTCAAACTTTAGGAAAAGAGACTCCACCTAAACATTGGGAAGAACTTCCTGAAGGTAAGAGCACTTGGACAGTGGAATAAGCTGCCTGGGAACATGACTTTGGCCCTTTTCGCACTGAGGCTTCTAGCGCAAGCGGGGGGGGCCGGCAAGCGCAAGAAGGCTCCTCCGGGAGGCTGCCGCTTCCCCCTCCTTCCTTCCGCAGGCGAAGGAACGAGCGGGGAAGCGGCACCGAAGGAGGCTTGCTGCGCAAGCCGCCCTCCCCCCGTGCGAAGCGGGAGATGTCGCGCCGGATTCCCCCCTGTGCATGCGAAGCGGGCGGCGTCGCGCCGGATTCCCCCCCGCGTGCGCGAAGCGGGTGGCGTCGCGCCGGATCCCCCCCGCGCGCAAAGCGGGCAGCGTCGCGTCCCCCGCGCGCGCGCGCGAAGCGGGCGTCGCGTCCGTCGCGCTAGCTCCCCACCCCGCTCCTTCCTTCCGCAGGGGCGGAGGGAAGGAAGTGCGACCTGGCCAGCTCCCGGTAAGTGCGGGTGGGCGCCGGGAACGTTGCGCGAGCACGGGGTGATTTTCGCTTGGATGCGAAAATCAAAAAACCCGCGCTCGTGCTGCTTCAGCCCCGTGAGCCCGGCGGAAGTGGGAGTGCGTCATGCGGAGCGATGCTCCCACTCCCGCGAGACTCACGGGGCTGTCGCGCGAGCAAAGGCCTGTGCGAAAAGGGCCATAGTCTCCTTCTTTGGAGATTTTTAAACAAGGGCTGTACAGCCACGTATCAGGAGTGCTTTAATGGTGTATTCCTGCATGGGAGGGAGTTGGACTCAATAGCTTTTGTGGTCTCTTCTAACTCTACGATTCTATGACCTCATATACAGTATTTGTGATGACATGCTACTTTTTCTCTCAACTCGATGCCATCTTTGTTTAGTTTGGATTCTGATTTTCAGTGATTTCTGCTTTTGATAGTGCTCTGGTCCCTAACCTGTCAAATAAGCTGGGGGTTACTGTATAATAATATAAAAAGCACTGTGCAGGTTACGTAGAGGAAGGCATCACTCTCTTTCGGACAACAAAGAGGGGAAGAGAGAAGGAGAGGTTAAAAAGCGCTAAACTCGTTCTGTGCCTACGTTAATTAATAATCAGTGAAATATATGTACCAGTCTGAAGATGGTTGGTAGGAGGACAGGGTTTTGTGATAAATCTATTTTATGTTTTTTTTTCCTAGGGATTATGTAAAAAGGCTGTGCTAAATAAATGATTTAGCAAGGCAGTAAAGGATCAAGAAATTTGCAAGCCTTGCAGCTCAGGGCATCTGATCTCCCTTGTTCTGCAGAGTTGCCAGTTCTAAAATATGGGCCTTCTTATGTGAAGGGAGTGTCTGCCCTGGCTGATACTACAGAGCCGAGCCACGCAGAAGTGTGCTAGGAGGAACACTTTTTGGTGTAGCTGCAGATGGATGGAAATTCCTAGCTGTCTTTTGTGTCTGTAATTCTGTTGGTTAAACTGAGGTAGGGGTGTGTGTGTGTGTATATGTGTGTAGAGTCAGATGCTTTGTAGGAAGCCCATGAAGTCTCCCAAGGGAGCTTGAAGGACATCTAGTTCTGAATCAGGGGAAGATACAAAGGATCATCCACCCAACAGCTCTGTCTTCAGTGAGCAACCTCATCACAAGCCAGACTCACTAGAAAATACTAGAGATTAGACCAGCCTATAGAGTGCACTTTCTTTCATTTTGGTATGGGACAATTAGAAGACCTTTAACTACCTGGTGTAGCTGAGGGGAAATTGAGTCCAATATACCACATCTGACTTTTTAGTCTCCTGTAGCCTCCAGAACTCCCTTCCAAAACACTCGGAACATGACTTCAGAAGTATCATTATGGATCAAAACAGCCCTATCTTCCAAACATATTTTAGATGGGTTGGTGGGTGGGGAAGATGGGTTATGTTTTAATTGCTTTTAATGTATTGATATACTGTTGTAGTACAACCTCAATCCATCGGGAGAGGCGGGATATAAATACTTCTTCTTCTTCTTCTTCTTCTTCTTCTTCTTCTTCTTCTTCTTCTTCTTCTGAAACTGCCCTCAAATCAGCCCAAAGAACCAGATGTGGAAATAAGAAGGAGACTTCTGACCTCTGTCAGATTCTAGTTCTGGCTGATTCTTGGCCAAAAATTCAAAAGTGCAGCTCTCCACAAGGGCAACATTTTTCCCCAGCTGCAGTTGCTTACCCTATGGCTTGGTGGGATTGCCCCAAAGAAAGGCAGCCACCATGCTCTTGGGTATGTACACCTGAACAGGGAAGTGGGGGGCTCAAGTGTATTGTGGAATACTGGCAGCAGACCAAATGGCTCTATATGACTCAAACAAGCAAGCAAAGCTATGGGTAACAATAGGGACAGGCAGCCTGGCACTTTTTAGATGTTGGAGATTTCAGCTCCCACAAATCCTAGTAGGGTGGACAGCGGGAAGGGTTTATGGGAGTTCTAGAGCCAAACATCTGGAGGCCACTAGGTTGCTTAACACTGCTACAGCAGAAAGCAATATATTCTCATTAATGACAAGTGTTCTCTCTGAAGCCAAAGAGTATCTGTCTGTGTCTAGAGATCAGAAGAAGGGACTTGATGTCCTACCAGATTCTTTGCCCTTCCCCTAGGTCCTTCCCTTTCTCTAGCCTGCTCAACCCATCTTTTGACCACTATCTCACTCTGTTTCATAGTATTTTTAAGTTGGAAGAAACATTAAGGGCCATCTAGTCCAACCCCATGCAGGAATATACAACTAAAGCACTCATGGAAGATGACCATCCCAATCTGTGTTTAAAAACCTCCAAAGAGGGACCACTAGCCTCAAAGTCCATTCTACTGTTCTACTATTGAACAACTCCTGCAGTAAAGAAGTTCTTCCTAATGTTTAGATGGAACTCTCTCTCTCTCTCTCTCTCTCTCTCTCTCTCTCTCTGTAATTTGAATTTATTGCTCCATGTTCTAATCCCTGTAGCAACATGACATCCCTTTCAGATATTTAAAGATGGCTACCCTCTTCCAATTAATATATTCTTTTTATTTATTAAATTTATACGCTACCTTTCTCCCAAATGGAATCCAAGCTAAAGGTACACAGCTCTCTGAGCTGCTCCTCATAGGGCTTGGTTTCCAGACCTTTCATCATCTTGGCCATCCACGTCTGAACATGTTACAGCTTATCAATGCCCTTTTTAGAATGGTGGTGCCCGAAACTAGACACAAGATTCCAGGTGGGGTTAACAAAAACAGAATAGAGTTAGACTATGACTTGCTTTGATCTGGACACTGTTCTTGCATTGATGAAGCCTAGAATTGCACTGGCTTTTCTGGCCACCACATCTCACTTTAGACTCATGTTTAGCTTGTTGTCCACTAATAGCCAACGATCCTCTTGTCACCAAGTGTCACCCGTCTTGTATTTGTGCATTTCATTTTTTCCTGTCTAGTCTTACATTTGTCCCTACTGAAATTCATTTCATGAGGTTTGGCCCAACTCTCCAATCTATTAAGGTATTTTTGAATCCTGATCCTGTTCTCTTGGGTATTAGCTGCCCCTTCTAATTTGGTGTCATTTGCAAATTTGATGACCATGTTCTCCTCTATTGCGCCAGCTAAGCCACATGATGTCATATGATTTTAAAAAGAAAAATATAAATAATTTTAAAAACAAAACCTTGGGAACAGGATAAATGAGAAATTATAAAGGAATTAGCAATAGATTATTGCAGAAAATCTGGTTCAATTTTAATCATTTCAAATGTGTATGTGTGTGTTTGTGTACAAATCTATCCACCAATGGTATTTCACTCTGCATAGACTAAGATCTATCATACTAAAATGCTTTGTGGGAGATGTACAATCACAAAACCTATTTTCATATTTTTTGGGGAATGTGGGAAATTTTTTTAAAAAAATAGAGAACTCTGTGTTATAATTAATGATTTAATAGGTTATAGTTTGTTCCCAAATCCAAAAGCTATCCTATTAAGCAACTGTTAACTGTGTTAACTTATAGATGATCAGTTCTTTATGAACTATAGGTAAATATATATATTACTCAGTTCTGGCAGAAAAAAAATCACTCCAACAATAACTCCTTCATTATGGAAAATGTAGCAAGGGGCTTTAATGACCTAATTAACTTATTATAAATGAGAACTTAATTATCAGCTGAATAAATGATTTATTGAAAGATGGGTCTTATTCATTCGTTCCTGGAATGGAAGAGTTTGTGAAAACATTTGTCTTTTAGTTCAATTTAAGGATGTGCTCTGTTTATGTGTTTTTCTGCGTGTCTTAATTTAGATTTGCACTCTGATAATGACAGGATTTGCAAATCTAGACCAGCTACTTAGCTATGTAAATATTTTAATGGATGTAGTTAAGTAGTATCTCCCAGCATGAACACCCAGTCTGGAATTACCAGGCAGCAGCTGCTGTGAGCAAAAGGGATTGCTACTGCCCTGTTCATTGGTATGCATCCCCATCTCTTTTCCGACATCTCCATCGCTTTCCCATGGGCAGTCTCCAATGTGACAGTCAGAGATAGAATCCTTGTCATAATTCTCCATGGCACCAGAGATTACTCAGGGAAGGGGGTTGGAGATATCAGTTTGGTGCACCCCAATTGACAGGAGACCAGACCTCTGTCGTCTGCAACAGCTGCTGCCTGGTAAGTGAGGGTGATCTCTACATACATAATAAAACTACATAATAAAGTCATACAAGATTTAAATTAAAATTTAATTAAATTAAAATTTGGAATTTGGAATTAAAATTTAAATTAAAATTTAAATCTTGTATGACTTTATTATGTAGTTTCAATATGTACATACTCCCTACACTACTGAACATGTAGGAATCGTGAACACAAATGAGCCACAAATGCTTAACTCGAGGGCCATGTCTGTACTACACTGTTATAGTGCTATTATTCCACTTTCAACATCCTATGGAATCCTGGGATTTGCAGTTTAGGGAAGGGCCTTTAAGAATTCTCAGCCAGAGAGCTCTTTGGCCTCAGTAAACTACAAATCCCAGAATTCGACAAGAGGTTGAAAGTGGAATAATAGCACTATAACAGTGTAGTGTAGAAATGGCTTAGGTTACAGATTTGTAATTATGATTGTGAATTCCATCTACAATTAAAACTTAGCCCTCTTTCATTGTTGAATATATACAAATAAGAAGGCTGTTTTCTAAGCTACATTTTTTTAAAAAGTGTGCTTGTGTGTGAATTAACCCTGCATTTGGCTGACAAGGTTGGATGCAAGTCATCAATATTTATAATTCTTATATATTTCCCCCTCTTACTAATAAATGAGCTTCTATATGGGGAAACTGTGATACAAGCAGGTAAAATGCAAAGTTAGTTTTCATTGATTTGTCACATAATTTCTCCATGTAGGAGTTCATTTATGAGAAAGAGTAACTGCAGAATAATTGCTGAGAAAAATCACCCCGTGGCATGGTGGATAAAAATCGATGATTAAAAAAAAAAAATTAAAATGGTAGTTTTTAGATTTAAATTAGGTTTTAAAAATCCAATTATGGCAAGCATTTTTCTCTCTCTCTCCCTCATAGGTTTTCATGTTTTATATATATATTTTAGGATTTAAAATGAAATCTGAATTTAATATAAACAAACAAGCTAAAGCCTACACTGATAATCCCTAAAAAATGAGCCATGCCTGTCTCCCAGACACATTGAATTAAAGGCTGCTTCTCTATTGGAGGAGAAGATCTGAAGTTAAGCAGTATGAATAACAGAATAAATCATGTTTTGCATTTATAACTGTGGACTTCCTGCTCTCTAACCTGGGGACTTTCATGATATCACAGGTGGAATGGGATTTAGAAGACCCCATCTTGCATCTCACCAGCCTCTTATTTGGGTGACTTTGTTGTCTTGCGTGATGGCCCTTCCTTAGCATCTTATTGGTGTTCTATGCATAACTAAGAAGGGAGTGCAGTTCCTCATGAAGTTTCCTCTCAAAGGAAGCAATGAATAATCTTAGCACTTTTCTTCCTTCTGGGAGAAGCTCTTTGAGAGCCACATTGTCGAAAGATTGTTTGCAGTTCAGGACTTGTTCTGCACATGATTTGAAAATAGTTGCAAATAGAGCATTTCCATAAGGAAAAGCAGTTTCTGCACATAAAATTCTATGTAATATAACATATATTTGGCATAGAAAAAGTTGTTTCCTGTGCAGACAATGCTGTTTTCTGAGCAAATCAATGATGTGTGGATTTTATGCAGAGTAAGTCCGCAATTACAGCTTTTTCTGTAAAGGAAGTATTATTTTCTGGGCAGAAAAAATATATAATGTAATGTAATAGTATAATATGAGAGCCAATGTAGTTTGAGCATTGGATTATGACTCTAGAGACCAGGATTTGATTTCCTACTTGGGCATGGATTTCCTACTTGGGCATGGAAATCCACTGGGTGACCTTGGGCAAGTTACACACTCTCAGCCCCAGAAAACCCCATGATAGATACACCCTGGTGTAGCCATAAGTTGGAAATTTCCATAAGGAAAAGCAGTTTCCGCACATAAAATTCTATGTAATATAACATATATTTGGCATAGAAAAAGTTGTTTCCTGTGCAGACAATGCTGTTTTCTGAGCAAATCAATGATGTGTGGATTTTATGCAGGGTAAGTCCCCAATTACAGCTTTTTCTGTACAGGAAATATTATTTTCTGGGCAGAAAAATCATATGATGTAATGTAATAGTATAATATGAGAGCCAATGTAGTTTGAGCATTGGATTATGACCCTAGAGACCAGGATTTGATTTCCTACTTGGGCATGGAAATCCACTGGGTGACCTTGGGCAAGTCACACACTCTTAGCCCCAGAAAACCCCATGATAGGTATACCCTGGTGTAGCCATAAGTTGGAAATGACTTGAAGGCACACAGCAACAAGTAACAAAAATATTATATTATATTGTATTATGTTTGCTGCTTCCTGTACAAAGAATTACCTGTTTCATGTTAAAAAAATTTGTTGTTTCTATGCAAATCAATGATGTTCAAATTTCGTGCAGACTGAGTCCCCAGTGACATCTTTTCCTGAGAAGGAAACTGCACAGAAAATGCTGTTTTCTGTATAAAGCAACCAAGAGTGAATTTGACATAAAATAAATCCTGAACTGCAAAGATTGTCATCAATTCAGAATTATTTCAGAGGTTTTTGAATATTCTTTACTTCACTACACTTAAGTGACCTTACACATGTGGTCACACTTGAATGTAGATAGTTCACAGTTGCATAAGCAGTGTTCTATAAATCTAACTATTGTACACATAGCTCTGGATTCTACTCATCAGTGCCTTCAATCTACACACCACTTCATCCACTGGGATTGTGGAAACAGCAGCCACACTCACAGATAGGCACCTGGATGCAAAATTCAGAAGAACTGTGGGGTAGCACAACTAACCACGCAATTGTAGATTTACACTATGCAAGCATAATGTAGGATCTTGGTTTACATATTCATAGGAAGATCTCAGATATTTATAGATTTATCAACCAGATAGCATGGACATTTGCAACCCTCTCATCAGAATCCTATTAGTGAGTGAATTTATGTGCCTTCGAGTCACCTGTTGACTTATTTCATAGGGTTTTCTGGGGCAAAGGAATCCTCAGAGTGCTTTTGCCAGTCCCTTCCCCTGAAATATAGTCTACATCACCTAAGATACCTTGGTGGTTCCCCTTCCAAATACTAAACAGGCTTGTGCTTGCTTAGCTTCCAAGATCAGAGGGGTCTGGCACCTTCTAGCTATTTAGGCCTCTATGCCAATGGATTCTCCAATTATACCAATGTGTGTCCTTTTACTGGTTCTTATAGGTGAAAGCATCGTATACTTCCATCTGCAATGACCTCTTGGTCACGCTAGCTACTCTTTGTTCTCACAGTCACTTTGTGGCCAGGGGAGGGTGGGGAAGATTAGAAAGTGTTCAAAAGAGTTTCTGGGGCTGGATGTACAAAGAAGCAGGTATTCTTCTGTATCTTCTGGAGTTCTCCAGAGTTCTGGGAGATGATGGCCAAAACCAGTGGTGGGCAAAGTGGGGCCACAGGAGGCCCTCTGAAACTTTTGTTTTGTGGCCCAAGGCCCTTCCAGACTTTATAAACCTTATTGCACAGTGATCTTTTCTGCCCCCCCCAATGAATTGGTTCTTGTAGAAGCCCCCAGGGAAGTCTTCTTTAGGTAGGTAGTAGCCCTCCTGCACCATTTAACACTAAAAACAAACAAACAAAAAAACTCCTGTTTTTGAAAAACAGAAGTGGACTTTTGCCTACTTCTGATTTGGTTTTTCTTTATTTGGTTGCATTTTTGGCAATTCATGAAATGCTTGAAGGACCTCAGGAGCTGCAAAGTGACCCCAGGACTCAATGCATTTGCCCACCCCAGGCTAAATCCCATTGTTAGTTCCAGTTGGATTCAGTTGGATTTACTCACCATTCAACAATCAATTCAATGGGCCTACATTCTAGCTAGAACTAAACAATGGAATTCCAGCCAACATCATATTCAGTAACACAGCTGGCTGCTGGCTGGATGTCCTATGCCTTCCCCAGGCCACTAAAACCTTGCCAGGGGAGGTGCCTAGGTGGCAGAGAGGGAGGTGGCATGCATGGGTAGGAGACTCTTGGTGCTGCTGTATTCCAGGAAGACCTTGGTCTCCATGTCCTGGGAAAATCAGTCATTTGCTCACAAACTTCCATGTACAGTTGTTCCTGAAAGGTTTGGGACACTGACCACTTCTGCCATGCCCATGTTTATTTGGAATCAAGCATGCACAGGATTGTACCTTTAGCCTTAAAATAAGCAGCCTCCTGCTTTGCGTCTTTGCAAAAAAAGGGACATTTCATTTCCCAGCAGAGACAATTCTGCAGCATGTGTGGACTGCCATGTACAAAGGTTTTGGATTATATCCCTATGATAGATAAAGGCATTGTTGGTTGCAAATCAATATCTCCTAATTGTTATTTAGCCATTAGCGTGCCTGTTAAGTTCCTTGCAAAACAAGAACTCTGATTTTCTCTATTCTCTCTGATCTAAAAAGGACTAGGGGCATGCAGCCAAAGATTTGGCTCATATTTAAAATTAGTAAGTATAGGAGTCAGCCTTCCTTCCACCTCCATTTCCTGTCCATGTGGCACTTCCTTCTCATGCCATTTTCTTTTTCGCCTGTGTTGTCATTCTCTCCCAGGATCTTCCCACTGGCCAGAGTCCTCTCCTTGTCATTGCTTTGGAGTCCTCACTCTCCTCTGTGCATTGTCTTTCTTTGCAAAAACTGGCTGGTAATCAGAGTGTGGGCTGGGGAGCTCTCAGCCTCTCACATGAGAGACGAATTTGGCCTTTCTGCTCAGAGCATTGGCCTCCTGTGCTTCCATGGCCATCCTGCTTCTTTTAGCCTGTTGCCTTCTCTGATCATTGCTGCTTTATATTCTTATCCTTCTTTTATCCCTTGATTTTTATTTTTAAAGGAATATGAGCCGCTCACCCTAGAAGCCAAAGGCTCCTGTGATATGAGAAACAGCAGTGTGAAAAGTGAGGCCGGTGGGCATCATGTGGCCCCATGACCCCCAGCCCAGTCCCCTCATCCCTGCTAACCCCCTGAATATTTCATTCTGTTTTTTTCCTGGACTGTTTCTGGGGTGATGGTCCCAAAGTGAAGGAACAGTCCACAAATGTGGCTCGTTGACTCTATTGACTCCCCAGCCCACCCTCAAAAGTACTAGTTAGGGACCCAAAAATGGCCCCAAATGGTGACTGTGGCCTTTTCTGCACTATACTGTTATAGTGCTATTATTCCACTTTCAACAGCCTATAGAATTCTGGGGTTTGTAGTTTACTGAGGCTAAAGAGTGCTCTGGCTGAGAATTCTAAAGGCTCCTCCCGAAACTGCAAACCCCAGGATTCCAGAGGATGTTGAAAGTGGAATCATCGTGCTATAACAGGCTAGTGCGGAAATTATGAAACATAGGCTGTAGATACGGCAATCTAAGGGCCAGGCAGTGCTGTGCAAACTCTGTTCTATTGTCTCCTTGAATATTTCTGTGTTCCTCAAAACTGGCACAGCATATTTTCTGAAAATAAACATGCCATTTGTTTCCAGTGCAGTTACTAATTTTTTGCTTTCTTTGCATGTGTTTCAATACTCTGGAGTGTTCATCACACTTCCCCATTCAAAAGTGCAAGCTTTCTAAACAGAGTTTAGTGGAAGGGGAATGAAGGCCTGTCCCCCCAAAGAGGAATTCTGCCTCCCCATGAAATGTTCTTTCAGCCCCCAAATTTCTAGCTTTGCAGAGAGTGAGATACTGAAAATCACTCACACCTAGCACTCCTCTATTTTTTTGTGCTCTCATTGCCTTGGTGCCTGCCCCTTTTCTTTGGATGTCTAAACTGTATTTCTAAATGTTCAGCTGAAGTTTTAAATTGCTGCAATGCTAGAAATTTAGAGACTGAAGGAAAATATCATGGGGGAGAGGAAAAGAATTCTTAAGGGGAGGGGCAATGTTCTCATATTACCCTCCCCATAGTTATACCCTGATTTCTAAAGGTACAGCAAAACTCAATCATTGCTGTCAACCATGTGAACAGTTCTTGTAATTAGATGGCCCTTTGCACATTGAATTGAAGCCTTCCTGCTTAATTTGGCTACAACATACCTAAACCTACTGTCTGCGCTATGGTGCTTGCCATAGCGGATACATGGGGTTTTGTATTTCTAGTAGAAGATAACAAATATTTGCTGTATCCCTATGGAATATATATCTCCATGGGATGTAAAACAAATGAATTAATGAAAAAAAGAAGGAATGGTAAATGGATCCACCTAGATGTAGATGCAGGATGAAAGCCTGCACCACAAAGGTCTGTCCAAGAACTCATTTTGGTTTAACAGCCTTTTGTAGGTCTTATCTGAGCACCTTCAATTTCTGACTTTTAACCAAAATGGCAAAGACACATTGGCTGAGATTCAGTATCAAATACACAGCTATGATGCTGTAGCCACACTCACACCATCCACCCCCTAAAACCCACATTAAAAGCCAGTCAGCTGTCCAGAGCAATGGAGGTCTGTTCTGCTGGTGACCAGGGTGTTCCAGGATGACACAACCATCTGCCTCCCACCAGCAAGACAGACTGCAATGAAGAGTTGTGGTAGGCCTCTGCAGGGGTCCCTGTTTTATCTCCTTGCAGCCTTTCTTGCTGGTGGTGTTATCACCCATTACATATCCCATCCTGAGGGACAGCAAAATTGACAAGAAATATTATATAAAAATTGGACACCTATGGCTGGGAAACATGTGGTAAGCAGAATACTGGCTGTATGCTTGGGCTGGAGCCATTTCCGCACTAGGTTGTTAGAGCGCTATGATTCCACTTTCAACACCCTATGGAATCCTGGGGTTTGCAGTTTCGGGAGGGGCCGGCCGGCCCCTCCCGAAGCTGCAAACCCCAGGATTCCATAGGATGTTGAAAATGGAATCATAGCACTATAGCAGCCTAGTGCGGAAGTGGCCTAGGTCGGCATGGCCTCAACATGACCAGCTCATAAGGTGAAGAAGAATTAAGCAAGAAAGCCTGGAGTAAATAGACTTTCAGTAATCCTGTCAATGACCCCAAATCTGAATACAATAGTCAAAGAAACTACCCAGGTGTGGCAGTCAAGCACCCCTGCTGTGTGCATTTTCTACTGAAACCTTCCTCATTCTCCCTACCCAACCAAGACATTAAGAGGCTATCAGGACTCCCATCAATGTTTTGTCACTCAAAGTAAGACAATCAGGCCATTCCCTTTTTGTTTACTCTGTCAGAAAGCAAGTAACATTCACTCCTTCAGGGTAAGAAAAAGGTATAAAAAATGTCAGCTCCCAACACAGGTAATTTTGTAACACAGCAACATGTCAACATTTTGGGCATCACACTGAACTCCAGACTCTCATTCCTCTGTGCTGCCCATAAACTCTCATGTTTGAGCCATCTCTTTTTGATTCTTCATTCCAGGACAGGAAAATATCACCCTATATACCCAAAATCTCTCTCTATCCAACCTTTCTCTCCTTGCCCATTCACTAGCCTTGTATGGTTTGTGAGACTGCTTGATTTCTTGTGTGTGTTTGTGAATCCACAATAAAACATTCTTTGGGCTCTCCACTGGTGTCTCACAGTTAGTACTGGTATACACAGGCGAAAAGGTCTCCACGCACTCTCAGACTCCTTTTGAGCTATAATCCCCCACCTTTTAAAGGAAAGGAGACTCTGGCACTGCTGGTGGACCACAGGGTCCCCAAACTTTGGGGGTAACAGTGGGAAGTGTCTGGTCACATTATCCTGCAACACTCCCTGTGCAAGCAGAACAGATTCCTGTCACTTCTGGTGGCTGACTGGCTTTTCAGATGAGATTCAGCAGCATTTGCAGTTGTGGCAATAGTGCCACTATTGCAAATGAGAAAGCAAAGCAGTCATGATATTCTAAGTCAAACTTGCGACGTCATAACTGGCTGCCATGATGCCATTCTTTCCTCGGCAAGCAGGTGGACTGGACTAAGAATCCACTGAAATATGCTACTGAACAATGTCACCTTTAAGCTACCAGAGGAAAGGGAAGGAGGGAGGAAGGGAACAAAGAAAAAGAAAATGGATGAGGCTTTCACCTCTGCAGTAAAAACTTTCCCTGCTGAAGTTGGTGGAGGAAAGGCAGGGCTGTCTCTTTAACGGCGGAGAAACAAACAGCTGTTCTTTTTGCAGACATGCTTGCTAGGACTGAAAGTTTTGGTAAGTCGGTGCATAACTGACAGTTAGATTTATCTCCCCAATAAGCAATCAACATTATAATAAAGGAAAAATGCTTTCCGTGCACCTTTGAGAGCGCATCAGAAATTAATCTAAACATCAAATTAATTATAGTTTGTAAAATGAATAGTGGCTCACGGCCCTAATACTTCTCCGGCTCTTCTCCCGCCCCCCATCAACCCTCCCTGTGGGCTGCCTCCCTCCGAAACCTCCCTTGATTGCCTGTAAGCTGTTTCAGAATGGGGGTGGAGGGCCAGAAGTTTTATGGGCCTCTGTTTCTCATTCATACCTTCCCCATCCAACTGGAGCATTTTCCCTTCCGCCATTAGCGCAAAGCAACATCTGCTGCAGCCATGGAGGTGCTCTGGTGTGGATGAAACTTTCTCCAAAGGTCAAGCAAAGGCCAACAGAGGGAATTCCTGTTGGCCCTTAGGACTATCTAAGTGCTGTCTTTTTAGAACACAGCCAGCTCCAATCTATGTTAAAGTGATAAAGAACACACTCAGATTTTCTTGTCCCCAAGAAGAAAGAGGTTCTTGGTACACCAAGCCCTCTCACTGAGAAAAACGATCAACCTCCACAAGACTATTCATAATTACAGTAGAGTCCCGTTTATCCGATGCTTGGTTATCCGATCGTCCGGATTAACCGACGTCGCGACGGACTAGGGGTGTGTGGCCGTGGGCATTTCTGTGCCCCCAGACATGCCCCGACACGCCCCCCAGGCCCGCCCCAACATGCCCTCAAAATGGCGGCTGCCATGGGCATCCGGGTAATCCGACCCTTTCGGTTATCTGACGCTGCGGCCACCTGTTTGGGTCGGATAACCAGGACTCTACTGTAATGAAAAATCATAGAGTCATAGAGCTGGAAGAGACCACAAGGTCCATCAAGTCCAACTCCATTCTGCCATGCAGGAAGACACCACCAAACTCTTGACAGATGGCCATCCAGCCTCTGCTTGTCTGTTTGTCTAAAAAACTTGACTGCCCCTTCCCAGAAATGTACTTTACCAGCCTGCCAGTACCCCAACCAAAGTGGCTCCTGAAGTGCTCCAGGTAGGGGCACTTGATGACTGAAATCCTGCAACACAGACGTAGTTAATAACTAGATATCCTTTCCTAATTGGACTCCCCAATCTACCTTAATAGCCAGCAGTCACACTGAGCAATGGAAGTCTGGTTTGCTGGTGATCAGAGTGCAGAAAGATGATGTTTCCAATCCCTTCCTACTGACAATATGCAGTGTGACAATCAGAAGTGGGATCCCTGTTGCAACTCCTTATCCCACTGAGGATAGCTGGCAGGATGAGACTGGAAACGTCATCTGGCAGAGCTCCTATTCATCAGCAGAAATTGCCTGCTGGGTGTTAAGGTGGGTCTGCTGGGCATTTACAAAAGTGGCAAAGGCGCCACAGTCATAAACATGAATATCAGACAGCTGTAAACACATAAGACTGGCTTGTATATTCATAACTGCTCAATAGGATGCCAACATTTTCTGCAGAAGATAGTGTATTGGTGTGAAATACACACTTGTCTGCAGAATTTTTTTTTGAGAAAAAAGCAATGCCTTTCTGCTGAAGATTTTTTTTTTTGCACCAAACAGTTCCAAGTTATGAAAAATGTGCAAAACACCTTACAATCTTGCACAAACAGGGAGAAAACTTTTGAAACTACATTTTCTTACATGCAAGAATACCATCAGGCCCAATTTGCATCATTATTCTGTGTAGCCACCAGCTCAAACGGCCATTGTTGGAACTTTAACCTTCTCTCAACCTTCTCCCAAAACACAGGTTTATTGAAAAGTGGTCCTTGGAAGGAAGAGAAGGGGTTGAATAAGCTGGAAATGGTTCCTTCTTCATTCTGCTGCAGAGAAGTGGAGATGGGGTTTGAATATATGGGATAGTGTCTTACCCCAGGGAATCAGAAGCCAAAGAAGAAGACCTAACTGTGGAATTCTTACAGCACTGTGGTCAGTCAAGTTTAGCTTCTGGCCTTACTGAACTTCTTGGGGAGCCCCCTTCTTTAAAGGAGAATATGTATTACTGCATTTTGCTTCAGAAGGAAATAACCCAGCCCTGCTTCACTGGGAGCCTTATCCCCACAACTCAATCAGTTTAGTGAGAATCTATCCTAAAGAACTGGCCTGAGATAGAAGATACGGCAAGCTTGTTTTCTGCTGCTCTAGAGACTAGGACATGGAACAGTGAATTCAAACTACAGGAAAAGAGGTTCCACCTGAACATCAAGAAAAACTTCCTGATAATAAGAGCAGTTCAATAATGGAATATGCCACCTTGGAGTTTGGTGGAGCCACCTTTTTTTGAGGTTTATTATCATAGCCTGGGTGGCCATCTGTCGGGAGCGCTTTGGTTGTGTATTCCTGCATGACAGAATGGGGTTGGAGTGGATGGCCTTTGGGGTTTGTTTGAGTTCTGTGATTGTATGGCCATTTCCGCACTAGCCGGTTATAGTGCTATGATTCCACTTGCAACATCCTATGGAATCCTGGGGTTTGCAGTTTCGGGAGGGGCCACCTGCAAACTGCAAACCCCAGGATTCCATAGGATGTTGCAAGTGGAATCATAGCACTATAACCGGCTAGTGTGGAAATGGCCTATGAGATCCCCGCTGCATTCCCTCCTCTCTTATTAATTTTGCAAGTGAGCAGGTCCTTTTCACCCAAACACTCATTTACTCAAATAGCTATCCTACTACAGCCATTTGGCACTCTCTTGAGTTCAGCCCAGCACCCTTTTCCCTTTTTCACAAAGATAAACCAGTTGCATTGTATGATTTATACTTCCTTTTTCAAAAACATGACTGTGCATTAACTGAACTAGGATAAACAGAAAGTGACCATTGTTGCAGTTCCTGTGTTCAGCTACTTAGTTCTATGAATCTGGATTAATCAGGGGCTTCTAACCCATGAGGGGTGGTAGCTGCCAAGTCAATGGAGTAGCAAATCCACTCTGGGTTTCAGTTTGAATTTTACAAGAGATGTCCAAAAGACTGGATGTATTTTGGGGGAGAAGGGTCAACACATAGGAAAGTTCAGATTAAAACTGGAACAGATTCACCATCTCTCAGACATGGAAGTTAACATCTGCAACTGTTTCCAACCCAGTAAGGAGATCTGAGCAGGGAAACAGATTTCTGGGCATGGGTCCCCTGCTGGGCATAAATTGGATGCATATCTGGATGCCCAGAGAATCATAGAATATAGAAATGTAGAGTTGGAAGAGACCACACAGGCCATCCAGTCCAACCCCCTGCCATGCAGGAACACCCTCAAAGCACCCCCAACAGATGGCCATCCAGCCTCTGCTTAAAACCCTCCAAGGAAGGAGACTCCACTACACTCCGAGGCAGCACATTCCACTGCCGGACAGCCCTGACTGTCAGGAAGTTCTTCCTGAGGTTCAGGTGGAATCTCCTTTCCTGCAGCTTGAATCCATTGCTCCTTGTCCTGGTCTCTGGAGCAGCAGAAAACAAGCCTTCTCCTTCCTCTACATGGCATCCCTTCAAATATTTAAACATGGCTATCATATCCCCTCTTAACCTTCTCTTCTGCAGACTAAACATACCCAGCTCTCTAAGTCTATCCTCATAGGGCTTCATGGCTTCCAGGCCTCTCACCATTTTGGTCGCCCTCCTCTGGACTTGCTCCAACTTGACCATGTCCTTCTTGAATTGAGGTGCCCAGAACTGGACGCAGGATTCAAGATGGGGTCTAACCAAAGCAGAGTAGAGTGGTACCAGTACCTCCCTCGATCTAGGCACCATACTCCTATTGATGCAGCTGAGAATTGCATTGGCTTTCTTGGCTGCCGCATCACACTGCTGACTCACGTTCAGCCTGTGGTCTATGAAGACTCCTAGATCCCTTTCACACGTACTGCTATCCAGCCATGTGTCCCCCATCCTGTATTTCTCTATTCCATTTTTTCTACCTAAGTGTAGGACCTTACACTTCTCTCTGTTGAATTTCATTCTGTTCGCCAATGCCAATGCAACCCATGCCAATGCAACCCATCTACCGAATTATTTTCAAATTGATTTACATTCAGGCATACATTTGAATACCTAGCCTAACCCACATTCTGTTGTGATTAGTAGATTTGGGTCAGCTCAATGGAAAGAAAGATAACAAGAGAAAGGCAATATGCCAAAGTGATTATCTACTAATATATAAAAGTCAAAGTTTGTTCGTCCGTGTCAGGCAAAGACCTGACCTCATATGATTGGCTGTGTGAGGCAAAGACCTCATATGATTGGCTGCCTAAGAAGATTCTATGGAATCCTTGGGTTTGCAGTTTAGGGAGGGGCCTTTAGAATTCCCAGCCAGAGAAGTCTGAATAGGCCAGTTGCTATGGAGACAAGGCCTAGCAGCAAGGAGGAGAGCAGTGTATTCCCTCAGGAACCCAACCTCTGCATGTTAATAACTCTGAATACAGACTGGATTGAGGAATATGGGGAAAAGTTACAGGTACTGGACAAGACAGTTTGGGCAATTAGAGACACAGGATCTCAAATCTGTCTAACAAGTATTACCTATGAGAAAATAAAATCCCAGGCAACGTTGGGTATATACCCTAGTTTTCTAAAAGAACACATCCAGGGAGTAATTATGGGCTTCTGATTGGTCCCTGTTGGTAGCTTCCATGTTGATGCTATGCATAGCTAGGCATGTTAGTAGTAGTTGTTGTTTTTGTGTGCCTTCAAGTTGTTTCTGACCCACAATAACCCTAAGGCAGACCTACCATGGGATTTTCTTGGCAAGATTTGTTCAGAAGGGGTTTGCCTGTGCCTTCCTCTGAGGCTGAGAGAGTGTGACTTGTCCAAGGTCACCCAGTGGATTTCTATGTCTGAGGCTATTTCTGCACTGCACTCTTATAGTGCAATTATTCCACCGGTCAGCCCCTCCCGAAACTGCATCCCCAGGATTCCATAGGATGTTGAAAGTGGAATAATCGCACTATAAGAGTGTAGTGCAGAAATGACCTGAGCAAGGATTTGAATACTGGTCTCTAGGATCCTAGTCGGATGCTCCAACCACTACACTACATGCGTTCTCTAGGCACATTTATTACACCAATTAAAATCAGCCAAAAATTCATGCTGAGCTCTTGCCTCCCCCGCCCCAGAACTGCAACAGATCAGAAGTCTCATTTTTTTCATTTAACAGTTGGTAAGGAGAAGTGGTCATACTCTGCCATACTGAACCCATGGATCAATACAGCCACTTGTTAATGATAACGGTCACCTTAGATCCTGAGCACCAGGTCAAGGTAGGGATCTTGCGGGTAAAAGGGCAAAGTGAGTGATAGTAGCCCAAGGGCTGGAACTGCAGGGCAAGCCAGGAGAGGGCTTCCATCATATATAATTCCAGTTTATTTTGGTACTCCTACAGTATTCAGCCATTTTTAATTCTAGATTTTTTTTTTATTCTAACGCAATCTATTGGACTTGATGTTATGTGTTGTACAGTCGTGTTGTGAAAAGTACTTTTGCTCAGAAGATGTCTGGAACATGTGAAGTGGTATGAAACGGAATTGCAAGACTTTTGTATTAACCCTGAGACCCTGCTTAGCTAAAATCCCAAGAGGGATTTCTTCTTCTCCTCCCAAGTTATTCCTTTTGTGCTGTCACACAGGTCAGTAACTGGTATTAAAAAGTTAAGTATTATGTATGTATGCAGAAAGTACTTTGTTTTCTCTTGGTGATTGTTGGGAATTCATGGCTTGTGCCATTAAAAAATAAAATAAAAATGTGATCCTACGTACTACTTGGCATGCTTAGACCTATGGAAATTAACCAAAAATTTATGCTGAGTTTTTGCTTTTTTCCAGAACTGCTGGAGAACAGAAAAATCAGTTTTCCACTCTCTGGTTGGTTACCTGTGTTACACAGCTCGTCATGTATCTCTGAATCTGATTCATGGTGGAGTATAAGATTGCTCCAACATTTTCATGGGCACATGCTAAAGAGTTTGTACCACATCCCCTTTTTCCTAGATTTGGCCTGGGAGCCCTCATTCCCCATTTCGGATCCCATTCATACTCCTGTGATTTGACGTTTCTTCTTATGCTAATCCACTCCTGTGTTTCAGCTCACTTTCTGAAGACATTTCAGATGTGTGTGGCCAGTCGTGGCTCTGATACAGGCCAGGGGATTCAGAAGATGGGCTTTGAGTGGGAGGTGGGCAAGACAAACAGGGTAAAATATAAATTTACCCTAGACTACGGTGGTGAGTGACCTATTTGGTCGTTCCAAGAAGAGAAAGGCTGGGTGGTGGTGGTGGTCATGGAGGTGGAGTGGGAGTAGGAGCAGCATCAGAAGTAGATGTAAGAGGAAGAAGAGGAGAGAGAAGAAGAAAAAAAGGAGGAGAAAGAAGGAGACAAAGAGAGGAAGGCAAAAAGGAGGAAGAAGAGGAGGGAGAAAAAGAAGTAGAAGGAGATCGTGGAGAAGAGGAGAAGAGGAGGAAGAAGGAGGAGGAGGAGGAGAAGGAGAAGTAGGAGAGGAGGAGAGGAAAAGGAGAGAGAAAAAGAAGAAGGCCAAGAGGGAGGAGGAGGAGAAGAAGAAGAGAGGCAGCAGAAGTACAATAAAGAGGAGGAAGGACAAAGGAGGAGGAGAAGAAGGAGAACGTAGAAGAAAAGGAGGAAGACCAAGTACAAAGAGGAGGAGGAGGAGGAGGAGAGGAAGCAGAAGCAGCAGGGGAAGGAAGAAAGAGAGGGAGAAGAAGGAGGAGAAGGGAGGTGTATCAGCCAGGGGAGGAAAAGGATGAGTCGGCAGCTGGTTGAGGGACTATGGGAGGGTTGCTGGTGCCAGATGAATGATATCGAAGGAGTCCCCCACCGCCCCACATCACAACAAAGCATCCAATACAGAAAACAGCAGCACAAGAAGGAGAAGGAGTGAGGGTGGGGAAACAACCTACAGAGAATTCAAACACTGGGATCACATGCTCCAACATGCATTTGATTTGATTGATTTGTAAAAAGTCCTGACGCCAAACCTTCCGTCTCTGGTCCAAGGAGCAGACTCTCTGCTCACGGGAGATGAGTCCCACCTCCCCATGTCATCCAAACTTACCTCCCCATCAGCTGAGGACTGGGGCCCTACCAGTTTCTCTTTCTCCCCCTCCACCCCATCTCTGATCTTGCATGAAGCTTTTCCGTTCCCACCCGCTGCCCTAATCCAGTTTTGCTCTCCATTGTTCCCTTCCCCTCAATGCATCACACTTTCTCTTTCCCTAGAACCAGGATTTGGGATTTGTTTTTGGGTTTTTTTTTGGTCCCAAAGGATCCTGGAATTCATGATCTTCTCTGTAGCAGGGCATACAGTTCTGAGTATGAGACGGTGAGAAGGGAGCAGGTGGAGGTGGGGTAGGGCAGCGGTGGGTAGGGAAAAAAAAAGGTATATCAACAAAGGGAAATTGAGGAAAAAAAATCAGCTAAGTAAAGTTATAAAAAATATAGCAGTTTGAGAGAAAAAAAATGGTAAAAGTAGTTCAGAGAAAAGTTCCTTTCCTGGATGAATCTAATTGTTTTGTTATCTTTACCCACCAAAGCATTTACTTTGGTTTGTCGCCCGATCCACAAACACTTTCGAGGAGATGACATTACCGAATGGCAGGAACATCTGCATCAGCTCTGCGTCCCCAAACTCCTGGGGCAGATGGTAGATAAACAGGTTACAGCCCTCTGGTCCTGTAGAGAAGATGGAGGAGAGGGAAAGAGAGAAGAAGTAAGAGGCCTGCAAGTGATGAAGCCAGCAAGAAAAAGAAGGGTGAGGTCTGTTTCACCTCATGTACTGAAGCTGGATTTCCATTATATACATGTGTATGCATAAGTCACGTGATGCACAGGGAGGCCTAAAACATCAGCACTGAGCATTTGTTGTGCATTCCATACTTTGCAATGTGGTTGTGCATCCTTATTACAAGTAGAAACGCCGGAACTCAAAAGGCCACGTCCTATCAGGTTGCTGCCATCTTCCGGATTCTCTGGTTGTGCATCCTATATGTTCACTGTGGTTGTGTTTCCCATACTTTGCATTCTGATTGTGCATTCTGTACATTGCATTGTGGTTTCACATTCTGCATTGTTGTTATGCATCACAGATTTTGCATTGTGGCTGTATATTATATATTTTGCATTGAGATTGTGTATCCTGTATAGTGCATTATGAAATGGCATGTAGTCATTAAAGTCTTGCACAGGTTGCTATTCTGCATGGGGGTTGTGTAGCACTTAGGCAGCATATCTCCATGTGCACACAGAAAGCTCCTGCACATAGAAAGTTAGCATCGCAAAGAAAAGGTTCAGACTTGTTTGCCCTGTTTAAATATATTTCCATATTCTCCTTGGTTTTTTGCATCTAAAAGTTTTAGAGAAACTTATTCAGTGTGCTGTCTGCCTTCCTTTTCACTGGCACTCTTGCATTGATGAGTCTTAGAATAATATGGTCTTAAAAGTTTGCTTTATTTCGCCTCAGTGTGTATTGTGCCTTGGTGTGATAGGGGGAAAGAGGCTTGGAATTTCTGGAAAGAAATGTCCCCCTTTGCAAGACTTACTAGAGGCCTAAAGAATGAGGCCCCTGTCGTTCATCATATGTGGTGCACAGTAACACATCTCTGATCTGAAAGTTACTTTCTGCCTGGATCTCTTCCTTCCACAAACTGCTGTTTGTGTTCACAAGAACAATGGAAAGGCATGTCAGGTACTCTTGCTGGATATTATTGAGGAGGGTGGTCCTTTCCACTGAGGCAGTACACAGTAGCTCCAATTTCCCCTTTTTAAAAAAGAAAACCCTGATCTGAGAAGTGTTCAGCAATATCGTACAAAGATCTTCACATATAACTTTCCATCCTGATTTCTAGATGGAAGCACAAAAAGAGAAGTGAACCTGGATTGGAGTAAAGGCCCATCTCAAACATGTCTATACCAGTGCTCTACGTATTGGACTAGAACTCCTATCATTTTCACACATGGGATGGGGCCATGCTGTTGAGGACTGATAGAAGCCTTAGCCCCATACCTTGGAACGGCACCAGCTTTGGGCAGTCTGGACCTTCTTATTCAGCACCTAGTTTTCCACAGTGGCCAAAGAGATACCTCTAGGAAGCCCACAGCCAGAAGAGAGGGTCATAAACCTCAGCTGGGTTTTGTTTCCCAGTAAATGGCAATTCAGAAGCACATAATCTCAGGTTCTCAAATCTTGGGCTCTAGTCCCTCTTCTCCAGCTCTCAGGGTGAGGTGGAAGAATTTGAGGGTGAGAGCGTTGTCTTGAAAAGTATGTGTCTCTGTATTTTCCTTATTACTTAGCTGTCACAAGGGACTGTCCTTTGTGACGTCACTGTGGGCTTCCCCTTCTGACATCACCCTTGTAACATCACCAAGGCCCACCTCCTGTGACATCAACAGGGGGAATCATTCCTAGCTCTGAGATGTTGCACTTGAAATTTCAGGGCCTAGCATTGTTCTGACCTAGCAACCCTAAGGTTGACTGCTTATAATCCCAGAAATAGCATACAGCTATTATACCCCACGGCAGGAAGTGGATTCCCTCTTTTTCTCCTTTTAAGCCAGGGCTGGAAGGTATCTGATCCTCCAAAGGCAGCACTGTAAGTCCCTGCTTTCTATGCCTAGCAAGGCCTACTAGGAACTGCAGTCCAGCAGCATCTGGAAGTCTGCACAGTTCCCATTCTGGTTTTAAACATCTCAGCAGGTGAAACAAATCAGCCCTGTTACATTTTTATAAGAGTGAGATGACAAAGAACTTTGTGTATATTTACAAATGTCATTCCCTGAATCTGGTTGGTTAAGTCCCAGCTGAAATACATCTGCAAACTCAGATACTGAACAGTGAGTCAACAGATAGGTAAATTCCATTGATCCACTGGGTCTACTCTAGTGGGGAGCTAACCATAGGATTCAGGCCAATGTCACACTCTAAATCTAGATGACAAGAAAAACTGGAAATTTGAATGAAAGCAATGAACAAAGAAACAAGGCCTCCTTCCTTCCTTCCTTCCTTCCTTCCTTCCTTCCTTCCTTCCTTCCTTCCTTCCTTCCCTCCCTCCCTCCCTCCCTGGGGCATTTGCACAATGGATGTATTAAATTCATGGTTGTGTAAGTGTGACCATTGCATGGGGGCTTAACTCTTGTTTTACTTCTGTGAAGAATGGAATCATTGAATCAACTGGATTTACCTGCATGTTGACTCCCTCATTCAACAACTGACTCAGTGGGTCTGATCTAGTTGGGATTAACTAATAGGATTCCAAACAGGCAGTTGTTGTGCCTTCTTGGATGGAATACAACTAGGACACAGTACCTTCAATGTACCAACTGATCTACTAGGATTTCAGGAAGAGCCACTGTACATTCCCCATTGCACAATGGGGAAAAAATAGGCATGTTGGTAGATATGTCATAGGCCCTTTTCGTACAGCATTTGCCATGCCAAAGAGTGCCTGGAGCGTCGCGTGATTGTGAAGAGCAATCTGCATGATGCACTCACAATCGCGTGAAGCCCCAGAGAAGGGCAGGCACCGCTCGTGCACTTTTCATTTTCGGCTTTCAGCTGAAAATGGTGTGCAATTGCACATTGCTCCAGGGCCCCGCACGCACTTGCCGTGTGTGCGGAGCCTCCGGAGCTGCGGCGGTTGCACTTCCTGCCCCAGCGCAGCCTGGGAAACTCCCAGGCTGTGTTGCGGAAGGAATAGGCAGGGCTTTCGTACTGCCTGCTCAGGAGCAGGCAGCTCATGTGGAGCTGAAGCAGTGGGGACACGAGAGCCTCTTGCTGGAGGCTGCTTGCACAATCCCCCACATCCCAGCGCCAAAAAAAGGTAAGCTGAGGAAAGGGCCATAGACTCATAGAACTGGAACAGACTACAAGGGCCAACCAGCACAACCTCCTGCCATGCAGGAAGACACAGTCTCTGCATGGCAGTTGTACAATGTTGGTATACAGCAGAAAGGTCACTATGTGTGCAGAGATCTACACTCTTCAGGCATGATGTAGGATCTTGGCCATAGCAGAAATGGGCCGTTTAGCCCACTTTTGCAATTCACTTAATGCAGACTTTCTTATTGACCCTCAAAAACCAACTCTACCTTCTGAGTCCTGACTGAGGTGTCTATCTGATAATCCAGCCAAGGTAGGGTTAAACCATTTCTTCTTTTTCTTTTTTTGGGGGAAGCAGGAGGGGAAGGCATGGGGATGTACTATGTAGAAGAGAAGGATTTTTAATGTTCTGGCTTTCTTCATCAGGGCATAATTATAGTGTCATAACACAGCAAATTACAACTTTGCCTTTCCCGTTAGAGAGAGGAGTTCACCAAGGTGCTCCCCCCTTTTATGGGCCATTACTCATCCCCTCGGCTGGCAGGGGTAGTTCCGCCGAGTCAGGACTCTGACAGATGCCCATTTAAAGCTCATTAAAATTCCTGGGCCTCGGTGTGATTGAAGGCACTTTCTTCCTCCACATTTTCTTTTTGGATTAATAGAAAATGAAGCCTGTATGAAGACTTGCTAAGCACAATTTCCCTGCTACGTTGCTAAAAGGAACAGCCAATCCTTTCCGTCGCTTGAACCTCCCAGAGGTTGCAAGGTTGTGGCAGAGTTTATTCCAAGATGGTACAACACAGCCTTCCCTTCTAACTGTCCCTATTTGGGAAAGACAGTCCTCATCAATCCTCTGTCATCTCACTTTTTCAGCTGTTTTTGAAATGTCCCAGTTCTTGCTTCCTCCTCTGGTTTCCCCTCTTTGTTTGCAGGTTACTTCAACTGTGAAAACTGAGTCCAAATTGCAAAAGTAGTTCACACTCAGTTAATCCAACATGGAGGAGAGTAAAGCAGGGAGCAGACTCTTGCCCTTCCCAGTTAACTCAGGCAAAAGCAAACTGCTGCAGCCTCTCCTGGCTTGTATATTCTTCTTTATTAATGTTGCTTGCCACATTTGTCACATTTTTTATCTGTGAAATATTGAGAGGTATGCAGAGCTGGATTTAGTGTGACATGATAATGAACCAATGACCTCTTATAACTTCCTGATGAGCTGAGAGAGTCATAGAAACAGAACACTGCAAGGGATCAAAAGAAGTAGCCTCGCATAAAGTCTGGAAAAGTTTTTTTTCCTCGCATTACTATTTCTAAAATTCCCCAGTCAGCACAACCACTGGCTATTGTTGGTTGGAAAGTACTGTGAACTGTGAACTGAGGAAGATAAATTTGGTTTGCCTGTATCGTCTGCTAAAAATGAATAAATATTAAATCTAACTTTTCTTAGCTGTCCTCCATGCCCTCCAGAAAACAAGGCAAACATATCTTCTCAACAGACACAGCATCTTTAAAAACAGAGTATCCCACAAAAACCTTGCGGAGAACACAGTTCCAGATTATTCAAGCAAAGAGTGTTTCTTCTCATTCCAGAAGGCTATAGAGACAACCATTTTTGGCTTTTGGGAACCATAAAGGGGGAGCCAGGACTGAATAATAATAATAATAATAATAATAATAATAATAATAATAATAATAATAATATATGATGATGATGATGATGATGATGATGATGATGATACAATTTATTTCTATTCTGCATCTCCCCATGGATTGAGGCAACGAACAACAACAATAATAATGGATGTGGAATACTTCCCTGAGATGCCAGATTGGCAACTTAACAATGCGATCACTCTGGCACCACTGGCTGAGATTCTGCCCCAAATGCATACTCATGATATGATAGCTGTGCTTTAATTCCCCATCCAAATCCTGAAGCCCACCATAAAAGCCAGTCAGCCCTACAGAGTGGCTATGGTCTCTTCTAGTGAGTGGGGTGCTGGAGGACGATGCAACCAGCTCCTTCCCAGCAGCTAGGGACGCTGTGATGAAGAGCTATCATAGGTCTCCGTGGGGATTCTTGCTTCTGCTCCCCACAGCATCACAAACTGGGGGTGGAGGCTGGTGGCATCATCCTGCAGTGCCCTGCTTGCCAGCAGCACAGACCTCCATTGCTCTGGATGTCTGGCTGACTTTTAAGGTGGGCCGTTTGCAGTTGTGGCAATTGTGCCACAAACTCAGACGAATATATAAGGCAGTTAATAGTGTTTTAAATGAAAACCGATTATCAGGATACCAGCAATGGTTATTTGCAAAAGCCATTGGGCCCTAACTGGTTTTATAGAGATCCACACACATGCATGTTTCTGAACTGTCTAAAAATATTTCAAACTATTTTAACCAGTCCTTTTTCTTTTTTAAAAAAAAAGCTTGTTAAACTGTTTAATATTTTTTAAATCTTTCAAGATCATTGTTTACATTGTTTTAAACTGATCATGTTGATGTAATTGTACACTTGAGATCTTTAAATAGAGAGTGGAATACAAAGATTTAAATAAATAAATGAGCATTCCCAAAATGTAAATATTAAGGTTCTTCCTGTTCTGACCTTTCCAGCGTGATTGTTGCTTCCAAGTCAAACCTCTGAACTGGAGTATTCACATGGAAGGTAAGATCTCATATTGTGGTTGCATGGCAGAAAACTTTGCATGTGGACTCAGGAACTAATTGTGCTAGGCTGCCTTTGTGTTGGATAGCAATGTTGTACAACTGAACACAACCTGAATATGAAACCAAATGCACAATGGAATGCACAACTGAATACGTAACTGAATGTATTGTACAACCAAATACAAATCTTCATGCACATCGGCATGTGCAATGTCACCACGTGCACAAATCCAGACTTTGAACTGAACACAGATGTTCCATATCAGACAAAAATGTCAAAGCACTTCCATAGGGAAACTAACACATCTGTAAGATATCAACAGGATTCCAGCCCAAATGCCCTTGGAAAGCCTTCATGAGAACAGTAGGGGGAGGTGGTAGCTCTTGTATCATCGTGGCAGTGGATCCAAGCCAGGTTTTGGCTATCCAAGGTGCTGAACTGATTTAGGAAGAGGGTTCTGCACTTTGGAGAGCTTCTGGAATAGATTCAGTATCCCACCAATCTGGGAGCCATGCGCTTCAACATTATGAGAGATCTCATAGAATCATAGAATCATAGAATCATAGAAATGTAGAGTTGGAAGAGACCCCAGGGGCCATCCAGTCCAACCCCATGCCATGCAGGAACACCCTCAAAGCATTCCCGACAGATGGCCATCCAGCCTCTGCTTAAAAACCTCCAAGGAAGGAGACTCCACTGTATTCGAGGCAGCATATTCCACTGCCGGGCAGTCCTGACTGTCAGGAAGTTCTGAGTTCCTGAGGTTCAGGTGGAATCTCCTTTCCTGCAGCTTGAATCCATTGCTCCTTGTCCTGGTCTCTGGAGCAACAGAAAACAAGCCCTCTCTTTCCTCTACATGGCATCCCTTCAAATATTTAAACATGGCTATCATGTCCCCTCTTAATCTTCTCTTATGCAGACTAAACATACCCAGCTCTCTAAGTCTATCCTCATAGGGCTTCATGGCTTCCAGGCCTCTCACCATTTTGGTAGCCCTCCTCTGGACTTGCTCCAGCTTGACTGTGTCCTTCTTGAATTGGGGTGCCCAGAACTGGACACAGTATTCAAGATGAGGTCTAACCAAAGCAGAGTAGAGTGGTGGAGAAGGAAAAGAGAAGGGGGTCTGGTAAAGCTATAGATGACTATCTCTTATTGTACTGGGCAGCATCATGTTTTTCACCAAGTATGTTTCTCTTTTTGTTGATCTGAATGGAGACACTCTGTTCTCAACTCTCCACAAACTCTGGGGCTTGGAAATCAACTCTGAAAAAGTAGTTATTTACTGTTACGGTCCCAAGGCTCTTTGTTGTAGTCATTTATTGCTAATGTTATATTTTTAATAAAGTAAAATGTACTTGCAGTTTCTCAAAAGCCACTAAAATGGTTACATTTAGTGACTTTAAAAACCCACTGGAATGCTGCAATCAGCTGGCCTGCGGAACAAAACACACTCTCATTGACAGTGCTTTTGCTTGGCACCCAGAACACAGCATGAGGTAGCACTGCAAGGCACCAAATCAACGAAGATCATGTGATGTTCCTCTGCAATTTAGTGAGGCCAGCCCCCTAATGATAATGTAACTCAAAGTGTAACAGATACACAACAAAGGAAGCAAAGTTACTCATTGTTAAATAACAATTGTGATGAAACTTGGACTATCATCCTAGATTGCAGTTATACATTTGTAACCTATAGTTACGGACTTGCAACTGCTCTATTCGCACCTAAGCTACAAATTCATGATTGTGGCACTCGTTGCCATTATTATAAATCCCTTTCCCTCAACATTTCCATCTTAAATGCTAGGGAACCACTCTGGGTGGGAGAGCTCTGTTCTGTGGGTGCAGTGGGGTGAAGTTTCCAGCCCGCTCCAACTAAAGATCTGTGATGTGATGAAGAATTGCAACATGCCCTAAGAGGAGTGGCTTAGCGAGTTGGGGATGTTTAGTCTGGAGAAGAGAAGGTTAAGAGATGACACGAGAGCTGTGTTTTAAGAGTTGAAGGGATTTCATATGGAAGATGGGGGCAAGCTTCTTTTCAGCTGCTTCAGAGATTAGGGTCATTTCTGCACTACACTGTTATAGTGCTATTATTCCATTTTCAACAGCCTGTGGAATCCTGAAGTTTGTGGCTGAGAATTCTAAATACCCCTCCCTAAACTGCAAACCCCAGGATTCTATAGGATGTTGAAAGTGGAATAATAGCACTAGACAGTATAGTGCAGAAATGGCCTAGGATACAGAGCTATGGATTCAAACAACAGGAAAAGAGATTCCACCTAAACATTAGGAGAAACTTTCTGTTGATAAGAGAGTTCAGCAGAGGAATAGGTTCTGTGTTGGAGTCTCCTTCTTTGGAGGTATTTAAACAGAGGTTGGATGGCCATCTGCTGGGAGTTCTTTGATGGTGACTTCCTACATGGCAGAAGGAAGTTGGACTTAATGGCGCTTCTGGTCTCTTCCAGCTCTACGGTTTTGATTATCATACCACATCTTGCTGATGGAAAGGGACTGGAAACAAAATCCTGCTGCACCCCAATCACCAGCAGAAGAGACAGTTACCAACTTGTGTAGCTGCTGGCTGTTAATATAATTTTGGGGTGTTGGGCTAGGAGATGATACTTAGTTGTGCATTCATAGCTAAGTTAGCAATCTGAGATCTTGTCTTTGGTTATACCTTAATTATCGTGGGAAAGAATTATTGCAACTAAGGACAAATAATTTCCACTGTTTTCCTCCAATGGTGGAGAAAACTAATATTTTTGCATACTTCTTACTTAGTAACCACACATCCTGAAATGTTTCAGGAAATTATTCTGTTGAGAAATACACTACTTTGTGCGTGGAAAACACTGCTTCTGGATAGCCCGATCTCTTTGTTCTTTTGTGCAAGATTGCTGGTTTGTTTTGTGCAAAGAAACAACAGTCTTGTACAAAAAAGTGGCTAATTCTTTGTGCAAGATTTCTGGGTATGGGGCAAAACTCACCATTATTTCATTTAAAAAAATAGCTATATGCATTATTCTGCAAGATTATTTTTCACTAAAAAATATGGACAGGGGAGAAAAAGGGCCATGCGGCTATTTTCTGTGTGTGCATGATCTTTGGTTTTTATGTAATCAGTTTCCAGAGGGCAGTATAACTTGTCTACATCAGTCCAATGTTAACCATAGAGACGTTAACCAAGAAAGGACTTATGGACCTCTAAAAGCTGAGATGCACAGGACACATGGCCCAGGGATTGCTTGCGGCTCTCAAAGCTGTCTTTGTATCCCTTGATCTGTTCAGAATCCTTGGATGGCACACCTTTTTCCTACTCCTTCTCCAAGAGTGAATATCTCTTTGGGAAACTTCTAGAGGTAACAATTCATTTTTTATATGGGCTGGCAACCTCCTCACCTTGCACTACTTAATGTAAAACAAACAAAAATGGCTGGAATCCATGGATTTGTAACCTCCAGTTACCAATCTGTAACTGCTCTGTATTCAGTAAGAATACAGTCAGTCCTCCATATCTATGGGGTTCTGCATCCATAGATTCAACCAACCATGGCCTGAAAATATTTGAAGAGAAAAAAAATACCTTCCAAATAGTAAACTTTGATTCTGGTGTGCACCAAACACTATGCTGATGTGTGGGCATACCCTGCCGTAGCGTTTGGTCATTCCGCAGATGTTCTCTCGCACTCATTTTAGTTCTTCACCATTTTATAAAAGGGATGCCATTTTACTTTGCCATTATATATAATGAGATTTGAGCATCCATGGATTTTGGAATCCATGATGAGTCTTGGAATCAAACCTCAGTAAACAGCGAAGACCCATTGTATGTAGTTTTAGTATAAAACTATACAAATGCTCCTCCAGTCCACCTTAACAGCCAGCAGCAGGATCAGACAGGCAAAGAAAGTCTGCTCAGCAGGCCATCAAAGGACAAGGACGATGATGTTTCTAACCTCCTCCTACCAGAGAGCAAGGCTGTGACAAGGACTTGATACATGGTTCCTGTTTCTGATTGTCATAACCTGCTCACTGTTGGGAGGAGGTTGGAAAACATCCTCTTTGTTGTGCCCCAATCACAAGCTGATCCTTCACTGGATCTGGTTGTTAAAGTGGACTAGGGGGCAGGGGCTGACCAGGATATGTTACTTAGCCCCTTTCCGCACCCCACCTTTTTGTGGTAGCATCTGGTGGGGTTTCCTGCCAGTGGCTCTGCTGGGAAGGGAGTGTGACAGGAGTGGTCCCCTCTGCAGCAGCTGGCTTTGCAATGAAAGAAGCACAATGGCTCCACTTTTTCCTTCCACAGTGTAGCTGGGTACTTCCCCAGGCTGCACTGGGGTAGGAAGTGCAGCCATTGCATTTCCCAGGCTTCTGCATGACAGGTAAGTCCATGATGGCAGTGCAAATTTGGGTCATTGATGAGGAAAACCTGTCAATGATCTACTCCATGATTGTGCCACCTGGGGTATGGGAAAAGGACGGGTCCTGTCCTTCTCCATCTCTATGGCAGGTTGGGAGGCTGATCCAGAGAGGGCCTTAGTTACTTGTAGGTAACTTAGTTACACATATGTAACTAATTAGCTGTAGAATATCAGCAAATCATTCTTTTCCAAATCTAGTAGCATGCTTATGAAGGCTTGCTGTTTTGTTTTAAACTATTTGACATTTTTAGCAGTCTCCTGTGGGATCTAGCCAACTTCTGCATGTGGAATGAGAGCGGAGTCTATGTTGCCTTTTGACCCAGGGAGAAAAATCTCTTAGTCCAGTGCTACATAGGCAGTACACACTACGTTACAAGTTAGTGGGGCTGTAATCTGGTATCTCTGAAACTATAAAAAGATCAGCCTGTGTCCAGCATAGCATCCCATAGACTCACCTTCTCTCTGTTGCTGTGGGATCATGGGAGGCGGCTGTGGGAAGGCTTGGCTTATCTGGCCATAGGCAGCAGGGTAAGCAGCTATGGGGGAAAAAGAGGAGAAAAGAAAGATTTCAGGAGCATTGTAGACCTGGCGTGTTACCCCAATAATGGTCCCAAGTGAGAGTTAATTCTCATTAGGGCAGGACAAGTACATTGCCACATAAATATGGAAGAACATGAGTTTGGAAAAGAAGGAATTCCTACACCCATAATTTGCTCTTGGAGCTCTTGGGAAACAGGCTCATTGCATGTGTGAATGCTGAACACTTGGTAACCTAAGTCTGAGTGCATGAAGTGGTGCTACCATTGAGCAGCACTGTATTTCCAACTTAGTGACGCATCATGCATATGTATATGGTGGATGAGGGCCAGATGGCAGATAGAAGGCAGATGAGGTCCAGAAGATATATCAGAATCTGTTGGTAGACACTGGGTAATTTGCAGCAGATAGGCATAGTGGCTTCTATGTTAGTGGAGTGACTCCAGGTTCCAGTCCAACATTTCAAAGAGCTGTCCAAGGTGCTTAACTCAATCCTCAAAAATACATTCATTACCTTGGATAGCAACTTTAACATTCAGACTAAAACCTAGCACAACTTCCGCTGACACTGAAATGGGAGATGTCAGTTCTCCATGGACTGATAAGAGTATTTGGCTTTTACTGGTTTAACAGTAGCAACAATTAACAGTCGCTCCTAAATATTTTTTCTAAATAGTTGTACTAGCAAAGACAGTTTGGGGAAACCAAGGACAATTCTTTCAGTAGGAAGGGACTGTGAGTCAAGTTCTGACAAAGAAACAAAGTCGTGGGTCAAACGTGCTCAGAGAAACACCAGCCATGACTTCTAAGTATAGAAAATCCCTATCACCAATGGATCATTTTGAATTTTGGCCTGTTTTAGTAGGCCTAAAGATTTCTATAAAAAAACAAAGTAGAAAGGTCAGCTCTGCAATCAGCCCTTTCCTTCTGTGGCCTGCATCTATGTGTGCAAACTTGACAATCACACTAGAAATGCATCATGAAAGGGAGAACCATAGATCATCTGCACAGTCCAAGAGAGGAAACAATGAGGGAGAAGGGAAAGGTCCCCAAGAGACATTATAAAACTGAGATCCTGTTGGTGAGCCCCAAGTACAGTAGAATGATGTTGAATGGTGCGTTGGCACATAGTCAAATTCAACTGATTCAATGGTTCTGTTCTGGTGGGGTCTAACAATAGGATTTAGGCCATAAGCGGTGGAAGCAAGGAGGCATCAAGAGGTAAGTGTTGGAAGCAAAGAGGTATAGAATGATGAGTGAAAGGGAACTCTAGAGAGCATGCCTGCCATTTTGTTTCACTTCTCTGTTTCTTTCTTTGAACTATGTGCTTACGCCCTTTGGTTTCCTGCCTGCCTGCCTGCCTGCAGAGGTTACTCCTCCTTGCCTCCAAAAGTCAGTTAGTCCTTTGTCTCCCTTTGTCTGGGAAGGGAGCAGCCACAAGGCTTCTATGGCCATTTCCGCGCTAGATTGTTATAGCGCTATCATTCCACTTTCAACATCCTATGGAATCCTGGGGTTTGCAGTTCAGGGAGGGGCTGGCTGGCCCCTCCCTGAACTGCAAACCCCAGGATTCCATAGGATGCTGAAAGTGGAATGATAGCGCTATAACAGTCTAGTGCAGAAATGGCCCACCTCAGAATGCCTTACACTCATTCATGAGAGTCAGCTTTTAGGGGCTCTTCCACTGAAATTTAGGTAATCTTCTTTTGTCTATCTCTTTTCCTATCCAAGATGAATTTCCTGAAACAATAAATGTAAAGTTTTTTTCCTCCTTTTTGCCTCACGAGAGCATCTTAGCAACAAGTAATAACTAGTATAAATTTAAGGTCTAATAGGTAGGTATAGCTATTTATTTACTATGAGCTATTTGCAACAAGGATGGGAAGTTATTCTTTTTTTAGTTGTCTGCAGTTTTTTTTTTTTGAGATGGTTGTAATCCTGTTAGGTGTTTGTAGTTTTCTTATGTATTGTTTTGTTTCTCTTTCTTTAATATTATACTGTTATGTATTATGAATTCTTAGTTTTTTCTTTCTGTATTGTTTTGTGGTGTTGTTTTATGCTTGTTTAACAAAACGTTCAATTATTAAAACCAAAAAACCAAAAACCCAAGAGCATCCTGAGTATTTTTCCTCCTGTTTACTGCCAAAAGCTCATATTGCACTTTCTACTCTGCACAAATGTGTTGAAGATGGTCACTGGCGTGAATTTATCAGTGCATGGATGAAACACTCCTGGGAATGCTGTGCAAAGTCTCCAGACTTTCTGAAAGGAAGTGCGGGGCATATAGCAATACAAGAAAAGCACATGGCTCCTGAAGACCTCAGAGGAAATTTTATTTAGCTTGACAATTCATAGGTTGTGCAAATGAAGGAAAGGTAGGGAAAAGTTTTACCTTCCAAAAGAATTCTGTTCCCCAAATAAAAATTTCCTTCAGTCTCCAAATTTCTACCATTGCAGTTAACTTAAAATTTTGGATAAGAATTTAGAAACATATCATGGACATCCAACGAAAAGAGGCAGGCAAAGTGACCAAAGGAGTGTAGGCAGGGCAAATAGAAGGGTACTAGGTTTGAATGTGGAGCTTACATAGCCCTCAAAATATCATGCATTCACTGGCAGGGCTGCCCCATACTCTCCTACGTTCTAGAGATGAAAGCCAGAACATGAGTGACCAAGCACCATCAAAGCATAGTCAAGAGGGCAACAACCATTAATGGGGAGGAACAGACAAGCTAACAGAGGCTGCAACAGCTTGCTTTTGCCTGAGCCTCCTGGGAAGGGTAAGATTCTGTCCCCTTCTCTCCTCTCCCCTTCTGCTGAGTTGAGAGAATGCAAACTACTTTGGTACTTTGGACTCAGCCTGCAACAATTGAAGGAAGCTGAGGACCAAGGGGGAAAGTGGGAGAAGGAAAAAGAATCTGGGGTCTTTCAAAAACAGCTCAAAATATGAGACAGCAGAGGATTCAGCAGGACTGCCCCTCCTAAATCAGGATTGTTGGAGGGCATATTGATCCAGAAGGGAGGGTGCTATTGAGGCCCTAGATGGATCAGGTGCAGCTTATCTGAGGGCCTTCTCAAAATGTCCCTATGCCAGTCTCAGCCTAAATATCTTAAGGTACCAGATCTCATCCGATCTTGGAAGCTAAGCAGTGTCAGCCCTTGGATGGGAGACCATCACCAAATACCAGGTACTATGGGCTATATTTCAAAGAAGGGAATGGGCAAAACAATTTCTGAGTATTCCTTGCCTAAGAAAACCCTTTGAAATTCATAGGGTAATACCTTCTAACATTTCACAGATGAAAACCAGGACATGTGTGGCTGAGCAGCCTGAGAGCGTGGTCACATTGTCAAAAGCTATTCATAAGGAAGAACAGAGAAGCCAGGAGAGGTTGCAGGAGTTTGCGTGTGCCTGAGCCTGCTGGGAAGGGCAAGATTCCACCCGCTCCTCTCCTCTTCTCCCTACGGAGTGCTGACTACCTTTTGCACTTGGAACTCAGTTTGCAGCAACTGGAGCAAGTGCTGAGGACTCAGGGAGGGGGAGAAGAGAGAAACAGGATATGTTAAAACCTGCTGAGAAAGTGGACCAGCAGTTGATGGCTGTATGGCTAGCCACTCCTGACAAATTGGGACAGCTGAAGTTTTGCTCATAAAATGATTATCTAGGTATGTTTTGCACTTGTTTGGAAATGAAATTCTTTGCCCAGTCAACTCAAAGCAGAAAGGACCTGTATATGTAAGCACTGCAAAGCAAGCCAAATGGCATGCTCATTTGCAGCGGTGGCACAGCTTCAAGAACCTCATGTCTTACCATCTCAGAAGGAAACCTACAGTCTCAGGGAGAAGTTACTGGTAACACTCTTTTGACTCCATCTCCACACCATGAAGACTGAAAAGTTCTTCCTTAAGAAGAGAAAGCAACCATAGAGTGGAGATCCTCAGCACGCTATGGCCAACACTACGATCTACGCTCTTGCAGAACATCAGGAGATGTGTCCCCAATAAGACACGTCTACAGTAATCAGTGTGAGGATTGGGTGGTCGAGACACTATTGTCTCAAATAAGCAATGATTTTCCTTGCATGGAAATGCATTTATGGCCTCAATCCAATTGTTAGTCCCAGCTAGAATAGAATCAATAAATCAAGGGCACCTTGGACCCTGTGCAAAGAGAAAGGAGGGATATAAATTAAATGAATAAAGTATATTTTAAAAACAATAAAATAAATAAAGAGTAAAGAACTCCTTGGGGCTAGGGGGCAGAGATTTTGGAGGACTGCATCTTTCTCTAGTATATTCTTCTTTTTGCCCCCAAAGCCCCCAAACAGGCTATGGGAGTCTGGAAGGGCAATTTTCCCATGTTCAGCACCACCCCCAATGCCATTTTAGGCATGGAAGACCCCTCTTTTTTTACAACACAAACTGAACCAAATTTCATTTCTGGTTCATTTCCCTTTTTATTTTTTTAAGGCCTCCCTTTGGCCCAAAATGTATCACGGGGGAGGGAATAGTGAAATTGGTCCCCTGAGGCTATTAAAGGACATTTGGCTTCATTTGGGGCATTTTGAACCCAGAAATAGCCCCAGGGGATGTGTGAGGCTCACAGATAGCACTTTGCCCACCTGTGCAGTAAATGAATGGAAACCTAGCAAGTCAATCCTTAACGTAAATTCTATTAATTCAGCCAGTTTATTTTAATGGGGACTAGCAATCTCTGTGTTTAACTGGTTACCTTTTGGAAATTTTTTATGTGCTTTTGTCTGATCTTTATATGGTTTCATTGTTATTGCTGATTGTATTATGTGGACCTGCTCATTTTCTACATGAATTGTATTGGCCCAGATCTAGTTGCTAGCCACATCTAAAGCAGAGCCATCAAATCAGTGAGATTTCTGTAAGTCTGCAATTGATTTTATGGCTCTCCTGGAGATAGGGACCAGCAATTGGATTTAGGTCACTGGTGTTAATCTTCTTGGGTGCAAAAAAAGAAGAACATATACATTTTAAAATATGTAAATAAGTGCCTCTTAGGGTCAGTGACAATCACTGGTGGTGAATCTATGCTGGGTTTTATTACAAGACTTTAAAAGCGCTGTCTAAGGTGCTGAATTTTAACCCCACCCAAGGTTCAGTACCTTGGATAGCTCCACTAAAGTCTAGAATTAAGCCCAGAGTGGATTCACCATTCCTCTGACATGAAAGTGGCTGGCCTCTGCCGCATAGGGTGACTCCTGATGGTACATTTAGAATTCTGAAATGCAACATTGACACATATAATGGCAATTATGAAGAGTGCCAACATGTTATCAAGCACTACGTGGGTGAAAGTTTTATTGGGGGAAAGTGTTAATACTAACGACCTGCATACTGCTGCACTCCGGCGTAGGCCTGCTGCAAGGGATCAGCTGCAGTGGGACTCTGTGCTGTGAAGACACAAGAGAGAAAGAGGAGGGGATTAAAGGCATATAGAAACACTGAGGTCACCTAGGGATGCGAAAGGCAATTTTCTATGAGGTGGACACATTTCTATGTAATATCCCAAAGCTCCCTTACCAAGGAAAACACTGATGATGGTGGTGGTGATGATGGAATCACTGAATTGGATGGAACCTCAAGGACCATCTAGTCCAACCCCCTGCAAAGTAGGACATCTATTGTTGAAGTATCCCTGAAAGATGACCATTCAATCTTTGTTTCAAGCCCTCTAAAGGAGGAGTGGGAATCTATCTCACTGTCTAACAGCTCATACGATCATGATAACGCTGATGCTGATCTACTCGCTTACAACCTACCCTTTCCCCAAAACTGGGTCTCAAGGTCACTTTCAGTTTGCTTGCCACAGGCAAGCTCGTTCCAGACTGAACCTCCAGAAACCCTGCTGTCTTCCACACTGGTGTTACCGCACCTTACACCTCCCATCCTGCTGGATAGCAAAATTAGTGAGAAATATCATTTTCTTGTAATACTAGACATATGTGGCTGGAAAACATGAGGTAGATGGACACTGGCTGCAAGTGTGTGCAAAGTCAGGATGACCTTAGCATGGCAAAGTTATAAATTCAAGCGGATTAGATGAAAATGTTAATGGGTTTGGGATAATTCTCTCAACGACCCAACATCCAAATACTATAGAAGATGAAACTGTCCAGGTGAAGCAGTCAAGCACCCCTGCTGTGTGTATATCCTACAGAGACCTTCCTTATCCACTTTAATGGACCACAACATTAAGAGACTGCCAGGATTCCCACCAGTGTTTTGTCACCAGTGTTTTGTTAAGACAATCAGCCTGCTCCGGACCCCTCCCCCTTTTTTTTTGCTCTGCTGGAAACACACGTCTCATTAGGGTAGGAAAAACTCTACCAGCCCTGGTAACTTGGAGCATGTAGCATGTTGGGCATCATGCTGCACCCAGACCCTGTTTTTCCATGTTGCCCTCAAACTTCACTTCAATCTTCTGTTTCAGGACTGGTAAGTATCCCCAATTCCACCCAAAATTCTACCCAATTCCACCCAAAATCTTTCTCTATCCAGCCTTTTCCACCTTTACCTTGTGTGGTTCATGAGATTGCTTGAGTTCTTCTTTGTGCCTATTAATTTCCAATAAAATGCTCGCTTTAACTTTTAACTGGAGTTGTCTCTACAGTTAGTACTTTAGTATTGGTATACACAGGTGAAACGATCCTGCCATTACCCTCCTCTTGCAGGCCTCCTTTGAGATAATAATTCCCCAAGTTCTAAGAAGATGCTGGCATAGCTGGAGGACCTCAGGGTCCCCCTTAGGGTAACAGCAGCATCCACTGTCACAAAACCAAAAGAGAAAACACCAGTACTGATGGAACTCCTGTTTTTCAGAGCATGACATACAGGTTCTGCAGGGAGAACTAGGCAAGTTCTCTCCTCTTGGCCCTTCATGGACTCTCCATTATCAACTGCACTGGCTATTCAGTGATCAATGAGTGGGAAGGGGGTTGGAGAAACACCTGGCTGTGTTGAGATAGCCAGATGCAGACCAAGGATGCCTTTCACTGAGATTCTCCGGGGTCCTCTAGAAGTCTCAGTGGAAGATGTAACGATTTCATGTCTAGCTACAGAGGTGTAGCCGGATGCTTCCCTGATCCCCCTGTTCTCCACCGTTCATTGTGAATGGCTGTGGTGGGATGCTGTAGTGAGTTGGGTGGGGGGCTTGGTTGTTGTGGAAGGAGAATATCAACCTCTGCAACAAATACTTACAAAAGACACATGGAGGTATATGTTGGGCTTACATGTGTATATGTCACTGATGATATGTTAGAAACTGTTGAAACAATCACTGATTTTCCTCTCCCCTGCCTCTACAATTAGAAGAACTTTACAGAACCATTTCAGGAGGTCTTTCTTTAACGGCAGCAATAAAAATACTTAAAAGCAAAGCATGGCTGAACTTCTGTCCCGTATGAAACGTCACCTTGACCCAAGCACTTTCACTTCTTATTATGAGTTTAATTTGTATTTATTGGTGCTGCCTGTTTTACATTTGGGCCACCCTCCTGGCTTTAGACTTCTAAGCGAATTCCTTGGGGAGCTGCAAGCGTTCCCCCCTCCCCTTTCCACCCATTTACCTTTCCCCTTTCTTTGAGAGTGGAAGATCACCTGGAGGTGAGGCCTCTGAGTCAGTGGAAAAAAATATTTGAAAAAAAAAGCAGGGATGCTCTTGTCTTGACCTCTCTGAGGCAACCGGTGCATCACCTGAAGGGACAGAGGCTAACACGGGTGCCTGAACTGCCATGATGTGATGTGAAACATTGCCTTTGTCAAATGAAGACAGGGAGAAATATATTGCCTACTCACCAAAACTCTGTGCAAGGAAAAAATGTCATTTCCACCCACCTGTATAAATTTGGAAAATTAATCATTGGTTGAGGTCCTATGTCAAGGTTGTAAGCACAAGCCCCCAAATGCAGAGAAAAGGATTGAATGTGCTATGCAACCTTTGTGTTGAACAGCAACTGGATGCAAAGGCACGTGCAATCCATTCATTCATTCTCTACATGCCAGTTGAAGGTACTGGAACTTCCTTCTCACTTAGTGCCAGAAGGCCTGATCAGACCGTTTGTTGTTGTTATCAACTTCATAGAATCATAGAATTGTAGAATCATAGAGTTGGAGGAGACCCCAGGGGCCATCTAGTCCAACCCCCTGCAATGCAGGAACACACATCAAAGCACGCCCAACAGATGGCCATCCAGCCTCTGCTTAAAAACCTCCAAAGAAGGAGACTCTATCACACTACACTGAGGCAGCATATTCCACTGCCGGACAGCTCTGACCGTCAGGAAGTTCTTCCTGAGGTTCAGGTGGAATCTCGTTTCCTGCAGCTTGAATCCATTGCTCCTTGTCCTAGTCTCTGGAGTGGCAGAAAACAAGCCTGTTCCTTCCTTGACATGACATCCCTACAAATATTATACATGGCTATCATGTCCCCTCTTAACCTTCTCTTCTGCGTACTAAACATACCCAGCTCCCTAAGTCATTCCTCACAGGGCATGGCTTCTAGACCCTTCACCATTTTGGTTCCCCTCCTCTGGACATGCTCTAGTTTGTTGATATCCTTCTTGAATTGATGTGCCCAGAACTGGACATGGTATTCCAGGTGAAGTCTAACTAAAACAGAATAGAGTGGTACCATTACCTCCCTTGATCTAGACACCATACTCCTATTGATGCAACCAAGAATCACATTGGCTTTCTTGGCTGCTACATCTCACTGCTAACTTATGTTCAGCTTGTGATCTCCCAAGACTTCTAGATCCCTTTCACACATACTGCTATCCAGCCATGTGTCTCCCGTCCTATATTTGTGCCTTCCATTTTTTCTGTCTAAGTGTAGGACCTTACATTTCTCTGTGTTGAAATTCATTTTGTTAGCTTTGGCCCAGCTCTCCAATCTGTCCAGGTCATTTTGAATTTTGATCCTGTCCTCTGGCATATTAGTGACCCCTCCCTATTTGGTGTGATCTGCAAATTTGATCAGCACATCCTCCGCTCCTTCATCCAAGTCATTGATGAAGATGTTGAATAGCACTGGGCCCAGGACAGAACCCTGTGACACCCCACTAGTCACTTCTTTCCAGGACGAAAAGCAGCCATTGGTGATCATCCTTTGGGTTTGGTTGGTCAACCAATCACAAATCCACCTAACAGCAGCCCTGTCTAGCCTGCATTTTACCAGCTTCTTTGCAAGAATGTCACGGGGAATTTTATCAAAGGCCTTACTGAAGTCAAGATATGCTACATCTACAGCATTCCCTTTATCTATCAAGCTTATAACTCTGTTGTAAAAAGAGATAAGATTAGTCTGGCATGACTTGTTTTTGAGCTTATGGTGTTCAGCTTGTATTGTTATGTTGATCCTATGGATGAGAGACCCCGAAATTTCTTGCTCATCAACTACCATGACCAGGTCTTGCAAACTCAGGGCAGTCCAGGATTTCTTGGTTGAATCAATCCACCTGTACTGTAGTCTCTCTATTCTCCTCTTGCTTTCCATTTTAAACAAGGATTATTATCTTTCCCACTGAGTCATGTTGTCTCATGAAGTGTCCAAAGTACAACAGTCTCAGTTTAGTCATCGTTGCTTTTAATGAGAGCTCAGACTTAATCTGTTTTAAGACCCATTCATTTGTCTTTTTAGCAGCCTGTGGTATCTGTAGAACTCTGCTCCAGCAACATGTTTCAATGAGATGATTTAGACCTTGTTGGCTTTCTTCAGTTGCCCAGTTTTCACACCCACACATAGGATATTTTATTTATTATTTATTACATTTATTGCCTGACTTTTCTCCAATGAGCTGAGGGTGGTTATGCATGATTCTCCCTCTCACAAATTATCTCCACATCATAGGCCAGGCTGGGACACAGGAGAAGAAAGAGTGAGAGGTGATAAGATATAAAGCCATCTGTGCATATCTGGAGGGTTGCCATCATGAACTTGTTTTCTCCTGCTGCACAGGTTAGAACCTAATCCAATGGATCCACATTACTAGGAAGGAAATTTCATACTTGGTAGTGTAAAGCACTTGAATATGCTGTCTCAGAAGGTGGTAGATTCTCATAGAATCATAGACTTGGAAGAGACCTCAAGGGCCATCCAGCCCAACCCATTCTATCATGCAGGAATACACAGTCAAAGCACTCCCAACGGATGGCCATCCACCTTCTAGTTAAAAACCTCTTAAGGAGACTCCAAGGCAGCTTATTCCACTGTTGAACTGCTCGTACCATCAGGAAGTTTTCCCGAATGTTTAGGTGGAATCTCTTTTCCATGTAACTGCAAAATTTTTAAAAAGAGGTTGGGTGGCCACTTGCCTTTACTGTTGATTTCTCTACTTGCAGGGAATTAGATAAGAGCAGAATAACCCTTGGTGTTTCTTCTAACTCTATGATTCTATGATTGATCAACAGGTGAGTTTTCACAGCTCAGTGAGGACTAGAACTAGAGTCTCCCAGCCAGAATCCTGTTGGTGACACACTGGCATAGCATACCAGTGTATGTAATTTTTGAGACATTGAGGAAAGGGTTAGGCCTTTTCCGCATTTTATTTTTGAAATGGGGAGGCGCATCCTTCAGCGAGGATGTTCACATTTGGGGGCGAACTGGGTTCGGACTACTTACTGTTTGTCTGGACTTCAGCCCGCTCCGGAATGCCCAGAACTGGTGGTCACCCATGCTATTGAAAGACTGATTAAAAGACGACTTTCAATAGCGCGGTGCGCCCCAGTCCGTCGCTCTGCTAAAGTATAGATCTACAGGCTCGCGCCAGTGCGAGTCTGCAGATCTTCCGGGGGTGGACTTCCAGCTGGCGAGCTTCTCCGGTTGGTGGAGAGCCTCCGCCAACTGGAAGCCTCCATTTTCGTCGCCGGAGAGTGTGTAGCGTGGGCACATGCTGCTCCGGACCGTCGTGGATCGTCGGGAGGGAGCATGCCAGTCCAGTGAGTAACAGACTGCCCCATTTCCCCTCCAAAGTGCGGAAAAGCCCTTCGTCAACACCTCCTTATGCAATGCCAGTGAAAGAAGTTTCCACAGCACTCTCGCTGCTATTTAGCAATTGGGAGAGAAGGGGGGGTCACCTATGCAGCATCCAGTTGCAGTTCTGCAGCCAGAAAACAAAGAAACACTGCATCCCTGCATCTTCAGTGTGCACTGTATTGGTGTTCTCACCAAAGACCTGGGAGAGTATTGTCTATTCCTTTTCCATTTACTTTCCACTTTCTGGATGCCCCAGTCCTCCTCTGGCTACCAAATGGCCATGGGGGCACACTTGTGTGCTGGGAAGTTGCATTCAACAGGGGCAGAAGGGATAACTCAGCAGAACCTCATGGGCAGACCTCAGTCCATGCATTTTAGGGTCTTATTACCTAAATACTACTCTGAGACTCTAATGCATAAGCCACACTGGCTGTAGTAGACCAGTATATATTCTGGGGCTTGGTGACATCTGTATACATACATTTGTCACCCACAGTAGCCCTGTCTAGCCTGCATTTTACTAGTTTCTTTGCAAGAATGTCACGGGGA
Source organism: Ctenosaura bakeri (assembly GCA_948474755.1). Lineage (NCBI taxonomy): Eukaryota > Metazoa > Chordata > Lepidosauria > Squamata > Iguanidae > Ctenosaura > Ctenosaura bakeri. Next base: position 85,353 of record CAOLHI010000001.1, read on the forward strand.
ATTTTGTCAAAGGCGTTACTGAAGTCAAGTTATGCTACATCTACAGCATTCCCTTCATCTATCAAGCTCGTAACTCTATCGTAAAAAGAGATAAGATTAGTCTGGCATGACTTGTTTTTGAGCTTGGAAGGGAATTGGAAGGAATATTTGAGAGAAAATTCATGCAGGAAAGTACATCATTTTTTTTTTAAACCCAAATCCTGAAGCGTGTTTGCTATGATGGAACCTCTAAGCCTCTCCCCACATGCTTGGGGATGCAAGAAGCTCTGTGGATTATGGGGGCATCAGGCTGTGTCTAAATCTGCAGTCTTTAGAGAGATCATGCAGTCATAGTGTTGGAAGAGACTGCAAGGGCTGTCTAATCCAACTCCCTGCTGAGGAATGGAACAAAACCTGACAAAAAGAGAGTCCTGGACTGAGGAGACATGGTGGAACAGGACCAGCCTCTTTGTCTCTCTCTGAGAGGCCAGGGCAGGGGCAGCTGGGATGGAGGAAGGGCCTTTCATCTGCTTCTGGGCCCAGGCATGATGGAGCTGTGCCAGCCTCTTCTCTCCCTCTGAGATCAAAGAAGTAGCCGTTGAGATGGAGGGAGGGCCTTTCATCCACTTGTGGACCTAGACATGAATCTATGGCCCCTTCTGCACCACCCTCCCAACCTGCCATGGGGATGGGAGAAGGACAGGATGATGGGAGAAGGACAGGATGATGGTTCCGCATGACCTTGTTACAGTCCTGTCCTTCTGTCCTTGGGCGGTGACATCCTTTTAAGGGACGTCATGTTGAGGAGGGAGCAGGCTTGTTCTCTACTGATCCAGAGACTAGGACAAGGAACAATGGATTCAAGCTGCAGGAAAGGAGATTCCATTGGAACCTCAAGAAGAACTTCCTGGCGGTCAGAGCTGTCTGGCAGTGGAATCTGCTGCCTCCATGGAGTGTGGTGGAGTCTCCTTCTTTGGAGGTTCTTAAGCAGAGGCTGGATGGTCATCTGTTGGGAATGCTTTGATGGGTGCTCCTGCATAGCAGGGGGTTGGACTGGATGGCCCCTGGGGTCTCTTCCAACTCTGATTCTATGATTCTATGAATCATGGATTAAATCATTTATGGGTTTTCCCCATCAGTGACCTATGATTGCAACACCATCGCAGACTTACGTGTCCTGTGGAAGCACCAGAAGCGCAATGGCTGCACCTCCTACCCCAGCACAGCCTGGGAAAGTGCCCGGCTGTGCTGTGGAAGGAAAAAGTGTGGCCACGGTGCTTTCTTCATGATGGAGCCAGCCAGTGTGGAGGGAGGCATTCCTGTTGTGCTCCCCTCCTGGCAGAGTCGATGCCAGGATCCCCACCAGAGGACTCCATGAAAAAGTAGGGTGCAGAAAGGGCCAATTAGCTCATGTCCTAATCAGCAGTAGAAAAAGCCTTGCTCTGTCTTTTCCCTGATATCTCTTCAAATGTTTAAAGATGGCTCTCATGTCGCCTCCCAGCCTTCTGGATGCACAGGGCCTGTCTGAGGCATAGTAACTGAGATCCTTCCCAAACAAATGAAAGACACAGCTGAGCTGATCCAGCAGATGCTGAAAGTAACTTCTCTTGTCAGTTGGTGGCAGAAGCCTCCTCCCTGGGCACTTTTCCAAGGGGAGGGAGAGCCTCCTCTCTCTTAATTTCTTCATTTCCATATCCCAGTGGGCCAAAGACTCTCACAGGCACTGTCACCTCTCTTTCGCAAGGCAATCCCGACTGAGATGACACGACGTACCCACGGCAGATCACCTTCCATAAACCCGGAGACATAAAACAAGCCAATGACCTCCTCAACAACCATAAATATAAATTTAACAAAGGCAGCACTTATTCATTAGGCAGGAGCTGAGAAACGACTCCCAAGTCCTTCAGAAGAAAGTGGATCTGTTAATGTCACTTTCCCCAAGTCTCTGCCCAGTACCAAAAAATAAAAAGAGGGGGAAAAAAATGGAATAAAAAAGGGGAGGGAGCCCAAAGTCAGCAGGACAAGAAGGCTGTGTCAGAAAATGAACCTTGGCAAACCCGACTGGGATGATAGAGTTATCAAGTGACATCAAGGGTGTTGTGTGTGACTTAAAGGGACAGGCCGTGAGATTGCTGGGGACCAGCTGCCGCACAGGGCTGTTTTCCATTAGAAGTGCCATTATCGTTACAGAGTTTGCACTGACGGGTGGTGAAAAACAAACTTCCTGAGGCAAGAAGGAGATGTTATAAGAGGCACAGGCTTATTCCTGAAAGTATAAGACTTGGGTTTCTTTCTCTCTCTTTCTCTTTCTTTCCTTTCACCCTTTCCCTCCTCCCCTGACTTCCAGGCCCAAGCATGTGAAATTGAACTGACACCCCCCAATAAGCATGGTTTCCCTCTGCCTAATTAGCACATCTAATTCCTTCTGCAGGAATTTCTTACATAGAAGTGGCTTCAGAATCTAGCCCAAAGGTTCATTGCCAGATGACCGAGTGTGTATGTGCATGCAGAGGTTTCTTCGGAAACGTCAAGGATGGATGCTTATGGAAAACCCCTGGTCCCCTCTCATTTTGCAGAGATAAAACTGACAGTAACACTTCATTCACACACTTCATTCATAGTGATGAGGTTTAGTAATACCAGTAGTAATACTTCGGAGAGGAGATAGTTAGGGGCTGAGATTTGTCTGTGTTTGGCCCAATAGCTTGTACTGGTTGTTGTTGGGTGCTTTCAAATTATTTTCCACTTATGGTGACCCTAATGCAAACCTATCACTGTCTTTTCTGGCAGCTGAGAGTATGTGACATGCCTAAGGTCACCCGGTGGGTTTCCATGGCAGAGCAGGGAATCAAATCCTGATCTCCAAAGTCGTAGTCCAGCTCTCAATCCACTAAACCACACTGGGGACATTTCCACACTGCACTGTTATAGCATGATTATTCCACTTTCAACATCCTATGGAATCCTGGGGTTTGCAGTTTAGGGACAGGCCGACTGGACCCTCCCTAAACTGCAAAGCCCAGGATTCCATAGGATGTTGAAAGTGGAATAACAGCGCTATAACAGCCTAGTGAGGAAATGGCCTGGGTCTCTGATCCTTATTAAGGGACACTAAAAAGTTTCCTTCCTTCCTTCCTTCCTTCCTTCCTTCCTTCCTTCCTTCCTTCCTTCCTTCCTTCCTTCCTTCCCAAGCTCTTGCAGGGAATTTTGTGGATGTATATTTGCCTAAGACCATTACTGCACTACACTGTTAAAGTGCTTTTGTTCCACTTTCAACATCCTATGGAATCCTGGGCTTTGCAGTTTAGGAAGAGGCATTTAGTATTCTCAGCCAGAGAGCTCTTGGGCCTCAGTGAACTACAAACCCCAGAATTCCACAGGACGTTGAAAGTGGGATAATCACACTATAACAGTGTAGTGTGGAAAGGCCCTAAGAATTGAGGTCTGCAGGAGAGATTCTCCTCTGACTCAACTAGTAGGAGGAAACAAGAAGTGGGTGGACATGCAAGCAGGGCCTTCTTGGTTGTGTTAAACCAATTGTGGAATGCTCTACTTTGACAGGTCCAACCTGTCAGTGCACCAGCATTGATTTACTTCCAGCATCAAGACCAAAACACGACTCTTTATTTAAGTTTTTGGAGGCTCATATATTTCAAAGTGCACATGGTTATAAATTGTTGTACCTTTTAAAGTGGTTTAACAGTGGCTTTGTTAAATGAAATTTATTGGTTGTTGCTTTGGAAGGTCATGTTTTATATAGTTTACTAGATTACAGATTATATAGAATATTAGTATCTTTTGATGGTTACTAGCATCTTTAGTTGATTGAAAGATTAGATGGATAGATGGGTCTGGAAGCCATGCCCTATGAAGAACGCCTTAGGGAGCTGAGTATGTTTAGTACACAGAAGAGACGGTTAAGAGGGGACATGATAGCCATGTTTAAATATTTGAAGGGATGTCATGTTGGGGAGAGAGCAGGCTTGTTCTCTACCGCTCCAGAGACTAGGACAAGGAGCAATGGATTCAAGCTGCAGGAAAGGAGATCCACTTGAACCTCAAGAAGAACTTCCTGACGGTCAGGGCTGTCCGGCAGTGGAATCTGCTGCCTCGGAGTGTAGTGGAGTCTCCTTCCTTGGAGGTTTTTAAGCAGAGGCTGGATGGCCATCTATCGGGAGTGCTTTGAGGGTGTTCCTGCATGGCAGGGGGTTGGACTGGATGGCCCCTGGGGTCTCTTCCAACTCTATGATTCTATGATTCTTTGATTATTAAATAAATATATAACCAAGATGATAAATGACTATAAAAGATTTTATTACTATTTTACTCTATAAAGGGTTACTACTAAGTAATTATTATAACTAACTATTTACATGGGAGAATAATTATGATGATAAGCGATTGGCAACAGGTAATGGCTAGGGTATAAAATGAAGGAACAATGGTTAGGTTTAATTGTTTGTGTATTGTGAGCTGTTTGCAGCAGGGGCGCGAACCAATTTTTTAAGATTTGTAGCTTTGTAGTTATGTTATGTATCTTTATTTTTTGTTATTCTTTGTATAATCTGTAATGTTGGCTAGATTGTGTTTTCTTTTGTTGTATTTGTTTGTTCTTTTTAATAAACATATATGTTAAAAAATAAAAATTAAAAAAGTGGCTTTGATTAGTATGCTTTGATCTTGTGTCACCAGGCCATATACCCCCTTACCTTGATATGGTTTAATTGGCAAGATATGATCTAATTGGTAAAGTATATTAATTGGCATTGATATAAAACATGTCCTGCTCTGCCTGTATGGTCAAGCTGGACAAGAGGAAAAGACTAGCTGAATATGTGTGTTGCAAATTAGGTCAGAAAATCCCCCTAGGAATAGCTAGGTCATCGTCAGGAAATCGTGAGGAAATTACAAAGATAATAGGCTTGCAGCTAGCCTTAACGACTCTGCCTTTTGGACAATAGCAACTGGGAGATTCCCACCAAACTGCTGATAGTCTTAACTCCTCTTCTCCTGACCATGCAAACCTCTCCTTTCTCCTAAAAACCTATCCAACAAGCACTGGGCAACTATTAATCCTTTGTCACCTAATGCTAAGACCATTCACTCGTTCCAGACCTCACTGCCTACTCTGTGAACTCTACTGTTTACTTGGCTGGAGAGCCAGTCACGCCCTTGCCATCCCGGCAGAAATCAGGAATATAAACCCCTGGTTTTGGCTAGTCAACTTTCAGTACACCGATTAATGGTTGCCACTCTGCTACTCCTGTTTCTGATTGTGTACTGTCCTTGTACATGAGTCTAAGCTATATCATTGCTTCTTCATTGCTTTTCCATATTGGTAAATATCACACATTACGCTCTGCAATTTCGCTATCTAAAGCTTTCCTCCCTTTTCCTGTCTGCATGACTGTTTGAATCTCATGTGTGTGATTAATTCCCCCCCAAAATGCAACTTAGCTTCCTTTGGATCCCTGGCTGGTTCTTCCCTGCAGAAGTACTCGTAAACACTGATGAAAAAGATCTCGTTAGGTTACCCCTCTCTTGCAGGCTTCCTAATTTGAGCTAATATATCCCCACCTTTACATGGGGGTATTGGCATCATGGGTGGACCTTCGAGTCACCCACATTTGGGGTAACACTTGTGCAAATGCTCTGTGTCATATTGTATGCTACCCTGAGATCACATGATAAACAACAGGAACTGTGTGTTTCATGTACCTCCAAGTTGTTTATGGCTTATAGCAACCCTAAGGCTAGGTTGAGGGACGTAATAGTATCACTCTATTCTGCTTTGGTCAGACTGCACCTGCAATACTGTGTCCAGTTCTGAGTGCTACAAATCAAGAAAGATATTGACTCAAGCTGGAATGTGTCCAGAGGAGGATGACCCAAATGACAAAAGACCTGGAAACCATGCCATGTGTGAAGCGGCTTAGGGAAGTGGGGATGTTTAGACTAGAGAAGAAAAGGTTAAGAAGTTATATGATAGGCATGTTTAAATATTTGAAGGTATACCATATGGAGGATGGAGAAAGCTTGTTTTCTGCTGCTTCAGAGACTAGGACATGGAGCAATGACTTCAAATTACAGGAAAAGAGATTCCACCTAAACATTAGGATGAATTTCCTGATGGCAAGAGGAGTTTGACAATGGAATACACTGCTGCCTGGGAGTGTGAATGAGTCTCTTTTGGAACTTTTTAACAGAGACCGGATAGCCATCTATCAGGAATGTTTTCATTCTGTGTGTTCCTGCATGGCATAATTGGGTTAGAATGGATGGTCTTTGGGGTCTCTTCCAACTCTAGTATTCTATGACCCTTTTCACACGGGCTTCCTCTCGCGAAATAGCCCTGTGTGCCTCACGGGAGTGGGAGCGTTGCTCTGCACGACGCACTCCAGCGCCACCTACAGCTCCCAGGGAGCACTGCGGAAGCTGGGGGCGTGGCTGAAGAGCGCCCGTCGTGGAAGAAGACGCCAGGTGCGGTAAGGAGGCAGGGGGAAGCGGTGGCGTTTCGGGAGAGGGTTGTTGCGCGAGCCGCCCTTCTCCCTTGTGCAAGCACTGGCACTGCGAAAAGGGTCTATGTCCTGCTGATATCCACCAGAGTCCATTGTAAAAGGGAAGTGATGTGTGCATAAAACACCAACAGGGTACCAGCCAAAAACAGCTATACATCTCTATGTTGCGAGACAGCTAAGTCCTTTTGGTTGTAACATCAGGGCTGAGGTCCTTCCTTGGGACAGCATAGCCCAAAGTGTCACTTGTGGAGATACACAAACTGATTGTGCTACACAATCCTTGAATGGCAATGGTGGACAACTGAACACATCTCTAGAGAGACAACAAGGGTCTGAAAGTTATGCTCTATGAGGAGTGGCTTAGGGAGCTGGGTATGTTTAGTCTGCAGAAGAGAAGGTTACGAGAGGACATGATAGCCATGTTTAAATATTTGAAGGATGTCATGTTGAGGAGGGAGCGGGCTTGTTTTCTGCTGCTTCAGAGACCAGGACAAGGAGCAATGGATTCAAGCTGCAGGAAAGGAGATTCCACCTGAACCTCTGGAAGAACTTCCTGATGTTCAGAGCTGTCTGGCAGTGGAATATGCTGCCTCGGGGTGTGGTGGCATCTCCTTCTTTGGAAATATTTAAGGAGAGGCTAGATGGCCATCTGTTGGGAATGCTTTGATATGGGTTCCTGCATGCCAGTGGGTTAGACTGGATGGCCCCTGTGGTCTCTTCCAACTCTGTGATTCTATGATTCTAACTGAATATGCATGCAAGACTGCATCTACAGGCATGACACTGCAGGCCCTACTACAACTTCGACAACCTTGAAGTGAATATGGAAGTTCTTCCTTGGAAAAATATGTCATGCTGTAGGGAAACCTGTCCACACTTAAACAGGATCAGGTGTGATTGGTACTTAGATGGAGAATCATCAAGGTATACCAGCTGCTGTAGGCTAGTGGTATTCAAAGTCTGGTTCTCCAGGTGTTCTGGACTACAGATCTCAGAAACCCAAGATGCCTGGGGCTTCTGGAAACTGAAGTCCTAAATATCAGGGGAACCAAAGTTAAGAGAACCGCTGTTGTAGGCTATATTTCAGAGGAAGGTCCTCGCACACTACCTCTGAGTATTCCTTGTCTGGAAAAATTCTATGAAATCATGGGCTCGCCATAAGCTGACAGAGAACTTGAAGATACCTAGAGGCATGCACCATATATGAACAGGTTTCTGAGCACTTTCTTCTAGGGTCTTGGCATCCCCCCCCCTGGTCTGCTTTGGCCATATGAAGGTATTATCAGTAACAGCTAATGGGGATAGCAGTTGCAGCTGAAAAGCCATCTCTGCAAGGTCAGGATTGAAATAAATAAATAAACAAGCGAGTGGGAGGGCTCACTTCACCTCCTGCTTAAATCCAATTTAAATCACTCTCCCCAAGCCTAATCTATATCCATAATTATATCATTTGGTACAACAAGCCTGCGAGAGGTCCTATGAAATTTATGTAGATTAAAATTCATGGGTGCCATACTACGGATTCCGTATTATGAAGATTGATTAGGACAGCTGATGCAGTGATTAAAGAAGTGCGCGTTTACTGTTGTAATTAATTAGGCATTCAGACACAACAATAACTGCAATAACAGGAAGAAAGCGCTGAGCTGGCAGAAAATGGCAGCCCAGTCCTTGGATTTTTAGGTCTTTCTCGTTTGGATTCAGAAAGGAAATGGGCAAGATCCTACACTGCGCTCAGGTGGGGCAAGTCTACATTCATGTAGTTACACCATGATTGCATTGCACAATTTTTCTGCTGAATACCAGCACTGTACAATCAAGTGCATATCTGCCAGTGTGTCTGCTTATTGTACTGTTGTGCAATGGGGGATACAGAGGAACTTTTTTTTTGGTTTTTTTGAAATCTCTGTTACCACACCCTACCCCCCCCCCCAAGATATGTGATTTTCATAAAGTAAACTTATTAATGACCGGAGAACATGAACGAGGTCACACTGGCTGCAGAATGTGTTCAGGGTTACACTGGCTGGAGATGTCTCTGGGGTCATGAAAGTTCAAGAAGCCCTGGTGGCGCAGTGGTTAAATGCCAGTACTGCAAGCCACAAACCACAAGGTTGTGAGCTTGATCCTGCCCGGCTCCAAGGTTGACTCAGCCTCCCATCCTTCCGCAGGTCGGTAAAATGAGTGCCCAGCTTGTTGGGGGCATGTATAGAAATACATGCTATTTGTAAGTTGTTCGCCGCCTCGATCCATGTGGAGACGGGGGATACAAATAAATAAATAAATAATAAAATAAAATAAAATAAAATAAAAAGATAAGATTGGGTGGAAAACCTGATGCTGAGGGGTTTGTGCTCAGCCCTTCACCACTTCAGGTTCTTGGCCTTTTTGAATACAATGAAGGATGAACTGCCCAGATGAGCAATCAGAGACCATCCCTCAAGCTTACCTACGAAGGTATTCCCTACACACCCTTCCTGACTAAACATTAAGAAATTGTCATGAGTCCCATCAATATTTTGTCACTCTGGAGTTGAACAATCAGGCCATTCTAGACCCCTTTGTCAGTCTCATGGGAAAGCCAGTATGGCTTGGTCAATACACCCTTCAGTATGTAAAATAGGGTTTAAAATCCCTGACTTCAAGCCCAGCCAATTATAGCATGTAGTATGTAGTGACCCAGATTGCTGTTCCTCCATGCTACCCTCAGATGCTGTCTGAACCCCTCTGCTGTGACGTCCTTCTTCATGACGGGTAACTATCACCCTTTCCACTCCTAATATATTTCTATTCCACCTTTCTCACCTCACTTTCTGATAGCCTTGTCTGGTTTTTAAGAGTCTCTGATCTCTCATGTGTTTGTCAATCCAAATAAAATACTTTGTTTAACTAGACTCCTCTCTACAATTAGTACTGGTATATGCAGGTGAAAAGATCCTGCCATTACCCTCCTCTTGCAGGCTTCCTTTGAGCTATAATTCTCCAGATTCCAAGGAGATGCTGGCATTGTGGGTGGACCTCAAGGTCCCCCACCTTCTAGGATAACAAAGGTGAAGTGCTAGTGTTTTGCTACTGTTATTTCTCTATTTATATTCCACCTTTCCTCCATTTTTGGACAAGGTGACTTACAACAATTAAAACAAACATAGCTAAAAGTTCATAAAGTTAAAAATACATTTTGCAAAACTTAAAACGAAGGTGTGTGGCAAAGCCCATCAATTTATGTGATTTCTTCCCATGGTTGAACAAAACGAGAAGGCCCCAGGTTCCTTCCATTGCCATCTCCAAGTAAGAACTGAGAAAGATACATAAGGCAGCTTCCAAAGTTCCTAGGTTTATAATTTACTGATCAAACATACCATCAGCACAACAGTGTTTTCATTTCTGTATCTCTTAGAACAATGTGATAAGATGGACCACTGCTTTTTCAAGTTGTTATAAGATAGCTAGGGAGGCAAGATACAGAAAACTGATGCTGTTATCACGGTTATATGTCTGGTGGGAGCACTAGATATCCTTTTGATATCAAATAATTTGGCCTTTGCTTGACCTTTCTCTGCCACCCTACTCCACATGTTTGCAGAGGTCCACTGGACAAGCACGTATTGGGCGCGGCCATTAATGCTTGTACATTCCAAACCCCATTCAGGCAGGCAACCTAAGCCTCTCCGATGCTTTAGGGAAAAACCTCCCTGCAAACTGGCTTTGCTTGGTGCGTACCTTCACAAAGCCGCAATGCCAAGAGCCGAGCCATTCCTTGATGTTGGGCCATCAGCATACTGGCCATACTATTGTCATCCAGCGCTAAGCCCATCATGTAAAACCTGACCTTTTCCAACTCCTTTGTCCCGCTCCAAATCTCCTTTGTTCTCACTGAGCATAACATAGCCTGTAGGTAGAATCCACCCTATAAAAGGTCCCCACTTTTGGGACTTCCTCGGAACACTTTGGACTTCCATCCCGCCTTACTGCCGGTTGTCTAAGGAAACTCCCCTCAGCAAGCCCCGCTGAGCTTTCTCTCCTGGAACCCCACTTCTCTCCAGGACTATGAGACCAGGTGTCGTATCACCCATTCCCGAAAGCTCTCTGTTCCTATTTCTCAGTTAGTTAGTGTATGTCTTGTCTTTTGTGTTTCTTGTCTTTAATAAAATATTATTTGTTGTTTTAAAACCTTGTCCAGCCGCTCTCTGACCTGACGCTGTATACATTGGGTTAAAGATCCTTGCTAACGTTACCCTGCCTCTCGTTTAGCTGAGAGAGTGCTCCAGCTAAATTCCCCCAACTTGCCTTTTTATTTGGTAATTTGGACGCCCCTCCTGGGACCCCCAACATACAGAGTAACAATGCACAGTGGGTGAATTTCAGAATAGTGTTTCTAAGAGGAAACTCATTAAATTGCCCTTTCAAGTGGTTGGTGTGGAACATGTCCAGAGGAGGGTGATCAAAATAGCCAAAGGCCTGGAAAGTATGAAGCCCCATGAGGAGTGACTTCGGGAGCTGGGGAAGTTAAGCCTGGAGAAGAGAGGGTTAAGAGGCAACATGATAGCCATGTCTAACTATTTGAAGGGATGTCATATGGAAGATGGAGTAAGCTAGTTTTCTGCTGTTCCAGAGACCAGGGCACAGAGCAATGGATTCAAACTACAGGAAAGAAGATTCAACCTAAACATTAGGAAGAGCTTTCTGATTGTAAGAGGAGTTTGACAGTGGACTATACTGCCTTGGAGTGTGGTGGAGTCTCCTTCTTTGGAGGACTTTAAAGAGAGGCTGGAAGGCCATCTGCCACGAGTGCTTTGACTGTGTCTTCCTGCATGGGAGAATGGGGTCGGGCTGGATGGCTCTTGGAGTCCCTTCCAATATTATGATTCTAATAACTGGCCATTTGAACTCAGCCCATGTCCCAGGTTTTAAAAGGCAATGGACACAGTCCCATATCCTGTTAATGCAGTGTAAATGCCTGCATGAGAATACATGGCCATTTCCACACTAGAGTGTTATAGCACTATGATTCTACTTTCAACATCCTATGGAATCCTGGGGTTTGCAGTTTCGGGAGGGGCCGGCTGACTTCATGCACCGTACCAATGTAGCACAGTGGACATGGACAAATGAGACCATTACATGTTGATAATGTTGTGGTGGGCATTGCACATTGTGCAATGTGCACTGTGATTGTATCATGGTTTGCTCAACTCCACTTCTGCTGCTGTCAGCAGAATATATCCATTGTTTAAAGCTGAGATTGTCATCCTGAATGCATCGTGCTGCTTCCACGTGGGCAATTCTCTACCTGAATCCCAGTCGGAGAAAGGGGAAGGCTGAGATCCTATATTAACAAGATGGAATGCTTGGAGTTTGATGACAATTGTGCAAAATTGCCTCATCAGTGAATTGTGACGTGGCACAACTGACTGTGTAACCAAAAGCAAAATGCATAACTGCAGTGTATAATGCGTAGTGGCAATGACATGCAATGTCTGATTATAGCTGTTCTGCACTGGGGGAAAAGGTCCAGCTGCTTCTGTAGGTGAACTTCACAAGCATTAAGTTGCTAGCAAGATGCCAGCCCAAATCTACGCGGATCTGTCCTGAAATAATTGCCACCAAGTTTAGTGGGTCTTTCTTCCAAGTAAATGTGTACATTGGTAGAGAAGCCTGGAAGCCTCAGAATGATGGAACTTAGAGAAGCCTAGAAGAGTATAAAGGAATCAAGACTAGGCTTTTGCAGAGTTTTCCACAGTGCCCTTTGAGTTACTAGCCTCGTTTGTTATTAATAAGGGCACCTGGAAATTAGTATATCAGTGTTCAGGAGCAGCATCTTGACCTGGGAGACATATGGGCATGGGGAATGGAATGTATGGCCCTTTCTGCAGGACAATGTCATCTTGCATTAAGGACAGAAGAAGTATGAGACCCAGATGATGGTTCTACATGATGTCTGCATGTAGGTCCTTTACTTCTCCTGTCCCCAGGTGGCGTGATTGCATTGCAAATCATTGACAGGTTCTTCCTATCAATGACCGGTGATTGCACTGCCCTCCTGCACTTACCTGTGCTGCTGAGGGTCAGGAAGTACAATGGCTGCACTTCTGCCCCATTGCAGCCTGGAACAGCCTGGCTGCACTATGGAGGGAAGAGGTGTGGCCATTGCCTCAGGCAGCTGGTGCAGAGGGAAGCACTCCTTTTGTGCTCCCCTCCTGGGAGAGGCTCTACTGGGATCCCTGCGGGATGCTAATGGGGTCCGGTAACCTGCAGAAAGGGTCCGAATTACCAATAAGAAAGGAGACAGAAGTGGCATCCTCCCAGAATACGAAATGTAAGCAGGCGCCACTTTGGATAAGCAACAGATAGGTGCCAAGTGACTGATGTACTAGAAGGGCTACTAAGTGACAGAGGCAAGGCTCATGCTCTGATACTCGAAGCCCACAAGATCATATGCAGAAATGATGTAACTTAGTATGCTAATTCATTTTCTTATGTGTATGCCTTTCTTTGTTCTGACATATCTGATTTGTGGAAATATCACCGGACATCAAATTTTTCTTTTGGCCCAGGCTAAATAAAAGATTATATATTTTTTAAATCCGATGTCTAATGTATTGGCTTTGTTGCACTTCAGGGAGAACTCACCCCTTGTGGCTATCATATATCAGGAGTTGACAACCTTTAGCTGTTCAGATGTTGATGAGTCGCTATTCCCATCTGGTTTGCCTTACCTGGGTAAGGGTGGATGCCGTTGGCAAAGACAGCTTCTGCGGCGGGTTGCCCGTTAGCCTGTGGCGGTAGGCCAGTGAATCCATTCACCCCAATGGGAGATGGGATGCTAGGCACGGCTGGTGCGGTGATGCCTGGAGGCGTGCTGCCACCTAGGGGAGGGGAGGCGAGGGGAAAGACAATGGAATATTATAACTTTTACCAGTTTGTGAATTGCTTTCTCAGATAAGTTTTCTGCATCCATCCCAAGGCCCTGCCATGATGGGGCTGTTTCATATACACCTGTCACTTCTGAGGGTTGCTGGCTTTCCCATACTGGATGCTTTAGGATGTTCCTAGGGTACAGAGGTGTAACCAGTACTTAAAAATATCATGCAAAAAAATTGCAAAAATTAAGCAGTTTACCAATGAACTTAATCTGAGCAATTCAGTGTAGGCATGGTTCTGCCTGTGTGTAGGTCAAAGAGTGGACAATTGCTAGAACCTGGGAAATTGGCACTGTGTGTGACTTTGGGAAGCCACACACAAATCCATTGTCACTCCTGCAAAAAACGCCCAGGGTAGGGTGAAAAGCCAAAGCCTGTGTGTGTGTGTGTGTGTGTGTGTGAGAGAGAGAGAGAGAGAGAGAGGGGCGAGCTATTGGCCATTTCTTCTTGTTGGGGGGGGGTTGTATCTTTCTCCACACTTTTTACAGGCTTTTCTTACAGACTGCCTCAGATGGTGTTAGACTCTCCTTCTTTGGAGGGGTTTAAACAGAGGTTGGTTGGGAATCTTTCAAGATTGCTTTAGTTGGGTATTCCTGCAGGGCAGAAGGAGGTTGGACTGGATGGGCCTTAGGATTCTTTCCATGATTTTAAGGCCTATAGACAGGGTTGCCAGATTGAAAACCGGAGGCAGCTTTCATACCATTAGTAGTTAGGTAGAAAAACAAATTTCAGTAGGTGTTTCTTGTTACCGAGTTGTCTGACAAAGAGCACCTGCTGAAATGTCTCCTTAAAGGAACGGGAGCCCTCTCCAGTTTTCAATCGGGCAACCCTATCTATACAGGCCTTTCTTCAAACCAGAAAGTGACTGCAGATTGACTGATAATTTCCTGCTTTGTAGGAAGTCCAAAGACCTAAAAAAAGTGAGTGCCCTCAAACATGGCAAAACCACCCAGAGCACCCCTGCAAACTTAAGCCATTTTGGATCCAAATCCCCTAGCTCTCCAAAGCTGACTGGGACACACAGGTCCTTGCAGCAGTTAAAAAGTGGCATTGCAGACACATGTGATCCCCAGACTGTGCTTTCCTCGTCCCAATGCAGATGCTGTCCAACGGGGAATTGGAATTAGACCTGTCAGTTCTGGCCCGCAGCATCTCACTCCTGCCTGACAGCTGCGTACTGGATGTGACATTCAGGCAGCAGAGGCATGTGGAAATCTCACCTTTATAGAAGCTCTTAGATACTATCTCAGAGTTTCAGTGGGCAGCACTCATGTACATCAGACTAATAAGCATGTTGGTGGGCCCCCATATGGATGTGGCAACAGGCATGGCAAACAAGTCTGGGGGTAGGATGAGAGGATCCTGGGCTGTCTGAAAAGGCAGAGGAGGGGGTGACTGTGATTCCTGACCATGCACCAACTGCAGAAGACTCTGGACAGCTTCCAGAGAGCTGTGGTCACTGGTGCTTTCTATGTTGGTGAGGTGGCATATCCATTCTGGGTTTCAAACTGAATTTTAAAGGAGCCATCCATGGTGCTGAATGCTATCTTCAAAATAGATGCAGCACCTTGGTTAGCTCCTTCAAGGTGCTGGGTTCATTGCCCCAGAGCAACCAGCCATCATTGGGACAACCATCTCTCCCCAGAACCAAGATCCCCATCCTCAGATCCACGCAATCAATCCTTGATACAGCTGTAAAATGAGTAACCTAAGAAAGCTGTGTTGCTGGTCAGAAAGAGTAAGTGACAATTCACACCCCGATAACACCTTTTGAAAAGAGGTTAAAATGCAATTGATGAGTAAAGGAAATACTGTCATCTCTCCACATTCGAGGGGTGAAGGGTGCAGGAACTCCTGCAAAAGTGGAAAAACCAATGTGTGATGGAGTCTGGGGGAGTGGCAGAGAGCTCGGCAACCAGAATAGCCACTGAAGAGAAAAACCCAGCCCATTAGTGTGAAGGAAGGGTTGGTGGCCTGACATGAAATGCATATATAGAAGGCACACTGAATTGGTTTTTCTCAGATTTCTGGGAGGAAGGGCTAAATGTCAGCCTTCCAGCCAGAAAGGGACTCAGTGAATCAGGAAAAGGGTGAGTGAGAGGGTGTGTTTTCTCAGAGAAAGCCTAGAGAGAGAAGGGCAGAAGAGAAATCAGCCCACTTTTGAATCTGGTCAGAGAATGTGACCTAGATTTGGGATTTAAACCTTTGGCAAAAGGATAGCCAGAGGACTGCGTGTGGGAGACCTGTGGCTTTATGGTGATGTAAAGTTGGAAGAAAACTGTCGAAACATATTCTGAAGATCTCTTTGAGCTTGGACATAAATATGAAAGCCAATATGTTATTCTGGTTGTTATTTTAATAGACTGTAGTACATTTTTATAAATTTTGACTCAGCTGAACGATTTCCAGTAGTTATAACCAAACAGAACCATGATACCATAGATCATTAAAAGGGGTCCTAAATAACAACAGAAAGGCTTTATTCTTTTTATACTATATATTGTGTATAGTATAACACTATACAAAGGCGGTGTTTTTAAAGGGGAAAGGCAAAGCTAAGTCTGGTGTCAGGGCACTTTAGCAGACTGGTGAGGGGGAAGACCAGTCATACTGGTCTGTGGGGAGAAAAGCAAGCCTCACCACACCATAGATAGCTATAGGTTACAGTGGGGAGCACACCAGACACTCAGTTTTGCCTTTGAGGTGGGAGGGTTCCTTCACAAGGCAGAAATGGGTGGCTGGGGGGCTTGCATTTTTAACAGGGACTTAAAAGCCTCTCCTCATGTTTGCAGTCTCAGTCCCTGTCTGCACCAGGCTATTAAAACGGCACAGAGCGACCTCCGATGGAGGTCTTCTGCACGGTGGAGTGGACGGGGTGGACTGCTTTTTGTAGTTCCGCACCACAGTCCGGTTCGGAGGGATCAGAACTGGTTGCGGAGCATGCTTTTTAAAAACCTCTTTTAAGAGGTTTTTCAAAAGTGGAGAGCGCGTGACCTCGTGTCGCTCCGTCGTCGCGTTCCGGTGCAGATTTGCAGACACACTCTAGTGTGTGCCTGCAGATCTGCTGGGGGTGGGCTTTAGGCTGGCAAGCTTCTCTGGTTGGTGGAGAGCCTCCACCAACCAGAAGCCGCCATTTTGGATGCCGAAGGAGTGCAGAGCGATGAGCTTGCACTGCTCCTCGTCCCGACAGACTCGCCTGGATGCTGAAGAAATCCGGTGAGTCCCGTTTTTGTGTGGTTCCTTTCCCACGTGCGGAAAGGGCCTCCGTCTCTCAAGGCTTAGAGAGAGACAATGACCATAAGGCGAGACTTATAAGTCCTTATTAAAATGGCAAAGGGCAGCAGTAAAGGAAGCACCAAATAATCTGTGAATAATCACACCAGCAAACATTAAACTCATGGATGTGGAGGGTTGGCTGTATAGTGAAATGGAAATGGGTGAGCCCATTACAAGAGGAGAGCTGCAGAGCTTCCAGTACTAGTGTGGTGCCCACGGTGGGATAAGGGGCTGGTTCTTACCGGAAGTGGGCGTCATGGGTGTGGCGGCCAGGCCGTTCATGTTGAGCGCTGCCATCTGCTGCATCTGAGCTGCTGCGAAGGCTGCCATGGGGTTTAGGTACCCCCCTTGAGCAACGGATGCCATGATGGCTGCCTGTTGCTGCATCAGCTGGAACAAAGAGAGCAGGGAAAAAATATCACGCATTCACTGGCAGGGCTGCCCCATACCCTCCAACATTCCACAGAGGAAAGCAAGAACATGAGTGGCCAACAACCATCAAAGCCTAGTCAAGAAGGCAAGAGTCATTAATGAGGGAGAACAGACAAGCTAGGAGAGGCTGCAACAGTTTGCTTTGGCCTCAGCCGACTGGGAAGCATAAGATCCTGTCCCCTTCTCTCCTCTCCCCTCCTGCTGAGTTGAGAGAATGAAAATTACTTTGGTAATTTGTTTGCCTAAGAAAACCCTTTGAAATTCATGGGGCCACCACAATCTGATGGGTTACTTGAAGGTACATATATTCCCACAGGTATGAATGGTTTTCAGTGTCTCAGTCTTTGCCAAGCTAGAAATTTGGCAACTGAAGGAGAGGTCAGAATTCTTATTCTCATTTTACCTCCAGTCCTGACTCATGTTTATACTTTGTATAAACATACTATATATTTATACTTTGTATAACCAAGAGTTTAAGGACGTAGGCAAGCTAGACCATGTTCGGAGGAGGATAACTAAAGTGATGAAAGGTCCAGAAACGAAGCCCTGCTGAGGATTGTGTGAAAGACGGAGTGAATTTGTTTTCTGCTACTCCAGACGGTTGTTCTCAAGTTAACCTGTCTTGCACTGTCTCCATCCGCCTTCTCCTGTAGGCTTTTAAATCATCTTTGCCCGATGAAGAAATCTGTGGTTTCAAAAGCTTGCAGAGAAAATAGCGTACCTTTTCAGTTGACTTAAGAAAAGTGTTAACACAATATGGACTTTTTAAATAAAAAAAAATCTCCCTTTTTCATTCCAAAAAATGTTCATGGATGAATATTCATGTCCTCTATGAGAACTTCTAGAAACATCTGGTTGGTGACTGTTGGAATCAGAATAGTCAACTCCTGGTCTATATACATTCTTAGGCTTTGACTGTAAGGATCAGTGCTACCTGCTTTTAGAAACAGTTTGCTGAATGAAGTGAACTAGAGATCCTGAAAACTTGTATGGATGTTTGTGCCCTTTTGGTTGTCCTAAGAAAGGTATTAGTTTTTGGGCAAGGTACGAAGTGTTAGTTTTGTACCTTGCACCAAAACGAATACCTTTCTTAGGTATTACCTTTAAAAAGCCTTACATGGTTTGCACCCAGGTTACACATGGGATTAGCTTCTCCGGTATTATCTGCCCCATACACTCATATTCTCTATGGGTCATCTACTTCAGTCAGCCAAATCTGGGCTGACAACTGTTACCCAAAGGACATTTTCTTTAGCTGTCCCCAGATTATGGAACGACCTGCTACAGGAGATGTGTCAGCTAATATGCCTGAGTTCAAAACAGCAGTAAAGCAGTAAAGACCAATCTCTTCCATCAGGATGATCCAAATGATTTTTAAATAATGAGTTTTAAAATATCAATTGACTCTTTTTATATGTATTGGTTTTATATACTGTTTTATATGTTCTTTTTAACTGAATTATACGTCTTTTAACATATGTCCAATCTCTTGTTGTATTTTCATCTGTTATTGTTCCCTGCCTTAATCCATAGGGGAAAATGGGAAAGAAATTGTTGTTGTTGTTAACTGTGATTCTATATAATGGTCTGTATTGAATCCTGTGTCCAGTTCTGGGCACCCCAATTCAAGAAGGATATTGACAAACTGGAGCAAGTCCAGAGGAGGGCGACCAAAATGGTGAGGGGCCTGGAAGCCATGAAGTCCTATGAGGATAGACTTAGAGAGCTGGGTATGTTTAGTCTGCAGAAGAGAAGGTTAAGAGGGGACATGATAACCATGTTTAAATATTTGAAGGGATGCCATGTAGAGGAAGGAGAAGGCTTGTTTTCTGCTGCTCCAGAGACCAGGACAAGGAGCAATGGATTTAAGCTGCAGGAAAGGAGATTCCACCTGAACCTCAGGAAGAACTTCCTGACAGTCAGGGCTGTCCGGCAGTGGAATGTGCTGCCTCGGAGTGTAGCAGAGTCTCCTTCTTTGGAGGTTTTTAAGCAGAGGCTGGATGGCCATCTGTTGGGAGTGCTTTGAGGGTGTTCCTGCATGGCAGGGGGTTGGACTGGATGGCCCGTGTGGTGTCTTCCAACTCTACATTTCTATGATTCTATGATTCTATGATTGTCCATGTAGCTGCTATCAAAACACATCAGCAGTCCTTAGCTGGTGTCCTGATGCTCATCAAATTCTACTGAGGTGCATCAGCAAATGCATATTGGGAATCCCTGATGCGCATCTGCACCTGTTGTATATTGGTCCAATGTTCATTGAGTCACTTCATTAGCTCCCCCTCCATATTAAGCTAAGAGCAGCTTTTTGCTGAATATGGATGTCGGGCCACTGCTCAGTTTGATTTCCCACAGATATAAATCCCATGCTGAAGGGGTCTTCTCCTCCTTCTCCCCCTCCTCTTAGCACAAGATGGATTTGGGGATTTGTCCTAGGGCCAACATAGCTTCCTTCACTCTCTCTGTGTGTTTGTCTGAACAGACAGACAGACACACACACCATGACATATCCCCACAGGTCCAAGCCTTGGAATCCTGCTACTCACCCTGCCCTAGTTCCCCCACGGAATACCTTTCTAGATGGCATTCCGGGGCTTCAGGGTGACCCTTCCAAAGTGGACCTGTTGCTGTGTTGTTGCGTTGGTTCTTTATGATAGACATGGCCTTATCAGACTTGAAACAGACAGTCAGAGCCAGTTGTTAAAAAAGAAAAAAGAATAACAAACGTAGGTTTATTGAAACTCTGCAATACAATGCATTAACTCCTGAATATTCTATTCTTACACTGCTCCATCAATAGCAGGGTCAATTTTCCTTCCTGATCAGTTGTCCTGTCTCTCTGAAATCCACACCCTGTCTCCGTTAACTCCAAAAACCCTGTCTGCTCTCCAACCCTATCTGTTCTCCCAGAGACAGCTTCTGTGTTTTTTTTAAAATGTTCTTTTCATCCGCTTTCCCCCTTTACAACACACTCTGAGCTTCAATTGGCTGCCTTCAGCCAGATCTGCCCAGCACCTCCTTCACTGGCACCTTTCCATAGGAAAGTTACCCAGTAACAGGATCAAATAGCGTTGTTTGAATGAACGTTGAGCAATAAAGGAGGAAAGATGTCCTTAGCCAGTGTAGCAACAGATTCTCAAGTATGACTGCAATACTTAATAAATAAAACGGTCCTATTAACTGGGTATAACAAGTAGTCAGAATCCTCTTAGTGTCTTATACATGTGTAAGTTTCTCTGCAGAAGCTGTTGGACATTTTTGTCCAATGCAGAATGTCTGTATTCGGTTCAAGGTTGCAGAAGGGGAGTTCTGCATGAGGTGCAGTTGCACAGGGATGTGCATTGAGCATTTATGTATGTTGTGCACAGTTGTGCACTATGCATTACATATGGTGGTGCATGTCAGGAGTTGTGTCTGATTGTGTACTGGCGAGCATTGCACAATGGGCATCTATGTACAATGTGCATTAGTAGCACAACATCATAATTTAATAATATACAACTGCTCTGCAACTTGGTGAGTGTAATGTTATGCTCTGTCTTTTTGACGTAGAAGCTCAGGCACTGTATCAGAGATAAGATGGACCAAATAATCCAGGTGGTATATTTTATTGTATTTTAATTAATTTATTTTTAAAAATCCAACTACAGTGTTAGTGACTGATGGGTCTTTTGTCAGTAGTATGGTGAATCTTTGCATTTTATTTCAGTTTTTAAAGAAGTTCTCCCAGGTGTTGAATTTATTGTGAAGATAAGATCCAATATCTTGGACAGCTCCTTTAAAATTCAGGCTAAAACCAGGAGTGGATTCATTAGCCCTTTGCCATATTCCCCAACAGCCTCCACTGAACTGCATGTGGAAAGTACAGTTTTAGAAGAGGCTTTCCATCCCCAATGTAATGTGGAGGAGAATTGGGGATGCTTCATATAAGGCAAAACCTGTTGAAGCTTCTCATTGCATTGTCCAAAAGGAAAAGGAAATTTGCTTCCCCTCTTTTAGAAAGACTCTTCCACCCCTCCACATGTAAATAGGTGCAGATAGAATTGATTCATGAATAAATCATTAGACCAAAATGCATGCAATTCCTTGAGTTGACTCGCAGTCCAACTGAAAAACACCGGAAGAACAAAAATGAAACAAAGGGGCTGAGATCATGGATGAGGGCAAATTGGCACAGATAGAACTACGCCACATCTTCTCCCTTCAACTTCCCAAGCCCATCTTTGACCTGCTGCAATCACCCTCCTCCCAATAAATGTGGTCATTTACTATCCTTTGGAGAGTGGTGTGTGTGTGTTTGTGTGTGTGTGTGCTTGCGGACCGGGCACAGATGTGTCTGACTATGTTCCATTATCAGGACATGCAAGGGCAAAGCATCCTCTGTAATCTACCAGGAGTCCTTTGGAGCTCCAAGAGGATGATGGAGTGCTGTGTGTCCACACATAGGAAAACAGCTGGACACTTCTCCGCTGCCCCTACTCTCCACCGGCTGGTAAATTGCTGTGTTGGGAAGTTGCAGAAGGTAGAAGGTGGGAGACTGGAGGATGTTTGATGTGTCTGAGACTGGTAGAGAATTCCGATCTCTGCAACCACAAAAGTTGAAGCAACTGGGAGCACCCAAATATAATCAGCAGAATCCGGGGCACACATCTCAGATGTAAGTTGGATTTATCCCTGTGTAAGTCACTAACAAGATGCCAGCTGTGGTTTTCCAAACATTTTTTGCCATGTTGACAAAGCTGGCCATTGAGGACATGTTTCTGCCCAAAACAGACCACATACATTTGTCCGTTGTATGAAAGAGAGCAATGCTTCTTGATTCAGTTGCTCTTTGTGTCATTGTTTAAACAACCCTGACTGGCCACACCTTGTTGTGATATCAGCCTGATCACTACCAGGATCCCTGGCTGGTTGGGATCTCCATGGTGACTGTTCCCAGGAAGAAAAGTTGGGAAAAGAAATGGTACAGAAGCAACAGCAGATCAAGAGAACAGGGGCAAACACAACCAGAACAACCAACTGCTTAAATTCAAATTTCTCCTCCAGGAGAAGTCAGTCTGCTGCCCTAAACAGAAAAATCCTTGTTGCCCTGTGAAGGAAGGCTTAGGGATCTTGGTATGTTTAGCCTGGAGCAAAGGTTGAGAGGTGACATGATAGCTTTGTTTAAATATTTGAAGGGATGCCATATGAAGCATGGAGCGAGCCTGATTTCTACTGCTCCAGAGATTAGGACACAGAGCTATGGCTTCAAACTTCAGGAAAGGAGATTCCACCTAAACATTAGGAAGCACTTCCTGATGGTAACAGCAGTTAGACAGTGGAAGATGCTGCCTGGGAGTGTGGTGGAGTCTCCTTCTTTGGAGGTTTTTAAGCAGAGGCTGGATGGCCATCTGTCAGAAATGCCCTGATGGTGTATTTCTGCATGGCAGAGGGTTGGACTCAAATGGCACTTGTGGTTTTGAAACTCTATGAATCCATGTTTCTATGAATCTATAATCATAATCCCCTTTTTGTCCATTTTACTGGACATCAGTTGCATGTGGAGAAAGACATCCTTTCTGCTGGTGATCACAGCACAGGTGAATGATGTTTCTGTCAGGTCTGGGGGCAGATCAGGCTAGAAGAGGTTAATTAACTAATTTTAACTAACTAGCTTAGTTAGTTAATGTGGAATGCTGACCATGATCCCCCAGAGATTTCTTATCCACAGTGTCACCATAAGCTGAAGCCAACTTGACTTAGAGGTGCCTGGTTAAAAAAACTAGACAGGGCTCCTGTACCATTAATAATTGTGTAGAAAAGGGAATTTCAGCACCAGCTGCTGGAATTTCCACTTCTGCACAAGAAGTACAGGATCCTAATTTGCCAGTACACAGTGACAACAAAACTCAGAACACTGTCTCCAGCTCAGTCTTTGAGTTTTCTTTCCTGCAACTTTTGATTGGCTGCTGTTGCCAGGCAGAAAACATGCTGCTCTCTTCCCCTTTGTGAACCCCCTCCCCACGGCTACTGCTTTTTAATTTTTTTTTTTTAAAAAGATGTCCTTAAATTGGTTTGAACAGAAAGTGCTAAACTAAAAACCAGACCTTGCTATGCGTTCCTGTATCTCCACGCACATCATCTGGGTGTCAAGGTGGAGCTCTCTCGTTTGATTGTTAATTACCCTTTCTTACTGCATGCGGCGCAAGACACTTTCACATTTTAATTAGCGATTTACTCTTCTTTGTAATTACTGATGGAGTGATTAGGAGCCCTTTTCTATTGCTGCACAATAGCGGTTCTCTTCGCTACTCCCCCCGCCGTCCCACTTTAACTCTCTTTAAAGAGCGCACCCATTCGCTCATCTGCTGTCCGTGGAATTTATTCTATGGATTAGACACTGAGCAGGTGATTTTGTAAAGTACACCAAGAAAAAGGGGAGAGGGGGAAGGAGGGAGGGAAATACTTTTGTCTGGCAGAGAGACATGAAGCTGCAGAGCCACTCAGAGGAGATGCACCATTCTTAGTGGGGAGACTGTACACCAAAGGAAGGTTGATGGGCCTTTTTTGGGCCCTGGGACAGCCACATGGATTACCAGAAAATTAAGGGGAGTCTCATTCTTTGGAGGTTTCTAAACAGAGGCTGGATGGCCACCAGTGGCGGAGCTTGGTGTGTGGAGGGGGGGCTATGATGCGTGGGGGCATAGCTGCGGTGTATGGGGGCATGGCCAGGGCATGCAGGAGCATGGCTACAAGCCAATATTCTCCAAAAACATTGCCACCTGGAACAAAGTGTCCCTCCACCCCCCTGTTCCCATGTGACTGATGGCCATCTGTTGGGAGTTCTTTGATTATGTATTCCTGCATGGCAGAATGGGATTGGACTGGATAGCCCTTGGAATCTCTTCCAACTCTGTGATGCTATGATTCTATGAATAAAAATTCCCCAAAATGGCTGGAAATCCACTTCTGGTTCTCAAAAACGAGTGCTAGCATCCTGTTGGTACTCCTGGCATCACATGGCCCTTTGCACGTGACGATACTTAGCCGCTTCTCCTATGGGATGGCAGCAGTTGGAAGGCTGTACTTCTGCATGACATCATTGTCTTCCTGCTCCCATCCCATTGTGAAGCACCACACTCGCATAGTATTTGAAAAATGGATAAAATCCATTTTATACCTCCCATCACATGACACTCTCCTACTTACTGCTGTGTGGAAGCCCCTGCCATGTGTTTGTGAGGCTTCCTGTTCCAGTGCAGCAATGGCAAGTGCCCGGCTGCACTGTGGAAGGAAGGGGCGGGACTATTCCAATCCCTTCTACCAGGAGCAAGCAGGTGTGGAGGAGAGTGTGGCTGATGTGCTCCCTTCCAGGCCCTGATTTGCAGCGCCATGACACAGAAGAGTGTTGTCATATGGAAAGGGCGTATGTCTGAGAGCCAGCATGGTGTAGTCATTTGAGCATTGGATGAAGACTCTAGAGACCATGATTCAATTTCACCCTTGGCCAGGGAAACTCACTGGTCTCCAAGGTTGTAGTGCAATGCTCAAAGCACTCCATCACTCTATGCTGGCTCTTGAACATTGAGTACCAGGAGAATTGGACAACATTCTTGTTGATCTATTATCTTTCCCAATAGCAGTTGTTGGAGCATCTCTTCTTCAATCAGGGAGTGGATGGTTGTGAACATTCCTTCTATCTCCAGCTTGCAAGAAAGTTTACTAGCAGTGGCACTAGATCCCTCATACAAAATTGTATTTGCTGCTTCTTCCTATGATTGATTGAATAAGGCCATTTCCTCACTAAACTGTTATAGTGCTATTATTCCACTTTCAACTTCCTATGGAATCTTGGGTTTGCAGTTTAGAGAGGGCCCTCTGAGGCCCCTCCCTAAACTGCAAACCCCAGGATTCCATAGAAAGTTGAAAGTGGAATAATAGCACTATAACAGTCTAGTGAGGAAATGGCCTAAGTCACTTTTGACTACAGCTACCAGCAACCCCAGCTGGAAGATTCTGGGTATTGTTGTTCAAAAAAGGGACTTTTCCCCAAGATCAGTTCCTCCTAGATGTAGTTGCTCATCTTGAGTTAAATGTCAGAGAGTGGGCAGAAGCAGGTTAGCACCGGAGTTATCCCATCAGTGTGCACTGAACAGCTTGGCACAGGAAGACCTATATCACCCTGGAAGCTGGAGGAGAATTATAAATGAGAGAGCCAGCCCAGAGAATGTATCTGGTGGAAGATTTATGGGAAGTAAGCGGGTTGCTGCAAGGGTCACGGCTCTCTCCTGTAAAACCTCTAGAGCGTGTCTTCATTTGACATGAGGCTATTAAAATAAGCATTGGGTCACATCCTTGCATTTCTCCACCCTGAGATGAGAGGACTGCCTGACCTCCCATTTATTTGATTATATCCCTCCCTTTTCTTAAGAATATAAGAGGATGACATAGCCAGGCCAGACTGGACCGAAGGACCAGCAAGTTCTTGGCGCTGTGGTTCACAGTAGCCAAAGTCAATGCTTGTTTGCTTGCCTGCCTGCCGCCTTCCTTCCTTCCTTCCTTCCTTCCTTCCTTCCTTCCTTCCTTCCTTCCTTGGAACTGTAGTGTTCCTATGATATCATGGGTTTGTACTCCTTCCTTCCTTCCTTCCTTCCTTCCTTCCTTCCTTCCTTCCTTCCTTCCTTCCTTCCTTCCTTCCTTCCTTGGGACTGTACTGTTCCTATGACGTCATGGGTTTGTACTTGAAAATGTTGTTGAATTTACTGATTACAGTTCTCCCTTCACATTCACAGGTTTCACTCTTGTGGTTTTGATTATTCGCAATACCTTGCCTCCCTCCCATTCTCCCCCTCCCATTCCCTGGTGGAGGGGGGTGCTGGAGAGTGAAGGGGAGGAAAGATGGTTTCCTCCCACTTGGAATTTTTCGCCAACCACTGCCAGCGTGATTGCCCTAGTGGGGGTGGGGGCGGGAGGATGAAGGGGAAGATGATCTTTTCCTCCCAGTGGCCATCTCCCACCCCCCCCCACTGCAGGCACAACTGGGTCTTTCCTCCTCATCACCATCTGCCTGCCCACAGCTCCCGGAGTGATCACCCCAGCAGCAGTGGTGGTGGTGAGATGGTGAGCAGGGAGGAAAAGATCTTTTCCTCCTCACTCGCCATCTCCCCACCCAGAGCGATTGCCTCAGTGGTGGTGGTGGGGTGGGATGGAGATGGCGAGCAGGGAGGAAAAGATCTTTTCCTCCCCACCATCTACCTGTCCGCAGCTCTCCACGTGATTGCCTCAGTGCCACCGGAGGGGAGTTATTCGCAGTTATTTCACTTTTGTGGGGGTTCTCTGAACAGATCCCCCATGAATGTGGGGGGGCTACTGTGATAATGGGGCTTCCCATTATCTAGACTTAGCTAAAGGGGGACACTTCCCTCTTCAGGTAAACCAAGGGTTAATAAGGTGTTGGGATTAGATTACATTTTAGTGTGTGGTCAGCATCATAGGTCATGTGGGTCAGCATCATAGGTCACAGGGTGAGACTTGACCAATCAAAAAGGAAAGAGGTGAGCATCTTCAGGATGCTTCCAGATGCTTCCAAGGAGAAGTTATAAAACTTCTTGTGAGGCCATGTGGCTGAGAGATAACAAAGGGATAACAAAGAGACAACAACCAAGGAACCTCCTGGAGGGGGGTTCTGTGCCAGTAGCAGGCTGCAGGCCTAGCCTCGCCTCCTGACCCTTCCTCTTAGAACATCTAAGCTATGAACATCTGTGAGTACTAGAACTAGTTATCTAGTCGCGTTAGGGACTTTTCTGTTATTTTGGAGCTGGCTGATCTAAAGAATGTATCTGTGCTTTCATATCTGTTCTTTTTGTAACTACTTGTAACTAAGCATGCCTGGGAGGGGGGAGCCTCCCATGTGTGTTATTGTCTTGTTCATTTGCATGCCTTGAATAAATACTTTCTGTAAGAACCCTGTCTCTCTCCTTCCCACACCAGCGCTAGATAGACTGGGGAAAAAGGGAGATCCTTAAGCTTAGGGATTGAAATGTAATGGACAGAGTCCCATTGTACTGTCCAAGTATTCAGAATTCAATGGGTGGTGGCAGCGAAGATGAATTAACAGCTAAAATTAATAACAGGCTGGACTATACATCATAACAGGCTGGAATCTACATCTCCAGTATCACATGGTGACATTCCAGCTTCACATCTACTGTATACATTAAGAATATAAGAGGAGGAAGAAGTTGGAGTGAATGCTGATTGGTGGAATGTTAAGAGAAGATTTGCATAAGGCTGGAGAATGACAGCTGGTAAATATCAGTCGAGCGTTCGTTAGACTAGGCTCAGAAGGAAAGAAGGGAGTTTTTTTGTGGGGTTTGGCATGGTTGGTCTGATTTAACTTGGGAGAAGAGTGAGAGAGAGTTTGTGAGGTTTTAAATGTCATAAATAATCAATCTGCAGACTAATTCTGTAAATAAAGGATTCTTTTTTTTCTGGAGAACTTCTGGAAAAACTATCTGTCCGAGCCTGGATTCAGACAAGGTGTTTATGGTAGTGATGAAGCAACCTAGGGATGATAGACTTTTGAGTCATGCTGTGAAAGCTAAAAAAAAGTCCTAGAAATTAAGAAGCTTGTCCTACAATCTGGTACCAAGAAGCCCAGGTCTTAATGGCCTTGCTTCACAACATCCTGACATGAGAAAGAGAGTAGAAAGAGAAGGGCTGGCAGAAAGGAAATGAAACATATTGATAACAATGGAGTCTCCTTCCTTGGAGGTT
This sequence comes from Ctenosaura bakeri, assembly GCA_948474755.1. Taxonomy (NCBI): domain Eukaryota; kingdom Metazoa; phylum Chordata; class Lepidosauria; order Squamata; family Iguanidae; genus Ctenosaura; species Ctenosaura bakeri. The sequence continues at coordinate 113,236 of CAOLHI010000001.1, forward strand.
TTTAAGCAGAGGCTTGATGGTCATCTGTCGGGAGTGCTTTGAGGGTGTTCCTGCATGGCAGGGGGTTGGACTGGATGGCCCCTGTGGTCTCTTCCAACTCTACATTTCTATGATTCTATCTATGATTCTATGAAAGACTGAGTACCAGGCACAGAAAAAGCACATAAACATCCCAAGTTGAAATAAAATAAGAAGGTACCAATTGTCCTAGCTTATTATGGCATGGGGGTACATGATGGCCCAACCACACTCACTCCCAGATACCTGATTCTCGCTAAATTGATGTAGTTTTAGTATGATTTTCAATGGTTGCTAATTAACCTGTAGAAATGTATGACTATCTGTTAAAATCTTTGTTTTGGGTGTCTGCTTTGATGAACAAATCCCCAGGCATCTATTTGCTGAAGCAAATATAATACTTGGATCTACCTCCCTTGTTGGACTATCGGCTGTCACATTCCAGGGAAAACTAATCCCATGATTTTCTGGATAACAGTGGCAGCACTAAATATGGAAGGATGGTGTCCACCGAGGATCATAGCTGTGTAAATCCTCATATGTATTTTGAAGGTATTTAGACAGTTTCTACAGTTGATATCACACAGATGGGACAGGAGGAAGTCCTCACGCTGGTGGCAGAGGCAGGGATCAAGGAAAGACCTCAGTCTTGATCATTGCAGTGATCACCATGGAAATCTTCACAGTTGGTGGGTTAAAGGATAGACATCCCAGATTTGGCCACAGTGGTGGGAATTACCTGAGAGGAACCCTCACAGCTGGTGGCACTGGTGGGATTGCCCAAGTGGACAACCCCACAGTTGGTGGGATACGGGTTGGAAAACCCCACAGCTCCCTTCTTTTATTCTCACAGGGAAGCAGTGTAAAAAAATCATAATGTGTAGAAGGAGTTGTGGAACTGAGAACGACAGATTCTTTTATTCTTTTCAAGAAAAAAAAAAGCTATGGATCTCTTCACTAGGAGGTATGTGTCATGCCAGGCAAAAGGAACAAATCTTGTTGCAGTCTAGTCTTAGTAGGAAACACCCTGAACCTACAACAGCTCCCATGTCAGGTCCCAATTTGGAAAAAAAAAAAGAGAGGCTATTTCAGCTCCCAAAGCCCCCACTTTATATAAACTTAAGGGAGGATTGTTTCTTCTGGAGACATTATTTGCCATCCTGGAGCCAAAATATTATTTTGGGAAGGTACAATGTGGGGACAGAGTTCAGATGGCCCTAGGAGCCACACTGGTGATCTCGAAGGTGTCCTTAAATCTGGCGGGACACCCATCCCTGAAGTAAGATTATTTTTTCTAAGTACCTGGTTCAGGAATAACTTTTGTTGAGATCAATAAAGCAGGTGTGCAGAGATACAGATCTTGGAAAAGTTACTTTTCTAAGCTCTGGAGGATTGTAGCTTTAGGGCCTATTTCAAGTGAGGGGCCCTTTTCGCACGCAGTTTTTTTTGCACGAGGGCCCCTTGAGCATTGCGTGAATGGGAGCGTCGGTCTGTACGACGCACTCCCACTCATGCGATGCTCATGAGCCTAAAGCGGGCCGCACACACATTTTTTTATTTTTGGCTCTAAGCCGAAAATACTGCGCGGTTGTGCAACGCTCGCGGGGCCCTCGCGCACTTACCTGCGTCCGGTGCACCGAACAAACCGGCCCGGTCGCGCTTCCTCCCCCAGCGCAGCCTACAGTTCCCAGGCTGCACTGCAAAAGGAAGGGGCGGGGCGCGAGTGCAACGGTTGTGCAACTGGCAAGCCGCTGCGGGAAGCAGAAGGGCTGCAGTGAGCGGCTTGCACAAACGGTTGCTCGCGTGAGCGCCGCTCCTCACTGCCACAACAAAGGTAAGGTGCAAAAAGGACCAGGGTTAGAGGCAGCAACTGTAGCTGAGTCCTAGCATGTCTTATGTCATTTCCTGTTTGTTGGTCACAGCCACACCCTCTCTCTTCCTGTATCAGTTAGTCTGCATTTCATCTGTTTCTTTGTTCTCCATTTTGTAATCTGCAGCTCTCTCTCTGTCCCTCCTCCATGTTTGAAGATGGACTTAAACAAATGAAGAATGGTTTTGTGGGTGTTTTGTAGCTGAGATATTCACAAATATTCCAAATTTCCCACATATGATGATGATGATGATGATGATGATGATGATGATGATGATGATGATGATTGATGTTCTGTCACACACTCAGAATCTGAGTGCTTCATACTTATTGGCATCCCCCATCATCTGCATTTTGTCTGATGTCAAAAAAGGAAGTCTCGTAAGCTGTCAAATATTGTCAGCTGTCAAATGCAATCAAATACTGTTAAATAATAAATATTAAATGATGTCAGCTTTTAAATATCATATTGCTCAATATTAAACATTTAAACAAAATGTGTATGCAGGCTAACAATATACAGCATTCTTCTGGAAAGATAGAGGTCAAAATATTCAGAGCATATTTGGCAAACATTACAATATTTGAGGAATAGCCAGGTTTCTTTTTTAAGCACTAAACCCTACAGTTTCAGGGTGGGGGGAAATCCGCTTTGTGTCTAGGGGCCTTTCCGCATACACATTTATAGTGATGTTATTCCACTTTCAACATCTTGCAAAATTTTGTTTGTAGGCTACTGAGGCCAAAGTGCTCTCTGGCTGAGAATACTAAATGTCTCTCCCTAAACATCAAATCCCAGGATTCCATGGGATGTTGAAAGTGGAACAATACTACTATAACAGTGTAGTGTGGAAAGGCCTTAAGTAGCCTATCCAACCCAAAATAATGATGTTAACTCATGCTGGAATCCTGTTAGTTATTTCTGGGTCGAGAGCACCCATGCTGTCATTTGTTGGCTGCAATCCAATATCCCCTTGGTGCAGCAGAAGTATTAAAAGGTGGAGATATGTTGCACCAGCATTTTACAGACCCCATGAGGTGTAGCAACATTATGCGATGCACATCAATGGCTGGGTGTCATTGCACAATGAGCAATGTGCAGCCACAAAGTGGTGTTGCCCCCTTGGTAAACCCTGTCCTGGGGTCTACAACTTTGATATAATTAATCTAACCCACCAGAGAGGTCACCCAGATGGGCACGTAGGCAACAATGGTCGTACAATCGAAAGAACCAGGTCAGGCCAGTAAACTCCCCCAACACGTAGCCACAGGAGACCTCAAGCTATGCGAACCCACGGTGGACAAATGATCCTCAGCCTTTAAGGAACCAACTTGAAGGGATGAAGAGTTTTTCCCACAAAGTTGGGCACTGGAAGCAATAAAATCTTATCAAGCAAAATCCATCTACATAAACTCACACTACAACCCAAAGCAGCGGAAGATCCTGATACTTGGGTAACACCTTGTTATCTTCCAATATCAAAGAAGATGCCAGTGTGAAGTTGTTTTCCGTTGCTGTCCCCTTTGTTCTCCCTGGGAGAGGATTTGCCCTCAAGGTAAATTTTTCCTACAAATAGTCACCGTTTTTGACTAGTTCTTTGGATACCTCCCGGTCATACCAACCGGCCAGCACCCCCTCCCAATAGGCATGTGATAGCCTCAGTGTCTCTTGGCTGAGTTCCTCTTTCACTGTTTTCCGGACCAAGGACTTTGGGAAAAGGTACAGTATCACCCAAACTATAAATCCTTCAACAATCCCTTTATCTTATTTCCACTCTTTATTTCTCGTTAGCCCTTGGATGTGTATGTGAGTGTTTGCATTGATGAGTGCTATTACTGTTTAATAACGTCATTCATTGGACCTTTTTGTGTGATTTCTGACTGGGCCTGACCCTGTAAAAACTGAGTAAAAGATCTCACTAGGTTACCCTGCCTCTTGCATTGCTATTGCTTGTGCTCCGTTGACTTTCCCCACCACCTGGAGTATATTGAGGTGTCCCTCTGGGACCCCCAGATTTTCAGGGTAACAGTGGAGCCACAATGTAAAATGGGCAACCACCAGGGACAACTGCAATGCACAACCACAATGTGCAATGTTGTTGTATACACAACTCTGTGTCTACCACTGTCAACAGGATAGGTCCATTGCACTATTATGAATAACTCACCCTACATGTGTAGTGTGACTATCACATGTATTCCTCTCTAAGGGAATGCCAGCAGCCAAGTAGTGAACCAACACTTAGCTAAATTCAATTGATTCAATGATTAGCTGAGACAGTAGGACTGAGGCCTCCATTGGTAAAATGGAGTTCAAAGTGCACCTCTCTTCCTCTACTTCTAGGTTAACCAATATCTACCTTGGATCCTCCAGAGGGAGAAAGGCAGGAGACAAATAGATAAACAAGTACGCATTTTGTAGGCTGAAAGCAAAGATGGTTGAAACTCCATCCAGTCTTTTAAGATTCTGGGACTTAGATTACAATGTCTCTGCTCATATGTAGATTCATGTAGAGTGTGGACTGGAGCTTGGAAAAATTATTTTTGAATAACTGAATATTTGTAAAAAAAATAGCTAATTACTGTTTATAAACAGGTTTTGATTATTTTTAACCCTGTTATGTTGTTATTAATGTTATTGATAGCTTAATTCTATTTTAATGTAGACCTCTGGTATGCTTTAACCATGCCCTTGATTGTGTTGATTAGACTAGAAGAGATTCAAGGAATCAATTGCTGAATGGTGTAACAACACATAGGGCCTTTCTGTACTACACTCTTACAGTGCTATTATTCCACTTTTCAATCTCCTGTGGAATTCTGGGGTTTGTAGTTTCCTGAGGCCAAAGAGCTCTCTGGCTGAGAATTGCAAATGCCCGTCCCTAAACTGCAAACCCTAGGATTCCATAAGATGTTTAAAGTGGAATAATAGGACAATAACAGTGTAGTGCAGAAAGGCCCTATGTGTTGATTCACCATTGAGCAATTGATTCCTTGAGAAGAAAAGTGGGGTAGAAATAAAGTTTAATAATAATAATAATAATAATAATAATAATAATAATAATAATAATAATAATAATGATGATGATAATAATAATAGCAGCAGCACTGTAACAGTGTAGTGCAGAAAGGCCCATAGAGAAATCCCACCAATACAATGAATTTAGTCTAGTTAGCATTGGGGCTTGTATCACATTTGTTGTAAATAGTAAGCTGGCTTGAACTCCAGTTTTCTTTTTGGAAAAAAGGCATGGTATAAACAAAGCTAGTAATTCTAATTATCATCAGCCTTATCATTGTTAGAATCAGCATAATCTTTTTTGCTTGCTGGGCAATTTTGAAGCCAAGATCTGGGAGGGAAATGACATGGAGGCATCTTTCCTGGCATCCTCACAGATAAACATTAGTTGTTTGGGTTTGAGAGCCAACATGATGTAGTCATTTGAGCAGGGTTCAGTTCCCTGGCTGGCCATGGAATCTCACCGGGTGACCTTGGGTACATCACACACTCTCAGCCCCAGAAAACTCCATGATAGGTTTGCCTTAGGACCATCATAAGTTAGAAATGACTTGAAGGAAGACATCAACCACATTTGGGGTTGTGGGAGAAGAGCTCTGCTTGAGTGCAATTTGCCCATTGTTGTATCACCTTGGGAAAGCCATTGCATCAGGAGGTACTGAATACCTTTTTCCACAATGACATAAAAACTACCTAGGCTAGCATAACCTGTGGTTAAGCTAACGTAAATCACCAAGAAGATTCCACAAATCACCAAGATTTGGTGTCATCCACACCATTGCTTTCCTAAGATCTGTTCTAGAGACCTTAAAAGATAAAAATGACCTCCTGTTCTTTCTCATGTGTGGTATAAACAGTTTGGTGAAACTTCCTTCTTCTTCCCCTGTCTTTCTCAATCTCTCTTCAATATTTCTAAGGTGACAATCACCTCAATATCTCAATATCTTCAAGTGGGTTAAGCAAGACCAGTAGGGCAGTTCACAGTGGTATGCTTCTGGTCTTTTGTGTATGAGAACAGATAAGAAATGACACAGATAACAGGTATGATCACAAAGAAGCTTCTGGCCCTTTTTTTGAGGCCTGCTGACACCAGATTCTGAGATATGGGTCATTTCTGCACAAGACTGTTATACTGCTATTATTCCACTTTCAACATTCTATGGAATCCTAGGGTTTGCAGTTTAGGGAGGGGCCCCACGCATAGTTAGTACAGATGTGCTCTGTCCATCCATTAACCTGATGGAAGTAGGAAGTCTTTGCCGGATCATGCCATGGCAAAAAACAAACAAACAAAAAAACCCCAAACAAAAGCAAAAGCAAAAAAACCCCATTGACTTATAAACCCAGCTAATGTTAAGGTGTTGCCTCTGTGCTAATTCTCCTGGACCTCAACATATTCTGATAGGCTTGATAGGCAGACAGCCATTTCAAGGTTATTTCCACTCCAGGACATAAAAGTGTTAAATACAAACTGAGTGTTCAACACCACTAGTGAACAAATCAGTACCAAACTAATTCATTCAGCCCAACTGGAGAACCAATAATGAACGCACTCAGGTGTTTCTGCTCCTCTTTCTCCCCCCCCCAGATAGTAAGTTCATGTTTATGACCCTGATCCTCTTGGTGAGCTATCCTAGTGTAAAAACCATTAGGCAAGAGGTTGCAGTTTCTCAGAAGATGTGTAAGTGCAACCCTTATTGCAGCAAGGGGGACACAGAGCTCCCTCTCATGCACTTTTGACATGATGGGTTGGGAATTAATAATCCCTTGCAAAATGGAATTTTGCCAATAGTGAATCAGTTGTGCAACTATGGGATTTAGGATAAGTATGCTCGAATATATTTACACTATACTAAAAATATATACGATTGTGACCATGATCTATCTATCTATCTATCTATCTATCTATCTATCTATCTATCTATCTATCGTGCCTTCACATCATTTCTGATTTATGGTGACCCCAAAGTGAACTTGGGGTTTTCTTGGCAAGATTTGTTCAGAGACTAGGACCTGCCCAAGGTCACCCAGTGGGTTTCCATGGCCAAGTGGGGATCTGAGCCCTGTTCTTCCAGAGTCTTAGTTAAACACTCACTCCAGTACACAACACCAGGCACTCATGTCTGTCTGTCTGTCTGTCTGTCCTCATCTGTCCATCCATCAGGCCATCCATTGCATCAAATTAGTCCCTGCAACCTCTTTTTCATCACCAACTTAAGCAGTGGGTTCAGTGAAATTTCCTGAATGTCCTGTCTTTATCCCCTTAGTTTCCTGTAGGTCATAGACTGAGTTTTGGGTCTTCTGGGGCAGTAGGAGGAGGGTCTCTTGATCTACATGGAACAGAACATGTTGCCTTGTGTGCTCACTCAGCAAGAAGAATAACCTACCCATTCTTGTCGGTGAGTTGTCAGTAGAACAACTCTGCTTTTTTTTTTTTTTTTTTTGCTTCTTTACCTCTGCCAGGGATCTTATATTATATCCTGATTCGTGCAGTTACCTCTTCCTCCCTTTTTGCTTTGATCTGCCCCCCTCCAGACTGTCAACAATGAGCATTGTTAACTTACCATGTCAAAAGCCTTAACATTCTTAAGATTCAAATATACAAAAGCAGCATGTGGTAGAAGTTTTCTACAGGCTGCCTGAAGGAGCAGAGACCTTTCAGGTCTGTTCCACTTCAAACTGAGGATGGGAGGAAACATCCATGAGTTCAGCGGTGCCAGTGTTCCCAGCCATAAATTTCTAAATCTGGACTTTCTCCTTGGGCAAACTCTGAAATACAGGTTTCTTTTCTCTCCACAGTCTGAAAGAGCTATAGACACTTCTGCATATTTAAATGGGTTCTTTGTGATACCCTCTAAGTATCCTGAAGGCAAGAAGAAGCCATCCAAGCCCCAGTAGGATCAGGAAAAGTTACCTTTGTACATGAGAATACCTTAGCCAGAATGGCAAGTTGCAGTCCAAGGCCTCAATCCAATTGTTAGCCTAACGCAGGGAAGCCCAACTGTGGCTTAGAGGGTTGCATTGTTTCTTTGTGAATTGTTGGAGGACTGAATCTCCAGCTGTACCAGTCTCTGCCATCCATATGCACGTGAATGAATGAATGAATGAATATATATATATATATATATATATATATATATATATATTGCCCTCAAACACCCTCTAGGGGACATGGAAACATTTTCATCATATTTTTGGGGCTTCCTGGACCATTTTTGCCCCAGGAAAGCCACTTTTTTTATCAATAGGAAGTGAGCAGAAACTACTTCCTGTTTCAGAAAAGTCTTCTTCTGGGCTTAAATTAGCTTGTGAAGGCCCGAAACATAGTGAAAACATTTTCTACAGCCCTAGGAAGCATTTTGGGGGCATTTATGACCCCAGGGGACACAAAAGAGACTTTATGTCAGCTATACTTTGGTGACCCTTGAATTAATAGGATTTATATCAGCGTTGACTTACCATTCAGCAATCTCTTCTAGTTGGGTCTAGCAATAGGATATGGGCCTTGGACTACAGCTGGCCATGATGGGAGAGGGAATCTGGGAGTCATTGTCCAAAAAAATCCAAACTTTTCTAGGCTTTGGTTGTGATGAGTTACAACCTCTCTTGAGGGGCTAACCCACTTCCCTTTGGTCCCTCCCCAAGTTGTATCTACACTTACTGCCTGTGCGTAGGCGCCATATGCTCCAAACTGGATCGCCATGGGGTTGAACATGCCCATCTGCCCAGCCATTTGCTGCATGCGCCTCATTGTACGCTCCTTGTCTGTGTCGGCAAACTTGACGACCAGGCTCGATGAGGCCCCCTGCGGGAAGGAAAGGAGAAAGGGAGGAAAAGAAGAAAGAGAAGACCACCCATGAGTGCATTCCATCCGTATCCATGAGAAGGACCAAGCAATGGTGTCACTGGCTACCCAAGGAAGGCAGCAGTCCACCTTTCAGAATGGTGCCCTAAAGGTCTGAGTACCAAAGGAAGAAGCATGGATGAGAACATGGAGAAAGGAGAAAATTACATGTCTTTTATCTGGGGTTAAATAATAAATCTGCAGCTTATGGTTTTTGGAAGTAGATGCCAATCATCCAGAGCCAAAGCCAAGGCTGCAACGTGGATACAACTGCATTTTCATAGGGCTTGTGAAGTTGGTGTAGCACTGTTGCCACCATTAGTTTAGGATGCTGCTGCTTTAATGGCTCCTAACCTACTGCTTTATATGTATACCAACATCCTCCCCAGTAATCAAGCATCAAGAGGTGAGGGATTAGCAAGCTAAGGAACCCAGTCTCCCCAGCCACAGAAGTCTCACAAAAAAGAGTGACGCTCCCTGGATTAACAGAATTTCCTGGGACGAAGTATTTTCCATTGGTGACAAGACTCTCTACTTCTTCCCCCAATCCCCTTCCCCATCTCTTTGACTCGTCACTCTTTCTCACTCTAATAAATCTATAACCCACTTGAACAATGCAGCAAGGAACAAGGGAGTGAAACAAATGATTTTGCTAAACAAAAGGAGAGAGAGGGAGGGAGGAGGAGGGAAGCAACGTTCAAGGATGCAGAGTCACTACGTATGGGTTATTAAGAGACCACAGCCAGAAGAGGGAAAAATTGTCTCCAGCCCCTCTTGGTCAAGGTTTTTGATTCATGCAAGCAACGTATTTCCTTTAATTTGTCTATCCCCACCACCCCCTGCAAAAAACCACATGACATGGGTATTGATCCTTCCTCAAACAGTGCTCTTAATTACACTTCATTGACAAATGAATATTTTTAATGCATACATTTCCTGGTAATTATCACCAGACCAGGCCTTAATTAGATCTCAAGATTCGCTTAATTAATCCTGGACTGAGAGACTCTTTGGTCACCGGGATCTCACAGTTCTCAGCCTATTGTGGGGGATTGTTTGAAGCTGAGACTGTCTACTGCAAGCCAGAGGGTGGAGCAGAGGTGCTGTCATTGTGGAACGGCGGTCCTGAGTTCATTCTTTCAATACGAGCATAGGGTGATAAAATCTTGAGGTGAGAACAAAAGATGACGAGGAATAAAATGGATTTCATTAGTGAATCTGGAATGCTGGGCTTGAAAGATGTTGTCATTGTCCTCCTCCTCCTCCTCCTCCTCCTCCTCCTCCTCCTCCTCCTCCTCCTCCTCCTCCTCCTCCTCCTCCTCCTTTTTGCAACTCCTCTTATACTCTATGGATGCAAATGGATAAATTGTGCAGAGAAGGGGTCATTGGATACTTTTGCAAATATCAAGACCCTCTCTACTTCCAATACCTTTTAGACCAAAAAAGCCAAATTTCATCCCTGTCCATTTCAATTGAGAGTCCATTAGAGGAAGGCAGGGAGTAGGAAAAGACCTAGCAAAATCTGGAGCAGGAGGGAGGATAAATTAACTTATCGTGGGAGAGAATTCATCAGCTTTGGGGCTACCACAGGGAAGGCCCTATGTCTTATAGATGCCAGTGTGGCTACTACATGAAGTAGAACATGCACAGAGACCTCCCTAGAACTTCTTCAATGCTTGGGATGCTCATGCAGGAGAAGATAAGCTTTCTGTTCCACTGAGGTAGGAAGGGTTGCCTTTTCCTTTGGTGCATTACCGTCCACTCCAGAATCATACTACTTTCTATTAACTCTCCCCCTACTCCATTACCTTTGAGTATTTTTCCCCTCAGTAACGCAGACGCCTAGATGTTTCAAATGTTCTCAGTACAAGAGCTCTACCTTGCTAAAGGCCACATTTCAAAGGACTACTGCCAGCTGTAGGAGCCCTGCTGGTGCAGTAGTTAAATGCCGGTACTGCAGCCAGAAGGTTGTGAGTTCGATCCTGAAGGACTCCAGGTTGACTCAGCCTTTTGTCCTTCCACAGGTTGGTAAAATGAGTACCCAGTTTCTTCGGGGCAATTAGCTAACACACTGTAAACTGCTTAGAAGGCACTTAGCTGATAAACTGAATAGAAATACACATGTTATTGCTATTGCTGTACAGGACTGAAGCACAACAGTGGGACCAGGATAAGGGAGTGTTTTTTAAAATGGCAAAAGATCCAGCAATGACAAACATAATATTAAAACTATTTAAAAATGAAAAACTCATTTTTTCCAGAGTCATGAGCTTGTTTATCCTTTAATATGAAATATATGGATGTCCTACATAGAATCAGAAAAGTGTCACTATAGGCATTTCTGCACTACACCGTTATAGTGCTATTATTCCAGTTTCAACTTCCTGTGGAGTTCTGGGGTTTGTAGTTTCCTGAGGCCGAAGAGCTCTCTGGCTGAGAATTCTAAATTCACCTCCCTAAATTGCAAATCCCAAGATTACACAGGATGTTGGAAGTGAAATAATAGCACTATAGTAGTATAGGGTGGAAATGGCCTCTGTCTCAACCGTTTTAGTCTAGACAGTGAAAATCTACCACTGAGCAACAGCCTGTCCTGATTTACTGAGATATCCTTTCAACTCAGAGGTTGGGATGTTCATGAACATGCTGTGACATCACAACCATGACCAACTGGTGTGGGGGTGAAGTAAAGCTGGTACAAATTACTGGAGCATGGTGACCTAGAAAATGGCCTCTGATCTATGTTGTATTTGTCTCTGGGGCATTGTTGTTGTTGTGTAACTTCACATCATTTCTGACTTGTGGCAACCTTAAGGTGACCCTATCACTGGGTTTTCTGGGGCTGAGAGAGTGTGATGTGCCCAAGGTCACTCAGTGGGTTTCCATGGCTGAGCAGGGAATTCAGCTCTTGTCTCTAGGGTTGTGGTCCATTGCTCAAACCACTATTCCATGTTTTGGGATCACTGAGAGGCACGATGAGTAGACAACAACCACACTCACAACAGACTGACCTCTGAGCATTTGGTATACAGAAAAATGGCCTCAAGTTGCACACCAAATGCTATGTGTGTTGGGGGAGGGGTAACTGTCTGTTGCGAGCATGGTCGGCACCTGCCCTTCCTGCTTTTAGCCCTATAGGGCCAAACGAATAGCACCTGAGGCAGGACTATATAAGGCTGCATCAAATATTATGAGATCAGGGTCTCTCTCAAGATTTCTGGGTTCCTGAGAGATCTCTAATCTCATAGAAACCTTCCTCTGTTTGTCCGCCCATCCGTCTGTCATCACACAACCCTGCCTTGTGCCTCATGTACTGAGGCAAAGAAATCATGTTGGACTCAACATGATGGGAGCAGGTTCAGGCTGTAGTGAATTTTTTTTGAGGTGGACCCCCATGCGTTTGCCAGTAGCAGATTTGTGTGAAGGGCAGAAGCTGACTATTGTTGACTGTGGGCCTGCTGGGTAGATACCTGTGAGCTAAGGTGATATCTTTGGGCTGAGCAGAAATGGGGTTCTTGGCTGTGCATGAAGGAGAGAGATCCAAAGAAGGAGCTCTTCTCTTACTCCCCTCCCTCTGGCTTCCAGTGGACCACAGAGACATTTTGGGGATCTGCTTTCCAAAGGGCCTTTTAGTAGGCAATTCTGCAGTATTCCCAACAACGAAGAAGGCAGGGAGGGGTGATAATGGGCTCTTCCCATTATCCAGGCAACAAAACTGAGGGAGGAGTTTCCTCACCAGGTAAACATGGCGTTAATGAGGTCTTGGGTTGAGTTACATTGGGGTCAGCATCACAGAAGGACATCAGAGATTGCGAGTGGCAATTTCCCAGTTGGGAAGACCAGATGGGAGACAAAGTGAGAAACTTCTGGACACTTTGAACAAGAAGTTATGAAAAAGCTTCAAATGACCATGAGGCAAGAGAGGGAAAGGAGCAGTAGCAGGCTGGGCAAGGCTTGTCCAGACTCTTTATCCAGCCCCCAACACCATCTCAGCATCTGGAGATGGTAATGTGACAAGAATAGGAATGTTTTAGCTTGTTGCATTAGGGACTTATGTTCTTTTAAACCTCTGGCTGAAATGACTTAGGCTTGCTTGTAATCTTGTAGCTGCTAAGCAGTGCTGGAGGAAGATGTCTTCATGAATGGGATATCCTTTGTCAATGTATTTGCCTGCTTGGAATGAAGACTTTCTTTCTGAACATCACCTCTGTCCATACTCTCTCTCCACGTGCCACATTTATTTCCCCAGTAGCTTCCTACTGAGTTACTGCATGACGGGGATTAAAATCAATAGGTGTGGCAGCTAGATGACCTCTAGAAGACAAAGGTCTTCTCTCCTACTTGAGAACAGGAGATAGCACAAATAAGAGAACTCTTTCACTCACAGGGAGTAAGCAGGAAGATGGGATGGGGGACAACAAGGTGGTCATTTGATGTGGTGAGTGAGTGGATGGATGGGGAAAAGGTGGGGGGTCTCAATGGACCTTTCCGCACTACACTGTTATAGTGCTTTTATTCCACTTTCAACCTCCTGTGGAATTCTGGGGTTTGTAGTTTCCTGAGGTTGAAGAGCTTGCTGGCTGAGAATCCTAAAGACCCCTCCTTAAACTGCAAACCCCAGGATTCCATAGAAGGTTGAAAGTGGAATCATAGCGCTATAATAGTCTAGTGCAGAAAATGTCTGGAACAGCTTGGATGCTGGTTTGGCTGGAGGCAGGGAGAACTTTCCTCCTTTACTCTCGCTGCTTTGCTTGGTGGCTGGGAGAGCAACTCCTGAGGAGGCATCTTCCTTTACTGGACCACATGGAGGGTGTCAGGAGCCACAGATCAGTGTCAAGCTGATGAGGAAATGGGATGGAAGGATCCCATGCTTGGGGAAAAAAAAGTTACATGCTGTAAGTACTGAAACAGGCAGATTTATCTGTTCGTAGCATGTCCTCTGAATGTGGTTTGGAGATCAGAACAGAGATGCAGTTGCAAAACCAATATGAACTTTTGCATTGACTCCAAACGATCAAGTTCCCTGAATGGGGATGAAGTCTCCTTTTGGGTATTTGCTTTTGTAAAAGGCCAGTTAAATACAGAGCTTATCAAAACCAAATTCCTCTCAGTCTGACAGGCTTGGTTCCTGTAACTCCCTTGTCTCCTCTCCAGAAGCTTGTAATAGATTGCTCCCCTTAGTCAGTCGAGCTCGGCATTCTTGAGTCCCGTACCAGGAGAGGAGAATAAAAATGGAGGCACAATCACCCCCGTGCCGTGGCTCACTTTGTAATCCCTAATGAGAGACCTCGGTGGGAAAAACTAATTTCCCAGCCTGTCTTGAGGTGTGAAATAAAGTTCTTCTTGAAAATGAGAGCTTGACAGGTCAGTGGTGAAATTTCATATTCACAGCAAAATAAAATATCCATCCATTGATATTCCATTAAAAGCCATGAAAACAAATCTGCCAGCTCCTCCCGTGCTCTGCCTGATATTCTACCCCACACCACCCCAACCCCAGCTCTGCCAGAGTTCAACGCTCTGTATGCGAAGGAAGCATCAACTTTGCATTAGGAGAAAGACTGTGATAAAACAACTGGTCAATCTTATTCTCTTTAGGAGAACAATTGTTGTTGGAAGTAAAAGGCATATATACAGTTGTGAGAGCCAATGCATTGTAAAGTTAGGCACTGGGGCCCAGATTCTATATCTGAGTTCTATGGCATAAATCTCCACATATGGACTTATGCATTGTTTAGGCTATGCAACTCTTACATTGAATGGCAATGTTGCGTCATTCAATGCAAGCCTGAATGTGCAGCCAAATGTACAGCTGAGTGTGGATGTACATACACGTGTGTATGGATGGACATAATATGCACATGGATGCACATTGCAGGAGCATGGGTGGGCATCTTGAGCACATGTGCTTCTCTACAAACAATGATATGGAATGCATAACTCTGCCTCCACAACCTTGAACTGAAGGTTCCACAGTGGATGGAAACATCCAACCACTTCCATAGTTGGACTGATGTCTGCTTAGGACATTGACAAGATCAGAATTCAAAATAGATTAGACACCTGGGCCAAAACTAACAAAATGAATGTCAACAGGGAGAAATGGAAGATATTTCACTTGGGCAGAAAAAAATGAAATGCACAGATATAAGATGGGTGACACATGGCTTGAAAACAGCATGTGTTAAAGGGATCTAAAAGTCTTAGTAGACCACAAGCTGAACATGAGTCAACAGTGTGATGGAGCAGCTAAAAAAGCCAATGCAATTCTGAGTTGCATCAGTAGGGGTATGTCTAGGCTGAGGAAGGTAATAGTCCCACTCTATTCTGCTTTGGTCAGACCTCACCTGGAATACTGTGTCCAGATCTGGGCAACACAATTCAAGAAGAATATTGACAAGCTGGAACATGGCCAGCAGAGGGTGACCAGAGTGGTAGAATTCCTAGAAACCCTGCCATACGAGGAGAAGCTCAGGGAGTTGGATATGTTTAGGCTGGGGAAGAGAAAGTTAACATGATAACCATGTTTAAATGTTTGAAAGGATGTCATACAGAGGGTGGGAGCAAGCTTGCTTTTTGCTGCTCCAGAGACTAGGACATGGATCAATGATTCAGGAAAAGAAATGCCATATAAACATTACAGAGAACTTCCTGACAGTAAGAGCAGTTTGACAGTGGTATGTGTTGCTGTTTGGGAGTGTGATGGAGTCACTTTCTTTGGAGGCTTTTAAACAGAGGCTGAATGGCCATCTGCTGGGAGTTCTTTGATGATGTATTCTTGCACGGCAGAATGGACTGCATGGTTCATGCCTATATACTGTAAAAAACAAAACAAAACACCCCTGCTCTCAAAGTTTAGAACATGAAAAGCTGATGAGTTTCTTGTTCCTGGTGAAATGATTCCTGGGGCCTTCAGTGGACTATCCTCAGGGCTTGCCACCTACATTGGATTGGTTCTTCAGCAAAAATCCTGTAGGGATGTTATACTATCACAAACATGGCAGCACAAATGGTTGCACTTCCTAAGAGGTTGTGTAAATATGATCCCTAGTGCAGCCAACTATTTTTCTACTGATGAGCACTTTTGACCAGGTTGGCTGTGGGCCCCCATGTGTATGGGGTGGTGAACTCAGGATTCCAGGATTCAACCTAAACTTTGATGGTGCTACTTAGAACTTATTTTGGGAATAGAGTCCAGCATCTTTGACCTCTTCTTTAATGTTCGGTTTACAAACTGTAGTGGATTCCCTATCCCACTGACATGCTGCAAGTGGCCATTGTTACTAAAATTCAAAGGAGTGATCCCAGGTGGTGAAGCTATTTTGGAGATAGGTTTCAGAACCCTGGAGAGCTCCCATAAGGTACAAACTAATAGATTAACCATCCCATTGACATGGAAATTACTGCTTTTGACTTGGCAGATTGGGGGACTAACCAGCCATTGGAAAGCAGGTGAGGTCAGGGTCATGGTGCACATTGGATAATCTGTTGGCCAGCTGTGGGATCCATGATAATTATAGGTGGATAATGTTTACACTATGCTAGAAGTGTTTAGTCTCTCTTTCCTGAATTCAACTCAGTTGCCATTTATCTGACTTTCTGAAATGTTTGGATTTATCTGTTTTTTTTTAACCTAATGTCTTAAAAGTGCTTCCAATCCTTAACAAGTATTAGCAGAACTCATAGGAGCATTTGAGGAGATCTCCCTGGAAGATCTCTGTCAAGTAGGACATTGAGGACACCAAGAAAGGAACCAGGGGAATTGGCCACATGGAGTTCCTCCTCCTGCCCCACGACCAGCTAATCCTCTAACTAAGGAAGCAGAGACAGAATGACACAGTAGCCTGAATCCTATTGGTAATCTTAACTAGAGTAGACTCATTAGATCAATAGAATTTACATCAGTGCTGACTCATCATATAACAATTGCTTCAATCAGACTACTGTCTATAGTCCTCTATGGTCTATAAAGTCTCTATAGCCCTCCCTATAGGACTATCAGTTGGGTTTAGACCAATGCTTCCTTTGAGGGCTCCCCCCATTTCTGCTGTGGACCCTTCCTATGGTCACTTCCAGGACCAAGTGGGAACTGGTAGCTTTGACACCAGTAGAATGATGAATCTTGATCTACATTTTAGTCTGAACTTTAAAGAAGCTATCTGTGCTGCCAAGATATACTCTGAATTTGTGCTACAATCCACAATGGATTCACCACCCATTGACATTGGAGCCCCCTGCTTTCAATTCCACAAAGCAAGAGGCAACAAAGGACCATTTTGAAGCTCAGCCTCCAGATGAAATGGGCTTGCTTGACTCCCTGAAGTGTCTGTACCCTGAGGAGATGGTGTGGCAACAGCTTATCTTACTTAAAGGTAGAAAATTGTCAGTTAGTCCAAGCAAGGACAGAAGGTGCACATGGTTCTACTAATAGAACTTTGTACGGTTTGCAGCTTTGCAGCAGACTTGAAATGTTTTCTGGCTTATGGTGTTTCACGGTCACAACAGTAAAAAGCATTTCCCCCACAAATGTGCCCCACAATTACATTGCTGGAATGAAGCAAATAACCAGGAATGGGACTGGGGGAATCTGTCAGTTTTGATTTTTTCTGCATTCATATTCTTTTTCCTTTTTCTACACCTCACGTTCATTTCGCTGAACTCATGTAGAAATAGGTGAACTTTCAAAAGTTCTGATTGAAAATGAATTGAGTGAAAGTTCAACCATCTGCACTGGGCAAATTCAACAGGCACAGCATGTAGAGGGTCATGTGCAATGCATACTATGGGCACTGTGTGACTATTAAAGATGAGGAACCTGTCAGGAAAATGAGAAGAGGCAGTAACCCTAGTTAAGCACTGCTGAACACAGAGGGATTCAACATCAGGCAGTGTGGGCTGGCATTTCCTATGCCATTGCGATGGTGAATCCATTCCAGGGTTTAGATAGGTTTAAAGGTGTTGTCCAAGGTGCTGAACCTACTTTGAGGGAAAGGTCCAGTACTTTGGAAAGCTCCTTGGATTAAAAATAGGAGTGGATTCACCACTGCACTGACATGGAATCTACTGACCACTGATGAAGTCAGACATTTAACATCTGCGTACTGACAGGCATCTACTTGGATGGACAAATCCATTTCACTTTCTCTCACATCTCAGCATGCAGATTTCAAGCTTTTTCTTGTGGATTAATGAAGTGAAAGGGACTCAATCAAATTCTCATCCAGGAGAGGATTTTTCTGAGCTCCACACAGTTGTTGCTTGAAACAGATTCCTAGATCCAAAATATTTTGGCACAAGAAACTTCTTTGGAGATCCTGGAATGAAATTACTTTGTGGACCACAATTCCAAGAATCCCTTAGCTGGCTGGGGGGTTACTGGGAGTTGTAGTCTGAACTTTCCTGAGTTCTATCTTCATGGTGGATTTTCTTTTGCTCTCCATGAAGAGATATGCTGCCATTTGAAAACTGTAATTTTATGAGTGAGGCCAGTACTTTCAGTGTTGGGAGTACAGTACCGTTCTGTTTGCCTGCAGAAGGGATGAAGATTAGGAAGTGGGGGGAGAACGAGGGGAGGGAGAGCCTCTTTCCCAATTAAAATTAGGCTTGACTTCTCCATAAGTAGGAAAAAAAAAATCCAGTCGTCTCTGGCAGAAAGCAATTACTGTGGCTCACAGTGACAACCACTAAGAAATGGAGATTGGGAAGGAAACTTAAATCAAGCCCTCTGCAAATAAATTATAACTCAGAAAGACCCTCTGAGCACCTCTTGCTGTTTTGATATTCCCTGAAGAGCCCCAAAAGTAAGGAGGATGTGTTCGCCACGGGCCGTCTCACTGCAGCGCTGGATGAGTGCCCTTTGGCCAACACCCCTGACTTTGACACTCTTTAAGTGGGCTCAGAACAAGCTCTGAGGACAGGGACTGCTCATCTCTCCTTGTGGCTGCCCTCTTTGTTCATTGTTTGGGAGAGAAGCATAGAGGGAGAGTGAGGTGGCAGAGAGGGAAACAGCCTCTCTTCAGAAATACACTTCAGCTTATTTTTTTCATCTTTCATTAAATGGATCCATGGGTTTTCAGCTTATAATGGTCACAATCCTTCATTATGCTTCTGTAGTATAATTTTTTAAAAAATAGATAGATAGATAGACAGACAGACAGACAGACAGACAGACAGGAAAAGAAGTAGTGTGGTGTTGCGGTTTGAAGGGTAGACTAGGATTCTAAGAGACCAAGGTTCAAATCCCTGCTTAGCTATAGAAACCCATTGGGTGTTCTTGGAGAAATCATGCTCTCTCATCCTCAAAGGAAAGCAATGGTAAACTTTATTTAAAGAAATCTGAGCCAGCATGGAGTAGCAGTTGAGTGTTGGACAAACACTCTTGGAGACATGGGGCCCATTTGCACTAGATAATTATGGTGCTAGTCGACTTTAGCTGTAATGGTTCCATTCTATGGAATCCTGGGATTTGCAGTTTAGAGAGGGGTGTTTAGAGCTCTCAGCCAGAGCATTCCAGTGCCTCACAAAACTACAAACACCAAGATTCTGTAGGATGGAACCATGGCAGTTAAAATAAAATCACCTCTGCTCAGTTACAAAAACTCCTTGGGCAAGTCACACTTTCTCAGCCATAGAGAGAGCTTCTCTGAATAAATCTTTCTCAGCCGTAGAGAGACCTTCTCTGAATAAATCTTTCTCAGCCGTAGAGAGACCTTCTCTGAATAAATCTTGTACTACCTTAAGATAAGGTTGTCATAGGTTGGCATCATATTGAAGGTAGATAACAACAAGAAGAGGTGTGGTGTGGTGCTTTGAGTGTTGGATCAGGCCTCCTTAAGACTTGGGTTGAAATCCCTGCTCAGCCATGGAAACCTGCTGGGTGACCTTGGGCAAGTCACACCCTCTCAGCCTGAGAGGAAGACCATGGCAAGCCCCCTCTGAATAAATCTTGCTAAGAAAACCCTCTGATAGGTTCGCCTCAGGGCTTGAACAAATCAGAAGGCTTGCACTGCAACCACCACCAGCACCAAGAGCAACAATGAGGCTGGCCTCCTGCTTTCGCCTTCTCTCCCTCTTTCGTCCAGGCAGCCCTGAGTCTCATTTCCTCTCTTCCTTCAGTCTGATAAAGGGCTGCTATAGAGCCAATTAGCTCCTTTTGCCTTCGACGAGGCTGTCATGACTTGTGCCATTGGTTATACTCCACTTATCCCATTTGGAGGTAATGGATTCTGCTGTGGCAGAAGACTTTGAAGGGGAACAGGGAGGAAAGCAGGAGAGAGGCGCAAAAAAGCGAGCGAGCAAGGGGAGAGAAAAGATGCTTGTGAAGTCCCCCTGGGCCTCTTAGCTGTCCTGCCAGATGCCTGCACTGTTACCGAGATGTGACTAGAGAGGAAAAATAGCTCAGATGAGGTCTTTATGCCCCAAAAGGCCGCCTTCGAAGCTGGGATGATTCATACCCCCTGTCAAGCGGCCAGGCTGCCTAACTTTCTATTTTGAGGCTCCAGAACATGTGATTTATTAGTTCATTTATGGAACAATGGCGTTGGGCGGGGGCGGGGAAGAAGGAGAGAGAAAGTTGTCCTGTGGATTAGCAAAAATGTACACATCTGGATTCACACATGCCCACATGTGTACCACACACAGTAGCCAGGCGTTAGCAGAGACTTTACAGTGATACAAGTTGCTAAGAGTACTTTCTGGCCAGTGGAGAATGGACTGAGTTATGGAGGAGGCCAGAAGAATGATTGGAAAGGCTTGTTGCTGTTGTTATTGTTAACTCATTTCTGACCTAAGGTGAATTGATCACAGATATTCTTTTTTGGCAAGGTTTCTACAGAGGGAGATGGTCACAGTCTTCCTCTGAGGATGAGAGATTGTGACTTCCCCAGTCATCAGCCAGTGGGTCTCCATGGCTATGTAGGGATTCAGCCTCTGGTCTCCTGGAGTCTTAGTCCAACAGTCAAACCCATTACACCATGCTGGATCCCAGAGTATTGAAGGCTCCAAAACAGATGAAAGGAAAAAGGGAGAAGGAAGGAAGGAAGGAATTTTTCACACAATACATGATGTATGTATGGAATTTGCATGTGGAAGACATCGTGACGGCTGGGAAATGAAGTCCAAGAATTGCACAGGGGTCTGTTATTCGCAGTCCCTCAGGATGGCTAAATGAACCTCCGTGTTTAGAGGCCATATCTCTCCAGTATAGAGGGGAAGTTTGCACTTGGTGGGGCAATGACGGGATAAAATCTTGCCCTTCATGGAATGCCTACAGACTGAAAGATGGTATCTCTGTATGAGCCTGCCCAAATTTCGACATCTTGGGAGAGGACTTTCTTTCAGTCTCACCTCCATCCCAGGCACACTTGGAGAGGATGATGAAGGATGATGAAGAAGGCTTTGTCCATGGCTGCTCCCAGGTTAGGGAACGTTCATCTGAGGGTGCTTGGTGCCCTCCTCTCCACTGTTTTTTTGCTGGCAAGCAAAGAGCTCTTATAATAGGCCTTGAGCTTTTAACTGGTTAGAGGAATGCAAGGTATGTGCTTATTCTTAATATGTGACAGGTTTTCTTGTGTTTTTAACTGCTCTAAATTAATGCATTCGTAAAGAAATCACAAATTCTAACCAACGTTTTTAAAGCAGATTGTTGTATAATGCTTTTTTAGTTTATGTATTACAGATTTTTTTTGCTATTTCATTTTAACATTATTTTGAGTCTCACATGGGAGTAAAGGGGGTATCAATCAATCAGTCAATCAATCAATCAATCAATCAATCAATCAATACAGTATCCTAGAAGGAAGTCCTCAGGAAGAATTTCCTGATGGGAAGAACAGTTTGACAGTGGACAATGCTGCTGCCTCCATGGAGTGTGGTGGAGTCTCCTTCGTTGGAGGTTTTCAAGCAGAGGCTGGATGGCCATCTGTTGGCAGTGCTTTGATGTGGGTTCTTGCATGGCAGGGGGTTGGACTGGGTGGCCCCTGGGGTCTCTTCCAACTCTATTATTCTATGATTCTATGAAATATGTCACTGCTAATGAGAAGAGAATTCTGCACCAGATAGACCAGCTTTCTTCAACCTAGTGCCTTCCATATGGTCAGCTGGAATACTGTGTCCAGTTCTGGGCACCACAATTGAAGTAGGATATTGACAAAGTGGAACATGACCAGAGGAGGGTGATCAAAAAGGTAAACCATGTCCCATAAGGAGTGGCTTGGGGAGCTGATATATTTAGCCTGGAGAAGAGAAGGTTAAGAGGTGACATGATAGACGCATTTAAAGATTTAAAGGGATGTCATGTGGAAGATGGAGCAAGCTTGTTTTCTGCTGCTCCAGAGATTAGGGCTATTTCTGCACTACAGTGTTAAACTGCTGCTATTCCACTTTCAATGCCCTGTGGAATTCTGGGGTTTGCAGTTTACTGAGACCAAAGAGCTCTTTGGCTGAGAATTTGAAGTGCCCTTCCCTAAACTACAAACCCCAGAATTTCATAGGAGGCTGATAGTGAAATAGCAGCAGTTTAACATTGTAGTGCGAAAATACAATAGGACATGCAAATGTCAGGAAAAGAGAATCTGTCTAAAGATTGGGAAGAACTTCCTGATGGTAAGAGCAGTTGTACAGTGGAATATGCTGCCTGGGAGTGTGGTGGAATCTCCTGTTTTGGAGGTTTTTAAGCAGAGATTGGATGGTCATCTGTTGAGAGTGCTTTGATGTGTATTCCTTCATGGCAGAATGGGGTTGGACTGGATGGCCCCTGGGGTCTCTTCCAACTCTAGGATTCTATCATATGGGTTGGACAACAGATTCATCCCTCCCAGGCAGCATGGCCACTGGCACCAGGTTGGGGAAGGCTATAGGGTACAGACCATACACTTGGTCCAATGCATCTCATTAGGTCAGACACATGATTTGGCCCGGTCTCCTCCAATGTGGTGCCAGTGGTCATGCTGGCTGGTAATGATGGGAGCTGTGATAGTTTTAGCAATTCAAAATGTCTTTTTAGAAAATAGTATCGTATTTAGTTTTGGGCTGGTGGCCTTTTCAAAGACAAGACTCTACTACTGAGCTTGGGAAAGTTACTTTTTTGGAATGTGTGTGCGTGTGCTACAATTTCCAGCAACCCTTCAGGCATCATGACCAGTTTTAAGATTTGCATTCTAAAAAAAAGTAACTTTTCCAAGCTCTGCTCCTGTGACTAAAACGTTTGCATCTCAGGTTGAAATGCACCCATGCAAAACAAAGCAAGCACAAAAACAAAGAGAGAAATGATCAAAGACCAGAGATGCCTTATTTTTGGTCAAGTAAAATACTACAGATTCAAATAAAAATATAAAAAAGACTTTCAAAGATCCTTGTTGAGTCGACCAGATGTTTTCAGAGCTGCAAGTTAGAAATGGATTTTTTTTTTTAAAAAAAATAACCAGTGCTTGATCTTCGGAGGTGGATACGACTAAGCCACTAGGCTGTCATGGCTTATTGCCACTGATGGCCCATCCTTCTTGTGTGTTTTAAAGTCCTAAGTTGAATGGCCAATAGAAGAAATTTTGGCAATTAATTAGATGCTAAGTGTTTGATGTTGTAAGGAGGGGGAAGTACTTATACGTTCTGGCTGTGTTGCCAACCAGCCAGTAATAAGAATAAGGAGAAAGAGGAGGAGAAGGGGAAAATTCAAGTGATGATGGTGACGACAATAATAATAATAATAATAACAATAACAACAACAACAGCAATGTCTTGCATACATATTATTAGAATGTTTGAAGCATCCCACATTCATTATCTTGCAACCTGCATAATAATCACATAAGGCAGGCAGGATGGCGTAATTATCCTTGTATTCTAGAAATCAGACAGGGGATTCTATGAGTAGCTGTTAAAAACAACTTTTCCATATTCTAAAGAGGGTGAAAGCTTAAAGAGAGGGAAGGAGAGAGAGAGAGAGAGAGAGAGAGAGGGACAGAGGGACAGAGGGAGAGAGAGAGAGATTGGCAATTTTGCTATTCAGTATGACAGGGGATGTAAGGTGAGGTGTGGACCTGATTCAGAATCTGGTGTTTTAGCAACAGGCCATATAGCCTTGTGGAAAGAAAGAAAGAAAGAAAGAAAGAAAGAAAGAAAGAAAGAAAGAAAGAAAGAAAGAAGGGAAGGAAAGGGAAAAGGAAGAGAGAAAGAAAGAGGAAGGGAAGGAAGGGAAGGGAAGAAAAACTTAATTCTTTTAAGAAGGAAGGAAGGAAGGAGGGAAGAAAGAAAGAAAGAAAGAAAGAAAGAAAGAAAGAAAGAAAGGAAGAAAGAAAAACAAAGAAAGAAAGAAGGAAAGAGAGAGAGAGAGAGAGAAAGAAAGAGGAAGGGAAGGGAAGGGAAGAAAAACTTATTTTTTTTAAAAAGAGAGGAAGGAAGGAAGGAAGGAAGGAAGGAAGGAAGGAAGGAAGGAAGGAAGGAAGGAAGGAAGGAAGGAAGAGAGAGAGAAGAGAAAGAAAGAGGAAGGGAAGGAAAGGGAAGGGAAGGGAAGGGAAGGGAAGGGAAGGGAAGAAAAACTTAATTTTTTAAAAAAATGTGCAATAGTAAGAGCAATTGTGCCCTGCTTTTCTTTTTTACTGTATGTTTAAGCGTATGCTACAAATAAAGGTATGGCATCAATGGTAGCTAATGACTCCAGGTTTTTGGGAACTTTTAAAGGACCTGTCCAAGGTTCTGAACTTATGTGGGAGTATGAGGTTCAGAACCGTGGATAGTTCCTTTAAAGCCTGAATCGCTGCCCCAATGACATGGGCAGCCTCAGCATTTTCCACTGGCAGTTATTTGGTGTGAGTTACACAGCACTGATTTTTCCCCAGATGCAGCATGAGGATTTTTGCTGTCTGTGAGAGGAGCTGACGTTGCCCTTGCTGGGGTTTTAGGAAAAGGCTTGCAGGAACAGGGGTGGAGGAAGAGAGAAAGCGAGAATCAGGGACAGGCAGAAAGAGGAGGAAAGTTTCTTCTATGAAAGCAACAATCCAATTTGAAACCAGTCCCTTCTGGTGAGGAACAGTGACAGAAGCTGCTCTGTTCCTGTTAATTTTCGCGGCGCAGCTGTCAGCAGGTCTGTAAATAGTACTCTGCAAAGCCCACACTTTCCCATCCACACATCAACTGTTCAATTAACAGAAGAAGGATATATAAAGTGTGCCACAGCCTTTGATGCTTCCCAGCAATTTATGAAAGTGTACACAAATCTAATTACAAGCCCCACTGCTTTCTATTTACATGGCTCCTCTTGAGTTTGGAGCTGTTTAGATCAAAATAATTGTTAAAAAAAATATCAAGGCTGATCTACGGCCTTGGGATCCCTATGATTGCTAACCTCCATTGCCACCCCCTCCCCTTCATCAGGCAACTTTTCAGCAACTCAGCGGCTGGGCTCCACAATGCATCTACAATGGTGCTCCCTAATGTTTTTGTGCTGATGAAGGGGGGGGCAGCTACACAAGGATACAACTTCATCAAAGCTGTACACTGGCCGGGATCCTTTTGGTGTCGCTTGCATCAGTTCCCCTCTGTCAGCAGTTGCCCACTTTAGTCCAATGTAGAACAGACTTATTAAGTTCAAGGTTGTGGAAGCAGAGCTATTATGCATGGACAAGTACATATATTAATGTGCATCCATACTGCACACTGTGCATGTGGATGCACATGCCCATTTATTTCAGCAGTGTCACAATAAGCAAGTGAGGTGGAGTTGTTGAACTGCCACACACTGTAAGTCAGTGGCAGGTATCCTGTTAGTGCCATACACAGGTATAAGTCAACTTTGTTGTCGTGTGCCTTCAAGTTGTTTCTGACTTATGGAGATCCTAAGGTAAACTTATGGGTTTTTGTTACCATAAAAGTTGGGGGGCCTCGAGGTGCACCAGCAGTTCCAGCATCTCCTTATTATTTTGGGAATTATTAACTCAAAGGAGGCCAGTGAGAGGCAGGTAATGGCAGGATCTTTTCACCTGTGTATACCCATACTAATTGTAGAGATGGTTCCAGTTAAAAGTTAAAAGGGGTATTTTTATTGGAAATTAATAGACACACACAAGAAATCAAGCAATCTCACAAACCATACAAGACTGTTGCGGGAAAAGGCATGAGAAAGGTTGGATGGAGGGAGATTTGGAGTGGTAGGGTGATATTTACTGGTCCTGAAGCAGAAGAGTAAAAGAGGAGAGCCTCAAACCGAACTTTGAGGGTAACACAGAGGAATGACAGCATGATATCCAAAGTGCTAGCAAATTACCTGGACTGGAGCTGGGTTTTAATACTCTATTTCCCACTCTGAGGGGGTATGAATCAATGGCTTTATTGCTGAGTCAACAAAAGGGGTCCAGAATGGGCTGACTGTCTTAACCTATGCCCTTTATGCATTGAGGTTTCTCGCGCGAGCGGGGAGGGCGGCTCGCGCGAGAAGGCTCCTCCGGGAGGCTGCCGTTCCCCCTCCTTCCTTCCGCAGGCGAAGGAAGGAGGGGGAAGCGGCAGCCTCGCGCGAGCCGCCCTCCTCCCCCCGGGCGAAGCAGGAGGCTGTCGCATCCGTCCCCCCCCCGCTTACGCGAAGCAGGAGGCTGTCGCGTCCGTCCCCCCTCGCTCGCGCGAAGCAGGAGGCTGTCGCGTCCGTCCCCCCCTTGCTTGCGCAAAGCAGGAGGCTGCCGCGTCCGTTGCGCTAGCGCCCCGCCCCTTCCTTCCACAGGGGTGGAGGGAAGGAAGCGCGACCTGGCTGCCTCCCCGACGCTCTGCACAGGAGGTAAGTGCGCATGGGCACCGGGAGCGTTGCGCGAGCGCGGGTGATTTTTGCTTTGAGGCGAAAATAAAAAAACCCGCGATTGCGCCGCTGCAGCCCCGTGAGTGCGGCGGAAGTGGGAGTGCGTTGTGCAGAGCGAAGCTCCCACTCCCGCGAGGCTCAGGGGACTCTCGCGCGACAGAAAGCCCGAGCGAAAAGGGCCCTAGGTGACAAAACATTGATGGGAGTCCTGACAGCCTCTTAATGCCTTGGTTGGGTAAAATGAATGGGGAAGATCTCCGCAGAAAATGCTCACAGAAAGTGTGCTTGCCTGCTGTACCTCAGCAGCTTCATCTACTATTGTATTTGGAAGTCAGGTTGTTGAGACGATCATCCCAAACCCATTAACATCAGGAGTTTCCATCTAATCCTCTTGAACTCATGACCTGGCCATGCTGAGGCCATCCTGACCTAGCACACGCTTACAGCGAGTGTCCTGCTACTGCATATTTCCTGGTCATAAGTGTTCAGGTTTTTAGGAAAAAAGATATTTCATGCCAATTTTGCTATCCAGTGTGACAGGGGATGTAAGGTGTGGTAACAGTTTTCTGGGGTCAAGAGTGTGCAAAGTACCCAAGGTCACCCAGTGGGTTTCCATGGCTGAACAGAGAATCAAACCCTCATCTCCAGGGTCATAGTTCAGTGCTAAAACCATTACACCATGCTGGCTCTAAGTCAACCTCACACTTGCATTTTGGTCACCATAGAGATTGGTCACCTATAGGGTTCCAGTTCATAAGTCCACCTAGCCCTCTATGATCTATTCTGACCAGCAGTGCCTCTACAAGGTCTATTTGAACCAGATGCTGGGGATTGTGATCTTCTACATATCATACAAGCTCAGTGCCGAGGAGCTGTGGACTCCTTTATGTTTTGATTCAAAATTATATATCAATAATCTAACGATGGCTACTGGGTACGGGATGGGTGCCAGGCAGCCTGATGTCCATGAAAAGGAAGAAGGGGAGGCAGGAGAAGAGAAACAACACTTTTATCAAAGAAAGTTGCCTTTTTGGAAACTATTAGGTAGCATATGTTGTGTGAACAGGAAGCCACAGTGGAGCAATAATCCTGACAGCTGCGCCGGAGCAGGAGTCTGCCACAGGAGCAACTGGCTTGAGATCTGACAGGAATGATGATGGAGGCCCCAGCTGGCAGAACATGAGGATGAAGGGAATGGTGACGAAATTGGCTGAACTTTGAGAAGAACTTAGGAGCTGGGAGGGCAGCTGGAGAAGGTGAAAAAAAGAGAAGAAGAAGCCACCTTCTGTTCCAGAATGAACCTTCATAGAATTGGATTGATGGAAAGGTCTAAAGCAGCCTGACTCAACCTTTCCAAATGGGTTGGACTACAGTTCTCATCATCTCCAGCCAACATGACAAGTGAGGTGATGATCATTGTAGTTCTATCCATCTCCCATTTTTATTTATGTCCTGAACTGGGACTAAAGGCAGTTTACAAAAGAGAGAGAATTACAATGAAAACACATATGGGCTGCAATCCTGAATGCATGAAGGGCTATGTTAGGTTCTCCTTAATGTATTCAACAGCTCCCAAAGCCTACTTTATGGCATTCCCTGCTTCATGGGGAGTGGTGTGGATTGCAGAATTATCTGGCTACATCTGCACAGTAAGACATGCAGCACGGAGACCTCTGGAGGACCCTAGTGGACCATGAGACTGAATCATAGAATCATAGAATCATAGAGTTGGAAGAGACCACGGGGCCATCCAATCCAACTCTCTGCAGGAACCCACATCAAACCATTCCCAACAGGTGGCCATCCAGCCTCTGCTTAAAAACCTCCAAAGAAGGAGGAGACTCCACCACACTCCCAGGCAGTATCTTCCACCGCTGGACAGCTCTGACCATCAGGAAGTTCTTCCTGAGGTTCAGGTGGAATCTCCTTTCCTGCAGCTTGAATCTATTGCTCTTTGTCCTAGTCTCTGGAGCAGAGGAAATCAAACCCGCTCCCTCCTCGACATGACATCCCTTCAAATATTTAAACACGGCTGTCATGTCCCCTCTCAATCTTCTCTTCTGCAAGCTAAACATACCTAGTTCCCTAAGCCTCTCCTCATAGGGCATGACTTCCAGACCCTTCACCATTTTGGCCGCCCTCCTCTGGACACACTCCAGGCTGTCGATATCCTTCTTGAATTGAGGTGCCCAGACCTGGACACAGTATTCCAAATTTGGAATAGGAATGAGGTCTAACCTAGCCGTCCCTTTGCATCTGGCCATGGGGAGACACTTCTACAATCCTGTTTCCTCTTCAGGAAGCAAAGGCTAGCCATCTGAGGAGGCTTCAGAAATTTTGCAGTAATTTGGGGAGAGGGCTTTGGATGCTGTGTGTGTGTGGGGGGGAGAAGGGAATGCCAACCCCTACAGCACCCCAGAAAGAATCTATGGATGCATTAGGTATACTTGTGTCCCTAATAGGATCCCAGGCATGGTCAAAACATAGAAAAAGTTGAGATTAAAACAGTATTAAACTTAATCTTCTTGTCTCCACTATAAGGGATAACACAACGTCATAGGATTAATGTTGGGCAGGAATGGGCAACTGTGCAAGTTTAGGGGCCAATTTCCCACCTTGATTGCTCTTGTGGATTCCAGGCCCCCTAAGCACATCAGAATGCTTTTCATTCCTTCTCTTTCTTTTCCAAATTGGCCACCAGAAGTGATGCTGTATCATTTTCTGTCATCATTTTGGAGGGAAAACTGACACCAGATGAGGTATTTAAGGGTACAGAGATTTCTGCATGTGTGGGAAGGGATTATTGCACCTTTGTGCTCATTTGAAAAGCATTTGGCATGATTTTTATGGTTCAAGGGGCACTGAAGGACCAGCAAGAGGGGGTTGGGGACTGCAAAAGGGGGTGGTGGTGGATGCAGAAGCCCCATGTGACCTGCAGGCCATGCTTTCCCCACTCCTACTGTAAGGACTGCAACTAACTGGTGCTTACGGATGCTAATGTTCTTTTGGTGGTGTTAGCCCAGAGTTTAAACACCCTGAGGGCACCAGATCCTATCAGATGTTAAAAGCTAAGTGGGATCAGTCCCATTTAATACTTGGATAGGGGATTGACCTGGAATACCAGCATTGTGTAATGGTTTGAGCATTGAGCTGCCACCCTGGATACCAGCGTTCAATTTCCCACTGGGCCATGGAAATCCATTGGGTGACTTTGGGCACATTACACGGTCTCAGCCCCAGAAAACTGCCTGATAGGTTCACCTTAGGGCCACCATGAGTCAGAAATGATCTGAAGGCAAGAACAAACTAGGTGCTGCAGGCTTTATTTCAGAGTAAGGAACTGGCAAAGCCACCTTGGAGCATTCCTTGCCTAACAAAGCCCTAAGAAGTTCAGTAGTCACCATAAGTCAACAAGAAACCTGAAGACGTATACATTACTTTACCATGAGATGGTAGGGGATGAGGGAGACTGGAATCCCATGAAGGTGGAAATAATTCTTTTACTTCTCACTCATGACTTTATCTATCTATTTATTTATTTCTACAAATACAGTGGCTTCCTATGGAAAAAATGGGCTGAATCATACTGATAGTTCCAACCACAGTAGTAGATCTATTGATTCAAAGGGATTAGCATAGGTGTTGACTCACTATTCAACAATAGGTTTAATAGCTCTACTATAGTTGGGACCACCAGCAGTAATCTCCAGTCTGAGAAACCCTATGAAATTCATGGGATCACTGTCAACTGACAGGCAACTTGGAAGCTATAATCCAGTATCTCATCAATGTGGTATAAATATCTCTATGCATAGATACGCTGCACTGGTGCTATGCAATGCCCATGCAGAACGTTGCACAGTGTGTCTCAATGACTGGGTGCCATTGTGCAATTTGAAAGGCACAACTACCACACTATGCAACTGCAATGCAGGATGAAGGAAGTCCAGTGCACAATGCAGAGTGTGAAGCTGCAATGCACAATATTGTTGTATGTGCAACTCTGCTTCTGCCACTGTTGGTAGAGCACAGCTATAGCACTATGGTGAATAATTTGTATGTAGTGCAACTTAGGCATGAACGTTCCATTGCCATCCACCGAGTGCTATCCCAGCATTCCTCCCCTCTTCCATATTGAAGAAGTGATGAATAACACCAGTCTGAAGTTCACTGACACTTCATGCTTACCTGCCAAGGCATACTGATCTATATGTGTATGTTCCTTTTCATTGACAGATTGGTTAACAGCTCTTCTTTTTGCCCTATCAATTCCAGTATTGCAAATCCAGCACATTTAATAGTATGAACCAAACAGCCCAGCAAAGAGGCTGCTACTCACCGGCATTGTCTGGCTTCCGTGCAAGGCATTAATGGCGGCCTGGGCTTCCGCATGTGAGGAATATTTCACAAACGCACACCCTGCAGAGAGAAAGAGAAGGAAAATCAAATTACAATGGCACAGTCCGGAGAGAAAGCCAGTGTTGCGTAGTGGTTATAGTTCTGGATTGCAACTTGGAAGATCTAGATTCTAGTTCTTACTGAACCCTGAAAATACCCTGGGTGACCTTGGGCTAGTCAATTCTTCTCTTAGTCTAACCTACCTCACAGGACTTTTGTGAACCCATAGTGGAGAGAAGGACAGTCATATACACCATCATGGGCTCATAGGAAGAGAGGCAAAATATGAACACAATTGAGTAAGTAAGTAAGATAATACTTCCCCAATGATGTTTTAAGGTAGATATTAATTAAGTAATAAAAATAACTAACTGACTTACTGACTGACTAACTAACTAACTAACTAACTAACATCATCACCAGTGATGGCTTGCTAAAAAAGAACCACTTGGATTCGCAGGCATCCAAGATGGTTGCATTTATCTTATGGATTATATCTAGGAAAAAAATTGGTCTGCGGTCTTGAAATGTTTGTATGAAAAAGCTATTAGAAGTAGCTTGATACAGGCAGATGAATTACTTGCATCAGGGGAAGAATGCCAGTAACAACAGATGGTCCATTCAAGGTTGCCTGTATATCAGATTGGGTTTCTAGATCATTGGAGGCCAATGGCTTGAGAAAAGAAGGGAGACAGCCCAGCCAGCAATGGTGGGACAAGATATCTAGGAAGGAACTAGAGAGATAGCAAGGAACTAGATAAGATCCATAGGTGCAAAGATCTGCGACTGGATACCAACATCAGATTCATACATGCCACATTAGTGCTGATTTCTATGTATGGCTGTGAAAGCTGGATAGTGAAGAAAGGTGACAGGAGAAAAAATAATCCAGTTTGAAATATAGTGCTGGGGCAAAGTTCTGTGGGTACTGTGGATTCTCAGGAAGAGATATAAATGGGTCTGAGAGCAAATCAACCCTGGACACCTCCTAGAAGTCAAAATGACTAAAGTGAGGTTATTGTACATTGGACATCATGAAATGACAAGGTTTCTTAGAAAAGATTGTAATACTGGGAAAGCAAAAGGAAAAGAGGAGGACCACATTGCTGAATTATTGGCTCCAACATGGAAGCTGCATTCCCGAGTTTGCAAGACCTGAGCAGAGCTCTTGCTGACTGGTGTCTCATTCAGTCACCATAAAACTGAGTGTATTTGAGTGCTGTGATAAAGGGAAGGGAAGTACAGCTTTCTAGTGAAGAATTCTCAGTACCTCACTAAGCTACAAAGACCAGGACAAAATAATGCAAATTGAACATGTATCAAATTGCTACAATTGTGCAGTGTGGCTGTATACACCACAGCTCATTTCAAGGAATGTAGTTCGGGCTGGATAATCAACCATGCCAAACTTACCTTTGCTGTTTCCGTCTGGTCCCCGAAGGATTGTGCACTCCTCGATGTTCCCAAAGGCTTCGAATAGCCTGCGCACGTCATCTTCTGACTGCTGTTTGTTGAGCATGCCCACAAAGAGTTTTCTGTCTTCTGGAACAAAATTAAGAGATGCTTACCATATTTCAAGAGGAATGGGAAGACAGACAAGTACTATGCACAATGGCATAACTCAAGGTTGGGTGAGGGAGACCAGCAGGCTCTGAGATCAGAAAGGACAAAATGGGGACTGAACAAATCTTTGGCCCATTTGTCATGCCGGTGGAAGCTGACACTGCAATATTATCTGGCTCCTTCTAACAGCCCAGCCAAATTTTAATCAAGGTGTGGCAAACATTTTGCTCATCATTTTGCTGGTATAAAACACAGTTGTGTGAGTCTAGGCAACTCTAGACCAAATGTGGTGTGATCTAGGTAGCTTTAGAATTCAGAGTGTATCACTTCACTGTCATTGTTGTTGTTGTTTTGTGCCTTCAACTCATTTCCAACTCATGGCATCCCTAAGGTGGACCTATCACATGGTTTTCTCAGCTTTCCTGAAAACAGCAGCTTACTGACATGCTGAGTATTTTCTGTTTGAACCCCCAGATCTGTTCTCAGTGTCTTGACATTCTTTGGATTCTCTGGAAAAAAGGAAGCATCAAATAAGTCAAAGTCTGTAGCATACTTACATCCACAGCAATATTCTGTATACTAATGTTAGATCATCATTTGTGGTTTGCATACAATGACTTGGCCATGGCCATCCTGATGTGTACCGTAACTGAGAATCTCCGACTACCAAGTGGCATCAGTTTTATTACGGTGTCTTGCTGGAAGCAACATATACCCTTGTCCCTGATCTAAACCAATCTCAAAGTCAGGGATAGGCAATTGAAAAAAGCATGGGGCCAATTTCTATCTTCATGCCCTCCAGCAGGCTATCACACCCTACTGACCATCTGAGCATCTGAAAACCAAACCTGAAGTTATTTTTGGTTTCTGTTTCGAATCGTTTTCAGGCAATTTTCTCTCTCTCTCTCTCTCTCTCTCTCTCTTTTGAACGAGGGGAATCTTAGAAGGTATTTTGCAGGTATCCTTCAGAATTTGATTTTGTCCATTTTGGGGGGAATTTCCACCCCAGATTGGGTAGAATTCCAGTCTTATGGAATTCCTGGGGGCCCACAAAAAGCACCCTGGGGCCACATCTAGACCGCAGATCACAATTTATCCCCTACTAGTATGCAGAACAAATTCAAAAAGGAAGACTCGTGAGAAGAAAGACTCTGTCTGCCTTTGTTCTGTATAGTCTGAACCAGTTCCCACATTTTGCAATCCTGCTGTAAACAATTTTTAAAAGAAAAAAAGGGAAAAAAAAGAACTACTCCTCTGCCATGCATGTAAGAGCACTCTTTCTACACGTTGCATAAATGCTTAATTTATAGTTCATTAAATACTATGTAAATGTTCATGAGCAGTAATTTCCCCCCTCCCCCGGAGACATTTACAGAACAGATGTAACCAATTTGAATAAATACTTGTCAATAAATAAACAAATTCTCCAGGCTTTTTTCTTTTTCTTTTTCAAAAGTAAAATGAAGAAATGTGCAAGAGTTAACCCTCTGTGAAGCACTGCTTGGTTTGAAACCTGAGCTGTATGTGAGAATCCACAGTTAGTGTCCAGTCACTGGCCGGAGCTGTGTTGGTGTCTTATGGACATGTATGTTCCCTACAGAGGCAGTTGGACATTTTTACCTAGTGTGGAACATCTACATCCAATTCAAGGTGACAGAAAGGAAGGTGTATGCACATGGGTGCATGGATGCACATTCAGCATGAGTACAAAATATGCATAGATGTGCACTGCATGTTGTTCATGGGGACACCCTGCCTGCTGCACATGGATGTCTTATGTAGATTTGATAGAGCATTATCATCAGGAACCTCTTGCCAAAGAGATTCCTTCTAAGCATTAGAAAGATTATGACAACAAGAATAGTTTGACAGTGGAACACACTGTCTGGGAATCTGGTGGAGTCATAGGCCATCTCCACACTAGACTGTTATAGTACTATTATTCCACTTACAACATCCTATGGAATCCTGGGGTTTGCAGTTGAGGGAGGGGCATCAGGTCTCAGGCCCCTCCCTAAACTGCAAACCCCGGGATGCCATAGGATGTTGAAAGTGGAATAATAAGACTATAATAGTCTAGTGTGGAACTGGCCATAGAATCATATAACTGGAAGAGGCCACGAGGGCCACTGAGTCCAACTGTATTCTGCCATGCAGGAACACACCATCAAAGCATTCCTGTCAGATGTCCATCCAGCCTCTGTTTCAAAACCTCCAAAGAAAGAGACTCCCCCATACTCTAAGGCAGTGTATTCCAACATCAAGTTACCCTTACTGTCAGGAAGTTCTTCCTAATGGTTAGGCAGAATCTCTTTTCTTGAAGTCTGAAGCCATTGCTCCATGTGTTGCCCTGTATGTTGGGGGGTCCCAAGAGGGGCGCTCAGATTGCCAATTAAAACACAACTTGGGGAAAATTAGCTGGAGCACTCTCTTGGCTAAGCTAGAGGCAGGGTAACTTTAGCAAGATCTTTAACCCAATGTATACAGCGGCGGGTCAGAGAGCGGCTAGACAAGGTTTTCCAAATAACAGACAATTCTTTATTAAAGACAAAGACACAAAAGACAAAACATAAACTAACTAGCTTGGAAATAGAAACGGAGATTTTGTTTGGGAAGGCGATACGACACCTGGTCTCATAGTCCTGGAGAAGAGCGGGGTTCTGAGGAAGAAATCTCAGCGTGGGGAGCTGAGGGGAGTTCCCTTAGATGACTGGCAGCAAGGCGGGATGGAAGTTCAAAGTAGTCTGAAGACCGTTTGGAAATGTGGGGTTTTTATAAGGGAGTTTGTGCCTGCCGGCTATGGCAAGCCAGGTGAGGACAGAAGGAGTTTTGGTGCTAGGCAAAGGATTTGAAAAGGTCAAGCTTAACATGATCGGATTTGCTTTTGATGACAATAGCGTGGCCGGGACGTTGATGGCCCAACATAAAAGAGTAGCTCGGCTGAGAGCCGTGCGGCTATTGTGGAGTTTGCAGCTGGAAGTTCCCTGAAGCTACGAGCGAGGCTTGAGTTGCTGGCCTCAAAGGGGTCTGGAATGCAAAACCATTAACAGCTGCACTCATGTCCATGCTTGTTCGGAGAACCTCACAAACACGTGGAGTGTGGTGACTGAAAACGAGTCCAGCTAAGGCCGAATTAGATGATATCAAAATGATATCTGGGGGTCCTCACCCAGGGTGCCATACCGGAAGTAACACATGTCCTGGTCTTTTGGAGTAGTAGTAAGTCTCCTTCTTTGAAGGTTTTTAAACAAAGACAGGATGGCCATCTGTCAGGAGTGCTTTGCTTGTGTATTTTTGCATGACAGGGTGTTGGACTTGGCAGCCTGTGTGGTCTCTTCCAGCTCTATGATTCTATTATTGATGCTATGATTTGGTTGAACATTTGGTTCAGTTGCACAACACTGCCATTCAACAAAAAGGCTGCAAAGTATGATTCATGTGCAACTTTGTGTTTGGAGATTTATGCTATACAACCCTTGGCTTCTGTGTGCAAGAAGGGAGGAGGTGGAGTACACAGAAATTCAGTGTGTATGGACTGTAATATGTGGTACCGTCAAGGCATGACTTTCAGGAGAGCATTTTCGCCTCTTGGACTAAACCTCCCAGGCTTGTTACAAAGATAACATGATGGGTTAAAACTGTGTACATTGCTCTGAGCTCCTTAGAAGAAAGGTGGGATATAAATTCAACAAGTCAATTAACTCTTCCAAACGTGACTTATACAGTGGGGAGTGGTTGGCAAAGTGGCATTTCTCTTTATCCTCACCCCAAGGTATTTTAAAAGAAATCGTTACTGGGGGTCTATTTTCTCATTCCTAGGGTTTGTAAATGGAAGCTTCTTGATTACGTGTAATCCTGACATTCAGATTTAGATAAAAAGGATTACGAAAGAAAACAGGATGTAAATACTGTTGCAAATATATTTATTTTCTAGCATTAGTCAGAGTAGCTTCCAATCTGAATCTAAGTTCTTTGTTCATTGATTAAACTGTGTGTGTCTATTTTCTTCTCCATGGGTGTCCATAATCTATGGCTGGGTACCCAGCCGGACACACATCTGCTTCTTCAAAAATGCTTTCCCTCACCCCCTCCTGATGGTAATGTGCAACGAAACATGTACACACTTGTCATCAGCTATCTATCAAAACATGACTCTGGAAGGCTTCTAGTTGACTTCTGTGCCACAACAAGTTGAGGGGACCATTTTAGCCAGGGGAAAAATTCCATGGCCATTCTCCTCCCACCTTTTCTAACCTAAAAACTTCTGAGCTGGCCATCAAGGAATGTTAGACTGGCAATTAGGGCTGCTAGTTTAGGATTGACCCAGGTCCTGAGGTTTCCAGGACAAAACTTGAGGCCGAGGCCCTTTCTGCAGGATGTCATTGTCTTGCACTGGGGACGGGAGAAGGATGAGACCCGGACGATACTTATGCACAATGTCATCTGTGTCTCATTGTTCTCCTGTCCTCGGGTGGCATGATCGCACTGAAAATCATTGATGGGTTTTACTCATCAATGACTGGGAATCACGCAGCCCTACTGCCACTCTCCCACACTTGCCTGAGCTGTGGAGGGTCAGGATGCCTGATGGCCATGCTTCCTGCCCCAGTGCAGCCTGGGACAATGCCTGACTGCACTGCAGAAGGAAGAGGCATGGCCATAGAGCCTCGTCCATTCCCACAGGCAGACGGTGTGGAGAGGAATGCTCCTGTTGCATCCCGCTCCTGGGAGAGGTTCCACCGAGATCCCTGCAGGATGCTGTTGGGATCTGGTAATGTGCAGAAAGGGCCCTAGAGAGAGCCCATGGTGTTATTATTAAAAATTATGACATATGTACCAACCAGAGTTGCTCACAGCTTGTCATTCAAGTACACACAGAGAATATATTCTCCTGTATGGAAAGTAAGGCAGCTAAAAGAACTGATCCCAGAGCAAGTTCTCAGTAACTTGGGGAAATGGAATAAGCAACTCTGGTTGTTTTTGTTGTTGTTGTGTGTCTTCAAGTCATTTCTGACTTGTGACAACCCTAAGGTGAACCTATCACAGTGTTTTCTGGGTCTGAGGGTGTGTGATCCACCCAAGGTCACCCAGTGGTTTTCCAAGGCTGAGTGAGGAATTGAACTCTTGTCTCCAGGGTCATAGTCCAACACTCAAAGCACAACACTACACTGACTCTCTAAGGAGCACTTAATCTAGCCTATTTCCTTCTAGATGGAAGGTGGATGCAGAGCACTGCAGAGCCCTGGCATTACACCAGTGAGAGAGAAGGAGGAAGCTAATTATGTAGCGACAGAGACCCTTTGGAGAGTCTCTGCAACCTGCAATAGCAAATCAGTTAAGCCTTGCAAACTGTACCAAGCCGCTGCTTTAATAACTGAGCTGGAGATTGTCACAGAGCCCTTTCCTCTTGCATGGAGATGAGCCGTCCAAAATTGGAGAATCTGCACCCTTGTTTCTCAGTCCTGAGAGTCAACAATCACAGTGGCCATCCCTCCATAGCCCAGATGAACTGTTTGTAATGACTTGGCACCCAGTGCCACATTGAGACGATTTGGCCCTGCCTGGTCCCAAACTCTCTGTCTTGGCACTCTGATTGCTCAAGAGCTTAATCTTGACCATTTCTGCACTAGACTGTTATAATGCTATTATTCTACTTTCAACATCTTATGGAATTCTGGGGTTTGCAGTTTAGGGAGGGGCCTCAGGGGCAAACCCCAGGATTCCATAGGATGTTGAAAGTGGAATAATAGCACTATAATAGTCTAGTGCAGAAATGGCCCCCAAATGTTGCCTCAGTCTTTCTCCCTCCCTCCCTTCTAGTAACCTGCCTTTCAGCCGTGCTGACAGCAAGATGCTGCGGGCGTCATGAACTTGTCAGATTAAAAATGCAGTGTCTTTATTTTTAATATAAAAAAAGAACCTAACTCCTGGTGTTTATAGGAAGTCCTAGCACCTTCTCTGGTGCAAACAGGGGTTAAATTATTCCTTGTTCTATTTGTATTTAAATGTTCTGTTTTTATGAGAAGTTGTGAGGCAGAGGTGTCAGACAGGCTGGGAGAACAAGACAGCATGCAATAAAGGTAAAAGGCACAGGCGGGCTGAGAGGTGAGAATCACCAATTAACAAGGCAGGAGGCCACGGAGAGGAAGGTGTCTGGCTACTCTGCTGGACTGGTGACAATAAGTTCTCAGGAAGTGTGGGGCGGAAGTGATTGGCAGCAGAATTGGACTTGCCTGTATTGCATTATCATATAAATGGATGTAAACTTTTCCTGATATGTAGGGATGTGCACACAAGTAAGAGCAAGGATTATGAGAAAGACAGAATTGTTCCACAATAATGAAGTCACAGCTGGAGAGGGAAGGAAGACAGGCAGACAAGACATACCCTCCAGCATTTCACAGATGAAAACGGGGACACATGTGGCCAAGCAACACCAGATTGTGTCTGGGATGGCAAAAATTATTAATGAACAACAACACACAACCTGAGAAGCCACAGCAGTTTGCTTTTGCCTGACTTAGAATCACAGAATCATAGAGACCCCAGGGACCATCCAGTCCAACCCCATTCTGCCATGCAGGAACACACATGAAAGCACTCCTGACAGATGGCCATTCATCTTGCCTTTGTTTAAAAACCTCCAAAGAAGGAGACTCCACCACACTTCAAGGCAGCATATTCCACTGCTGGACAGCTCTGACCATCAGGAAGTTCTTCCTGAGGTTTAGGTGGAATCTCTTAACAGGGAAGAGTCAGATGCTGCTCGTTCCTGTCCTCTCCCACCTGCTGAGTTAACTGAGTGCAAACTGCTTTTGCACATTCATCTCAGTTTGCAGCAATGGGGGTAAGCTGAGAAAAAAAGGGAGAAAGTGGGAGGAGTGAGAAACTGGGACATTTTAAAAGCTGCTGAAAGAGTAGGATGTCAGAGGAAAACTCAAGAGTGTCTCTGCCAAATCAGGATAATTGGAAGGTATGAACTGAGGCCATACACTTCTTGTCCTGCTGGCAGAACAAAAATCTCCCCCAGTGCTTGCGAGGTGGTGGTGCCTGCATTTTCCTCACTTGATGTGCAAGGACAGTGGCAGGTTCATGCACGTGGCCCACCTGATTAAATTGTGTATGTGTCTCACACACTGATTGGCCATGGAGATTTATCTGGGAGCTGTCCAGCTCCCTTTTACACTTGAAAAAGAAGAGACAGCCATTGCCTCTGGCCCAGGATGGAAGCTGCTTGTACTTTTGGAATATACAAGTCAAGCACGTAGAGAACACTCCTTTGCCCAGTCAGTGGCTGGGAAGGGGAGAAGGAGCTACACTGGGCATCTCTGCACACCTGTGGAAAATGCAGTGTGCAAAGGGACAATGAATACTTTCTTGTGTAACATCTTTATAAATAGATATGCTGGTATAACTGTGGAGTTATACAGAAATGTAGCTGAGGAGTACAGAACCAAGGAGGGGTAGTTATTCCAGATTTACTCATGCATGATGCCAATGTTCTTCTGCGTGTGGCATTAAACCCTCTTTATTTTAGTGAACCTGTATTTTTTTTTTTAAATAAGCATTATTTGTTCATCCTTGTTGGCTATCTTTCTTTGGGTACCAAACACTCCATTCTCAACCAATCTACATTTGGCATATGTGTCAGTTGTCTGTCCCTGTTTATGGCTAAGGCAACCTACATGCTAGAAGAGAGAGCAAATAAAATACACTGTCCAAGAAGGGGGGGAGAGAGAGCGCCTTCCTGACCCCAGACACAATGATTGTTTGGGTCCCAAGTGTCAAAATCTGTCCCAAGGAAATATGATTTGGTGCTCCTCTACAGCATATTTCTAACAGAGGCTGACTCAATCTTTCAGCTCAGGGGAACCTCACCATCCATCCTGCTGACCTCTTGCACCCTGCCCTGCACCATGTTCCATACACCCTGACTCACTCAGCAGCAGGATTGGTGCAGCCTGAGGCTAGTGGAGAAATGCATTTCCACCCTTTCTCCTTAAATCACAGCTCTGTTTACAGGCCTCAGAGTTCCCAGCAGAGTGATGTGGAACTAGTTCAAGGCAAATGCTTTACTGGAGGAAGTTTCTGGTCTCCTCAGGTTATCCTTTATTTGAAATACTAGCACTGATGAAGAGCTGACTGCAAGAACTTGAATGGAGATGCAGTTTCTGCTTGGGTGATTTGCCCACAATCAGATGTTCCAGTCAAGCACATGGCACAGCTCTATGGAAGGACTAGTTCTCAAAACTGTTTGGCAGGCGTGGGAGGTGATGTCTGTCAACAGATTCCCATCTTGAGAATGACTCAGATCACATCAGTTTTGAATTGACATGGCTTGGTTAGGAAGATTGTTCAAGACATTTCCAGTCACAGTTGAGATTATGTGCAGAACCATTCTCAAGCCTGGTTGAGCACAAACACACACCTCCACGGAAGCAACAACGCACAGACTTGGGGTCACATGAATGCATGGAGAAGCAGCTGCAAAATCGGTCAAAGGATACAGGAATACTGGAGCAGTGGGTGTAAGTAGGCTGTGTGCTTAGAATCACTCCTTTTAATGGTACACACGGGCAGAGTGTGCTGACAACTTTGAAGGCAAAACAAGCCTGCAGAGAACTAGGAAGGACTGTTACCATACCCTACCACCCCTCCTATGAGATTTCATACATTGGACTTATTAATGACCAGAGAATATCATAGGAGTCACACTGGGATTACATGATCAGGGTCACGCTGACCGGAAATGTGTTCAGGTCAGGAAAGTTCAGATAGGATTATATGGAGAACCCCAACGCTGATGGGTTTGTGTTAATCCCTTCACCACTTCAGGTTCTTGGCATTTTTGAATACAATGGAAGACGAACTGCTTAGATTGGTGAGCATCCAGAGACCATCCCTCAATCTTACCTTACAGAGATCTCCCCTATATAACCAATCAGACTGAACATTAAGAGATTGTCATGAGTCCATCAATGTTTTGTCACATGAGTCTTATCAGTGTCTTGCAATGGCGGCATTTAGCTTACGGTGGTAGAAATTGAGCTGTGCATGTTGGACCATTGTACCTATGGTAGGGTACTAAAGAACA
Source organism: Ctenosaura bakeri (assembly GCA_948474755.1). Lineage (NCBI taxonomy): Eukaryota > Metazoa > Chordata > Lepidosauria > Squamata > Iguanidae > Ctenosaura > Ctenosaura bakeri. Next base: position 154,818 of record CAOLHI010000001.1, read on the forward strand.
CAGAGTAGTGTGTCCACACCTTATCCCTGCTGGCATTGCCTTTTCACTTTGTGCAGTGCAAGGGGTGGCAGTTGTGCACGTTGACTGTTGGCTCACATACATTGCACTACATTAGGATTCACATGGGAGTTGCATAATGGAACTCTGCTGACAGATATTTATGCTATGCCAAAACAATGTAGGATCTTGGCCAGTTTCCAGAATTCTTTTCCAGCATTACCCCAGCCTAAACTCCTGGTTATTCTTACAGTTGCATTGTTTACACACTTGTGGGAGAAAGGATCCAGTACTAACCTATGCAGACCTTCCCCCCTCACCTTCTCCTGCAAGATGATGGGCCATGGGCAGAGCTCTTCCTGACAACCCCGCCATCAGAAGTATGATTGGAACATCCCAAGATGGCCTCCAGAACAGCGTAGAAACTACTAGACATCCTCCACATTCAGTTGCTGCTGTCATCATTGGTGCTAAGTACAGTAGCAAAGCTTTAAACAGGATCTCAGTCAACGTCTTATTTACACCTCCCACAAATAGGGCACACCTTCCTAACAGTTACATGCGGTGGTGCATGCATACAAATGTAAGAACTCTGTTGGATCAGACAAAAGACTCATCTATTCCAGCATCCTGTTACCACAAAGGCCAGCCAGTTGTCCCCATGGGAAGCCCTCCAGCAGGATATGAGTGGAACTGCACCCTTCTGCTTGTTTCTTCAGCAACTAATGCACAAAAGCATGCCTTCTCTGGGAATGGGGATATTGAATATATTGAACAGAATACAATATATATAATAGAATATAGTGTCACTGTATGGCACTGATAGTCCATAAATTTGTCCAGTCATCTTGGAAAGCTGTCCACCTTGGAAGAACCACTACCTCTCATGGAAGTGAATTCCACAGTTTAGCTGTGCTCTGTGTGTCATGCATTCTTGGGACAATCTCTTAATTGCTCTCCATGCTAGGGGTTTGCACATTCTTGCTGATCCCCCCCCCGCATTAAGTATTGATTTTCTTCCACCCCACACAAAACAGGGAATTACAAAAAAAAAACAAAAAAAAAAACAAAACAAAAAAACGAAAAAACAAAACAGCTATAGACTAGAAACAGAGAGGCAATGTGCAGCATGCCCAGACCAAGGTGGACTGACAGAATGGAAAATTTACTTATTTGGTGGCAGGGGACTGCAATGGAAGAGGAGGACATTGTCTGGGGACAGATTCCATTCAAACCCTGAAGATACTGGCGCTCACACACCACGTTTTGTTGCAGGCCTCACTTGTTTGGTTTTTCACATATAGGTGACATTGCAGTGTCAAACTCCCAGGGAAGGGACCCTATTATCCATCCAGTGTTTTTGAAATGCTTCCTGCAAAAGTCTTTGCACGATCCTCTTAGATCTCATATTTTGAGGGAAACAGAGAGTTCTGTTTCTCAGACGTTCTTTGGTGAGGAGCAGGGTAGACGGAGGAGCAGGAGGAAGCCAAACAGTGGATGCTGGGCACCACTGTTTGGACACCAGAGCAGAGCTTATGCACACACACAGAGTACTAGGCATGTTGGCTCCATGCTAAGGTTGAAATGTGCAGGGGGAATTACATCAGGATATACAATACTGGCTGAGATCCTACATCAAGGAAATGGAGTGTAGTTTCACACTCACTGCATTGGGTGGTGGTTGTACAACCCCACCTCATTGCTAAATTCTTACATTGCACAGCTGAGGATGCAACCAAATGTGAAATGCATGGCTGCAATGCACAATGTGTTCCCACATGCACTATATACGATGCGCAATGCACACCCAAGGCAGTACTGTAGGTGGACAAGAGAGAGGAAGTATTTGGCCACCATGCCAATCCCCTTTCTCTTTCCTTTCTCTACCCTGGCTTGGACCTTGGGTGCCTGTTCTCCCCACCATGCCTAGGCCCCCTTCTCTCAGTCTCACACATGCACCCACTTTGATATTTGTGATTTTTTCCACTTTTGAGAGGGTCCTGTGTCCCTAACTCTAGGGAATGTGGAGGGCCATCAGCACCTTCTGTGCACCACTTCATTCCCTGGGATTGTAGAAATGGTCACTATTCATTCTCCATTTCACCATGGGACAACAAGAAGGCAGATTGGCAGATATGCCATCTTGGCACAAGGCTCGAATTCAGCAAAAGGGCAATGTTGAACAATCACCATGTAACTACTGGAGTGTAGATTTATACAGTCAGCTCTCCACATTTGTGGGTTTCACTTTTGCAGATTTGATTATTCACAGATTATTTGCTGTCACAAATTATTTGCTGCCTCCCTCTGCCATTTTTTAACAGGGACTCCAAGCCTTGTGAGACTGAGAAACTGCAAATGAGGCTTCTTAAGTCCGCTTTAAAAATGGTATAGGGCAGCCATGGAGGGGGCCGTAAGCCCCACCAGCCCCCCACTTCTGACTTGTGAAGGAATCCTGATGCCTCAAAGGAATCCACAGTGGGTTGAATATGGTGATCATACTTTTTTTGGTGTTAAACATGGTTTGGGAGGGCCTAAAGTTAGTCACAGTTTTTCCACTTTCATGGGGGTCCTGTGCCCCTGTGCAAACACAATGTATGATTTTGGCCATTGGTTACTGGTCTAGAGTAATTGTGGATCACGGGTAGGACAGAAGAGAGTGCAAATTTCTCTACCGGTTCCAAGCAAATCTCCCAAGATTCTTGACACCCTTTGTAGGGTCAGAGGCCTGAAGGCCAGCAGGAGGAGGATAAGTTTCAGCCCCTCAACACATTTCATCGGGTGACCTGCAGAGACTTTAGGGGTGTGTTGGGAGAACAACTCCTCCAGATACCTAAAAAGGCTGTGACATTAATACACTGCACCATTCCAGCCTGGCATCCCTTGGGACTTTTGGAGCAGCGTGCAAAGGGAAGAGAGATTAAAACAGGAGAAGAGGGAGAGAAAAATAAAGATGGTGGAGGGAGAGAGAATGTCATCCCCCCCCCATCCCCATCTCGCATGGACACTTGTGACGATGTTTCAGATCAAATTAAACTTCGGTTTTTAAAGACTGGAGGAGAGGTAATTGAAACTCTTCCTTAACGTTTCCTCCACCACTACATTATCTCACTTCCCCTCCGTGTATTTCTTCCTTCTCTCCCCCTTCCCTTCCCTTCCCAAGGCTGGAGACAGCCTTAGCCGCTGCCTCCTTAATATTAAAGGCGGTGATTAAATGGGATTCACCAAAAGACAAAAGGCTGCAAAACCTGCCAATTGTTAATCCCTCTTTCGCTGTGCTTAAAAATTCCATTTCCTTCATTTGAAGAAAAAGAGGACCAGGACGCCGCGCTTCGGTCTGATTTAAATTCCGGCATCGCAGGGGCCTGCTCCCTTCTCCCTCTCTTGACGTCTGAATGTATTCCTTTATTACCATTATTACCGCTTTCTGATTGCATTAAAATTCATCCACACGCTTCTCTCCGCGTTCCCACTTCCCCCCCTTTTCATTTTTAACCAATTCTTTTGCTAATTCCCTTTTTCTCAACCAAAAAAGCAAGTTTTCCCCCTCCTCGCTTTTGAATTATACAGAATGCTATTGAAGATGTCCAAAAAAGAAAACCTGACACCGTTTTCTTTTTGCTTCGGCAAGTTGGCCCGATTTGCTTCTCTTTTATAAACAACTGGAAAGAGGAGAAGAAAGAAAGAAAGAAAGAAAGAAAGAAAGAAAGAAAGAAAGAAAGAAAGAAAGAAAGATGCTTTTCCTTTATAAAACCACATTTCTTCCATTGGTAAGAAGGACTGATCCTGTCTTGTACAGTGTCAGACCAAATGGTCTACAAGCCCAGACAGAACTTGAAAATAATTTGTTTTAAAAAATTATTTATTGCCTTTAATTTGATAAAAAAAAAAATCCCTCCAAACTTTACTTGTCAAAGAATTTTATCTTAGACTAACAATCAACACTTCTTTAAAGTTTTACTTTAAATTATGGTCACTTTCATGTATTGGTTGTTTTTTTCCAATGGCTCTTTTTGGGAATGTTAGCAGCTCCCTTTTGTTTTAATAATTTGAACGTTCGGCAATTTAACGTCAACAAATTAATTTTCTTCCGCTTCCATATGTTAGCAGCAGTGCTAACATTTCTGAGCTCTGAGCCCAGTGTTGACTTAGCTCCCTGCCTGCCAGGTAAATCTTTCCAGTATAAATTCTTGTAATTGAAGATGACAGGGCAACCGAATTTGGAGCGGAAAAGAACCAGGACTATTCTGCCTGTGTACAAGAAGCAAGTCATTGTCTTTGTCTATCTCTTTGTTCAGTTCAAAAGTGGCTGGCGGTCCCTGCGGGAGCTCAGTATCTGCTCTGGATTGCAATCTGAACTTTAAGGGAGCTATCCAAACCCTATAGTCAGAACAGCTTCAGCACTTTGGATAGTTCCTTCACAGTTCAGGTTGAATGCCAAAGCGGCCACAGCTAGTGACTGCCTTGATATACCACTTCCCTTGATAAAATTCACTGTTGTGATCCCCAAAGGGGATCTTCCCTCCAACCATTGACCTGTTCCGGGATTGCTGAGCTTCAGCAAGGGAACTGCTTCATGTGTCTTCAGATCAGTTCCTTCTTGACAGCCCATGTAGGCTTCAGGCTGGCATACTTTCTGTAGAAAACTCCAAGCCAGACTGGGAATTCGAACCCTGTCTCCAGAGCAGTGGTCGGATATTCAAACCATTATATTACACTGGCTCTGTATTTACCCATCATAAAATAGGAAGGAATACACAGATAGTATCGTATTGAACACCCACATGAATAAGCTCCCATATTAATGAGGCTTTATTAATGAACCTACATACCTTAAAGGCACCAGATCCCATTTGATCTTGGAAGCTAAGCAGCATCAGCCCTGGTTATTCCTTGAATGAGAGTCTGAAAATGAATACCAGGCTCTGTATGGTATATTTCAAAGGAAGGAACTGGCAAAACCACTTCTGAGTATTCCTTGCCTAAGAAAATCCTATGAAATTCATGGGGTCGCCATAAGTTGACAGGTGACTTGGAGAGATACGTGCACACACACACACACACACACACACACTTGATGATAAAGCAGGAAAAGGAAGAGAAAGACAATAGATTCTCTCTCACACACACCTGTGCCCAGTTCTTCCCTGATCCTCTTTGGTTTTGCAGGGATTTTGCCAGCAAGTTTTCATGCATTTTAAGTCAGTTTGATATTTGTGTGTTTTAAAACAGTTGTGGCATGCATTGAGCCCGAGGGATAAGGCAAGGTGGGGATTTAATGCACGGTATAAGCCTTCCTCTTGCATCGCTGATGTAAAGAAATTCTCTTACCTCTGCGTTGACTGCTATTTTTGCTAAACCAACTAATATAGAGAGGGAAAGGAGGTTAACCTTTAAAGGAATATCAAAATGAGCAGGGTGAAATTCCTGCAGGTCATGGAGACTTTCAAAAAAATGTGGAAGCAATTACATGCAATTTCTGCACAGGAAGCTCCTGCCACCAATTCTGCCATGTGAAGTCATCCTCCCCTGTTATTTTCTTCTTGTGTCTAATATGGACCTCTCAGCCTTGTCTTGCTTGTCCTTCGGTCACTTCAAAGGTGTGCTGCTGACAGGATGCAGCTTGCACACCGTCCTGCAAAGATATTGCACAGAAACAGTTTTCTTTGGGCCACTTGCAATGTGACCGGCACATGTACAGTAGAGGGCATGGCATGGCATTGGGGTCCCAATGAAATGGGATGATAAAAGGGGGAATGAGGGAAAGAAGGAGGAATGGAATGGAGTCTTGCCAAAGAAAGTGTAGAATCATAGAATCACAGAGTTAGAAGAGACCACAGGGGCCATCCAGTCCATCCCCATTCTGCCATGCAGGAACCCACATCAAAGCATTCCCAACAGATGGCCATCCAACCTCTGCTTAAAAACCTCCACCACACTCCATTGAGGCAGCACATTCCACTGCCGGATAGCTCTGACCATCAAGAAGTTCTTCCTGAGGTTCAGGTGGAATCTCCTTTCCTGCAGCTTGAATCCATTGCTCCTTGTCCTAGTCTCTGAAGCAACGGAAAACAAGCCTGCTCCCTCCTCAACATGACATCCCTTCAAATAATTAAACATGGTTATCATGTCCCCTCTTAACCTCCTCTTTTGCAGACTAAACATACCCAGATCCCTAAGCCGTTCCTCATAGGGCTTCAAGCTTCCAGACCTTTCACCATTTTGGTTGCCCTCCTCTGGACACTTTCCAGCTTGTCAACATCCTTCTTGAATTGAGGTGCCCAGAACTGGACACAGTACTCCAAATGAGGTCTAACCAAAGCAGAATAGAGTGATACCATCACCTCTCTTGATCTAGTATAACAGGCTGAAACCTTAAACTAGGGATGTAGAGGATGCTCACAAATGTTCATCTTTGGTGAGAAAAGGGGTCTCTTACACTGAGATGACTTATCCATAAATTGCAAAATGGCTATTAGATTTTTCACAAGGGCTTAAAATACCCTAAAAGCGCCAGATCCTGTCTGATCTTGGAAGCTAAGCAGGGTCAGCCCTGGTTAGTATTTGAATGGGAGACCACCAATGAACACCAGGTGTTGTAGGGAAATAGCTTCAAACTATAGGAAAAGAGATTCCGCCTAAACATTAAGAAGAACTTCCTGATGGTAAAAGCAGTTTGACAGTGGAAAACACTGTTGCCTGAGAGTATGGTGGAGTCTCCTTCTTTGGAGGTTTTTAAACAAAAGTCTGGATGGCCATTTGTCAGAAATGCTTTGATTCGTTATTTCTTCATGACAGTATGGGGTTGGATTAGATGGCCCTTGTGGTCCCTTCCAGCACTGTGATCCTGTAATTCTATGATGTATAGTGACCTCATGAATTTCATAGTAGTTCTTAGGCAAGGAGTATTCAGGTGTGGTTTTGCCAGTTCTTTCCTCTGTTACAACAGCATACAGTACTTGGTATTCATTGGTGGTCTCCCACTTGAATGCTAACCAGGGCTGACCCTGCTTAGTTTCCAAGATGAGATAGGATCTAGTGCTTTTAGGGTATTCAGGCCTAAAAGGATCCCACCCAATGTTTTAGATATGGCAAGCAACAAATGAATCTTATGGATAAATAAATCCCCCGATTTCTGTGTCTATTTTGGGGAGAGATGAGGTAAATAAAGAGTTTTCTGTACTCTTCATCCCATGTCTAAAATACATTACTATGTCTTGTTTCAGGATGAGACTGATAATTTGTCTGAAATCTGTTAAGACTACAGGGACTGAATCTGCAAATACCTTTGGAAAATCTGACTGGACATGTGCACAGAGTCTGAAATATTCCCATCAAGTTTGAAAGCTTCAATGGCTTCTATTCTCAACAGGTTCAAACTGGTAATTCTTTATCTCTTGGCATCAGAATGGTGAAACACATGAAGATAAACTAGCAGAATAGAGTGGTACTGTCACTTCCCTTGACCTAAACTCTATACTCCTATTGATGCCGTCCAGAATTGCATTGCCTTCTTCTGTTGCTGCATCAAACTCATGTTCAACACTGTGGTCCACAAAGACTCCTGGATCCTTTTCGCATGTACTGTGGTCAAGCCAGTTGTCACCCATCTTATATCTGTGCATTTCATTTTTTCTGCCCAAGTGTAGCACCTCACACTGCTTCCTGCTGAAATTCATTTTGTTAGTTTTGGACCAGCTCTCTGTGACTTCAGCTCAGGCCTACCCGGTGATAGCACTAGATATCTCTTTTGATATCAAACCATTCGGCTTTACTCTGCCACCCCACTCCACGTGTTTGTGTGGCCTCCGGACAAGCACGTAAACAGGTGAGGCTGGTAAGTGTTGGACATTCCATTCTCCACCTGGGCAGGCAGAACAGAGCCAATCCGTCGCTTCAGGGACCTCTCCTGCAAACAGCCTTTTGCTTAACCGCAACACTAACAAAGGCGCCCGGCTCTGAGCTGATGGTCTTACAAAGCCAAGCTAAGCACCTTGTATTTGCATACTGGTTACACTATTGTTGATTCTGCGCTAAGCCGATCATGTTAAACTTGACCTTTTCCAAAGCTTTGTCCCGCTCCAAACTCGCATTGTTCTCACCGAGTAAGGCATGGCCTGCAGTCACAATTCACCCTATAAAACCCCCCTGATTCTGAGAGCACCTCAGATCGCTCCAGACTTCCATCCTGCCTTGCTGCTGCTTTGTCTGGTGAGCTCCCCTCGGCCTCCATGCTGAGTTTCTTCTCTACCATCTTCAGTTTCTTTAGGACTATGAGAAAGGTGTCGTATCACCCATTTCCCCTGAAAATCCTTACTTCTAATTCTTACATTAGCTATGTGATTGTGGTGTCTTTACTGTTGGTTTGTCTTTTAATAAAAACATCATTTTTGCTGTTTTAAAAACTGTCTGACTGCTTGACTGACCTGACCCCGTAGACATTGGGTTACAAGATCCCTGCTAAGTTACCCTGCCTCTCGCTAGCTTTAGTGAGTGCTCCAGCTAATTTCCCCACCTTTGCGTCATTGTGTTTTGGTTATTTAGGCGCCCCTCCCGGGACCCCCAGAGAACAGGGTAACATCTCTAATCTGTTAAGCTCATTTTGAATTCTGATCCTGTCTTCTGGGGCGTTAGCAACCCCTCCCAATTTGGTGTCCTCTGCAAATTTGATAAGAATGCCCTCTATTCCCTCATCCAAATCATTGACAAAGAATTTGAATAGCACTGGGCCCAGGACAGAACCCTGTGGCAACCCTCTAGTCACTTCTCTCCAGGATGAAAAGCAGCCATTGGTGAGCACTCTTTGGGTTTGGTTAGACAGCCACTTACCAATCCACCTAACAGTAGCATTGTCTAGCCCGCACTTTACTAGCCTGTTTGCAAGAATATCATGGGGAATATCATGAAGTCAAGATATGCTATATCCAAAGCATTCCCTAGATCTACCAAACTAGTAACTCTATAAAAAAAAAGGGAACAGATTAGGCTTGTTTTCAAGAAACCCATGTTGACTTTTAGTGATCATGACATTCCTTTCTAAGTGCTTACCAGCTGCCTGTTTAATGATCTGTTCTAGAAACTTTTGGGATATTGATGTCAGACTCACTGGGCATCAATTATTTGGGTCGTCTTCCCTCCCCGCCTTTTTGAAGATGGGGACAATAGTTGTCCTCCTCCAGTCAAGTCAACACTTTAGTGTCACAGCTTTGCTGGTTGGAAGGAAGGATGGTGGAAACTCCATCCACCTTTTCTCTGGTTTTCAGCAAAACGGCATTCTTTCTCTTGGTGAGGCTAAAGTCTGGGAAAGTAGGTTCTGAGAAGTTGAGTTGGGAGATACTACTTAAGTATGCATATGTAACTGATCAGTCTGTGCATAATTCCAGCCAATAATCTGCATGTGTATGGAGACTTAGGTTTGTATAAAACACCAACATGATGTCTGCTAAGAACACCCCACAATGTAACACTGTGTTGTAGCTCCTCCTTGGTAAGAGCAATGCTATGGCTGCCGTTGCTGGCACTTTGAAGCCCTGTGCTGTTGATGAAATGGGAAATGAAGACAAAAGATTTTTGATAGATTATTATTATTTTTTTTTTGCATGTGGGAGGAAGGAATATAAGCCAGGCACTACCCTCTTAGCTTGGGGGTCGGGTAAGGAGTGGAGAGAGGAGGGCGTTGTTAGTTCCCTCTCCAGCATGGGAGGAATAATCGCCTCTCTGTTGCAATTCACTGAATCCATTCAAAGTGGCTGTTGAATGGTAAACAGGTTTATGGGCTGTAAGTGAGAAATCAAATCAAGGAGCACGAGGGAGGTTGGGAAAGTGGGGGCGGGGGAAAGAGCTATCCAAATTGCAGAGCAATTGTGCACAGAAGGGGAGGGGAGAGAGAGAGAGAGAGAGAGAATAAAAATATTAGAAATAAAGGGCTAAATGACATTTGTTTCCACCAAAACTCTGCTGCACTCCCACCTCCTGTCCCTCCCCAAGAGACTTTCAGAAGCAAGTTGGACTCACGGTGAACTTGCGGATTTTTCCAGGCAGCTGAAACATTGGGAGTTCAAGCCTGAGGTAGCAGCAGTAGCTTCAATTTCCCCTCATTAACTATCTCAAGAACGGAGCTGCGATTTTCCCACAGCACACAATAAAACACGCAAAGATGGGGCTTTGTGCCTGTGTGTCTGGGAGTGGGGATGGATAGATCCAGGCTGAGAGCAATCCTGAAGGAATATGATGTTAGGGATGTAGGAAAGGAGTTAGATCCTTGGCCTGTCCAGCTTAGTACTGTCCTCATTATCTATTTCCTAGCTTGGTGCCCTTAAGATGTGTTGTACTACAGATCCCATCAACGCTTGATGACACACCTGGAGGGTCTCAGGTAAGAAAAGAGTGGTTTACACAGACTTGAGTGGCGTCAGATTTCCATAGAGCTTCAATGTGCTGGTTGTGATCTACAAAGTCATATATGGCTCAGGTCCCAGCTGGCAGACTGTATCTCCCTGTACAAGGTGGCCGGGGCTCTGAGATCATCAGGACACACCCTTCTCTCAGTCCCATCAGAGCCACAAGCATGGTTGGTGGGGATGCAAGAGAGGACGTTCTCCGTGGTTGCCCCTGGACTCTGGCACTCCCTTCTCAGGGCAGCCAGAACGGCCCCCTCCCTGCTGTCCTTCCATAACCAGGCAAAGACCTTTTTATTCTGCCAGGCCTTTTAAAATGGAAGGTGTTTAAAGAACACATGAAGGAGGACCATATTGTTTAAACTCAATTGCTTTCCAATAGTTTTTTTTTAAAAAAACCTGTGTTTTATTAAGTGTAGCTCTGAACTGTTTTAATACTGTTATTAGTTTAATTCCATTTTAATGGCCACTTTTCGCATGCTTTTAGTTGTATTGTTCTTCTAAGATCATATGCTGCCTTGAGCCTCAATTTTGGAAAAAAGGTGGGATACAAATATAATTATAATGAAAAAGGAATAATAATAATAATAATAATAATAATAATAATAATAATAATAATAATAGGAGGAGGAGTGGGGAGGAGGAGGAGAAGAAAAAAGGAGAAGGAGGAGGAGGAGGAGGAGGAAGGGGAGAAGAAGGAGAAAGAGAAAGAGAAGGAGAAATGTTTTCCTGGCAGAATAATTCCCTTGTAATGTTTTTGGCTGTTCAAATATGGAGAAATAAACACAGAGGAATCTTTGTTTTCTTCCATGGTGTGGACAAAAATGCCATAATAAGTGATCCTCACCTGCAAAGACAAAACAGCCAATGATTTACACCCCTGGTCCAGGGTGCTGAGCCATATCTCCAAAGTAGGTTCAGCATCTTGGATGATTCTTTTAAAGTTCAGAGTAAAACGCAGAGCACGCTTATCAACCCATTGACACAGAAGTCACCAGTCACCACTCTCAAGCTTGGAGAGCTCAAAGGCACTCTGCTATCACTACTTTCTAGCTATCTGTGTCCCTCCCCACTTGCAGTTCGGTAAGTTTAGTAAAATGTGAGAAATTGGACAGGAGAGAAAATTAGAGAAATTAGAAGCAAGGAAAGCTTGTGTTGCTGGACAACTGGTTCTAAATCATTATGAGTCAACTCAACCCCCTGGGGCCATGAACTGGCCTATTTCTTAATGGAACACCAAATGCAAAGGACTAGAAAGCATCCAGCAAACACATAAGGGCAAGAGACCAAGGGTGCACCTTCACTATACTGTTATACTGGTTTCATAGCAGTTCAACTATCATGGCACCATCCTAAGGGATTTGTGGTTGGCTGAGATACTTACACTTCTTTCCTGCTCAACTCTAACCATCTTTCCCAAATTATAATCCCCAAGGAACCCTGAGAATTAAATCAGTTTAAGTCTGAAGTAGAGACAGGTGTTGAGGTACTTTGGGAACTGTAGGTCAAGGAATGGAATATCATTCTCTAGGAAATAATTCTAAGTATCTCATGAAACTACAAAATCCATGAGCTCGTAAGTTGGAGTCAGGGCTGTTAAAGTGGTATGAACCAATGATGTAGACTGGAGTCAACTGACTTGGGCTCAAGTCCAACTTTAGTCTCCTCAGTGGCTTGACTCGGACTTGACTCAGCAGCAAAGACGCACTGACTCAATTCGACCTGAGACTTGTATATTTTTTAGTGATTAACTTGCTGCCCTTGGTTCAGAAATACAACACATTCATCCAGAAACCTTACTACATTTAAAGATGCTTCCATCTCTTTTTGTCTACTGATCACATGACAATCTGAAGCCCATAGTGTGGGCACACTTCTCGGAGGGGAACAGCAAACAGGTTAGGCAATGGGCTTGGGGTGGTCTTCAGGTCTGCTCTGTAGCCTGTCCCCGTTGCATATTGGAGGAGCCTTCTGAAACGTTTCCTAAGAGTGGAAGCAAGACTTGCCCCCAAAGCATAGGGCATGTTTCTCAGAGAACAGCAAGTGTGTTAAGCAGTGAGCTTGAGGAGGAAGGATCTTTCCTTCTACAGCTTTTGAAGCTTCAGTAATGCGGAGTAAGAAGGACTCTATTCTCTACTTCTGAAAATTCCAACAGTTTCGGAAATGGGAATTAAGAAGGATTCTATCCCCTGCTTCCAAACCTGCAGACTCTTTTATGCCTCTTTGGCACAAAAGCCTCCAGCTTCAGGAATGGGGTGTAAGAAGGATCCTATTCCTCACCTCGGAAGCTGCAGATGGCGAGACTGCAAAAGTGGAGGGCCAACTCTGCTTAAATTGTGAAAACTCACTTTATTGGACTCTGTACAGAAATTCTGGCATACAGGTTGGGGTATAAAGTTGGCTCCCAGACTTGAGACTTAGCTTGAACATATCTCCAAGGACTTGAAACTTGACTAGAGACTTGAAGGTAGAGACTTGAGACTTGACTTGAGACTTGGAGTCAAAGACTTAAACACATCACTGGTATGAAGCAGATACAACTGGGGAATGCAAATACAGCCTGTGTCCTGAGATGCTGCTGATAGCTTGCTGAGACTTGAGCAGCTGGTATCACTCAAATGCCATAACCTCCAACGTTTCACACTTGAAAACCAGTGTGGCCAAGCAGCATCAGAGTGTGGCCAAGTGTGGCAAAAGGCATTAATGAGGAAGAACAGACAAGCTCGGAGAGACTGTAGCATTTTTCTTTTGCCTGAGCCTACTGGGAAGAGCAAGCTTCCACCTCTTCTTCCCCCTCTGCCTGCTTCTGAGTTGAGTGCAAACTACTTTTGCCCTTTGAACTTGGTTCGCAGCAACTGAAGTAAGCTGATGACAAAGAGGGACTGTGGGAAGACAAGAGAAACATGGAAGTATTTTAAAAGTAGCTGAAAAAGTGGGACAATACAGGAGTAATTGGGACTGTCATGTCAAGGAGGGAGTGGGCTTGTTTTCTGCTGCTTCAAAGACTAGGGCCATTTCCGCACTAACATGTTATAGTGCTATTATTCCACTTTCAACATCCTATAGAGTTCTGGGGTTTGTAGTTTACTGAAGCCAAAGAGCTCTCTGGCTAAGAATTCTAAATGCCTCCCCCTAAACTGAAAAACCCAGGATTCTATAGGATGTCGAAGTCGAATAATAGCCCTATAACAGGCTAGTGTGGAAATGGCCTTAGATAAGGAGCAATGGATTCAAGCTGCAGGAAAGGAGATTCCACTTGAACCTCAGGAAGAACTTCCTGACAATCAGGGCTGTCTGGCAGTGGAATCTGCTGCCTCCATAGAGTGTGATGAAGTCTCCTTCTTTGGAGGTTTTTAAGCAGAGGTTGGATGGCCATCTGTTGGGAATGCTTTGATGGGTGTTCCTGCACATCAGGGGGTTGGACTGGATGGCCCCCGGAGTCTCTGGAAAACTGGGACAGTTGAAAGGTATGAAACACATGAGATACATCAATAAAAAGAGAGAAGGGGTGGGTTGCTTTTTGCAAATTTAACACAATTTATCCGAGTTCATCCTCCACTGAATCATGCCACAGCAACCATACCCTCCCATCATTCCTATGCCGCTTATGCCTCCGCACCAGTGCTGGTAGAGACAGAAGAGCTGTACTTGAGGTCTATAGACCTTTCAGAGAGAAATTGGAAGAGACATCTGTGGAAACATTGGTTCTTCTCCCCCTTTTCCCAGAACTGATTTTCACATAGCTTAGGAGGCAAGACATTGTTGGGGGGATGGTTGTGGGCCTGTTTGAAGGACATTGCATGAGGTGGGGTGGGAGAGGAGAAGATATGGTGAAGAGGGGGGAGCCAACAGATAATAAGAAAGCCCTGGCTGCCCTCTGCCTTTATGCACTTCTCGGGAAGGCTCCCACAGAATTATGCTGTCGCCCTGCAGGAAAGCATGTAATAACTGAAAATACGGTGTCAAAAGGAATTTTTCAGGGCTTGACAGCTCATACATTACAGTTCGTTGACTTCTTCCCGGCTCTAGATTTAAATTAATAGGCAGCCAGATATATAGTTTGCTTTTACTTATTTTTTTTCAAAAAAATAAGCTGGGTGGGAGAAGACACAAAAGTGATACAGTAACATCCCCCCTTCCCCACTTTTCAGAGTTTTCCTTTGGAAGACAACATGCATGGAGAACCCAGATCGAGGCTGTGTGAAACCTACATTTTTCTGTTGAGAAAGAAAGCGGCAGTGTGGGTGCCATGGGTCTGTTCTAGGTGGCATGAAAGGAGAAAAGTAATAGGTGAATGTATGTGTGTATTTGTGTTTGTGTGTGTGTGTGTGTGTGTCTGGGGGAGGAAACAGCAGTTACCTGTGCTCCCTTGTCTTTTGTGATAGCTTAGAGGTAGGTGACTACCAAAAGCAGGGAGGCTGCATTAGTCATAGGGCCATTTCTGCCCTACACTGTTATAGTGCTATGATTCCACTTGCAACACCCTGTGGAATTCTAGGGTTTGTAGTTTCCTGAGGCCAAAGAGCTCTTTGGCTGAGAATTCTAAAGGCCCCTCCCTAAACTGCAAACTCCAGGATTCCATAGGATGTTGAACGTGGAATCATAGCACTATAATGGTGTAGTGAGGAAAGGCGCATGGAAGAGATCACAAGTGCCATCTGGGCCAACATTCTGCCGTACAGGAATATATACCCAAAGCATTCTCCAAAGACGGGACTTTAACCAGGAGACTTCCTAATCCTCTGAGGCTGTCTATTCCATTGTTGGACAGCACTTGCAGTCAGGAAGACATAGGCTCTTTCCTCATGTGGATGTTACCACGGACCAAGGCGTCCTGGCACAAAGGTCATCTGCACCTTGGATCAGACTAGGTGCGGACTATTTAACTTAGTTCTGCACCTTAGTCTGATCTAAACTGTCCCAAGTGGTCTTCCAGCACACTAAGGAAAGACTGGAAAAATCCGGTCTTTCAATTTTCTGGAATGCGCCATTGTGTTCCTGCTTACCTGTGCAGATGCGCAGGCCCGCACCAATGCGAACCTGCAATCAGTGGAGGGCGGGCTGTGGGCATGGCCAGCATCAGCAGTTGGTCCACAGTCATGAACCCACCATTTTCACCTGGAAGCCACAGGAAGCTGCTCTTTTCAGCTGGAGCAGTGCGGATCTAAAGACCTCGCACTGCTCCAGTTCACCCTAGAGGCCTGCAGAAGGGCTCAAGGGAAAGTCTGTGTTACTTTGGACCCAAGAAGAACCAGTAAGCAACGCCCCAGAGTGATTCACTCACCTCGTGCAGAAAGGGCCTTTGTACCGTTAAGGTGGAATCTCTTGTCATTTGAATCCATTAGGTTATGTTTTAGTTTCTGGAGCAGCAGAAAGCAAGCTTTCACTTCCTGCTATGTGACATCCCTTCAGATATCTAAAGCTAGCTATTCTGTTCCCTCTCAGTCATCTCTCCTCCAGGTTAGACATATCCAGCTCCCTAAGTTGCTCCTCATAAGGCTTGGTTTTCATGGGTCCTCAGAGGGCACACTTTGCGGTCTAGACATAGAGTCTGGCTATTGAGATGGCTCATTGAAGAAAGTTATAATGCTTGGTCCAGTGGAAGGGCACAAGAAAAGAAGAAGGCTACATCATAGATAGATTAAGTACCTCTAGAAAGCCACAGCTGCCTGGTGTTTACAGGACCTGATCTGGGCATTTGATGGTCGGGGCTCTTGGAGTCTCTCATTTACAGGGTTGCCATAAGTTGAAACTCATTTGACTTCAGGTAACAGCAAAGTGTGGTGGCCTCTCTAGCTATGGGGAGGGATGTAACAAAAAGTGGGAGGAATCAAGTTTGGAGTTTAGGGATTTCACAAAGGAACCCCTCCTTTTTCTTCCCTTCTCTTTTGCACAAAGGAGTTATGATAGGTGATATCCCAAACCATTCCTCAAGAGATTTCGGGCAGTATATGCTTCCAAGCTATTGCTCTTCTAATGCAAAGTAATCTGAGGAGGATCAGTTTAGAATGGACCATAAAGATCTGTTAGCTTTACAAAAGTCCTGTATTTGATGTAATGAAAATAGGTAGAACTAGCTTTTTGACTTTGACTGATACAGCTACTGGGATTTTTGGACCCTTCCTTGGAGATGCAGCTAAAGTGCTTGTTATGATTAATCCTCTACCTCAAAATTTACCATTTCACTGCAGAACCTAACCTTCTGAGATCTGAGCATCTGATGATCTTCCCCAAGTGTTGTCCTCATAAATATATTTCAGGTAGGGTTGGGAAAAAGCATATTTCTCAGGCATCAAAAAACCCGGATGAGAAGAATCCCAGACTGATGGTAATCTTCACCAGCCATTTGACACTTATTCTACACAAGATTCATACATGGTTGTTTTGCACAGAAAAGCATTTTTCTGTGCACAAATATTTTCCATGCAGAAAATTCAGTGTCCTGTGCAGAAAATGAAATTTCCTGGCCCAAACAACCATGGGTGGGTTTGGTGCAAAATAAGTCTGAAACTGTAAATGGTGTTTGGAAACTGTACAGTTTTCAAAGAGTTTCTTGCAGCAAAAAGAAAATTGCTAAAATTACTTGTTGCTTTCTTCAGGGATAAAATTAGAGAAGAATTACATTCCTATTTCCAGAATTGAGTCTTGCAGCAAATTAAACCCTGCCAACATTTTACCTTGCCTTCCTCAGTGCTTACAAATTTCAAAGATCTGTTGCCTGCTGTATTCTTGTGCCACCTTTTCAAACTCCTTTTTGTCTGATTAAAATAATACACAGCCCAATTCCAGGCTTTTAAAGCTCAGTGCAAGAATTTTCTGCAAAGAGTACAGTGGCAGAAGTGTCAGCCAAATGAGATAACCTTTTATTCCATTTGTCAAAATGCCCAGAGCTCCTTATTTCAAGAGAAGAGCAATAAACAGGGAGCAAAGCAATTGTGCCTGGAATCTGGAGCATTTTAAACAAATGGAGAGGTTTAAAACAATAACTGGAATGCTCAAACGAGATGTAAAAAAACCCCAAACCTGTTGATCATCAGCTGCGTCTTGTTTATTAGAGGAACCAATTGGATAATTCGATACAATTAAACTCAAAAACGCACGGAAATATGATGTTTATTCATCTCCTGCTTCCGTTCCCATAATTGAATGTTGTGGTTTGTAAAGTACAAAAGTGTTTCTAATGCTGCGTTGTAGCCAAGTGAAACCCATTTAATCACACTCAATGGGTCAGACGCAACATTACGGCATGCGTGATTGAGTTGCACCTGTATTCCCTTGGCAAATGCATCATTAACTAGCAAAATATAGCCCGCGGATGCCTGAAAGAGAACAAGAGATGAAATCGTACCTCCCCGTGCTTTGGAAATGCCAACGGGTGATGGAACGTCCATTCGGGAGCTTCACGCATGCGTGCGGGTGTGTACCGTGGTGCTAATGTGTGTCAATTTACCGCTCTCCCAACAATGGTTGTGGTTTTGCCCCCAAAAGACAATATTATTCCAAACAGAACAATTACTCTCAGATGACTAAGTGGTTCAATAATGAAGCTGGGAAAGAAGGTGACTCCAGGGAATAACCACAGAGGCCTGCTGGATCTCATTGCATGGGCTGTTCGTGCCAAACGCATCATGGCCACTTTTGAACACAGTCATTGGGAAAATGACACACGGATGCTTGAGGCATGTTAGGGATGGAAGCCAAGCAGGGAAGCCAAGACTAATGTTTGCCTTCCAAAGTGGGAGATTTTAGGCTGGAAAACTCTTGGTGCCTCTGTTAGTGGCTGCTCTTTCCCCCAAGTTGAGCAGTGGTTATGAGGGAAGGTGGACAAAGTGTGCCAGCTCTGAACAATGCATGGGCAGAATTTTCTTTGCGATGTAGGCTGCCATCACTGTAGGTTATGTAAGTACTTTTAAGTATGGACTTAAGCCATTGCAAATATTTCTATGGGTGTTGTGGAAAGAGTTATGTAGTACCTTCTTGCGCAATATTTTTTTCAAACCATAGGCTCTACAACGTCAGACTGACAGTGCTAGGCAGAACTCTGGCTCTCACCCAAATGGCTACTGACTGGCTGGAGGTGAGAGGAATGAACAAAGGACAGCACTTCCATGCCATTGGCCAACTAGCATCTGTAACTCTCTGGACCATCTTCTCAATATCTAAGTTAAATATCTATCTATCTATCTATCTATCTATCTATCTATCTATCTATCTATCTATCTATCTCTCACACTTTCCATGGGGCCCAAACAAGGCACATCCTAGAAACCTAAAGATAAAAAAGTTTAAAAACCATAGAATTACATTAAAGCACTAGTACTTCAAAATCATTGAAAAGGATGTCAAGAACACCAATGTACAGCACAATCCCCCATTCAAAGATCTTTCTTCATAATCAGCTAATTGCCAGGTGGCTATTTAAACAGAAAGATCTTCACTTACTGGTATAAATAGAGCAGAGAGGTGGCCAGCTTTACTTCCATGGAAGACAGTTCTAGAAACCCAGGCCATTTCCACACTACATGGTTACAGTGCTATTATTCTATTTTCAACATCCTATGGAGTTCTGGGGTTTGCAGTTGAGGCCAAAGAGCTTTCTGGATAAGAATGCTAAATGCCCCTCCATAAACTGTAAACCCCAGGATTCCATAGGATGTTGGAAGTGGAATAAGAGCACTAGAACTGAGTAGTGTGCAAATGGTCTCAGAGCAGGCAATAGGAAGGCCCTTTCATGTGTCCTCACCATATAGGCCTCTGATGATGGTGAGACTGACAAAAAGCCCTGCCTCAAGGACCTTGTGACTTGGGTATACTCATATAAGGAGATAAAGGCTGAGGTCATATGTTGGAGCACAGTTCCATACACACACACACAGTTCTGTGTCCTTCCCTTGTGGGAGCTGTCAGGGCCCAGGAGGGGCTGCTGCTGCTGCTGCTATTATTATTATTATTATTATTATTATTATTATTATTATTATTATTATTATTATTATTATTTTATTTATTTGTATCCCGCCTCTCCATGTGGATCGAAGGCGGCGAACAACTTACAAATAGCATGTATTTCAAAACATTTCTATACATGCCCCCAACAAGCTGGGTACTCATTTTACTGACCTGCGGAAGGATGGAAGGCTGAGTCAACCTTGGAGCCCGGCAGGATCAAACTCACAACCTTGTGGCTTGCAGTATTGGCATTTAACCACTGCGCCACCAGGGCTTACTTTGGGGAGGGGGGATATATGGGGGCAATTCAGACCATGAAGCTGCAGCTGGACTCAGCTTGCAGAGGGGGAAGAAATGAAGGTGTGCTTGTGGATGGAGTGTGCCTTTGCTTTCCTTCCCCTGGGGGCCCAGGACAGCCATATCTTCTTGGCATGAATTGCCTCCCTCTTCCTTCCTCTCCCTACCTGTAAGCAGTAGCAGTAGCAGCAGGATCTCCCAATGCTTGACAGCTGTTGGGGGAAGGGATAGATTTTGGGATGGAATGCAGGGACAGGAGAATAACCACCTGTACCGCATGCAAAAAGTGACATATAACACATTCATGCATGTGGATGCCACTAAGAGGGAGAAGGGAGGCAGAGAAGTAGCAACCGTTACCAGCACCTCGATGCCTCCTCCTCTGCTCTTCAACAAGGAGACAAGAGCTGTATTGGGAGACAATGGCTGCAGCTGAAGGTTTGATTTTGGAAGTTAAGGGAAGACCAGCACTTTTGTCTGTCTTGGGCCCTTTCGGCACATGGTTATTAAGGCGGGCCAATGCGTTTTGCCACGGAGGTCTTCTGCACATTGGAGTGGACTAGGTTTGGTTTATTTACCTTCGTTCCACACGTAATTCTGACTAAATGCATCCCCCATGTGGTGGTCAAGCATGCTATTTGAAAACCAGAGGAAATCGGTTTTCCAATTTTCCAGATTGATCCGATTCGTACTTTCACAGTGGTGCAGACATGTACATTCGTGCCAATGCGAATTGGTGGTCAGGGGAGAGCTCATGGGAGGGACCAGGTAATAGTATGGACTTTTGCATGTACGCACATACGCAATGACATACTAAACCATGCAAAAAAGGGCCAATCACAGCCAACGGGGTGGTGTGAGCGGAGTAGCGGGAGTGGCCGCAGTGGAGGCAGTGTGGATTCATGAACTCGCACTCCTCCGAATCAGAATGGAACATACGCAGTAGCTGTGCGGAAGGAAATGAGGGAAAGTCCTCCTTGTTTCCAGCCCAGAAAACCTGGTAAGAAATGACGCGAACCGATTCACCAGCCTCGTGTGGAAATGGCCTTGATGGAGTATTGCAGTACCTCATCCTACTTCTCAGTCTGTTCAGGATTAAAGTTACAAGAGCCCTATCCCATATTCAACTCAAAGTCATATCTAGGGTGGAGCAACTGGGGTGTGTGCCCTGGGCACCAGTGCCAAGGGGGCTCAAAAAAGCAGAACTCCCTATCCTCCCACCCAGGATTGGCCTGCTGCTGCCCCCCTGCCAGGTGTGTGTGTGTGTGTGTGTGTGGTGGCGGCAGTAGCCGCCCCCTGCCAACTGCCATGGCACCACTCCCACCTGCCTTTGCCCCGCTCCCCACTAGTTTGCCTATCTGTGCCCCACCCCTGCCTGCCACCAACCTGTCCCTGCCCATCTCCAACCTGCCTGCTGCCACTGACTGCCTTTGTCCTATCCTGCTTGCCTTTGTCCTGCTGCTGCCTGCTGTGTTCCCACCCCCACCGGCATCCTTCCTTGTCTGGTGTTGGGGGGGGGAGCAGCGGCAGCAGCCCCTCCACCTGCTGCAACCCCCTGTTGCTGCGCACCCACCCCGCCTGCTCCTGCCACCCCCCCACCCTCATGGCGCTGCCCCCTGCTGCTGCCCGTAGGCGCTGTTGAGCCTTGACACACCACTGATCCAACCTGGCAACCCTAGTAAGACACCAACAGGATTCAGGCCTCTGTGTGAAGTTTTCCACTAGCTAAGCGATATGGAACCCTGGAAGCTGAACCTCTGCGTGAGGGACAGGACTCTGTTTCCTGCTAGGGAGGCCAGGCAGGAAGAAAGCTGGAAGCTTTTAACCCCTGTCAGTCATCTGTCTCCCTCACAAACCACAGTCCGCTCTCTCTCTGATGTGATCCTACTGCAAGCCTGACAACCTTTCATTCTAGCTGGAAAGAACCTCCTTCTTCCCTTCTCTTTTCTTCCATTTATCCATGAGGAAGTCTCATGGATTTGATGCTTTGACGCCAACCCTTTCCTTTCCTGTCCTTTCCTTTCCTTCAGTTGATGTCCCACCTTTCCCCCCATGAAGGAGAAACAGGGCAACTCACAATAAACGGTACAAATATATAAAGTGAATAAAAATGTGAAGGGAAAATGCCAATAAAAGGAAAACACGGCTCTGTCCCACTTAAAAGCTCTTCCTCCTGCAAGTAAGCTGACTTGCCAAAGGCTTAAGTCCTGCTGTTGCTTTTGCTGGGTGCCTTCAAGAACTTTCTGATTCATGACAACCCTAAGGCAAAACCTATCATTGGTTTTATTTTTGGAGGGACTGAGAGTGTGTGATGTATCCAAGGTCACCCAGTGGGTTTCCATGGCTGAACGGGGAACTGAACTCAGGTCTCCTGGATCACAGTCCAGTGCTCAAACGGATATACTGTGCTAGTTCTACTGAAATAAAAAGTCCTTTGTCTTCCAGCAGAAAAGAGAATAAAGAGGGAGTCTTCCTTCCTTTCCCTCCTGTTCTCACTTCCAGGCCCCGGCATGTAAAATTGAACTGACACCCTCAATAAACACGGCTCTCCTTTGCCTAATTAGCACATCTAATTCCTTCTGCAGGAATTTCTTACACGGGAGTGACTTCGGAAGATGGCCCAAAGGTTCATTACCAGATGACAGGGTGTGTATGTGCGTGCAGAGGTTTCTCCAGAAAGGTCATGGGTGGGTGTTTATAGAAAACCCCAGATCCCCTCTTATTTTGCTCAGATAAAACTGACAACTCACTTGTGCTTAATTTATAGTTATCCTGGAGAGAGGAGACAGTTAGTGGCTAGGATTTGGCTGTGATTGGCCTGATAGCTTGTGCTGATCCTCATTAAAGGACACTAACAATGTCAGACAACCAGGATGCTCTGATTGAACTTTGGGAAGACTCTTTAGATGTCTCTTTCCATCAGAGGAGAAGGGAGGAAAATGAAAGTCCTACAAAGTCCTACAAAGAGCACAGGACTCAATGCATCTTTAAGTGGATAGCAGGCCAAGATTTCAATGTCAGCTTGGATCAAAAGCCATAGAGAGATAATGTATTAAATGTTTCACATTTCTAGGGTCTTCCTCTCATGGAAAAAAAAAATGGAATGATGTGAATGAAGTCATCCCCTTCTTCTCTCTCTCCAAATATTCTTATGCAGCAGATGTACTATACATGCAAGACACAAAAAAAGAACACATTGCAGTTGTGTAGACGTGATGTAGCTAAGGCATGGATGACTGCTGCTAAGTCAGGCCAAGTCATTTTTGCTTGAGTATTCCTCAGTTTTCCTTAGTTGATTTGCACAACTAAGGTTGCATACACTCCAACATTTCACAAATAAAAACTGTGATGTGCGTGGCCAAGCAAAATTAGAGTGGAGTCAAGACAGTAAGCGTTATTAATGAGGAAGAACACACAAGATAGGAGAAGCTGCAGCAGATTGCTTTGGCCCAAGCCTACTGGGAAGGGCAAGATTCTGCCCCGCTGTCTCAACTTGCTAAACTGAGTGCAAACTGCTTTAGAGCTCTGTTTGCAGCAAATGAAGCAAGTTGAACACAAAGGGGGAAAGTGTGAGAGGGAGAGAGAAACTGGGACATTTTAAAAGCAGGTGAAAAAGTGGAACAGCAAAGGATTAATCAAGACTGTCCCTGTCAAATAGGGACAGTTGGAGGTTATGGAGTTGCCATATTCCAGTTCTCCAAATCTGGGCAGCCCATTTTGAATAACATGCAAGTTAGTTTTTCCAGTGGTAGAGCTTGGAGCACGAGGAGGGGGGTGGGCAGAGGGGCGAGGGCAGGGGTCTGGCAGATGGGGTGTGGCTATGGCATGCGGGGGACAGGACTATGGCATGCAGGACAGGGCTGTGTGCATGGAGGAAGGGCTACAGTGTGTCAGGCTGGGACTACAGTGCATGGGGGTGGAGCTATGACGGATGGAGCAGGGCTATGACACACAGGGGCAGGGCTACGGTGCTTGGGGGAGGGCAAGCAAGGAGCTACGGTGCCCCT
Source organism: Ctenosaura bakeri (assembly GCA_948474755.1). Taxonomy (NCBI): domain Eukaryota; kingdom Metazoa; phylum Chordata; class Lepidosauria; order Squamata; family Iguanidae; genus Ctenosaura; species Ctenosaura bakeri. Next base: position 178,462 of record CAOLHI010000001.1, read on the forward strand.
CTCCAAATTGTCACTGGGGGTGCACCACCTCCATCGTCCCCCTGTCCCTACACCAGTGAGTTTTTCTTAGTGTGCAAACTGTCTGTCAACTATGACATTGTTTTTTCTATCTGGTACATCCTGCTACTGTGTCTCAGCTTTGGACATATATAACAGTATGCACTGGTCTGAGCTACATGCAAATCTACTGAGATATACTATATAATTGTAATGTTTACTGCATGACTACATCTGAAATGTGTACCTTTGGGAAGAGGGGGAAAAAGCACATATTTCAAAACATTTGCCAATAAACTGTGGCACTCATGATTTTATATTCTTAGCACCACCTTCACTCATTTGATTCCACTTCTTGATACTTGGGGGAAGAAGACTGACAGACGCCCCTGTGGGAGGTACAACTAACCATTTAAATATTAAACGTTAAAAGCTATTTCATGGTCACTGGATCTTCTGAAAATTCAGAGTAGCCCTTTTTCCTAAGCCGGACATTTCTGTGTTTGAAAAAAGGAGGAGCTGTGGCCCTTGTGTTACTTCCGGTATGGCACTCTTGGTGAGGACCCCCAGATATCCCTTGATATCATTTAATTCGGCTTTAGCTGGACTGGCTCACAGTGACCTCATCCCACTTGTTTGCGAGTTCTCCGGACAAGCACGGACAGAGTGCGGCCGTTAATGGTTTGCATTCCATTCTCCATTGAAGCCAGCAACTCAAAGCTTGCCTGAAGCTTTAGGGAACTTCTTGCCACAAACTCCTCAATAGCTACATGGATCTCAGTCAAGTTACTCTTTTATGTTGGGCCATCAACGTCTCAGCCAAAGTATTGTCTTTACACACAAATCCCATCATGTTAAAATTGAACTTTCCAAATCCTTTGTCCAGCACCAAAACCCCTTTTGTTCTCCCTGGGACTGCCATAGCCGAAAGGCACAATCTTCCCTATAAAAACCCTTCATTTTTGACCGATCTTTGGATCACTTCGGACTGTCATCCCGCTCCGCCGCTGGTTTGTCTAAGGGACTCCCCTCAGAGCCCCACGCTGAGCTTTCTTCCCCGAATCTTCAACTTCTTCCCAGGACTACAGAACAGGTTGTATTGCCTTCCCTTGCAACTCTCTTTCTTTTCCAAGTTAGTTAGTTTATGTTTGTCTTCTGTGTTTTGTTCTTAATAAAGAATTGTTGTTATTTAAAATCTTGTCTAGCTACTCTTTGACCCACCACTGTATACATATGGTTAAAGATCTCCTGACGTTACCCTGCCTCTCTCTAGCTAAACAGTGCTCTGAGTTTTAATCTCCCCACATTCAATATTTTAATTGGCAAAGCTGGGCGCCCCTTGCGGGACCCCCCAATTTTCAGGGTAACACTTGGAGATGGAGGGACAGTAGAAAATGGCCCCTGGAACCTTTGGAGTTGCCCACCCCATCCTAGGTTATGAGGACAACCCCTTTCAGTACAGGTCATGTTTCAGCCTCTGTGTTGGAGCATCTCCATCTTGACAAAGGCCATTTCCACACTACCCTCTTATAGTGCTATTATTCTACTTTCAACATCCTATGGAATCCTGGGGTTTGCAATTTAGGGAGGAGCCTAGTGTGGAATTGGACGAAGTTTAATGTCAACATGTTCACACTCATCCAACCTGTTACCAAACCAAAGCAGTGTTTAAATAATTCCTTAGCATTAGGTGACATCGAACAGTATTGTTGAACATCATCAACATAATGGTGACATTTCCTTTCAAAGCTCCAAATGAACGCTTCCATAGGGGAATTTACACACACGTTAGACACAACAAAGATTCCAACCTGTAAGCATATATGTGACACTTGGAATTATAGTTGGACAAGAACTGAACAGAGAACAGTAATGTGAGCAAAACTCCAGCCCTTGTTGCACAGTTGCAAGGTATCTCATCCCTTTTCACATTAAAGAATTTCTGAATTGAACTAACAAGGGGAAAACCCTATTCTTCTCCCTCCCTCCTCCACAAAAAGTACAAATCTACCTCTGAGAATTAGTGTTCTCAACATGGGCTTTTACTTTCAGGTAAGGTGAAAATAGTCATGGAAATAATTTGCAGAAAGTTTCACACATCCTTAATCCACATTGACACTTCACCAGGTTTTTTGTCATTCAGTGACTCACACTTTTGCTACACAGATTAAGAGACCCAGCTTCTGCAGTTTCATAATCCCTACCATTGGGCAGCTAAATCTTCTCCTTCTTTAGGATCAGTAAAAAGTGACGTCATCTCAAAATAAAAGTTATGATGAGGTGAGTGACTCAGCTAGCTTCTACATCCTCCTATATCACTCGTGACCAGGGTTTAACCATTCACAAAATGGTCTGGTGGAACTCTGGGACTTTCCGCACTACACTGTTATAGTACTATTATTCCACTTTCAACATCCTATGGAATCCTGAGGTTTGTAATTTAGGGAGGGGCATTTAGAATTCTCAGCCAGAGAGCTCTTTGGCCTCAGTAAACTACAAACCCCAGAATTCCACAGGATGTTGAAAGTGGAATGATAACACTATAACAGTGTAGTGCAGAAAGGCCCTCTGCTTGGGCCATTATAACCACCACATCCTAAAAAGTGCTTACATGGACAGGTGTCACCAAAAGGATTCTAGACTCCAAAAATAATGTTCCCAAAATTCCACTGATGCCGAAAAGCCTGAATCACAATGAAAATTCACCAAGCAGAATGCCTACTGGACTCAGGAAACATCTCCAGAACATTATGTGGGAAGACAGCAATCATTCCTCTCTCTGTTTATCTATAGGTTACAGAGCATCCGATTCAATTAACATAGTGCTTCCCACCCCCCTCCGGGGCTGAAGAGGGTGTAATGTAGTCAAGGACTGATCTCACCCTACAATATCATTGGGGTGACACAGCTGAGTCCCTGATGTGATCTTGGTCGACATCTGTCAGGATGGATCATGCTATGCTTCCCTTACAGGACAGGTGGATTGTGGGCATGCCAAGAGGCTGGGGAGCTGGGCAAGGAAAAGAGAAGCATTGCCCATATTTGTGTAGTGCTGCATTTAAGATTATTATTATTATTAGTCTATAACAGCAACACTACTATAGCTAAGGAATGAGTTGAGGCAGAAGGCAACATATTAATTTGGGATGACAACTGCCCTAAGGATCATCAGATGTCTACAGACAAGCAAGAGAACAGAACCTCCTCCCCTCCAACCCCTGTTAAAGAGTCCACTATCATTTCCTTCCCCTCCCCGTTTGACCCATCCCAATGTCTATAAATGTACATATCGCATTTGGCACATCCTTGGTCTCAGCTGGAGCATCGGTCTGAGGTATGGCATTTTAAAGAAGATGTGGAGAAAACAGAAAGGATCCACAGCTGAGTGACAGAGATGCTAAAGACCACCGACAGCCAGCCTTCTGATGGGAATGTAAGGACCCCGCATGTGTTTTAAAAGGGATCTCAGAACTGCTACCAATTCTGACTGTGACTTTTTCTGTTGCAACTCTTGGAAGTTGCCCAAATATACAGCTTTCTTTTCCTATGCAACAAAAGAACACCAGCTGTCTATGATGAGAACATCTGATCTAGATGTTAAATTCTGCTTCATCTGAGCAGAGCTTGGAAAAGGTTACTCCTTGGAAGAGGTGTGTTATGGCCCTGTGCACACCCTCCCATTGGCATGGTTTAATTGGCAATATTATTTAATTGGCACTGTATTAATTGGCGTTGATAAAAATAATATCTGAAGTAGCTGGAAGGTCAAGCTGGAAGAGGCAGATTACTGACCTTAAATGTGAATTAGCAAGGCAGGTCAGCCACCCCCCATCCCACAGACAAATGCCAAAGTCATTGTCAGGCTAATAGCATGGACACTCTTGAGACAATTGGCTTATGCTAAAGTGCCAGACATCTCAGAGTGGAAAAGGGAAATTCCCACCAAATTGTGATTTCCTTAAACCTGATCCCTCACACCTGGATGTTTCCCTGTTGTCTTCCCAACCTCTCCACAATACTGAGCTATTATGACAGTCATTTTCCTTTTGTGACATAAACACTAAAGCCATTTAATCTGTCAGTACTTCATTGTTTGTGTTGCAACTCCCATTGTCCAATTTTGCTGGGAGAATGATTCACACCCATACCTGCAGGATATTTTTTGGGTAAAAGAACCCCTGATTTTGAGCAGTTGAGTGCAGTTTCTTGCCTTTCTGATAGTCACACTGTCCATTTGATTCCTGAATGAGAACTGTCCTTAGGTGCTTTCCTGCACCACATCGTTGCTTTCCTTGCTGCTCTCCAGACTGGTAAATATCAGCTTAACTCTGAATGTCCTGTATCCACACCTTCCTCCCTTTTCCTTCAGTTAGCTCTTGCATGAGTGTTTGGATCCCTGTGTGCTTCTGTGAATTTCTTTCAATAAAACACATTTTATTTCACATTTGGAGTCTCCAGCTGGTTCTTTCTTGCAATGGCCTCATAAAAATAGGTGGTAGATCTCATTAAATTACCCCCCTCTTGCAGGCCTCCTATTTTTGAGCTAATCAATTCCCTATTGTCATGTGAAGGTAGTGGCTCAGAAGTGGACCTCTGAGTCACCCACATTTTGGGGTAACAGGTGGTTCTTTGCCCTGCCACCAAGGTCAAGATTGCTAGCTCATATGCTGGTTGAGCAGTCATGCCCTGCATACCTATATTTTCAGCACCCTTCAGGAACAAGGAAAGTTCAGGCTCTTTTTTACCCTCATCCCTTGTTGCTTTGTTGTGTGCGTTCAAGTTGACTTTGATTTATGGTGCCCTTGGGAAGATTTATTTGCCACTCCCTTCCTCTGAGGCTGAGAGAGAGTGATTTGAGCAAGGATCACCTAGTGGGTTTCTATGACTGAGTGTGGATTTGAACCTTGGTCTCTCAGGGTTCTGGTTCAACACTCAAACCACTACATGACCTTACAATGTGACATACAGTAGAAGCAGAACATGGATGCAAAGGAAGAGTAGCCTGCAGGTTACAATGATACGCTACAGGGATCACGTAACTCCCCTGTTGAAACAGCTGCACTGGATTCCTGTTTCCAGGCAGAATTCAAAGTTATGGCCTTTAAAGCCCCACATGACATGGGTACAGACTATCGAGGGAGCTGTTATGGGGAGATGCAGTCTTTCTGATAGTCTGTATTCAGAGATTTTGTGGGGTGGGCTTTATCTCAGGCCCACAGTTACATGGACATGGTTGACGAGGACACGGGAGAAAGCCTTCTCAGTGGCTGCTCCTAGACAGTGGAACCTCACATGGGAGCTTCAGTAAGCCCCCTGCCTACTCTCTTTCACCAGTAGGTGAAGATCTTTCTATTTTGGCAGGCCTTTGACTAATTTTACTCATAGGGCAGAGCTGTGTTCAAAGAGGTGTGCCTTTATTGTTATTTTGCATTTTTCATTATGCCTTAAATGTATTTTGATACTGTTTTAATGATGTAATTTAAATATTATTGATTTTTTTTTAAAAAAAACCTTTGTAATAGTATTTTTAACTAAAACTGTTATGCTAAATTTTATGTTATGCCTTGGGTCCTTTGGCAGGAGAAAGGTGGGATATAAATGAGAGAGAGAGAGAGAGAGAAAGGAGAAAGGAAGGAAGGGAGGGAGGGAGGGAGGGAGGGAGGGAGGGAGGGAGGGAGGAGAGGAAGACACCTTCTTTGGTCCTACACTTGAGCTTATGCAGTCATTCATCTGCAGCATGTGAGCATCAGAATCCATAGGGTAGTAAAGTTCGTTCACAGGATCATAGAATTGAAAGGGATCTCATGGAGCATCTAATCTAGTCCCCTGGAATCCACAACTAAAGCATCCCTAGCAAGTGGCTTTCCAACCCTTGCTTAAAAACTTCCTAAGAGCACAGTTAACTGTTACTGGTGAAGAACAAGACCCTGCTTGTGGACTTCTCATGGTGTCCGGCTGGCAATTGTGGGAAATGGGATAGGCCCTTGGATTGATCCAGGAGAGTTGAGGATTAGCTTCCCTAACTCCTTCCCTAACTTCTTTCTTCAGTAAAAGTAAAGCAATATGCCAATGGGAATAACAGTAGGGCATATCATAGGACATCACCCAAGCTGTCCCCCCAGGACATGTTTGCACATTGCTTGTATGATTTGGAGGTGAAAGAGATGGCTGTCCAAGAATGCCTCTGGTTCTCCCCTTTATTTTTTTTAATTTTTTTTTTTTTGGCCTTACATAAGAGTGTTCTATCATTATACAGTGATTCCTCTCATCCAAAATAATTCAACGCCAGTTTTAATCATGGGTCTTTGCTTGTCATTGCATGTGCCAATAAGCTTTCCAAAAGTGACACCAATCATTATGTATTATCATCAATATTTATAAAAATCCATTTTGAAGTAGAACCCAGGAGAGAGATCTTCAAAGGGACAGGGAGAGGGCAAAGCCAATTGGTTCCTGATCCTTCACTGAAGTGTCCTCCAAAGCGACAAAAATGGACAGTAATCTGTGGGTAGAGATGAGTCAGTTCCCAGGCTGCACACATTTTATCTTTTGTCTAATTTTTTCAATTTCCTGTCCCAATTCTCTTGTGTTCTAGTCTAACCTGAATGACTTTCTGAACCTAATTCTGATACCAGGACATGTACCGGTTGCTACAGCTATAACTTTCTTTGGGTCATTTATGCCTCTCCACCCATCTGTTCGATGAATGCATGGCCATCCATTGCTCAAGTAAAGAAGAAAAAGGTGGATGGATGTAATCTTGATGTTACTGTACCTCTCTTTGTGTCATGTTTACAAACATGTAGTGTTTTACCTATTTCCACATGTGATCCTGTACATTGCTGCCCAAAGTATCTTGATACCAGCACTGAGTCAGAAGTTCTCTATGCAACATTTTTAGTACAAGTAATGGTAGTAACTCTCTCTTGCAAAAATCAACCAGTCAACTACTCCCTAATTCAATCAATCACTTTATTGATACTCCTCTTTTCCTTCAAAACTTGGACTCCAGACAATTTCAATCCCAGTGCTGAAAAATAATGGCCTAAATCCTATTGTTAGTCCTGCCTGGAATAGAGCCATTAAGTTGAGTGTACCCATGTGTTAACTTATCAATCACCAATTGAGGTGATGGGTCTGCTCCAGTTGGGACTGATCAACAGGATTCCAGCCTGTTTAGGAGAATATCTATTAATGTTCTGTGGCTATAATAGTGGAAATGGTTGTGACAGCTCCTTTCCTGTCTTCTTTTTCAAAATACAGGTTTCTTTCCACAGCCAATGCCATCAAATTTCCTAGACTGAGCAGATACAGCTTTACTTTGAGGGAGTTACATGGGATTTGCATAGTGCCACCTTATTAGTGAATTGTGACATTGCACAAAAGATCTGGCATGCACATCTGCATGCTTTCATGTGCAATGCAAATGCACAGCTATGCACAATGAGCAATGGTGCTGCATACCCCTCTCTGCCTCCACAAACTTGAACTGAGTACTGCTCTTCTGCATTGGACAAGAATATCAAAGAGCTTCAATGTGAAACTTAACACACGTGTAAAACACAAGCAGGATTCGAGTTCCTATCAGTTTTTTTGCAGACACTGTTATCCCAAATGCCCCTGGGACAAGGCCACATCATGATGTAGTCTCATACCAAAGAAGTCATTGTGACAGGAAAGTGGTGAGTGCTCAGCAACCAATAGAAGCTCCTGCGTGGCTTTGTGTGCAACAATATCTGTTTCCATGTCTTTCTTCTTGAAATAGCAACAGTGGCAGCTGCTCCTTCTGATCTCAGTAGGATGGTGAACTCACTCTGGGTTCTAACCCAAACTTTGAAGGAGGGACCCAAAGTGTTAAAGATACTTTGGGAATAGCACCTTCAATCACACCTTCAGAAAGATGGGACTAAATCCCGTATCTGATTCATTACTCTAGCATCAGAGTTGCCAGCTGTCACTCTTCCTATGCTCAGAAAAACTATGTTCAGAAAGAAAGAAAGAAAGAAAGAAAGAAAGAAAGAAAGAAAGAAAGAAGAGGAGAAGGAAGGAAGGAAGGAAGGAAGGAAGGAAGGAAGGAAGGAAGGAAGGAAGGAAGGAAGGAAGGAAGGATGCTATTCTTACTTCCTTTGGGAAATGCCTTCTCTGATTTACTAGATTCTTTCCTGCTTTCCCCTGGCAATTGGTTAAATGATCTTGCACATTTGCTGTTCTGAACTGGGAAGCAATTTCAAGGGTGGAGATGTTTTGCCTCAGCTCCTGATTTCCCTTTATGTTCAACCAGCTCAAGACTGCTTTGCAGTGTTTGACCAAAGTGCATGGGTATTATTGGGGAGGAAGGGATGAGACACAAAGGGAGTGAAAGAGAGAGCAAACTCTGTCCTGTACTCTGTTAGTGATATGCATGTGTGTAAATGCAGTTTACATGTGTGCACATCCCTTTTTAGAAGGGTTGTGGGAGGGTATTCTCTTGCCCTTGTCCTTAGCCTTGCCCTTTGTCAAGGCCTGAAAGATGCTGCTGTTACAACTTCTAAGTGATGGAAAAGGGAAAGAGGTGGAAAAGCAATTCAGACCATGAAGATGTGGCCGTTCTGGGATCCTGAGGGAAGGAAAATGTGGGTACACCCCACCTGTGAGTTCACCTTTATTTCTTCCTCGTCACTGAGCTGAGTCCAACTAAAACTGAATTGCATCCCTCTCCCTTCTTCCCAGAAAACAGTACCAGGAAACCCCTCCCAGGGCATGGCAGCTGCCAGGAGAAGGAGTGGGATGTGGAACTGTTCAGGTGGAGCTATAGGTGGAGCTATGCTCTGATTTAGGATCTTGGTCTGGGTGCATACATTCTATATACAGTAAACTCTAATGCCATTCCTTATTGTGAGTAGAAATAAGGCCTCACAATATAATTTGGGTAATTCATCTGTACCACAATAGAACCAGTGTAGTAGACTAGATGGAGTCTTAATCTGATGCTATAAGGTGATGAAGATGTTCACATGTGCTTTGTAAGTCCATGGCTTGAATCCTATTTGTAGTCCTAATTCTGGTAGACCCAGTGAATTACTGCAATTTACATAGATGTTGACTCACTTGGATTCAATGAGTCTACTGAACTTGGGACTGACCAACAGGATTTAAGTTCATGACATCATGTCAAGGTGGACTTAGGTAGGAATTAGAGCCCAATCCACTTTGCAAGGAGAAGGCTTCAGGTTCAATCTCAGCTATCTTTCATTATATAGGGATCTTAGGCAGCAGAAAAGATATCTGCTGGGAACCCTGTGGCCTGTAGACAAGAGGTAAGCATGCTTGTGATGGTTTGTACTCAACTCACATGTGTCCCAACCACCATGGCCAGTGCTCAGGGACTGTGGGAGTTGTACTCCAAAACATCTGGAGGAAACCTGGTTGCATGTCCTTGGAATAAACAGTATTTGGGAACTTGGATTTGGCAACTTTCTATATTTTTTGGTGCTAAGGTGAACTCTCACCAAAAAAAAAGCCAGCTATCCTGAGCCAATTCTGAATCAAGATGAGGGAGTTCTGTCCATCATTAGTTCTGTTGTGTGGGTTACCGTATATAATGAGGAAATCTTTTGTCTGAGACAAAAGAAATAGCATTGAGTAAAGCTTGAAAAACTTATTTTCTGGACTACCTCCTATGTTCTGGCAATTGGATGGGTGGGCCACTGGTTACTTCCAGAACAAGGTAGCTTCATTTATTTATATGCTGTGAAATCTGGAATTCCACAACTATAGCCCAGTCCTCTATATGATCTCATGAGCCCAGTCTGTACTACAGCATTGACTTGGGGCTTATCTGAGGTATTGCCAAAGTATTTTTGCATCATTCAAGGTACATATTTTAGCATGGAGTCATACTGGGGAAAAAATGCCACATACTTTATAATTCTGGAGAGAATTCAGTTCAATGGAATGCAACCATTGTGCAGAAGCATGATTTAGTTTATATTAATTTGAGATAGTCCAGGCCATATAGAGGCTGAAATCCTGTTGGTGTCACAACTCTGAATAGCTTCTCCTGTACAAGAAGTGGGACATTTTTACCCCATTGCAGAATTCACTTCAAGGTGTCAGAAGAGGCATGGAATATGTTGTGCAACAATGTGTGTGGATGTGCTTTGCACATTGCACATACATGGACATCAATGTACCTATGTATTTGGATGTGCATCCAGTTGCCCTTTCAGCACCTTACTTTGGTCATTCGACACAAGGGTCATGCGGCACAATTAATGTGTAATTCCGCATGTGGACATTTCCACAGTGCAATCCTGATGTAGACTGTCAGCGACAGTGAGATTGGCAGCAGCTCCAGTTTCTCCCCCTTTTTTTCACCCCAATGCATGTGTACAGATGTGGTACTTCTTCTCCTGAAATGATGTTCCTTAATTGGATCAGCCTTGAATCTAAACTAATTAGAAGAAAAGTGAGTTTTTTTTTTTACCATTGGGTTAAAAGTTAGCTAGTTCTAGTCATATTAAGTCTTCAGGGTGTAAACAACAAAGAAAAAAATGGGAAAGTTGAGTGATTTTTTTATGCCTTGTGTGTTTCAGACCTGAGGCTAAGCTGTCTTTTCCCCATCCCAGGGAAAAGCCCTGGACATTGTTCACATCACAAGTTTGGAGGTCTGAGGATGTTGTTCTAAGATCATAGCTCTTCCCTATCCCACCCCTCCAGTTCACAACATTTGCTTTTTCATGCTTGCAGGGGGCTGGAAGACAACACCATTGATATTCACTGGATAGCTTCCAGGTTCTAAAAAAATAAAGAAAGAATAGGTGGGTTCATCTTGCACGAAGATGCTTCTTGCCTAAAAAAAACTAAGACTGCTGAGAGAGCAGGCTGGTGGCTTGAATAAAATGTGTGCGTGATACAAGGGCCAGGCAGAATGTGAGCGAGGACACCATGGGATCTGCCAGGGTGGTTTTCTTAGAGTTGTGTGCCTTGAGGTCCCTCTGTAGCTGGAGCAGCGATGCCTTCAAAATATAGACTCAGCCTGCCAGCCCCATTTTCAGCAACGCCTGCAGGGACTACCCTTTTTTGATGGCAACTTCTGAGATGATTCCAAAAGTAGCACTTATCCAAAGCCTCCTTGCATTCCTCATTCCGCTGAGGCACATCCGCGTGACTCTTCCCCAGTTCTAAAGGTGTACAGCAAATCCCCTGTGAGTTGTGGATGCAGACTTTGAAGGATCTCCAAAGCTCTGAACCTCCTTTGGATATAGGATTCAGTGCCTTGAAAAGCCCTGAATATTTAAGAGCAAGTTCAAAGGAGGAAATGGGTATATTCTTAGGCCTGAATCTTATTGTTCTTCTCAACTGGAATAAATTTATTGCATCAGCAAGTTTTAACCTGTGTGTTGACTCACCTGTCAACAAGGGATTCAGTGGGAATCCGCTGGCTGAGGCTAACAAATAGGAATGAGAACAGCACTGTTTTTTTTTTCTTTAGCTCATTGCAAAAAGAACTATGAATGAAAGAACTTTGATAATAACACTTGATTTCTCTGCCATTTTTCTCCTGAGTCAATTCTCCAACTAGAAAGCTGAGAAGGAGGAGAAAGCAATCGACTGTAGGCATTCCAATTATTTGTAGTTACCAAGAGTAGTTTGCAAAGCCAGAGCCCTCTGGGAGGGGAGTACACCACTGCGGAGGGTCTACTCTCACTCTCCAGCATCTTCTGGGCCTGCACCTTCTACTCCCCTGTCACTCTTTCTTTGACTGACTAGAATGAGGAGACAGAGACCTGAATCCTGTTGTTATTCCCAAATAACTCTTTGAATATATGGGATTGACCTATGCTTTAAGTTGCTGCTGAACAGATGATTCAACACATTTACAAGCTGAATATGAGCCAGCAGTGTGATGCGGCAGCTAAAAAAGCCAATATGATTCTGGGCTGCAACAATAGGAGTATAGTGTCTAGGTCAAGGGAAGAAATGGTAGCATGCTATTCTGCTTTGGTCAGACCCCACCTGGAATCCTGTGCCCAGTTGTGGGCACCACAGTTCAAGAAGGATATTGACAAGTTGGATTGTGTCCAGAGGAGGGTGACCAAAATGGTAGAAGGCTTGGAAACCACGCTGTATGAGGAGTGGCTTAGGAAGCTGAGTATATTTAGCCTGGAGAAGAAAAGGCAACATGACAGATATGGAAGATGAAGCAAGTCATTTTTCTGCTGCTCGAGAGACTCGGACATGGAGCAATGGCTTCAAACGTCAAGAAAAGAGATTCCATCTAAACATTAGGAGGAACTTCCTGAGGGTAAGAGCAGTTTGACAGTGGAATACATTGCCTTGGAGTGTGATGGAGTCTCCTTCCTTCCTTGCTTTTAAACAGAGGCTGAATGGCCATCTGTTGGGAGTATTTTGACTGTGGTTGGATGGCCCTCGTGGTCTCTTCCAAGCTGTTTTTGACCTTGGAATGAACAATACCAAAAAGTCTTCCCATCTCTACCTCTGGACAACTCAAGTATGCTGGTAGAGATTTATAAGTATATCCTTATACTTGACGCACTGCCATCACTTTGAACTAACATTGGATGACAAACCGACCCTGGTCGGCTACATATTGTTGTGACATCATGACATTTCTCACACTAGGGTTGGCTTAGATTCATGATTGTCCCAGCCTCATTGATGGGGATTGCTGAACAACAAAGGGTAGCTGTGGGGAGAAAATGGCACCAAAGCAGCTGCAAGGGAAAGAGGGAACGATTCTGCATAGCATGAAGTAAATCTGCGCACAGAAAAGATTTCTGTGGATTTTCCACAAAACTTTCCAGTGTTCCTGAAACCTCTTTTCCAAAAGTGTTTGTAGGTGGATTTTCTGTACCTGCCATAGAAGCCCTCTCTCTGTTTCATTCCAGAAACTGAATTTTCTGTGCATGCTGGGATAAACTACAGAAATGAAACAGCAGAGAACAGGGAAAGCAGTGCTGGATATTTAGGGTCAGAAAAAAGATTAACCATCAAAACACGATGACCTCTTGTGATCTCTGCATTCTATTAGAGCAGCTGCTTCCTGGGAGTTGGGTTATTTTGTTACTGCATCCTTACTTCCCTCCCACGTTCCCCCGTCTTAAATCTCTCTCTCTTCCCCCACCCTGTTCTTCCTTCCTTCCTTCCTTCCTTCCTTCCTTCCTTCCTTCCTTCCTTCCTTCCTTCCTTCCTCCCTCCCTCCCTCCCTCCCTCCCTCCCTCCCTCCCTCCTTCCTTCCTTCCTTCCTTCCTTCCTGTCTGTCTTTCTTTCTTTCCTTCCTTCCTTCCTTCCATCGTATCCTATCCTATCCTATCCTATCCTATCCTATCCTATCCTTCCTTCCTTCCTTCCTTCCTTCCTTCCTTCCTTCCTTCCTTCCTTCCTTCCTCTCCTTCCTTCCTTCCTTCCTTCTTTCCTTCCCGTCCTTCTTTCCTTCCCTTCCTTCCTTCCTTCCTTCCTTCCTTCCTTCCTTCCTTCCTTTCTTCCTTCCTTGCTGTCCTTCCCTTCCCTTCCCCTTCCCCTTCCCCTTCCCCTTCCCCTTCCTTCCTTCCTTCCTTCCTTTCCTTTTTCTTATCCAACTGGGCTTGCTGGGAGATGGAAATACATGGCGTTTAAAAGACAGAAGAAATCAGCCAGGCAGAGTACAGAGTACAGTACAGAGTACAGTGAAACAGCAAATGTTACCCCATCCTCATACCATGCACTTTAAATTGGATTGCTTTCCTCTAAGAGGTTGTCAAGGATTCCATTTGTTCTGCTTGACACACAGATGTACAATTGGCAAAACTGCATCTTATCTTCATAATTGTCTACACTGCTAAGCCTCTGCCTAGTCATTGACTTCAAAAATCAGGCCTGAGCTGTGCAGCTTCTTGATCTAACATCAATACAATCTGCTCATTCTGCACCCTCCCCTAGCCTTTATCCTCTGGACCAAGCCTTTCCCTTTTTGAACCAAGCAGAGAGAGTACGGTCCTGCTGTAGCGTGGACATCTCAAGCTCAATGTGGGAAGCAAAGCTCCACACTCCCACTTCTCACACCTGCCTCCATACTGTCTCACCAAAGCGTAAGAAATTAGCACCAGCGGTACTTCTCTCCAACAGAAGGAAGATGCAGTAGTGGTTCTTGCACATTCTCTATTGGGAGAAGAAGGAAGCACTGTCATAGAATCATAGAAATGTAGAGTTGGAAGAGACCCCAGGGGCCATCCAGTCCAACCCCCTGCCATGCAGGAACACCCTCAAAGCACTCCCGGCAGATGGCCATCCAGCCTCTGCTTAAAAACCTCCAAGGAAGGAGACTCCACCACACTCCAAGGCAGCACATTCCACTGCCGGACAGCCCTGACTGTCAGGAAGTTCTTCCTGAGGTTCAGGTGGAATCGCCTTTCCTGCAGCTTGAATCCATTGCTCCTTGTCCTGGTCTCTGGAGCAGCAGAAAACAAGCCCTCTCCTTCCTCTACATGGCATCCCTTCAAATATTTAAACATGACTATCATGTCCCCTCTTAACCTTCTCTTCTGCAGACTAAACATACCCAACTCTCTAAGTCTATCCTCATAGGGCATGGCTTCCAGGCCTCTCACCATTTTGGTCGCCCTCCTCTGGACTTGCTCCAGCTTGACCATGTCCTTCTTGAATTGGGGTGCCCAGAACTGGACGCAGTATTCAAGATGAGGTCTAACCAAAGCAGAGTAGAGTGGTACCAGTACCTCCCTCAATCTAGAGACCATACTCCTATTGATGCAGCTGAGAATTACATTGGCTTTCTTGGCTGCCACATCACACTGTTGACTCCTGTTCAGCTTGTGGTCTATGAAGACTCCCAGATCCCTTTCACACGCACTGATATCCAGCCACGTGTCCCCCATCCTATATTTCTGTTATCCATTTTTTCTACCTAAGTGTAGGACCTTACACTTCTCTCTGTTGAATTTCATTTTGTTAGCCTCCACCCCAAAGAAGACATGACTGTGTAGCAGTGGTCAGATCTTCTACCTGGGGTAGAAGGTACCTTCTATGAGATCAGCCATTTCAGGAAGAGACCCTCACATGTCAAAATATATATAATTAAATACCAAAGTTACAATCATCCATGCCATTGTATTTCTGATTTCTATATATGGATAGGAATGGTGGACAGCAAAGAAAGCAGATGAGAAGAGAGTTGACTCATTAGATATGTGGTGCTAGAGGAGAGTTCTGTGGACTCTCAAAAAGACAACGGGCCTTTCCACACTACATTGTTGTAGTGTTATTTTTTTCACTTTCAATCTCCTTTGGAATTCTGGGGTTTGTACTTTCCTGAGGCCAAAGAGCTCTCTGGCTGAGAATTCTAAAGGCCCTTCCCTAAACTGCAAACCCCAGGTAGAAATGGCCAATGAGATGGGTCACAGAGCATATCAAGCCTGAACTCTATCCAGAAATCAAAATGACTCCACAGAAGCTGTTATACTTTGGACACATCATGAGATGACATACTCATTGGAAAGGGGAACAATGTTCAGTAAAGTGAAACCACCGTGGTGCTTTTTTTTTCATTTTCCCCTAGTTTTTTCAGTTTTTCTTTTTAAAAGAAGATCCTTGCTAAAAATCTGGATTAAAGTTAAGAACATGGTTTACACTAAAATCCGGCTCTGGATATCTCCACAAGAAGCATTTTATGGAAGATGGGCAACTACACAAGAGAAATGGATAACTTACAAAGATCTCGTAGAACTTTGTATAGAAATTTTTATTTTTGTATTTTAATTTTTGTATAGAACTTTGTATAGAAATGTTTCGAAATACATGCTATTTGTAAGTTGTTTGGCTGCCTCGATCCATATGGTGAGGCGGGATACAAATAAAATAAATAAAAAATAAAAAGAACAAAGTGAGTGTGGAAATATTCAGTTAATATCCAGGGAAAAATTAAAACAATGAGGGTTTAATCTTTCTTGGTTTCCATACTTACAGCTTCTTGAAAGATACAAAATTGATTCAAAACAAGGAGGATTCTCTTTAAAGAAAACTCCCAATGAGCTAGAAAAGATTGTCTTTAGCCACTCAAATAATCTTACTTCAAAATCTATACTGTTCTTTTGGATCGAAAGTTAGAGGATGAGACGGTTAAAGATACCATGATAACTTGGGCCGGTAATGTGGGTCACTCAGTACAACTGGATTATGGGGAAACATCATGGAAAATGACCAATAAATTTACTTTATCTCAAGATCTCAAAGAAAACTATCTGAAGGTGTTCTATAAATGGTACATGACACCCACAGAACCAAATAAAATCTATAAAATATATCAGAATAAATGCTGGAAATGGCAAGAGAGCAAAGGAACATTATATCATATGTGGTGGAGTTGCCATAAGCTTAAAAATTTTTGAGAACACATACACAAAACTCTAACACAGATTTTCAAAGTACGGATCCCATTTACTCCAGAAATATTTCTATTGAATATATTTAATGATCTAGAACCTTCATTTCTTAGGAAATATTGGAGAATTCTTCTTTATTTAGTTACTGCAGCAAGATTACTTTTAGCCAGGCTATGGAAGGATCAAAATACACCTACAATAGAATAATGGTTGATAAAAAAGATTGAAATGAAAGAAAAATTAGCAGATAACTTAACACAGGGCCTTTCTGCACTGCTTAACTATTGCACTATGATTCCACTTTAACCGCCATGGTTCTGTTTTATGGAATCATGGGTTTTGCGGTTTTAGGGAGGGATACTTAGCAGTCTCAGCCAGAGAGTTCCAGTACCTCCCAAGACTACAAATCCCAGGATTCCATAGGAGGCAGTCATGGTAGTTAAAGTGGAATCATAGTGCAATAGTTATATAGTGCAGAAAGGTCCACAGAGAATTAGAGGGCAAACTGATGAGAAGATTGCGAAAGACTGGGGCCCTGTAAACTCTTATTTTCTGAACCAGAGAGTAATATAATCTATCTTATCTACATAAAAGAAATAAGAAAAAAAATGACAAAAAGTAAACATCAAAGAAACAAATAAATATAATAAAAGTAAATATTTCTAATGTAAATTAAAAACTAGAGTTAGATTAATTTAGGAGAATAATGATAAGATGTAAGAATACAGTTAATTGACAAGATAAATGGAATGCTGGATCAATATATAAGAGGTAATTGATGACTAATAGAGGGTTCGTGTTATAAAACGAATAATAATATTTATTAGCTTTTACAAAAAAAAGCTAGGAAGAAATATTGTAAATATGTGAAATTGTTCTAATAAGATATTACCACTATATGTTGTATCACTAAAAGAAATAATAAATAAAAACAAATATGTACATCTTTTAGTGATACAACATATAGTGGTAATATCTTATTAGAACAATTTCACATATTTACAATATTTCTTCCTAGCTTTTTTTTTTTGTAACAGCTAATAAATATTATTATTCATTTTATAACACGAACACAAATTTTGGAAAATTAATAAAATTATTAAAAACGAAATGAAAGAAAAAGATCTGCTAACCAGTAGAATAAAAGGGAAGTTAGATAAAATAATGAGTCAATGGAGCCCAATTAAAGAATTCCTCAGACCTAAATGTGGTAAACTAATTATCAGAGTAAGCTATCACCGTAATTTACTTTAAAGTTGCTTTATAGTTGTTTTATTACAGTTAAAAGAGTGGAGTCACAAGGAGGAATTGGGGTATAGAGTGCAGAACCAATTTGATAGAACTCTAATTTTATAGGGAAGTGTCGTTCAAATCGACGGTTGCTCTTGTTTTCCTCATTGAGGGTTAGGAACAAATTTAAATTTACTATATTCTATATAATATTTTATTTATATTAAATAAATTATTTAATGGTATTGAGAAGAACAACAAAGCAAGATACCAAAAACATGGAATATGGCAAATCGGGTGGAAGATGTTGCAAAAGTGAGACAATGTTTTAATGTCTTTTTGTTTGCTCTGTTTTTGTTTCTTGTCAAGAATATTAGGTAATCAGCATAATTGGTATCATGAATTCTTGATTTTCTTCTGGATTTTTGATGAATAAAAAAAAAAGATGAAAAAAAAAAGGAAAACTATAGTGTGGGTGGATTTCTGGAGAATTTCTGTTGGATTCATGTTATATTTATTTATTTATGATTTGTTACATGAATAGTGTGTTTTGATATATGAACTTGACGGATTTTATTTATGCATGTTGTTCTTTTATTCACTACCTAAAGATATTGTATCTGATTTTAATACGGCACCTGAAGAAGGGCAAGCAATGTATAAACGGACCGAAACATATTGGGCTTTTTAAAAAATACAACTTGGACTATCTATAAGCACATGGAGCCTATTCTCCTTCTTTTTTGCTGATTCCTTACACATGCTTTCTGTTGGAAAATTCTAGCATTCTCTCTTCCCCTTCTTGTTCTAGGACAAATGGGGTTTAGCTAGCATAGGGTTAATTTTCCTCTGTATGTAAAAACCCTCTCGCCTCACTCCTAAGTCCCAACTGTTGCTCTGTGTTATTTAAAATGATTGACTATGGTATGCAGACCACGTGATCCTGGAGTCAGTCATTGGACCTCCATAGAAGACCACGGCCCTTTTCGCACCTTACCTCGTCGTAGCAGTGGGGAGCAGCCACTTGCGCGACCTGCTCACGACAGCCCTTCTTGCCTCCCGCATCGCCTTCCTTCTAGCACGACCGTTGCACGAGCACCCCGCCCCTTCCTTCCACAGTGCAGTCTGGGAGCTATAGGCTGCACGGGGGGAAGGAAGCGTGACCGCCCCTGCTCACCGAAGCACCGCACGGAGGTAAATGTGCAAGGGCGCCATGAGCATTGTGTGAGCGTGCAGTATTTTCGGCTTAAAGCCGAAAATCAAAAAATGCGCGCATGCCCCGCTTCAGCCTTGTGAGCGTCGCGTGAGTGGGAATGCGTCATATGGAGCGACGCTTCCACTCACGCAACGCTCAAGGGGCACTTACACACAAAAAAAGCATGAGAAAAGGGCCCACGTCTCTCTTTCCCCCTTTTTGCAGTCTTGCTTCTAGCACTTTCTCTCTGCTATGCTAACCTCTCCACCAAGAAGTTGGTGAGTTAAGAATGAAACCACTATCTTCTCTAATCCTTTTGCTAATTAGTTAGGATCTAGTTTCTCTAATGCATACGTAATTGTAAGGTTTATTAGTAAATCTTTTAAATTTGGAACCTGAAACTGCCTGCCTTGTTTTGCTTTCAAAGTCAGTCTCAGATCAGGGAAGCCACACAGAGATTGGAACTTTTTTTTTTTTTTACTGCAACTCTGCTAAAAGAAGGTGAATTCCTAACAGCTTTAGCTTTCATAGAATTTCCCCAAAGGGCTAACACCCTGGGAATCTCTAGCTTCCAACACTTTCTAGTACTTATTCCTGCTCCTGCAATGAGTTTTCAAAATCCGAGCAAGGCAGTTAATAAAATGGTCTCACGTGGGCCAGCATAGGGCCAGCATAAGGCAAAGTGGACTTGATGTTAGGTAGCAACATCCCCCTCCCCCTGCAAAAAAAAGTAATATTTCTAAACTCTGGAAACCACAATGGCCCTTTTCGCACCTTACCTCGTCGCGGCAGCAGGGAACGGTGCTCGCACGAGCAGCCACTCATGCGAGTTGCTCATGACAGCCCTTTTTGCCTCCTGCACCGCCTTCTTTCTAGCACGACCATCGCATGAGCACCCCTCCCCTTTCTTCTGCAGCACAGTTTGGGAGTTGTAGGCTGCGCGGGGGGAAGGAAGCACGACCGGGCCGCCTTGCCGACACACCGCACAGAGGTAAGTGTGCGAGGGCGCCGTGAGCATTGCGTGAGTGCGGGGCATTTTCGGCTTAAAGCCGAACATCAAAACATGCGTGCACCCCCCACTTTAGCCTCGTGAGTGTCATGTGAGGGGGAGTGCGTCATATGGAGCGACGCTCCCACTCGTGCGATGCTCAAGGGGTGCTCGCGCAAAAAAAAAAGCATGCAAAAAGGGCCAAAGTGAACCTTCTTGCCTCTGTTTTCAGCTATCCCCTTAAACCTGCCCAAACAGGGAATATTCCACTCGGAGGGAAGAGATTTACAAAATATGTTCCTTCCATTTCGGTTGAGTCCTATCAATGCCCCTTGTTGGAAGGAGTACTACTAAGGAGTAGGACTAAGGACTAAAAGGACTAAGGAGTACAAAAGGTCCCCCCTCCATGCACCAAGCTCAGGAGCCTCTCTTTAATGTTTAATCCCCTGTTTAATTTTTAAAATTTGATTTGGTCATTACCATAAACATTAAACAATATTTCCTGTTTAAATATGAATGGGCTGCATTATTTGATTGAAATGAGTGTTCAGATGGTTAATGTGTTTTATTGAAGCGATAGAATTTTACAGTTATTTTCCTTCCAGCTGCTGCTCTCTCAGAGAGCTGGTAGGACTGAGCTCCTAAGAGGACAAGGCACCATCTGAGGATATGATCTCGTCTGCCAAAGGGTGACCCTTGATGCGGAGACTCTGATCCATTTGGAAACAAAGCTGCAGAGCTGCAAAAGTTGCTGTGTTGTTGTTTTAGTAATAAGAGATCTGATGTCTTTAAGAAGCCTATGGTCATTTCCGCACGAGACTGTTATTTGATTCCACTTTCAACATCCTATGGAATCCTGGGGTTTGCAGTTTCGGGAGAGGCCGGCTGGCCCCTCCCGAAACTGCAAACCCCAGGATTCCATAGGATGTTGAAAGTGGAATCAAAGCGCTATAACAGTCTCGTGCGGAAATGGCCTCAGATAGACAGAGAAAAGCTGAGATTCTCCCTTACTGTAACTCCATGTTAGGAAAATGGATGCCTGTTTAATTTCTGCTGATTCAGTAGCCCATAAAAGGCACAGGAGCCCTACAAGGGAAAAATCTGGCAACAACAGTTGTAAGGGCTACTTGGTGGTTTGCATCTATAAGAGGTCTGTAACAGATACAAAAGAACGAGCTAGTGCTTTCATTCATTATATCCCCATGGAATGAAAATGGGCAGCTGTTTAACCTGTGCTGATTCTGTAGTCCTTAAAAGGCATGGAGCCCTGCTGGAGAAAAAGTTAGCAACAGTAGTTATAAGGGAGGGACAGTTACATCAGGAGAGACTGTTGCGGATTTCATATGCCAATAGCTGGTTAGGAGTCTTCTGTCGTCAAAATGGTGCCTTCTCAAGGAAACTCAGGAAGACTTTCAGAAGTAGAAAAATTATGTAGAGAAACACACACACAGAGAGAGAGAGACCCTAGGAAGGGGGTGGAACGTAGTTCAGTGAGGATGAGTATGGTCAGTGAGCCCAGGATGTTGGCTGAGATTAATGTGTCTGTGTCTCTTGTGCACAAAATGGAGTGTCCTAGAATAGAGTATGGCTGGAACCTTGAAGAGGAGCACACTTCTTTTTATTACACAACCCACTCATTGCAACTGAAAAACTTTTTGGAAGTAAACTAAACTCATACAGCATCAGCTAGATGCACGAATCAACACACACAGAAGCCTCCGTTATTTTGCTTTTAGAGGAACTGAAACACCGCCATAGAACCAGAACTTAGAAAACGTAGTTTTTAGGGCTGGGGATATAAATTTTCAAAAAAAATTTTTTTTTGCAGGGAATAACAGACAATTTTACTATCTTCTTTCTGCAAGATGGTTGCTGACCACTGTGCCGTTTCTGACAATTATTCACAATTTAAGACTTTGCAAAAAAGTGTGTGCTTTTTTTGTGCAGAAAACTGTATTTTCTGACCTGAAAACAACAATTCTGCACAGAAAACAAGTTTCCTGCATGGAAAACAGCATTTTTGTTACATAGAAATGTTATTTTTGGGACGTACCTCTCAGCACGTGTATGTCTGCAGCTGGATTATGCCTTGATTGTGCAACACATTGTGCCAAACAGCAAAATTGCACAACTGAACCTGTACCTGCATATGCAACCAAATGCACAGACAAATTAAAAGATATAATTATTCACTAAATTTCTCCTTGAAGGAAGTAACAAGTAATTTTAGCACTTTTCCTCCCACATCAGGAAAGTCTACCAAAAAAAAAAAAAAAAAAGTTGCTTTTGAAGCATATTCACAATTTGGGACTGTGTGCAAAATTCAAAATGAGGCTGTTTTGCAGTTTGCAGAAAGAACAGTTTTCTTTTCTGTGCTGAAAATAATAATACCATGTTGAAATATGATTTTCTGTGCAGAAAATGCTGCTTCCTGTGCAGAAAGGGTTGTCTTTTGTGCAAAACAACCACATACAAATTTCGTGCAGAACAAATCCTGAACTGCAAAGATTCTTCATCAGTCCAGGATTCTTCTTGTCAGTGTTTCTGGACACTTGAAAAACAGTGGGGTTTTTTGACAATTAATTTTTTTTTCAAATATTCTTGCCCTCTCCCCAACAAAGGCACATGCACACCATATATAACTTTCTCTGCCGCACAAATGCCTATGTGCTCATGGCTGCACAAAAACGTGGCAGGCACAACTCTCTCTCCACAAACTTGGGCTGAATGGGGATATTAGACACTGGACAAATGCATCCCCTGGTTTCTGGAAGGTATGGACGTGGAAGACACTCGCAGGATTTTGCCCAAGGATCTGAAGCTATGAGACAGCCACCTATGCTCCTTCTCTGCCTATCTCTTTCTTTCTCCCTCTCTCACATGTTAAAAGTGGGGGTGATTCAATCAAAATGACAAGCAGTTAAGTTCACAAGAAACAAAAGGAAGCATCTCTTCATGCCAAGTATAATTACTCTATAGAATTAATTGACACGGGCCACTGTGATGGCCTCTAGCCATAAGGGCTTATTTTTTAAGAAAGAAAGGAAGCAGTAGATAAATTCGAGGAAGATTGCTCTATCAATGGCTGTTCACCTTGTTAACTGGGAATAGGTGTGCAGATGCTATCATGCTTTGCTTGTGAGTACAAGGGTTTGAAACTATCAATTTATTTTGGCAGAGTTCTCTGTTCTCTCTACATGCTCAAAAATACTTGGAAGGTTCACAGATCGCACTGGATAGTCCTTCTTTCTTTCTTAAGAAAGAAAGAGAAACACCTTCTGCATACCTTTGATTTTTGGTGCCTCCTGAGACCTGTGTACTCAGAGCTTGGAAAAGTTACCCTTTTGGACTAAATCTCCAGTGTGGCTGATTGGAGGAATTTTGGAAAGATGTTGTGCAAAAATGACAATTTTTCCAAGCTCTGGTATGGCGCATTCTAACTTACTTGATTTTTTGAAATGCTTTGTAACTCACCTGAATCATTCTTGAAAGCAGAAGCAAGCAGCTAATTAAATAAGCAAGGCTCATACAGCAAGCAGACCTTAGAAAATTCCTTTTTGGACTACAGCTCCCAGAATCCTACAGCATGTCCAATGAGCTGGGACACAAAAACATAGCCTTCCAAAGCTCTGACAACAGATATGTGATAAAGATGATATTGCGGTGGTATCTCTGTTGGGCTTTCATCTAATGGAAGTGGAAGCCACCCAGGTGCCATTTTCTTCCTAGAAATTAAGCACTGCTTAATAATAAGAACCTCTTGGGGTCTTATGTAATTTCTTCTGTGTATGGATATTTTTGTCAGCTGTCCCTATTGAGTTCAAGGTTGCAGAAGTCTGCATGGCACATGCAATACCACTGTGCATGCACATGTGGCATGCATGAGGCTGCACATGTGAATACCCTTGCCAATGAGCATGCTCATGTACATTAATTTGTGCATTCAGATGTGCAAAATTGCCATTCAGCAAAAGGGGTGTACAGTCCAATTAATGCATAACATTACACATGGAGATTTATTCTATGCAAACCCAATGTAAGATCCTGTCTCCTAAATGTGTTCACACAATGGTTCCAGGAGCTACTTTTATCTTAGCAAAATATCAGATTGAGGATCCTACTTCATGACAGCATTGTGTAAATCTCCAGTCACATAGTTCAGTGGTGATCAAATAAAAAGTTGGTATCCACCCATTTGCCAACCGCATATCCGTGAATGTGCCTAATCTTTCCACAGTCCCAGTAAATCTAGGGCTACATTGAAGGCTCTGGGTAGTAACTATGCTACTAATTATGCTAATTATGAGAATGCAAAACTGCATTGGACACACACGCACGGGTCATCTCTTACACAACTGTGGACTGAATATGGACATTATGCTGTGGCCGAAAAAGAACAGGGTCATACTTAAGGAATCATGCACATGCCTAAAACACCAACAAGAAGCCAGCTTCAAAGTTGCATGAGGATGTTAAGTAAGCCTGATAAATCTTCAAAACTGTCTGCTTTATTTCAAGAGCAAGATTAATACGTGAGGGACATTCTCCCCCACTTCCAAAAAACCCAGTCTTGGTTTCATGAGAGTTTTAAATGTGCCGGATCCCTCACCCCAGCCCCCTTCTCTTCTCTGAGACTTTAACCAGAACGACATTCAAATTGTAACACTCAGCAGCCCACGCAGATCAATTATTATTGTTTTCTTTTCCGCCACGCCTGGTTACCATGTCATTTTGTATAATTTTTGATGGCAGGCACCTTGTGTGATAGCACCGGAGTATCTTTGAAATAATAATATAAATGCTTGATGAGGCAAAAGGGAGAGGAGGAATGGTGAAAGAAGGAAGGAGACAAACACGTATACACACCAGCACACATGCTCTCATATGTACTTGTACACACAATTAATTGGTCTGCCCAGAGAACACAGTCATGTGGCAGAAGAAATACATTTGACGCAGGCAGAAAGAGGCACAGCTCGGCCACATTGCCTGAAACGGTGTGGTGGAATGCAATTATTTGCCTACCCGCTGACACAGGCCAACATCAAGGGCTACAATTAGACAACTATTATTTCCTGAGCTGCGCAGAAAATTGCCAGTCATTTTGACAATCCATGGTTTATACTCAGAGGAGCGCTTGAACCTGTTGGCACTCATGATTGTGGAATGTGCTATACATACACACACAACACAATTGCAGTGGGTGAATCAGCTCCACATTTTGGCAAGCTTTAAATGAGCTGTCCAATATGCTGAACCTATTATGAGGATAGCTTTCAGCACTTTGGATAACTCCTTGAAAGCTTGGATTGAAACCAACACTGAATTCACCATCCCAATGTCAGGAATCTCTCCCTGCTGGGCTGCAACCAGCAAGAGAAGAGAGAGGTCAGGAACACTCGGGGAGTCCAAATATACCAAACACCAGGAAAACACAAGCTGAGCCAGGTCAAGGTCCGGTCCAAAGGTTCAGGAGGCAGAGATCCGTTCGGAGGGTTTCAGAGAGCAGGAGATACAAAGGTTGTGAGGGCTTGCTATTAATTTGTTGCAAGCAAGGAGCAGCCATGCCAGCAGGCTTAAATAGCCCCTGTGAGCCGGTGTTGCTTGTTATTGTTTCCTCAGCCTAGCCCAAGCAGCCTCCTTCTGAGCAGCCCGTTTCAGCCTTTTGCATGATTGAGGGCTGATGGGCACAGCTGACTTCAACTCAGCTGCATCACTGCTGGTTCCCTCTCCGTCCTGACCTGACTGGGGCAACTCAGTCTTTGTTTGACCTTCCAGTGCAGGGGATGTTTGCAGGTTGACTTGCTCACTCACTGGTCCAGCCCCCTGCACAATCAGCTGCTCCTCGATCACAACATCATTATCTATCACAGCCACTGACACTTGTCATTGTCCTGTGGTCCTTGCTGACCTTAGACAGCCCTTATTTTATGATTCCCCCTTCCTGATTATTCTCCCATCCTGTTTTGTCTTTGGAGAGGTCCAGGAGCGTGCTTATACATACACTCAGAGTGTATATAATTTTATTTGTTGATTTTATATCCTACCTTTCTCACAGGATGGGGTTAAAGGTGGTTTACAGAATTTAAGGCAAGATTAAGGCCATTTCTGCATGACATTGGTCTTCTGCATCATCGCACTGTAATCCCAGGTCCAGAAGGGAGTGTGTCAGCAACGTTCTGCTTTCTGGGTGGGTCTGCTACACTGACAGTGAGAGTTTTGAGGATGGTACCAGGAGACGTATCACAGCTGGGGATACATCTTCATATGCATGCTCTCAGTCTGTGACGAATATCCTACTGTCAACCATCAGCCTACTGGGACTCACATTATGGTATAGGGGTGGAAAGAATATTCAAAAATATTCCAAAAGTGGTCAAAAATGGTTTGTTTGCTTTTTGAGCATCAAGATACCTTGATGAGAAAAATCCTGGACTGATAATTACCTTCACGATTTGGAACTTGTTCTGCAGACAATTTTCATGCAGTTGTTTTGCACAGAAAACAGCATTTTCTGTGAAGGATCCTAAATTTCCTGCATGGAAAATGCCAAAACATTTTTTTTCTATCCAGAATTATGTGGACTCCCACAGGTTGTGGCATTGCAGCCCTTAGGATTTCCTATCATTGGCTGAGCTGGTTAGGGCTTCTGAGAGTTGTAGCTCAATATCATCAGAAGGGATGTAGGATCTCCAGCCGTTCTATGTGGATTTCAGAATAGTGTCCATTAAAAAAAAAAAAGCCTTTGAAACTGGGAAAAAATTCTCCAAACTAGAGCCACATAAAATGCATGGGTCTACCGTTAACCAAGGCTCAGAATAGTCTAGCAAGGCACTGCCAGCAAATGGGCATCTCACTTGGAGTGAATACCATCCTTTGATTACCAGTCCCTTCTCTTCAGCTCCTAGCAACTTCCTCAGAGCATGAGCATTCCATTTCATTTTTACAACCAAGACAAAGTTTAGGGGGAGGGGGAAGTATTTTTGGACTACAACCTCCAGATTTGTCCCAGTCATTCTGGTCATGCTGCCCCACACTGACCATGCTGGCTTGGGGATTTGGGGAACTGTAATTCAAAAAGTAAAGTTCCCAAACCATGGATGGAAAGGTGCTGGTTTTCTGTCTTTCAAAAATATTTCTAAGCCTTTTGGCATTGCTTCTTTCATGCCAGAAGGAATCTGACCATCTGCTAAACAGCTCAGTTTTCTTTCTGAGTTGTGACTTAATACTTCACAGTTCCCAGTGTTCGGAGAGTGGCCTTGAAAACATCCCATCACTGTCTGAGTGATGGAGATTCCAGGCTTGTCCTACTCCTGGCCTCATGTCCCTGTCATTCTCCAGTCATGTTCTGGAGGTGAAGGAGGGCAACGGGAGGTGAGACGGTGCCCTCCTTCATGACATGGACTCATCATTTCCTTATTTGTTGGGGGATGGCAGGCAATGGGTTTGTCACAGGAAGGCAGCCTTGACTGACGGAGACCAAAACAGAGGTGACCTAGAGGTGTGAGTTACTGTCCATGAACAACATGACACACTTCATCTTTCCTCCCAGATCCTTGTAGAGAGTGGTGGGGGCCGCAAGCTCTGTGAGGCAGAGACAGTTACACGAAAGCTAGGAAGACAATTCTTTTGCTGTACTGACTTTTTCCTTTGTGCTTAATCATTCAGGGGTGGGCTACATGCCAGAATTAAAAGAATTGATGATCACCCATGACGTAACAAGATCAGACACAAACTTGGGTAACGAGGGCCACTTTATTTAAATCGACCTATTTCAAGTTGTGTTGGCCTGGAAGGGAGCTATAAGCGGGGAGCAACTTGATTTGGGTCCAGCCGCAGAAGATATCACCACTTGACAATCTCCTTGGCCTTCCCATGGGTGAAACATCTCAGCCCCGAGGGCAATCCAAATTGCTTTGGTTGCTCCCTGGCCCAGTATAAATGGAAGGCCACCTGGAGGACTCCCACCTAAGCTGCAAAGCCTTACAATTGAGAGCCTGAGTCCCAGCTGAACATCAAGGGTAGCGCCTTCCCTGACCCCCAGGAATGCAGGGAGTTCCAGAGCCCTGCCCTACACCAAAAGGGTTTCCATAGGCAAACACTGAATTCTGATTGTCCCCCTCTACCTGCCAAATGAACACCTATTAAAGACACCACTCCAAGCCAATAGTCCTATGACATCAGCTACAATATGGGATAAGCAAAAAACTCCCCAGGTAAAAGAGGGAGAAAAAAATTCCTATCCAGTCCTGAAGTGACCAGATAAACTCACACTGAAGCGAGGGTGGGGTTAAGCAAACAATCCAGAATGATACATGCCAGAGTGGACTGATATAAAATAGTGCAAGCTCTGCCCTGGCATGCGTTGTGTTTCAGTGCTAAGCACCAATCACAGCTACACTCTGGATACCACCATGGAGACTACCAAAATTTTACTCTCCTCTGCACAGGTCCAGGTAAGTATTCTAACTCCATACATAGAAGGAGGATGGGGGGCTGGTGGCTTTCATTTTCAATGGGATAGTACATTTACTCTGGGTTTTAGTTTGAACTTTAATGGCATTACCCCAGCTTCTCAACCCACTACTTCCCATAAATTCAGACCTGTGTTAGGTTGAAGGTTGGGTAGCTCCATTAAAGTTTGGATTAAAATCCATCTTGGGTTTACCACCCTGCTGATATAGAAGTACACAGCTACCACTAGTGAGGCAAAGAATATTTGAAAATATTTTTAAAAATAATAAAAAACACCCATGTTTCTGAATATTGAGAAACTCTGATGAGAAGAATCCTGGATGACGAGAATTTTTGCAGTACAGGGCTTATTCTGTGCAAAATTTCCACTTGGTTGTTGTTGTTTTGTTTGCAGGAAAATTACACTTCCTGGGTAGAAAATAATATTTTAACATATATTAATTCTTGCACAAAACTTGGGGAATTGTTCTACATAATGCATCTTTCATGCACATGGCTGCATAAAAAACAATATTTTCTGTGCAGGAATTAATATCGTAATTAGAATTAATGTGGGCCAGTGAATCCAGCTTGAATTTTAATCTGAACTTTCAAGGAGCTATCCAATGTGCAAAACCATATTTCCCAAATAGGTTTAGCACCATGGGGAGCTATTTTAAAATACAGACTAAAATCCAATGTGGGTTCACTACCTTGCTGACATGGCTACCATTGCATTGTAGTGTGATGAACAACTGTCTTTGTAGGTTATCATATTGTTTATGGAAAAGGAGACATAAAATTATGAGCATATAGATCTATATGAGTATGCACAATGCTGCAGGGAGCACAGACCAAAGCAAGGATGGAGAGGGGTGGTGGTGGGGGGAGGGAACTCTTCTTTCCTACATCTTTCCTAAAAACATAGGATGGCTTCATACCATGATCATAGCATGATTTCATGGCTTCCTCTAAAGAAAGTCTGGGAATAGGAGTTCAGTGAGAGCTTTTCTCTTTTCCTGATACAGATCCCTTCAGAGGACTGGAAAGAGGGAGTGATTGTAATGCCACTCTGCATTTGTTTTCCCTTTTAATTTTTCCCCAAGCATAGATAATGGACAGCGGCAACATTAGTTAGAAGCCGCATTGTATTCTGCCTACAAGCTACATGGCTCTCTTCTTTTTTCTCTCACATTTAACAACCTTCACAAGGGAGACATTTGAATATAAGTGCCACTAGGAGACATTCATGAACATCTTCTTGTGGAAAGATGCCTCAGCTACCATCTTACATTCCCTAGGAGGACATCCCATGGTTCACAGAAGAAAGCTGATCTCCCTCTCCTCCTCCCTAGCTACAGAAAGAGTTTGCAAACAATCTTGTTGTGGATACAAAACTTGTCCTGCCCCATCTGTAAACATGCATGCTACTCCATTATCTACACTCTGACATCAGTAATTTCCAAAAGGGGAATTTCAGGATATTATCCAAGTGGGCTGAGGAAGGTTTTGCAACCACTAGTATTGAAATATTGACATTACTGCAAATGCAGCGGCAACTGCTGGCTTTCCTGTCAAGAGGGTAGGGTTTTACTCTGGAGTTTAAATGAACTGTCCAAGGTGCTGAACTCCATTTGGATAATAGAGTTCAGCACCTTGGATAGTTCATTTAAAGCCGATTTGTCACCCCACTGATGTGGAAGCCAGCAGCTGCAACTGCATTAACACATCCATGTTGTACCATTAAAGAACATTAGGACAAGATCCAACGTCATGCTTGCACTGAGTAAGTTTACACTCCTGAAATTACATGGTGGCTGTGCTGCAGCACCCTTCTACTGAATATTGATATTGTGGAACCGCTTGTGTATCTGCCAGTGTACTTGCTTATTGTCCCATTGTGCATTAGGGAATGCACACTCACTGTTGTAATCCCAGTGAGTTACGTTGTGCACTGAAGGCACTGACCAGTAGTTACACACCATGCAAGTATGAACAACTGTATCTGACGTGGTTACACTTGACAAAGCCTGCTTACAGATCCATGTTCTGAATATGTCCATTGCATAATGGCAAAAAAGGTACTACTGCATTTTATGGGAACTTACACATGTATATGACACCAATGGGATTTTGGCCTTGATTTGTTAACATTAAACCAGTCAGAGAAGATGTAGAATTAATGAGTTATATGAACTGTTAATAAATATGGTAGCCATTAAATCATGAAGTAAAATAAAATAAAGTAACTAAAAATGGCAAAGCCTTGCAATGAGCCCTCCCAAGGGAAGCAAAATATCAAAATAACATGAAGCGCTAATCAAAAATTCAACATAGTTGGCATGTAATTATTTAAAAAAATGAATTTCAAATTTGCTGTTGAAAAGTTTAATGAATGAGGAGCAATGCATTGATTTCCACAAATTTTCCCGAGGGTCTCAGATGGGCCACAAGAAAAAGAAAGCAGAAGTGAGTATCTCTCACCTTCCATTGTGCTGAAACAAATCTGACAAACTTCTGGGATGCATCTGCACTGCACAGTTATCTCAGTGTCATCCCAATTTGATTGTCATGTTTCTATAAATCTTGGGATTTATAGTTTGGTTCAGGAACTAAGGTTCTCTGTAGCCTGAGGCTAGAAGTCTCCAGAAGAGAATCCCAAAACTAGAAATCCCTGGGTTTCATAGAATGGATCCCTGATAGTTAAAGTGGTATCAAACTGCTTTTAGTGGTTTAGTGCGGTTATACCCCACAATTAGGCAATTCCCTTGCTTTGGATTTTGTCTCCTTTCCTTCACCATCATGTCTTTCTTTCCTCTACTGTTCTGCATTACTCTTTCCATTGCTGAAGTTCCTAGATACCCTCACAGGTTCTTAGAGCACCTGGACTTTTCGAACCCTCAACTCCAACATGCTAATTATAAAGGGAACGTAATAAGCTAAATGCCTTTCAGGCTGACGTGCGAGTCAGTCCCAGATATAGACAGCTGTTTATGAATTTCCTCTAAAAGTGTCTAGACATCTTTCAGCTTGTCTAATCCACAACTGTTTATCAATAGCTTATTAGATACTAGCAATCGGTCCGATTTATTTTGGCCTGTGGATTATGGGAGTATTGACCAAATGTCCAATGTTTGCCTTTCCAGATAATCTTTTCCTGTTCACTTTGAAGGGACATCAGCTTTTCCCCCTCCACCCTTGGCAACAATGTGATCTATAGCAGTGGGGGTATTCTGACTAGCTCAGAAAAGGATTGCCATAATAATTATGAGCATATGAAAGCATCTCCTGACTCAGGCCACCTAGCCTGATACTGTTTACCTGGGGTCCTTTCACACTACTGAATTATAGCAGTATGATTCCACTTTAACTGAAATGGCTGCATTATATGGAATCCTGGGACTTGGAGTTTGATGAGACACCAGTGCTCTCTCGTTGAGAATTCTAAAAACCCCTCCCTAAAGTACAAACCCCAGGGTTCCATAGGATGGAACAATGATGGCTAAAGTGGAATCGAAGTGCCATAAACTGGTGCAGTGTGACAGGTCCCTTGGGCTTTCTACTTTTTTCAAGGTCTGAGATGCTTTCAACTGAAGATGTTGAGGACTGAAGCTGAGACCTCCTACATTGCTCATGCTACATAACTGAGCTATATCTCTCCCTCTGCCCTCCAAAATCAGACACACAGAGACAAATGCAGCATTTGAAATCAGTGGGAAGGTAGAAACCAATTCCTTTCCTGTTTGTTTGTCCCTGGCATCTGCTAACCATACTCATACTGCACAAGACATAGGCCATTTCCACAGAACACTCTTATAGCATGATGATTCCACTTTCAACCTCCTACGGAATCGTGGGGTTTGCAGTTTCAGGAGGGGCCAGCCAGCCCCTCATGGAACTGCAAACCCCAGCATTCCATAGGAGGTTGAAAGTGGAATCCTTGCGCTATAAGAGTGTCCTGCGGAAATGTTCATAGAGGTTTCACAATAGCTAGAGGTAGACCTATTCTCCATCAGTTTGCTTGCCTGTTTAAAAAGTTATCGTAGGAAATAGAAAGGGTCACATCTTTTGGTGAGTGAACCCCATAAACTAAGCATCTGTTGCATGATTTTGCTTCACTGGAGCACATGGAATCCTTCATGGATCTGCCAGAATGCAAATCTTTGCAGGTATATTCCACTCCCTATCTATCTCCTTGGGCTTGCCACCTTCCTCCATGTCATGTATGGGCCCCCGGGGCCATTCTGTGGCCAGGGAAAGGCAGGAGTGACCAAGCAGCAGTCAGCTGTGCTTATACATCCACATACACAAAAGTGACACAGTCCCTTGGTATCATAATGATCTTGTATCTGATACTTTGGAAGGTCCAAGTTTACTCCTGCTTCTTCATGTCCTTGGGTACGGGAGCACAACTGGATGCTTCCTGGCCACTCTGGTCATGGTTATGAGACCAAGCAGCATGGAAGCAGGAGGCAGGGGCAGAAGAAAAATGTGGATTGAGGTTCTGTATGCACTCTACTCTGCATTGGTTAGGCCTCATTTGGAATCCTGTGTCCAGTTCTGGGCACCTCAATTCAAGAAGGATGTTGACAAGCTGGAACATGTCCAGAGGAGGGCGACCAAAATGGTGAAGGGTCTGGAAGCCATGCCCTAGGAGGAGGGGCTTAGGGAGCTGAGTATGTTTAGTCTGCAGAAGAGAAAGTTAAGAGGGAACGTGATAGCCATGTTTAAATATTTGAAGGGATGTCATATTGAGGAGGGAGCAGGCTTGTTCTCTGCCGTTCCAGAGACTAGGACAGGGAACAATGGATTCAAGCTGCAGGAAAGGAGATTCCACTTGAACCTCAGGAAGAAATTCCTAATGGTCAGAGCTATCCGACAATGGAATATGCTGCCTCAGAGTGTGGTGGAGTCTCCTTCTTTGGAGGTTTTTATGCAGAGGCTGGATGGCCATCTATTGGGCGTGCTTTGATGTGTGTTCCTGCATAGTAGGGGGTTGGACTCGATGGCCCCTGGGGTCTCTATGATTCTATGCTACCTCAACCTCTTCCCCAACCAGTCCAGGTGCCTTGGTGATTACTGAAGCCCCTGTCAGAGCTGCTGATGATGAGCAGAAGCTGTTGGTCCCTGTTGCTCAGGGTGGAGATGACAAACAGCAGCTGTTGGTCCCTGTGGCTCTGGCTGGAGATGAGTCCTGCAGCTCAAGAGCTCCTCCTGCTGCCATGGGCCAAGCAGGCTCGGATGTTCCTCTGCCTGCTCCTTTAGGGCAACAGGGATCCAGCTGGGATCCTGAGGATGCCCTGGAGCCTGCCGTCAATCAGCCCACAAGCAAGGTGGAGACTCAAGAGAGCTGAGCAAAAGGAGACTTCCTTGATTAAGTTCAAAAAGTGGTGACTGGCCACACCTGTGGCCGGGCTATATAACTGCCTGCCTGGAAGCCTACCTTTGCTTGTGGTAAACTTTCTACAAGTCCTCTTCTTGCTTGTTCCTTGCTCCCAGCACCTGGATCCTGATATCTTGGATTGATCTCTTGGCTCCTGACCCCTGGATTTTGGACTCTGACTATGGCTTTTGCTTGTTGCTCAGCCTGCCTACGAGTAATTGCTTGTTTTGACTCTTTCTGGTGGGACTCTGCTATCTCTCCCTCTCCCTTCTCTGGGTTGGCTCACCACCCGGGTCTCTGACCCTGACATGGGGTCTCTTCCAACTCTATGATTCTATGATTCCCTTTGCAATGGGCAACAAGAACTTAATTTGCAACTATGTGTCAGCAGAAGGATTTTGACCAC
Organism: Ctenosaura bakeri; assembly: GCA_948474755.1. Taxonomy (NCBI): domain Eukaryota; kingdom Metazoa; phylum Chordata; class Lepidosauria; order Squamata; family Iguanidae; genus Ctenosaura; species Ctenosaura bakeri. The sequence continues at coordinate 212,491 of CAOLHI010000001.1, forward strand.
AATCTACTGGAAAAATCCAGTGGTAAGAGAGGAGGCAGAAAGAATGAGTGCCTTTCTGCACTACCCTGTTATAGTGCTTTTATTCCATTTTCAACATCCTGTGGCATTCTGCATGCCCGAAGATTACATAGGATGTTGAAAGTGGAATAATAGCACTATAACAGTCTAGTGCAGAAAAGGCCCTAAGAGAGTGAGAATGTGTTACACACACACGCACATACACACACACACGCACACACACAGAGAACTTTTTTTCAGTCTCTTCACACTGGTCATAATTTTGTTTCTCTCTCACATCATTTTTATTTGCCATTTTCTGTACTTCTTCAGAGCTTTGCAAGCTCATTTCTGTGGCAGGATGAGGAAAAAACACACATTGTACATGCTTGTGTATATACCATGTGTGTATGCACATGCATGCACATGTTTGTGTATGCCTCTCTCTCTCTTTCTCTCATTCTGTGTATATAAATGGCATTTGGCTATATGCTGTTGTACTTTTTCAATATCTTTCCTTATCAGTCTTAATATTGACTTTGTCTTTTTCATTGCCGCTGACATTTTCAGCTCGCTTGCTACTCTGACCCTGAGACCTCTTTCTGGGATTAATCACTGCCAATTCAGATCCCATCAGTGTAAATGTGGAGGTAGGGATTTTGACCTCGCTGTGCATCCCTTTTACAATTATTTACAGTGAATCTCATTAGCCATTTCGCTGGCCATTCAGCCAAGCGGGAAACGACTGTTTTAGAGAGTTTTTAACTTTGTTTACCTTTTCTGAAATAATTTCTTGCTGTTTCCCCATTTGATTTATGTTGTTGTGTACTTTCAAGTTGTTCTGACTTACAGGGACCCTCAGGTGAACCTATCATGGGGTTTTCTGGGGCTGAGAGTGTTACTCCGTGGGAGAAACCCTATCCAGGGGTCTACAATTTTGATATTAAAATATGATTCAACATGCCTGAGAGGTCACCGGATGGACACATAGGCAGCAATGATTAAGAGACCGAAAGCCAGGTCAGGCCAGTAAAATCCCCAGTCATGTAGCCCCAGGAAACCTCAAGATATGTAAACCCACAATAAACAAAGGATCCTCAGGCCCTGAAAAGCTAACTTGAGGGGATTAATGTGTCTGCCCTAAGTTGAGCAAATATTCCATCAGGCGAGGACCATTTACATGAAGTCACACCACAAGCTAAGACAGCCGAAGATCCTGAGACTTTGGCAACACTTTGCAACCCCATCAAGCAAAGGAAATTACCATGGTGGAGCTTCATTAGTGCTCCAACACCCATTGTCCTCCTCGGGAAAGGATTAGTCCTCCAGCTACTTTCCCCCCTACAAATAGTCCCAGTTTTTGAGCAGTTCTTTGGATCACCCCCGGTCAACCCAGCAGACCGTTGCTCCATCCGTTGAGTGATCCCCTCAGCCCTCTCCATGCTGAGCCCCACTTCTCTGCGGTTTTCCCGGACCAAGGACTTCAGGACAAAGGTGCAGTATTACCCCAGCTACAACCCCTTCAATATTCCCCTATCCAGTTTCCCATCTTTTGCTTCTTAGTAGGTCTTGAGTGAGTGTGGGAGTGATTGCGTTGCTGCGTGAGACTTTCCTTCAATAAAATCATTTATTGGACATTTTTGTTTGGTTTTTGGCTTGGCCTGACCCCGTTAAAACTGGGTAAAAAGACACCACTAGGTTACCCTGCCTCTTACATTGCTATAGCTCGTGCCCTGCCTAGTTTCCATTCCCCATCACATGGAGCACACTGAGGTGTCCCCCAAGGGACCCCAGAAATCAGGGTAACAAGAGCATGTGACATGCCCAAGGTCACCCAACAGATTTTCTATGGAACTGAATCCTGGTTTCCAAAATTGTAGTCCAATGCTCAAACAACTATGCCATGCTGGCTCTGTCCATCCTACATAATCCTGAGCCTGCATAGCCTTGGTTCCATGCTAAATATCTCTCCATTTGGGAAACTGTTCAGTCACTCTTCAGATCAATGAAAAGGAAGCTATTTTTCACACAGAGCACATTGTTAATCAGTGGAACTCACTGCTGTAAGATTTTGTGACAGCTGCTAACTTGGCCAACTTTTTTTTAAAAAAGGATTATTTTGTGGAGGTTAGGACCATGAAAGGCTAGTAAAGATTACTAAGTATCATGCCAATATTATAAGAAGGATGCCTCTGTATTAGCTGTTGGGGAGCAGAAAGTGTAGTTCCATTTACGTCCTGCTTGTGAGCTTGAAATAGGCAATTAGTTGACCACTGTGTGAACAGAAGGCTGGATTAGATAGGCCTTTGGTCTGATCCAGCAGAGTTTTTCTAATGTTCTTATAGGTACTCTTATAGGCACTTCTTGTCCACTCATAGAACCACAGCATGGTTCATTCTCTTATTCCATGACTGTTACATGACTTCAAAGACCTTAGATAAGGCTCAAATCAATAGCACGGAGGTTGTAAAAAAACTCAGGTTTCAGGTACGGGCATCTGCTTTAGGGGCTATTCATGCAACACTCTTTGCAAAGAAAAGTTCTGCAGTGGGGTTGTGTGTAACTTAAATTTCAGCATGTGGAGTTGTCCATTGATCATGCTCTGTGGAATGGCAACATTGCCCAACTGAATGTTGAGCCCAACGCACAAACTCAGTGCACAACTGAATCCACACTCACATGTGCAATAGAGTTGCATATGCAACTCTCTGTCCTCAGTCTTGAACTGAATACAAACACTTCATATCAGTCAGAAACATCCAACCACTTCTGCAGAGGAAGCTAAGCATGTAAGAGACTAATAGGATTTCAACCTAGAATTCCTTAAACCACTTTTTGGTGCCGATTTAAAAGCCACGTCATACAATGAGTTCTAGTTTATGCCTCTGTCCGTTTATTTTCTTTCTGTCAACCCAGATATTGCATTTCTTTGATAAAGGAGCTTGGTCCTCATTGGTTCCAAAGGACAGCTAAAACATACGCTAGAAATTCCTCCAGTTCAATCCACAAGACTGAAATACATCTATATCTTTCTGGATCATGCCCCTCATAGTGCTGATTTTCACAGTGCACCTTGGCTTCTGAATTATTCTCTGATGGGTGTCAAAGTATATGGTGGTGCTCACTGAATGAACAACGAAACACCTTCAACCACACCAAGCTATTTTAAGCTTAGCTGGGAATTGTTAGGAAATGTATTTTATGCCAATTTATTCTCATTCTGTAGAAAGACATAACGTGAAACCCTGGGAACTTTGGGGTGGGCCTTCTGGTTTAATGCTAGAACACTTTTTTTTGGCATGCAAAAGGTTCTAGTTGATGATTTGAGATCAATTAAGACAGTAATAGAAGAAAACTGGATATAGATATTAAAGGAGTTGAATAGCTGGATAATTGTATATGGATATGATGAGAAATAGATCTGTATACTATAATAGGTAATACGTATACTATAATATGTAATTTAAAGAAGCCAGTCTACACTAGAGAATTTATGTTTATTGAGATCACGATAAGTTACTTAAATAGAGGTTCTATCAAGAGGTGAGGGGAAGTTATAAGAGAAATGGATAGATTGTATGATAACATGGTAAATAAGCTTGTTTTTTTTTTAATTTGAAAATATGACAATACAAGTATGTAATGTGAATAACAGTTGTTTTAATAAAAATATTATAAAGAGAAAAAAAAAGGTTCTAGTTGTGATCTCTGGTATCTCCAGACAGGGCCAGGACAGTCACTTATTTTAAAACAAAACAAAACTGGTGTGACTCAGTAGAAGATAGCTTCTTCTATCCAATGGAATGGTCCGATGGCTCTCAAATTTTGGTCCTAGTTTTTCTTAGACTTCAACTCCCAGAAGCTGTCAGAAGAAGGAGCAATGAGTGGGATTCTTGGAGCTGAAGTCCAGCAACCTGACTCTGGAACCCACTCAAATTTCCGACTTAGGATGTTCAAGCTCTTCCAGAAATCACTCAGTCCTGCTCAAAGGGTAATGTAATTTTCTAGGAAGCACACATTCCATTCTGTGTCTTTACAGAAGATAACGCATAGAATCATAGAATCATAGAAATGTAGAGTTGGAAGAAACCCCAGGGGCCATCCAGTCCAACCCCCTGCCATGCAGGAACGCCCTCAAAGCACTCCCGACAGATGGCCATCCAGCCTCTGCTTAAAAACCTCCAAGGAAGGAGACTCCACTACACTCCGAGGCAGCAGATTCCACTGCCGGACAGCCCTGACTGTCAGGAAGTTCTTCCTGAGGTTCAGGTGGAATCTCCTTTCCTGCAGCTGGAATCCATTGCTCCTTGTCCTGGTCTCAGGAGCAGCAGAAAACAAGCCCTCTCCCTCCTCTGCGTGGCATCCCTTCAAATGCTTCATAGATATTCATTTAAGGAAGAACCGCAAAAAGATGAACTGTCAATTTTCAAAGGTGACATGAAAGCTGCACTCAGAGGACTTGGGAGAAAAGAGATCACCAGAAACAGATGGCATATCAATCGAGCTGCTTCAGTCTACAGGGACAGAATCTACTCTTTTTCTTACTAAAATCCACCAACAAATTTGTTGTGCAGTGCAGGATCTTGGCCAATTATGTCTCCCCTACTTTATAGAAATTCCACTCGTTTTGTAATTTGGACTTATGCAGGCTGTTCTTATTTATTTTGCCATTATAAAGGCTGGTCTATTATTGTAATAAGGGCCCTTTCCGCATGTGGGAGGGGAAACGGGCGAAAACACCCCAAAAACGGAGCTTACCAGCAGCCGGGCAAGTCTGCGCCACGCGGAGCAGCGTGAGCTCGCTGCTCCACGGTCCTCCGGCATCCCAAGTGGCGGCTTCTGGTTGGTGGAGGCTCTCCACCAACCGGAGAAGCTCACCAGCCGGACGCCCGCCCCTGGCAGATCTTCAGGCACGCACTAGTGCGCGCCTGCAAATCTGCACCAGAATGTGGCGATGGAGCGACATGGAGTCGTGCACTCCATGCTTTTTAAAAACCTATTAAAACAGGTTTTTAAAAAGCACACTGCATGACCAGTTCTGGTCGCTCCTGCGTGGATTAAGGTGTGGAGCTACAAAAAGTGGTCCACGCCTGTCCACGTTATGGTGCAGAAGACCTCCGTTGGAGGTCGCTCTGCACCATTTTAAAATGCTAATGTGGAAATGGCCAAGGTTAGATATGCATATATGGCTGAAGGGGTGACTGGCCTTTTTCCAGGCACAATTCAAAGTGCTGGTTATGACCTATAAAGCCCTATCCGGCTAGGTCCAGGCTATGTGACAGGCCGTATCTCCCAATATGAGCCTGCCCAGCCCTTGAGATCTGCAGGAGAGGCCCCTCTCTCAGTCCTGCCACTTGATGCCCCTACACTTTGGAACTTCCTTTCTAGGGAGGCTAGAATGAATCCTTCCTTTCTGTCCTGCTACGATCAGCGAGGCTTTTAGAAGTGAAGACTTTTGAGAAAAGACTGTACGTGCTGTCTTGTTTTCAACTATCTAATATATAAAAGTCAAAGTCTGTAACTTTGTGAGATTATCTGTGTCAGTCGGGCAAGAAGACCTCATATGATTGGCTGCCTGTGAAGATTCTATGGAATCCTGGGATTAGTAGTTCAAGGAGGGGCCTTTAGAATTTTCAGCAAGAGAGGTCTTGGACCTGGCCTGTTGCTATGGAGATGAGGCCTAGCAGCAAGGAGGAGGGCATTGTATTCCCTCAGAAACTGAACCTCTGTATGTTAATAACTTTGAATACAGATTGGATTGGGGAATACGGGGAGAAGTTACAGGTACTGGAAAAGACCATTTGGGGAATTAGAGACACAGGATCTCAAATCTGTGTATTTCAGCCACATTTAATGCCTAAAGTAAGGTAAGGTAATTCCTAAAGTATTTCTAACAAGTGTTACCTATGAGAAAATAAAATCCTGGGCAACGCTGGGTAAGTATGCTAGTACTGTATAACTTTTAAAATAATTTTTTAGAGAGTATGTTTTTAACATGGTTAATAGTTTAATTCAGTTTTAATGGCAACTATTTGTATGTTTTTAACTGTCATCTTTTTACTATGTAGGCTTTCTTGAGTTCCAGTCTTGTGAAAAAGGCAGACAATAAATAAAATTAACAACAGCAGCAGCAGAAGCAGCAACAACTTTGGGGAGCAAGGGTTGGAAGGATTCCTTCAAAGGCCACATCCAGCTGATTCCCAGCCCTGCCACAGATGTTGTTCCTTCTTGCATCTCGCATTCTCTGCCACTTTATTCCAGATTGCTTCTCATTTAGAGGCCTTCTGTCACTCATACAGAGCTTCATTGCTGAGGAGTGCAAACCGTTTCTATTATATAAACAGAAATGTTGCATTTACGATTCCTGACGGAGTCCTTTTCCTCTTATGCGCTCGGTTCTCCCTTTCCTGCAACATTTGCGGCATTACAGCTAATGGAATTTGTGAGGACGACTTGTAATTCTCCAAAACTGCCGCGCATGGTCATTTTAGCGGGAGCCACGTGAATTATGCAATAGCCCATCGCCTTAATTAAAACAAATTGCATTTACTGTATCAGCCCCTTGCATAAATCACTCCCCAAGGCCCCCTGATGAAGCTCCTGCCTCGTGTGCTCTTGAGGGATGTTGACAGCACACTATGTTGCAAAAAACATGGGGAGCATTAAAGGAGAATCACACACACACACACCTTTCCTCCGACTGGCCAATCTTGACGTCTTCTGCCTGTGACAAGGAAATGAATAGATAAATAACCCCGGTCCTGTCGCAGCCATGCAGAAAGGAATGACCTCCCGGCTTCCTCTAGCGCACAGGATTTGGCAGCAAGAGATGCGTCTAAGTCGCCCACCGAGCCATGAAGCGTTGTAGTCTCCAGCTATGGCGGTAATAAAGCACCAAGAAGAAAATACGGGGAGTTATTTTTTAAAAAAACGTTAAAGTAGGAACCCAAAAGGGATTTCTCACACCCTGCAATATCATTAGACTGGGCAACAAGACAACTAGCTTTTTCATTCCATTCTTGTCAATCCTCTCTAATGAGGGAAATAACTATGGGGTAGTCACAACTCTTTGTGTTAAAAAAAAAAGACTGGAAGTCGGGCTTTGCCAGCTGGAGGAAGAGGTAACCAGAGGTATTTTTTTTTTTAAAAAAAGAAGCACAGCCTTCAGAAGAAGTTCCAAGTTCTATTCATAACAACACGACATCAGTTTAGTTGCCAATAACTTTGCCCAATTGATTTCCGCAGCACGCGCAGCCTTGATCTAATGCATCGGACGCAACTCCTACTGAGTTCATCGCAGGGATGGATGAATTTCCGTTAGTTTTAGTTTCTATCAGTTTCATCTTCTTCTTCTCCTAGATTCATTCTGTGCCATTCTGTTCCTGTTTGTGATTTATTTAGAAATTCATCCGAGAATTCACACATGTGTGTCTCTGAATACGCTCATTTTTTGTGCCAAATTTTGTCTAGCATCTATATATTTTTCCAGCCTAGAGGTGTAAAATTTCCAGAACTTTTGAAGCGGGGATGGGAATAGGCTAGCTTTTTTTAAAAAAAGATAATTGGGGAGATAAAAAGGGCAATATTAACATATTTTGCAGATTGAAAGTTGCTTTGTTACTTTAGGAACATCAATGCATTATATGTACATTGGTTTGGGATTAAATTGCCCTATTTGATATGTTAAAGGTACAGTTGATTCTAAATATGAGCCAGTATTCTGTATCAGCTACTCGGCCCAACACCAGAAATCTGATGAAAACATCATTCGTCTGTCTTCTGGTTGCTGGCAGAATGGATTTCATTTTCCTCACACAGCTGATACCCCATAAAGTAGGCAAGTTATGATTGTGACAACAGGGTCACAATTGTGACTAAGTAACAACTGTGAATGCAAAACAGTTGCAGATGAGTAAATTCAATAACTCTTCTGTAGTCATGATCCCTGCCTAGTCACGTTTGCAGCACTGTTGGCATGATTTGGATATTCAAAGGGTGGTCATACGGAGGGTGGAGCAAGTTTGGTTTCTGCTGCTCCAGACACTAGGACATGGAGCAATGGCCTCAAACAAGAGGAAAAGGAATTCCACCTAAATATTAGGAAGAACCTCCCGATGGTAAGAGCAGTTTGACAGTGGAATACACTGCTGCCTCAGAGTGTGGTGGAGTCTCCTTCTTCAGAGTTTTTAAACAGAGCCTGGATGGCCATCTGTTGGGAGTGCTTTGATTGGGTGTTCCTGCATGGCAGAAGGGGGTTGGACTGGATGGCCCTTGGAGTCTCTTCCAATCTAATGATTCTGTAATCATAACTACTCTGCCCCAGCCTACCTTACAGGGCATCAGCTGCCTGAGGAGAAAGAGGTCCAAGCTACCCATGGCTGGACCATGAGTGAATGATGTTTCCATCAGGTTTTGGTGGGTGGTGGTCGTCTAGGAAAGGTTTGGAAGTAAGTAGCTGATATTGACTACTAGACAACATTAGTAAAACAATAAAAAATATTTTGCGCCTGCTAGTTCTCCATAATATCAAGCCGACACTGTGTACATTATGTACTCATGCCCATAAAAAGAAATGAGAGAAAAACAAACAAACAAGCAAACAAATCAGGAATTGTAATGACTTAATACTGTACATAGTCTTAAATTCTTTCTCTGTGTGCAATATTAAGTCATTACAGTTCTTGATTTCACAATGATTTGGGGGCAAGGGAGACATGAACACCTTCTTTTAAACATTTGATCAACCTAGTTTTCTCCTGTAAAATAGTCCTGTTTTTTCCATCTAGGTCTTCACATCTCTATTCAAACTATTTAATACAATGCTATTTTTTTATTATATTTCTCCACTTAGAGACAATTTTTTGTAGACACTGTCCTGCAATATACACATTTACTAAACACTTTTCAAACAGAGAGTTGCACTATAAAATTCAAAGAAGAGCAGATATTGAACGACAATTATGTTTCAGTCTACATATTGGTTGAAGAATTTGACTGAGGTCCACTGACCTGATCTAGAACCTGATCTAGAACCCATAAGTCCACTGAGTCCAAGCCCCTGAAACCTGTATCCTTGGAGACAGCATCATTTGGGTGAGGCTCTTCTGAGGAACTAGAACCCTTCCAACCAGGGGTCTTACTCTCCTTTGTGCCTGATCTCCACTGCAGACATTGAACAAAGCAGAGTTGATTGAGACGTGATGGGCACTGGGCTGTGAACCAGAGGTCTACCCCTTTAGGACTCAACATTCTTCTGTATCCATGGATAGTGTCCTTGGATCCCTGGCCAAGGAGCAGCAAATGGACTCTGTTGAGCTGCAGAGTTAGGGCTAAATCCTACTGTTAGTCCTGACTAGAGTAGGGCGAAGGAATCAACTGGATTTATCTCCATGTTGACAGAGTGGCTCAACACATGGTCAATGCATCAACTCTAACTGGGGCCAACCACATCAGGATTCAGGCCCTTATTGGAGCTAGTTGTCTGCTTGGAACTACGTGTGCATTCGCACTACATAACTGCAGTAGCTTGATGTTGCAGAATCCTGAGATTTGTAGTTTGGTGAAGGCAAGGCCTTCTCTGCTTCAGTTCAGGGAAGTGAACTACAAATGTCTGGGACACACACTAGGAGGAAGAAAGTAGGCAAGACAATCACCTACCCCAGCACTAAGCAACCTCACCTCCACCAAGGTGCTATCTCAGGAGGATGGAAATGGTGGAGGAGGCACTACTGCTGCACTGCCTCTCTGCATCTACCAGCTGAGATTGCCATCTCACTCTGCTTAACGGGACGGCCTAGTAACTATCATGAATGGTCTTCAGCAGGATATACTACATTCTGAGTGCATCCACATTTACAGTTCCAGCAGTTTGATACCACTTTAATTGCCATGGCTGCATTCCATGGAATCCTGGAATTTGTAGTTTGGTGATATACTTTGAATTCATTGCTGTCATTTGGGGATGTGGACTAGACTTCTATAGAAGAAAATTCTGAGTCCCTCGCTATTCTACAAACAATGGAGGCCATGAGAACATGACTAATTAAGGTGTTGGTTCTGCCTCTTAAGCACTTGTTGATGCATAGGACAAAACAACATCACAACCTGTAATGTATTGAGGGACTGGCTGGTACAGCTGCTCTGTTCTTGTGGCAGCTGTACATTTTGTGTAACATCTAGTTGGGCCATGTGAGACCATCTGTAACTGATGTTAACCAAAAGCTTATAATGGTATGACACTGGAACTTTGCAATGTGACGCACGGTGGGTAGCTGAGGCATATGTCTCAGAGCTCATGAGAGACTCCACCCCAAACTGCATAGCTTTCTGCTCTGTCCAATTTGTCTGTCTCTCCTTCAAGATCCTACCTTCCTGATTGGAGCCACGTTGGGGACAGATTGCAGCAGCTGGTTTCACACTTTATGCTAAAAATACTCCAGAGTGGCGTGAAAGCTGAGATCACTGGCTCTTCCAGGAAGGCAGCCTGGAGTAGTTGTTCATGCTGGAACTGGCCCAATGAAAGAGAGTTAACTCCCTTATAGCCCCCCAAAGTGCCACTGTCTCTGTAATGGCCATGAGCAAATGTTCGCACACCACAGTCCATCCTGCCAGGCTGGAGAATGAAACTGTTACCTTGAATAATTGAAAGCTGCAATCAATGGAGCCAGGAGCAGCCATTGGTCACAATCATTGGAGAAGGAAGAGCAAGAGAATAGCCATTTTGGAAGGAAAGAGGGCATTGACAGTCAAGTGGCTTATCTTTTCCAGGGCTGATGAGAGGTGTGAGAAACCAGACCAAATTACTGAGAGGTATGGCCTGGAAGAAGGCTGAGGACCTGTGTCACATAGGTAGTTGTCTCTCTCAGTAGTGTCCTCATTTGCTGGGGGAATTTGACTGAATGGTGAACTTCAAAGAAAATAATAAGAATGGTGATGATTCATAACATTTTCAAGATATTTAGCTGATCCTCCCTTTCTGCAAAAGAGAGCAGGATTAAGGCCCCAAGGGAAGGAAAGGAAGCTGTACATGAGAAAAGGGACACAGTCGCACCAGCCAGTGGTAAGAAAACTGCAGTGAACACACAGCATTGAAAGAAACTACAGGCTGAAAAAACTCCAAGACCTCCAACAATGGTGACAGGTTCTGGAGACCATCAACCCATGGTGGCCCCAGCTGCCCAGAACAGTTCCATCTGCACCGTTCTCTTAATTCTCCACCAATTTCTCTGCCTTCTAGAGCAGCTCCCAAACATTTATTAGCTAGCCTTGCTGGCATCTGAGTGGGAAGTTTTTACTTATTTATTCACTTTGGCAGACAGCCTGTTAAGTGGTTATGATGTCATAAACTAGGCTTATGACCTCGTCACTGTTTGGTATTCACCATTATGATTGTAACTCTATTGGCACGAGAGCAAATGCCTCCACTAACCCATCATAAAATCCAGGAAGCTGTCCTGAGTGATGGGGTCCTTTGGCACTTTAAGCAGGATGGTGCATTGCACCTCCTCCTGCCAGTGAGCTACAGGAGTTGAGACAGGACCCTTCGGGAGTCCCTGCTTCCACTTGACGCCTTGGCAGAAGTGGGTTAGATGTGTCCTTCTTCAGCACCCTCCTCGCCAGCACCGCAGAGCTCCTGTATTTCAAGTTGGGTTTGGGGAGTCAGAACAGGAGAAGGAGCATAGCCATGACAGCATAGCTGCAAGTTCAATGCAGGCTCCCACCCCATTTATTTTATATCTCACCTGTTTCCCAGCACAGGAGTCAAAGCAACTTATAGCAAATTAAAGGAAAGTACAGCTTAAAAAATATTTAAACAAAAGTTAAAAAAACACACAATTCTATTAAAAACACAAAACAAGTTTAGTAATATGTTTAAAACCTAATTTTAAAGAAAGATATAAGCACAGTGCACCTAACTGAAAGCTCCTTCCTCCCCATGAATTAAGAGCCAAGGCCTCGATAAAAATATCTGGAGAGAGCAGAAGGGGGGGGGGCAAACTGGACCTCCAGTGGAAGGGAGCCCTACAACCTGAGAGGAGATGCCAAGGGTGCTTTCTCTCATGTCGTCCCCAAACATGCCTGTAATGGAACTGGGACTGAGAGAAAGCTATCCTCTGGAGAACATAAAACTCAGGCAGGCTCATACGGGGGGATATGATCATGTGACACTGGAAAATAGCCTCCAATATGGATCAAAATCAGATATGTGGCAGGGTGCTGGTTGTGGGTGGAAGTGACTGCATCTTCCTCCCATAAAGCCTCAAAGAACCTTGAGGGAATTCTCAAACCCTGAGAAAAATTGACTCAGGCGTAAACCCATTCCAGGTAACTCTGTTCTTTTTTTTTCTAACTAAGCCCTAGGAAGGCTAATACCAGCTCCTTCTCATCCAAAATGGTCTGTTCTCAATGTCAGTAACCCTCCAAGTGTCTTTCTGAGGCCTTTCCCTTTGACTGCTATCTTGTTCCTTCAAGTGGAAGGACTGAAGGCTGAATCTGGGGGACTTCTCCATGCAGAACATGGTCTCTACCACTGCCACTCATAAGTCGTAAGGTCTTCTGCTCAATCACATCTAGGGCGTTCTTAGCCATCAAATCTATCTGTACCATTTTTTGAGACAGAAAAGAGAACTGGAACCAGGATTTGCAAAACATAAGAACCAATTGTGAAGTGAACTTTCTTCACAATTGTGTCCTTACTTTTTGCAAATCCTGGTTCCAGTTCTCTATCGCTTGTTCTGATTATGTGTGATAGTGGGACCCTAGGCATGTCAATTCAGAACTAAGTTCCAATGCACTCATTTGGGCTTGCTTCTAGGAAAGAAAAAAGCAAGCCTGCACCATTAGAGCTTCAGTTACATAACTTATCATGTAAAATCTTTACTATAACTGGCTGAGATCCTGCATCATTTCAACATAGCTTAAATATCTACCAGCAGAGTTATTTTACACAACCCCTATGCTGAATACCAAGGTAGTGCAGCCTATGTGGATCAGTGCTCAACATATGTGGCTAACAACCCACTGTGTGATTGTAATGCACAGTGTGCAAAGATAATGCGTAGAAGAAATACACCTTCACTCTCTACTTTGCATGCTCTAATGTGCTATAGTCCACAACTCCACTTAACAGTGGTATCGGCTGCATATGACTGTTGCACATCGCATAGCAAAGCTTACAACAGTTAATGTCCCTAACAAGATCCTGGCCACCATCTCACAAACTTACTCATTATATATCAAGATCTATAAATAATATAGAGCAATGTGATCATCGTCATGCTTATCATCATATTCGTTGTTTCCTCCTCTTCCTCCTCTTCACTACTTGTCTATTGATCTTGTATTGCTGTGAAGTCTGAAAGCGATAATGCGTAGTGGGGGGAAAAAAGGAAGGGAAACTAGACACATCAAGGATCTATGAAGGCTTCAGTGACAGTATTTCTTGGGCAATCTTGGTGAAAACAGAAGAAGCCCAATTCTGGAGAAGGAACCATTTTTGGAGGACCTATTTGAGGAGGCATCAGGAAGGGCTCCTTGCACTGTTGTCACTCATGGGAGTTACTTTGGCAAAAGGCACATTGGGGCATCCTATTCGTTAATGAAATAAGGCAAATTAATAAATCAATTGTTGGCATGCATAAGACTAACTGGTTTATATGGGAAAAGTACCTCTCATACAGGGTGGAAGCAAGGCACAAAGCAAGCTTAGGGTTCATAGGGCCTGGAAAACATTTCGTTTGAAGAGTGGCTTAGGAAGCTAGGGATGTTTAGCCTGGAGAAGGGAAGGTTAACAGGGAATATGATAACCATATTCAAAGATTTGAAGGGATGTCCCATGGAGGATGTAGCAAATTTGTTTTATTCTGCTGCAGAAATTAGGACACGGAGCAATGGCTTCAAACTTCAGGAAAAGATATTCCACTTAAACATTAGGAAGAACTCTCTGATGGTAGGAACAGTCTGACAGTGGAATACACTGCCTGGGATTCTGGAGGAGTCTCCTTCTTTAGATACTTTTAAACAGAGGCTGGATGACCATCTGTTGGGAATGCTTTGATTGTGCATTTCTGGAAGGACTGGTTGGCCCTTGGGGTCTCCTCCAACTCTATGCTTCTGTGACTCTAAGAAGGGAGGAAAAGATATTTGACTTGTTTGCATCTCATTCTTGGGAAAGTTGAAAATACAGGGAATATTATTAAGGATGTAAAGAATATTCTCCTCACGTGTTTCACCTTGCTGGAAAAAAAGAAAGAGCCAACCACCGAGAGGTTTCTCATCTCTGGCATGAGATCAAAGTGGCGAGCACTTCCTCCTAACATTTCACCTAAGCAGCCTGCGTGTGATACTAGAGCTTTCTGTCTACCACAAACACTTCCCTAAACAAAGCACAGAGAGAGAGGAAGCACAGAAGGGCAGGATTTTTGATCAAAAAGAGACAAACATCCCACTTGGTGCTTATTCTCTCCATTGCAATACCTGGATCCTGTAGACTGCAAAGAGCATTTATGTATACTTTCATTCCTTAGATTTTTGAAATAATTGTCTTTAGTGGTTGTGGAATATTTTTTTTTAAAATGAAACACGTTCGTCAAAATATTTCAAAAATATTTAAATCCTTATTTATTTAATCCTCAAATATTTAAATGCAGAATCCTATATCACCTTTTACTTAATGTAGCTTTATGTCTGCTTAGCTAAGTAGCAGAGGTGCTAAGAAATCCTGGTGGCACAGTGGTTAAATGCCAATACTGCAAGCCACAAGGTTGTGAGTTCGATCCTGCCAGGCTCCCAGGTTGACTCAGCATTCCATCCTTTCACAGGTCGGTAAAATGAGTACCCAGCTTGTTGGGGGCATGTATAGAAATGTTTCGAAATACATGCTATTTAAGTTGTTCGCCGCCTCGATCCATATGGAGAGGCGGGATACAAATAAATAATAAATAAAAAATAAATAAAAAAAGTTTGGTAAATTGTGAAGATGCACATGGAGCACTAGCAATAGTGTGCAGTGTGCATGAAGACCAATGCCCATCAGTGCGCAGCACATATCAGGTATAATCCAGCTCTCCTACATAGTAATATAACAACAGCGGCTTGCTGGATACAGACTTTGCAAATCTGCCCAGTTGTAGTTTCCACTTCTGTAAATCCACTTACGGAGATTCCACAACAGCATAGGATGGCTGATCTTAAGGGATAGCCAGTCCTGACAAAATCTGGAGTTCAATGCCTTTCCCAAAGATAGATTGATGTACTCTAAACAGAGCATAAACATTCTATCTTTAGTACGGGGAAGCTATTCATCATAATGGTCTCTGTGCATATATAGATGTAGGCAAGTAAAAGACATAGAAGATATTCTTTCTCACAATTGGAGCTGGGCTTCAACCCCCCCCCCAAAAAAAGGTCCATTATAGTGAATCGAATTTACCAGAGGCTCTTTCACACTGAACAATTGTAGTGATTACACTATTGTAGTGATTACACCAGAACTTTCCAAACTTTTCATGTTGGTGACGCACTTTTTTTAGACATGCATCATTTCCTGACACAGTAATTTCAGGTTTACTAGGAAACCGGAGGTTAAACTAACCCCTTATAAGAGATGCAGACACATACATAAATTATAATAACAAAATGTGTGGGGACACAACATATCTCATGAAAACCTTTCATGTATTTTTAAAAATATATGATTTATAAATAATAACATACATTTCCAAGATTGTAGGCAACACATCTACACACTTCGGGTGACATACTAACATGTCACGGCATACCATTTGGAAAGCCCTGGATTACGCTATGATTACACTTTAACTTCCATGGCAGCAACAAGGCACTGAGCTGCTTTAAAATACTGTAATGCATAACAACCCCAAATAACCCTTTAAACACCATTATGAATAACAAGAACAAATTGCTTTTAAAAAGTAATTTTAGACATTCTCCTTTAGGAGAAGACAAGGTCTACTGGATTGAAGTTACAGGAGAGTTGGTTTTGGCAGAACATTAGAGGGAACTTCTTGATGGTGAGAAGGGTTCATCAGTGGAACCGATTACCTAGAGGAGGTGGAGTCGTCTTTTCTGGATGCCATCAAAAAGAGGATGGACAGCTACATGTTGGGGATGCTCTAGCTGGAAATCACGCATTAAGCACAGTCTGGACTCAGCAGCCTATGAGGGTTCTTCCAGCTCTATGGTTGCATGATTCTTTAGCATGATGAGCCGTCAGAGGAATGATTCCTGTTACATCTGAAACACCTGAGACAACCCCACACATGATTGACCAACGTGGAAAATGTGGCCTGTGCTCATAACATTCTCTGTGGAACTGAACTCCAGTTGGTCATTCAACAGTCTGCCCACCAGATTTACTACTGAGCCACTGCAGCCTCTTTTTATGGTCATTCCATGGCTGGTAGAAAGAGAAAGGAAATTGGAGAAGCATTTGGCTATGTCACTAGGCACAGAATGATTAACTAGTCCTCTGAGATCATCTGGGGTCCTCTGGAGATCTCAGGAGATGATGTAATCAATCTATGTCTGGCTATCTGGACACAATGGGATACTTCTCCAATTTTCCCCTACTCTCTGTCAGCTGCAAAATGGCTGTGTGTGTGTGTGTGAGAGAGAGAGAGAGAGAGAGAGACAGGCTGTTGTAGATCAATGGTTAGTTGGAGGGTTGATCATTGAAGGGGATGTCATGATCATATGCAGCTATAAGATGGAACTAATGTCTGTGTATGCCACTAACAGAACAGCAGCCAATTCCATGATGATGCTGTTGATGATGCTGATGATGGATGATGGCAGGACATTGCTCAGCGGCTTGCCTTAGTTAGAGAATAGGCATGGGGACAATTTCTGTTCAGATGGTCTACGAAGATCTACCTATGGAACCAGTGGTTTGGCTCACCTAACCACATGGAAAGAAGCAATCCAAATACTGGATCAACATCCTGGCACTGATCTCATGGTTTTGTCCTATACTTAATGGATTTCATGCACACTGGATGCATTTGGATGGGATGTGCCTCAAGATTGTATGGGACTTCCAAGCACATTCCAAGAATCGCTCCCTGGTTATAGGCTGCCACTGGGCAACACATTGCTTCCCCAAAGAAATGACAGATTCACAGAGGTCATTGTGATGATGAGGATGCTGACACTGGCAAGGCGGGGGCCCATAAATAAGATCTACATCTCCCCTCCTCACTACCCTCCATTGGCAAACCATGACAGAAACACAGATGTCCATGTCATTTCCTCCCCTGTTGATCACAGAATGTGACAAGGCTGCTCAAGGGTGGCAGCTGATTTGCATTCCTGAGATGAATAAGGTGACAGTTTTCAGGCAGCATGGTGGCAGAAGCAAAAGTCTGTGGCTCTTGAGAGGGGAGACATACAAACACAAAAGAGAACAAACATGACAACCTCTTACTGGGGCCAAGAGGTAAACAGAGGGGGTGAAGGGGCTGGAAATGACTCCTTCATTGACGTGTGTGGAAGACAAGACTTTGAAGACCACATTGGGCTATTTCTTGGTTGGCCCAGGAAGACAGATTCCATTATCTGTCCTGTCGGTGAATGTGATGGGCAGGGGAAGTTATGAGATGAGCAGGAAAGAGGAATTCCACTTAATTTTGTCTGCCTCACTTGTCTTCCATCCAGCCTTGTCACATTTCCTCTCTTTCTCTAGACCTGTGGGAAGTATGTGACAAACACACATATTACTCCCCCAACCATGTGCAATGCAGAACACTCTTCTCTGTCAAACACCCTCAGAGACCCAGAGATCTGTCAATTAAGAAGACTCCCAGGAGAATCACAGGTGGCGACTCTGCCGGGAATTTCATTAAAAAAGCTGATATGTGCAAGGCGGTCAAGCAGATCTTCCCAGAGGCCCTGCACACTCCAATATTTAGTAACAGAGACTCTTGCAATATTTGTTTAACTCAAAAGAGAGCTCCCAAAAAATCAAAATAAAATAATGTTTAACTCAAGCATCAACTCATGATACTTTTATTTCTCTGTTTGTTCTATGCTTGGATTTCTGGCCTTGCTCACAGCAGATGACAACAGTAAGAAAAAGTCAAAATACTTAACTGGTTCAGTCCCTCACTCATCCCTTGGTACAAAATGGAAGCTCAGATCAAAAGATTAGTCATGGTGTCCACAAAAAAACTCAGAAAAGAGGAATTCCAAAGTTTGGCACCTGCCTGCAGGACTGCCTTTCTCACCTTGTATTAAGCAGTTACTCTCAAAGATTGTACTAATAGTGGGAGATGCTTGTTGAATCAAGAGTAGGGACTGCTTTTGATGGTTGGTGGTTGCAAGCTGGTGAAAAAATGCAATTTGCTTAAAATCCCACCCACTCATTTTTTTTTTTAAGAACAGCTGATGTGACTGCTCTTTAGTAGTGGGATGCTCCATGCATGTGTGTGTGCATGCACACAAACACATGGGCACATTCCTTCTGTCTGTCCATTCCTTGCCAAAGAAGGAGGAGGAGGAGGAGGAGAAGATGGTGATGATTCCTTTAGCAATCCCATTTACATTTAGTAGCCCTTCTTCACTAGTAGACAGGGAACTATGAACATTTCCACATGACACTCTTATAGCGCGATGATTCCACTTTCAACCTCCTATGGAATCCTGGGGTTTGCAGTTCTGGGAGGGGACAGCCAGCCCCTCCTGAAACTGCAAATCCCAGGATTCCATAGGAGGTTGAAAGTGGAATCATCGTGCTACAAGAGTGTTGTGCGGAAATGGCCTATGTCTTCCTTAGAGGGACTTAGCTCTACCCCAGAAGATTAGAACATAATCAGAGAAGGCAACAGAAGCCTAAGTAAAAGATGCGCATATGAGTCTATTTCTGACCTATGTCAATCTAGCATATTTTCAACTGTAATTTATTTTTGTCTTATTTCTACCTTGGTCTCCATGCACACATTTCTCTATATTTCCCCCACAACATATTTTAAAACATATTTTTCTCTCTCAAAATAAACATTCTAAACATATTTACAGCTTCAAACCTGTGATGGAACTTTGAAGACGTGCGAAAGCCGATGGATAAGTATGTTCTAAAATCTGTGTGCTAGTCTAGGGAGGGAGTAGGTAAACCAGCCATTTCATATGGGGGTCCATAGAGAACTGAATTGAAGAACCCACACCCTAGCCATAATTTGTGTAGCTGGATGGCAAGAAAGATCCTTAGGATGGGTTTGGCACTCTGGGTTTTTGTGACTGCTTGCTGGGGAACTGATGCTTTTTTTATAGGCAGTAATGGAGATCCTCCCTCCGTGCTTATAGCATAAATATCTGCATGTGGTGTGAAGCACTGATTGTGCTGAGCAAGCCTTGTGTTGCATGACGATGTTCTTCAATCAACGTGCAACTGAATGTACGAATGAAAAAGGCATTGCAGTGGGAAAAATGGGTACACATTCACTCAGAAGGCACACTCCTATGTGCAACAGTTCTGCATGCACAACTCTGCTACTGTAACCTTTAACTGGACATAGAGCTTGACTTTGATTCTCTGATTTCATATGCTTTGCTTTCTGCACCTCACTGAATTGTAGGCCATTTCCGCACTAGACTGTTACGGAGCCATTATTCCACTTCAACACCCTATGGAATCCTGGGGTTTGCAGTTCAGGGAGGGGCCAGCCCGCCCCTCCCTGAACTGCAAACCCCAGGATTCCACAGGATGTTGAAAGTGGAATGATAGCGCTATAATAGTCTAGTGCAGAAATGGCCATAAAGTTGGGAGGGACCACAAGGGCCATTTAATCCAAACCTTTTCCGTGTAGAGATAGACAACTAATGATGGCCACCCTACTTCTCTTTAAAGACCTCTAAGGGAGAGTCCACCACTTTTCAAGGTGGTCTATTCCACTGATGAACAGTTCTTACAGTCAAGTAGCTCTTCCTAATGTCTAGGTGGAATCCCTTTTCTTGTGACTTGTATCCATCAGTTCATGTTCTGGTCTCTGGAGCAGCCAAAAAAGAAAAAAAAAGATACCCACCTTGCTTTCTCTTCTACATAATATCCCTTTGGGTATTTAAATATGGGTATTCCATCACCTCTCCATCTCTTCTTCTCCAAGCTTAACATACCCAGATCCCCAAGTCATTCTTCTTAGGACTTGTCTTCCAGACCTTTGACTATCTTGGTCACCTTCCAGTTTGTCGAGATCCAGGCATGAGAAATGCCAGAGTTAAGGCCTATTGTTAGTTCTTGGCTTTTGATGTGGGAGCCCATTTTTTGAAAACTCACATGTGTCATGTATGAGAACTCCAGTTACTCTGGGAAGGGAAAGGCACTCTTCATATTCTCAGGAGCAGCCTTGAGGGTCCTTCCCAAAGCTCCCCCGTTTGAGGCACCTGAATCCTCCAAATCTTTAGAGAGGGATTGGTGATTATTTGTCTCTAGTGGTTCCATCTTCCATCTGGTTACATGGAAGAGATTGTTCTGGTGCTTGCTCCGAGCTTCTTGCTTTCATGGGTTTATGTCAGACCTTAAGTGTTATCTGAACATAGTTGTATGCGTATGTGTGTGTATGTGGTTTAATTTACATACTTGATGAGATGGAAAATTATCTCCGTGATTGATGGACGTGCTGAAGGCTCTGCTGGTTTCTTACTAAACAGAGACTACCTGTCAGATGAATGCCTGGCTCATGCCATGTTATTGCAACGGCTGGGTTGTAAAATGCAAACTTAACCCTGAAGGTGTGGGTTCTTTTTTTTTTTTTAAAGAACTTTCCTGCAGTCAAGCAGGCAACAAAAAGAATGTGCAGTAGCAGCATCCATCAGAGTTGTGATCCCTCCTGGAGCATTGCATTCCTGCAAGGATGTGATTTTAGAGGATGGACTGCAGAGCTAGCAACTCTGGAAGCATTTAAGAGATCAGGAACAAGACAGAAAAAGTTAGGGTGCAGGAAGTTCTGGTTTTGGAGGCAGGCTGGGGGAGAATTGCAGCCTTGCATCAGGTCAGAAAATAGCTTAGCCTGGACCGGTATGTGACTAATAGAATTTCAGTGAATCTAAGCGTTAAATGTATGCATTGATAATACGTTAGAGAAGGAAAGAATATGCAACATTATTCAATCTATGGTTGAAAAACATGTTTCTTGAGTGCTGGGAAACTCTGATAAGGAGAATTTTTGGACTGACAAGAATCTCTGCAAGTTGAGACTTATTCTGTGCAAAATCTGCAGATTTCCACAAAGAATTACATCCTTATAAGAAGCTTTAAAAACAGGCAATAGCCCTGAAATCTAAATGGGATGCATTCTTTCTGAAGCAGTATATTCTGGTGGAAGCTAGTGGCGCCAATGTCAATGTGGCCCTGAATCTTCTCCTTGGTTTAGTGTGAGCTTTGAGCTTCTCCCCAAAGTGGTTTCAGCACCTTGGCTAGTTCTTCTAAAGTCAAGTAACTTTGAGTTTCAGCACCTCAGACAGCTCACTGAGCACCACCCCAGTGACACCAGAACTACCCTATTGAACGGGTATACTATAAAAGTTGCTGTTCAAGGCACCGGATTCTGTCCCTAAAATGAGTTTGGCACCATGGATAGGTCGTTTCAAGTTGAATAAGTTTGCATTGTTTCAGCACCTTGGATAGATCCTTTAAAACTACAGCAACTCATAATAAAACAGTGGTTAGCTATGGGAGTGAAAACCTACAGTTGAGCTACCATCCCTCATTGTATATAACAAGGCACAGGAAGGAGATTCTACTAAGCTTCCCACAGTTAATTCTTTTTGGTTAGTGAATCAAATGGTAGATTAAGTAGATCTGAGTCTGATCTTGCAACATCTTACACTGTTATATTCCTCTATTGAGGAAGACACCGTCTGAACCCCATTTGACTTCTTTTCACCCACCTGGCCTCCATTCCCATGACTAACCACTGATTTGTATAAGATTGCCTACAGAATACTGTGTCCAGTTCTGGCATCTCATTCCAAGAAGGATATTGACAAGCTGGAACGTGTCCAGAGGAGGGTGATCAAAATGGTGAAGGGTCTGGAAACCATGCCCTATGAGGAGCAGCTTAGGGAGCTGGGTATGTTTCGTCTGCAGAAGAGAAGGTTAAGAGTAGACACGATAGCCATGTTTAAATATTTGAAGGGATGTTGTGTTGAGAAGGGAGAGGGCTTGTTTTCTGCTGTTCCAGAGACCAGGCCAAGGAGCAACGGATTCAAGCTGCAGGAAGGGAGATTTCACCAGCACCTCAGGAAGAACTTCTTGATAGTCAGAGCTATCCAGCAGTGGAATATGGTGCCTCAATGCAGTGTGGTGGAGTCTCCTTCTTTGGAGGTTTTTAAGCAGAGGCTGGATGGCCATCTGTCAGGAGTGCTTTGATGTGTGTTCCTGCATGGCAGAATGGGGTTGGACTGGATGGCCTCTGGGGTCTCTTCCAACTCTAGGATTCTATGCTAACCTATGATAATCCAGTTGGATCAAGCAATTCTACTCTTCCCTAACTTTTCTCCAGTCCCACACCCATCAATTCTGCTCCCCTCCATTTCTTCCCCCTTCCTCCTGCATTTCAGCTGGTGAGCAAAGATAAGTTGCTGCTGGGCTGAATGGCGGATCGCTTGTTCAGCACACTATTGGGCAGATATGATAACAGCCTCAGCGAGTGTTGGAGCTGAGCTGCTGGCTGCTGCTGGCACACTCCTCAAGCTTCCCCTGCAATATTATATTTGACATTCAATTTGAAACCCTAAACTCCTTTAATGCAATATAGCGGCACAATGATAGTAATAAGGTGGCCCGGCTTGCTTTCTATTTAACTGCCAGAGAAACCGAAGGGGGGCACAAAACCTTTCTACCAATATATCCTGGTCCCTATTAGATTAACCTCTTCTTGGCCAACTTTCCTTTTGTGACTAGGGTGTTAAAAGGCTGTTCTCTCATTAAAAATGAAAGAAATGAAAGAATCTGAGAGCTTTGCACATTGGATTAGCAGTTAACATATCAGCAATGTGCCATTCTTGGCCTTCAGTGTTATAGAATGGACTTCATAGTCTGCACTTTCATTTAAACAAAGTGGAATAAAATAGTAACAAAATAACTCTAAGTCAAAACATCAGATAAAACAGACTATCTGTGCATCTGTCGGCTTATCCATCTGCCTATTTCATTGATGGTCAGAATCCTATTACTGCTATACACATGTACAAGTTTCTTTACTCTTGTGGTTTTACTTTTTTTGGCTATTGTGCAACAGATGAAGTTCAAGGTTGTGTAAGTGGAGCTCGGTAAATGTAACCATTTCATATCCAGCAGCACATTCTGGGATAGTGTGGAGGTACCTGTCAATGCTTTCAACCTATCGCTTTATTTACTGGGATTCCAAATAGATAGATAGATAGATAGATAGATAGATAGATAGATAGATAGATAGATAGAAGACAGACAGACAGACAGACAGACAGACAGACAGACAGACAGACAGACAGACAGATAGTCATTCTGCAGTTCCTATTACATGTTGGGCCAATAAGCAAGCTCCCTGGCAAATGCACAGTAGATTTCACAATGGACAGTATTCAGCAGGCAGGTAGTACAGTACGATCATCACATAACTACGTGAGTGTAGATTTACACTACATAGCATGGCGTAGGATCTTGACTCATTTACCAGTAATCTATGCATGCACGTACATAACCTGTGCATCTCTCTGTGTTTCTCTCTGTGTGTAATTTCATGCAGAACAGCTTCGCACTAACACACCATTTTATCATGAATCACCAAAAGCATCAGCTAAGTATAACGTGTCTCCCCCAAATTAAGGCCTGGAGGAGGTAATAGTGAGGAAAAACAAGTTGAAAGTTAATCCAGGCAAGATGGAGGTGTTTACTGTTCAGGGTCCTAAACTGGGTTTGGATGTGTGTTAATCAGCTCTGGATGGCATTATGGTCCCACTGAAAGACTGTGTTCACGCCCTGGGAGTGCTTCTGGCTTACTGGCTCTGAATGACAGTCATTCCTACAAGAATCTAAAGATGGTAGTGCAAACACTGGTAATCTGAAATGCACTACTTTAGGTTTTGTTCCAGGTTTTAAAGAATCTAACCATGGTTCTGAAACCTAGTCACAAATTAGATTCAGCTCCATGTACATATCCTTTAAAACTGCCTAAAATGCAGAGCTGGTTCCCCACCTTACTGATATTGGAGCAAACAGCTGCGATTACAATCTGGTGTTCTCCAGACATAATCAGATGTCTGACCACAGACCATGGTGGCTAGAGCTGATGGATGCTGAAGTCCAAAACATTTGCACAATTACAGGTTGGGGAAGACTGGATTTGATGATCCACTGGGAACCCCTTCTAGAAGCAGAATTCTGTGATTTGCATGGGATGGTGTTACTGAGGTCCAGGCCTACCCGGAGATATCACTCGATATCACTTTGATATCGAACAATTCGACTTTCCTCTGCCACCCCGCTCCATGTGTTTGTGAGGCCTCCAGACAAGCACGTAAACAGGCACGGCCGATAATTGCTGGACATTCCATTCTCCACCCGGGCAGGCCAGACAAAGCCGGTTCGTCGCTTCAGGGACCTCTCCGGCAAACACCTCATTGCTTATGCGCGATACTAACAAAGGCTCCCTGCCCTGAGCAGGTAAACCTTACAAAGCTGTACTAAGCGCTCCGCATTTGCATACTGGCTACACTATTGTTAATTCGGCTCTAAGTCAATCATGCTAAAACCTGACCTTTCCAAAGCTTTGTCCCACTCCTAAAACGTATTGTTCTCACTGAGTAAGGTATGGCCTGCAGTCACAATTCGCCCTAGCAAAACCCCTGATTCTGAGACCCTCCTTGGATCACTCCGGACTTCCATCCCACGTTGCTGCCACTTTGTTTGGTGAGCCTTCCCCTCAGTCCCATGTACTGAGACTCCATACCAACAAACTCAATCTCCAAACCTCTCCAGGACTACGAGACAGGTGTTGTATCACCCATTTCCCTCTAAAAATCCCTATTCCAAGTCAATCTCTGATTCTTTAGTTAGCTGTGTGGCTGTGGTGTCTTTAATATTTGTCTTTATTTAATAAAACATCCTTCTTGCTATTTCAAACCATCTGACTGCTTGACTGATCTGACCCCGTAGACACTGGGTTGCAAGATCCCTGCTAAGTTACCCTGCCTCTCACTAGCTTTAGCGAGTGCTCCAGCTAATTTTTCCCCAAAGTTGTGCTGTTGTTTGGTTATTTAGGTGTCCCTCCTGGGACCCCCAGAGATCAAGGTAACAATGGGACAGTGCTATTTCACACATATATACTCATGCAGCAATAGCTTTTATTAAAATATTGTTATCATCAGGATATTTCAACATTAAGGTGGTTCAAAGAAACAAATACACTGTAGACCCTAAAAACTTAAGAGAAGATCTGTTGGATTTAACCAAAGATCTATCTGGATCAACAACCAATCGCAAATGGAAGGCCCACAAGGAGGGCAGGAGTAGAGAAGCACCTTCTGACTCATGTTGTCCAGCAAGTAAGATTCAAAGGCAAACAAACGGAAAATGTAAGCTTGGGGCTGGCTACAGAGAGCACACAATTTCCCCATTGCAACAGCTCTACTGGTTGCCTGTCCACTTCCAGGCAGAAATCAAAGTGGTAGTAGTGAGAATGTGTAAAGAACTGTACAGTTCATATCCAGGTCACTGAATGACTGCAGTTTCCTGTAGGATCCCGCCCATGCTTTGAGAACTTCTGGGGAGCACCTTCTCCCCATACCCCCATCCTCACAGACACATTTGGTGAGAATGTGAGTGAAGGCCTTTTTGGTGGTTGCTCCTAAGCCCTGGGACCCCCTTTTCAGAGAGGCTAGACTGTTACCCTCCCTGCTACCTTTCTGCAAGCAGGTTTTTATTCTGGCAGGGCTTCAAGAACTAATTTTGTTAGGGGAAACAGGCCTTGTAGAATGTGCTGGATTTTTATTTCTTTGTTTAAAAATGTTTTAACTGGTTCCATTTTTATGATGCTTTAATTGCTTTCTAACTTTTGTATGCTGTTAATTTTTAAAACTACATTTATTTTCACTGTCACTTGAGTCTTAAACTGGTAAAAAGGCAGAAAGAGAACAAGAGGAGGAGAAGGAGGCAGTTGCTGAAAGCCTGTCCAGTTGTCACGATTAGTGCTGAATGCCTTCTCCATCCTTTTCATTCCACCATATCCTACACTTCAGCGCTGCAAGTTCTGCCACTCCACCCTCTCTCAATGGCATCCAGGAGTCGTGCTAGGTGACTATGTTCCTTTCTAAGGCTATTTCTACCTGCCAGCCACATCCCTTTGGCTCGAGAACTCCTCTGCTTGTTACAGCTCATTTTGCCCTCCCCTTTTTTTTAACCCGAGGTCAAGAGAGTGGATTTCCATGAGCCAAGCTGGAAAATCTATTTTAATGCGTTTATCCAACTTTCCTTGGTAACACTCCAGTCAAACTTCCTACGCTTTAGCAAAGGACAAGCCGCTGCTTTTGGCAGATCAATTATTCAGATGCTGTGATGGTCCGAGGCATCGTATCAGTAATAAAGTGGTAAATTATTAATCAAGCCTTGTGCCATTTCGATTAGATTTGGGAAATCCAGGATTAAATATCCGGCACCCTGTGTCTCGGCTTGAGATCAGCCCAGCTGGCTTGGCAGAAAAAGCAGCCCTGTACTTCATAGGAGGTGGCCAGATAAGAAATTACTTTCTTAAAAATAAAAACACGGAACAAAACAAACGGAGGAGAGGAGAAGGTTTTTTTGTTTTTCAGAATGCCAGTTTGTTCATCAGGAATTTGCTTGGCATCAAATGAGCTGAAATATACTTTCAGGTTACTCAGAGGTTTGCAGCAGGCTTGTATAATGTGCACAGCTAATAAAGCACTTAATTGCAGCTCTTAATTGCAGTGGGCAATCCATATTGTATTGTGGCGGTGAAGCCTCTGGCACTGATTGGCTGAGTTAATAAACTGGCAAAGAGTCTTCACAGACACTCCAACTTTTCAGGAAGGAAGGCTTTCAGAAAGTGTGAAGTCTGCCCAGTTTCTTAAGTTTGTTAGTGATAAAACTTCATAAAACTCCCAGGAACAGGAGTAGATGGAAAACAATTGAGAAACTGTTCGGGAAGAAGCCTAAAAATCAAAGGCCTGTATGGGTGCTTGATGCAGAGTCCTTTAAGACATGTGGGAAATTTTGGATGTTCTAGTGTCTACCATTACTTTTGGCAATCACAATGGGGTAACAACAGCCAACAATCAATGAACATTAATTTCAGCAAATTTAATTTGAACTAAGTTCTGGGCACCAAAATTCAGGAAGGATGTTGACAAACTGGAGTAAGTCCAGAGGAAGGAGACCAGAATGGTAAAACGCCAGGAAACCATGCCCTATGAGGGAGATTTTGAAAACAGCCCTTTTATATTCCCCCTTGTGCAATGGGGCAGGAAAGAAACTGCATTGACAGATACAGACGGTTTCACAGTATCAGCATTCATCAGAAAGGTAGCTAATGGAACCGCACTGCAACGTTGTAGAAACTGCCCAGGAAATGTACTTTCTGTGCAGAAAACAACTTTTAGCACCCCTCCGCCCACAAATCCCTGTGTTCAGTTCTGGGCATCAATATTCAAGAAGGATATTGACAAACTGGGGACATGTCCAGAGGAGGGTGACCAAAAAGGTAAAAGGCCTCAAAACTGTGAAGCCCTATGAGGAACAGCTTAGGTAGCTGGGTATGTTTAGACTGGTGAAGAGGTGACATAATAGCCATGTTTAAATATTTGAAGGGATGTCATGATGAAGATGGAACAAGCTTGTTTTCTGCTGCTTCAGAGACTAGGGCCCTTTTCGCAGCACCGGCACTCGCGCGACGGAGGAGGGCGGCTCGAGCAAGAAGCCTTCTCCGGGAGGCTGCCGCTTCCCCACTCCTTCCTTCCGCAGGCGAAGGAATGAGCGGGGAAGCGGCAGCCTCCTGGAGGCGGCGGTGGCGGCTCGCGCTTCCGTCCATCTCCCCCCGCGCGTGAGAAAGGCGCTTGTCCCATCCATCCCCCCGTGCGCGTGAGAAAGGCGCTTGTTGCGTCCGCCCCCGCGCGCGCGCGAAGCAGGACATGTCACGTCCATCGCTCTAGCGCCTCTCCCCGTCCCTTCCTTCCACAGGGGCGGAGGGAAGGAAGCGTGACCCGGCCGGCTCCCCGACGCTCCGCACAAGAGGTAAGTGCACACGGGTGCCGGGAGCGTTGCGCGAGCGCGGATGATTTTCGCTTCGAAGCGAAAATCAAAAAACCCGCACTCGTGCCGCTTTAGCCCCGTGAGCCCGGCGGAAGTGGGAGTGCGTCGTGCGTAGCGACGCTCCCACTCCCGAGAGGCTCACGGGGCTGTCGCACGAGAAAAGGCCCGTGCGAAAAGGGCCTAGGACACGGAGCACTGGCTTCAAACCACACAAAAAGGGATTCCACCTAAACATTAGGAAGAACTTCCTGATGGTGAGAGCAGTTTGAAAGTGGAATACGCTGCCTCAGAGTATGGTGGAGTCTCCTTCTTTGGAGCTTTTGAAGCAGAATCTGGATGGTCATCTGTTGGGCATGCTTTGGTTGTCTGTCCCTGCATGGCAAAAGGTTGCAACGGATGACCTCTGGGGTCCATTCTATGATTCCATGATTTTCAGTGTCTTACTCTCTGTAATGCTAGAAATTTGGAACAGAGGGAAAAATCCACCAGGGAGCAGAATTTTTATTGGGAGAGTGATGCCCTTGTTATGCTTTCCCCATTGTTACACTCCTATTAGAGGGGAATCAAGGGCCACAAAAACATGCTTTAGGGCTCAATACATTCCCAGGGCCACATTTCCCCCACCAATGAACTGTACATGCACATATACAAAACATTTGCTCCAAAGGAAAGCAGTAAAGTTTGACCTAATGCTCATCATAGTTCTGGGCATTTTGCTGGAAGAAATACAGACTAGACCATTCATTCTTTCATTTTCAACAGTTGCTGTAGCTGTGTATTCTTCCACGGTAGGGGTTTGGACGAGATGGCCCTGGGGGTTCTTTGGTGCTCTGTAACACATTTGGTACTTCTATAACTCACTGGTTCTACAGACCCAGCAAACGTTTCTGATTTTGCAAGCTACGCAAAACAGCGTACAACTTCTCTCAAGATCTGTCTCTTGGAATGGGGCAATAGATAAAGCTTTGGTATGTTCCTCTCTTAACAACATGTTGTTAAGAATTGGATCCAAATTGATCCATTTCCTGTTTATATTGACTTGGAGGCTGACTACAGGATATGATATGAAAGGACATGATGTGTAAAGAGTTGGTGATGACTGTCAAAGTCCTCAATGGCTTGGGACCTCTCCCTAAACACATGAAAGGAAGGTGAAAATGCCAAAGGGAAGCAATCAGGGTGTGACTGTGATATTATTCTACAGAAATTTTTCCTAGACTCCCAGCCCGAGCTGACATTAAGAGATTGTCATGACTCCCATCAATGTTTTGTCAACAATCAGCCCATTCCAGATTCCCTTGTCAGCCCTGTGAGAAAGCAATTACCACTTTTTGCACACATCCTCCTTCAGGGTAGGAAATAGGATATTAAAACCCCAACTTTCTTTAACCTCATCAAATTGTACACTGGATGTATTATATGTGGTACCCCAGATTCCTGTTCCTGCATGCTACCCTCAGATGCGTTCCAAGCCACTCTGCTTCGACTCTCTGCTTCAGGACTGGTAATTATCACTCTTTCCACCCAATCTCTATCCAACCTTTCTTGCCTCACTTTCTGAGAGCCTTGTATGATTCTTAAGACTGCCTGATTTCTTGTGTGTTTGTTAATTCCAAATAAAATACTCTGGCCCTTTCCATATGTGGGGGGAGAAACAGATGAAAATGCCCAAAAACGGAGCTTACCAGCAGCAGGGCAAGTCCGTCGCCATGCGGAGCAGCGCGAGCTCGCTACTCCACACTCCTACAGCATCCCAAATGGTGGCTTCTGGTTGGTGGAGGCTCTCCACCAACTGGAGAAGCTCGCCAGCCGGGAGCCCGCCCCCAGCAGATCTGCGGGCATGCACTTGCGCGTGTCTGCAAATCTGCTTCTGAGCCGGGCGATGGAGTGGCACGGGGTTGTGCGCTCCCTGGTTTTTAAAAACCTCTGAAAAGAGGTTTTTAAAAAGCACACTGCACGACCAGCTCTGGTTGCTCCTGCGTGGATTGAGGTGTGGAACTACACAACGTAGTCTTTGCCAGTCCACGCTATGGTGCAGAAGACCTCCGTCGGAGGTCGCTCTGCACCATTTTAAAATGCTAATGTGGAAATAACCTCTGTTTAACTTTTAACTGGAGTCATATCTACAGTTACTACTGGTAAACAGAAGTGAAAAGATCCTGCCATTGCCCTACTCTCACAGGCCTCCTTTGAGCCATAATTCTCCAAATGCTAAGGAGATGCTGGCCTTGTAGGGGGACCTGAAAGTCCCCCACCTAACAGGGTAACATCAGGTTTATTTGTTTTCTTGAACGTCATGTGTGACGTGAAAGTGGCTCAGATGCAACTGCCTTGCAAGTGTGTGTTTGCACAAGGACATCCAGCCAGCACTGCTCTGTTACTTAATTACCTCCATTCACCGCGCACACATGCATGATCGGCCCAGCAAGAGTGCCTGTGTGCACCGTATTAATACATATGTATGTGGACTTTTACATATCAGTTCTGTGGGGCTCAGAACTTCAAAAGGAACCTGGATAATCACAGCAGAAGATATAGGAGATCAAACAGAATATCTTTTAAACAGATCTGAGAAGATTAATTTTCATCCAATGTTACTGGAGGAGATTCTCCCCCTTTCCTACCCTCCTTCACATTTCCCCCCCACTTCCTTTAGTTGCTTTGATCTGTTTTGATGTCTTTCTCAGCTCATGTTTCAAATAAAAAATCTGTTTAAAATCTTTTTTTCTTTTTCTTTTCTTCTTCTTCTTCTTCTTCTTTTTTTTTTTTTTAAAAAAAACCTTTATTTTCCCCCAAAGTCATGAATGCTTCTGAGGATAACGAACAAGCTTTTGTCGACCCCCACCCCTGTTCAGCAGGGATGTTTCTCCATCATAAAGACCATGGGTGGAATCAAAACAGCACAAGTGAGAGTGTTGGTTTCAGGAGAGACTTCTTGCACACAGTGCGTAATTAAGTTATGAGAAATGCTCCATCTAGGTGTGGTAGTGATGGAAGTCGCTTTGGGTCCCATTCTGGGAAAAAAGGCAGCATGCAAATATAATAAATAAATCTTACTTTGTATGGTTTTGCCAAAGAATTTGAGGAGAGTGAATGAATCATAGGGCGCAGAAGCATATCGCTCGAAAGGACCTCAGGGGAAATCCAATCCGGTTCCTTGTCATGAAGGGATAAACAGCTAAAGTGTCCTGAGAGATTTATAAGCAGCAAATAACCATAGCAAGTTAGAAGGTAACGGATGCTTTTGCTGCTTAGGTGCTGTAGTCCAAAAATACTTTCCCCAGGCTCTGATGAGGGACTTGGTTGGGGTTTAATGGGCCTGAAAGACTAACAATTATGGTAAGTTTTCTTTCCACTGCAGGAGAAAATAAACTGTCCTCTACAGTATGCTCCTCATCTTCTGATGTCCTAAAGAATTGCACAGGAATTATGCTGTTAAGAAAGTATCACAGAATCATGGAACTGGAATGCATCAAGAGGGCCATCCATCACCTGCCATGGAAGAATACACCAACAAAGCAATCCCAACAGATGGCCATCCTGCCTGTTTAAAAACCTCCAAAGAAAGAGACTCCACCACACTCCCAGGCAGTGTATTTCACTGTAGAACAACTCTAACCATGAAGAAGTTCTTCCTAATGTTTAAGTGGAATCTCCTTTCCCGAAGTTTGAAGTCATTGCTCCATGTCCCAGTTTTTGGAGCAGCAGAAAACAAGCTTTTCCCTACTGCCTTCTACATTAAGAAACACAACTGCCTTTTCTAATGACTCATGACACATGCCTTTTCACGATGTGTCCAAAGTACAACAGTCTCAGTTTAGTTATCTAGACTTCTAGATAGAGTTGAGGCTTCACTGGCTCTAATACTCATCGATTTGTTTTTTTGGCAGGCTGTGTGGAATCCGTAGAACTCTCCTCCAGTACCATATTCCAAATGAGTTGATTCTCTTCCTATCAGCTTTCTTCACTGTCCAGTTTTCACCACCACACCACACTGTGGTTTGTCAGGTACTCCCCCCTCCTGATATATGTTATATTTTATTTACAGCTGGAAGGATGGTGTATCTGAAACTGAGAGAGCTGCAATCTTTTATAGGAAGTTGTTGAGTTTGCTTTGCAGCAGACACTTTTTTCCATGTGGACTTCCTTGGTTGCAACATGTTTTTCAGCCTCACTGAAGCAGTGGACTGATTCACATTTCCTATCTGCTCCTCACTTGCATAATAAGGTATGTTGTGCACAGTACAAGGGTGGTACAAGTTTTCCTGCTCTAGACTCCATCTGTGTACAAGTGCATGCACTTCCCGATTCTTTATTTTCCTCTGGTGGGGGATTACTAGAGTGAAGACAGATGTATGTGTACAGAGCAGCTGCATTGTAAAGAATCTAAAAATCCCTCCCTTAAATGGTCAATCCAGGCTTGTTTGGAAAGTTGCTTTTGAGATCTCCAGTGCCTGTAATTTCTCTGCTTGTGGCTGTCAAGTTTTAGGATGTGAGTATCTCTCTGAAATTGGCTAGCATTGATCAGAAACTTATTTGATATATGCCATTAAGCAGACATCAGTCACCATAGACTAGGCTCAGACTGAAATTTACAGCATCAATCCATTCACCTATCAAATCCAGCATGGGAGAGCTGAAAATAAATTTAGCCCATAAATGCCGTCGTTTCTGACACTGCAGGTAGAAATACCTTTTTATAGCAATGCTTCTGGCCAAATCACTTCTTTAAACAATCCTCCCTTTTCCTCCGTCTCAGTCAAACAGGCAGGCAGAAGGCTGATGGCAATTTGCCTTTTCAAATCCAAGATGAAGATGTTTTTGTGACAATTTGCAAAAACAGAAAGGAAGGGAAACTTTAGCACTTCTCACCAGAAATACTTTTGCACTGAGGCACTGAGAAGGGTTGTCAGTCATGTTCTGGAATCCTTCCGGTATTATACACATGTGCAAATACCCTTGCATGGATGGCTGCACTTTTGGGCCCTTGTGCAATGGGCTTATTCAGTCCATGATTGCTCAAGTATGCAAATGGCACCATTTCACATGCTATTGCTGGTACCTGGAGGGTGTCTAATAATTCTTAAGTGTGTTCAGTGTATCACTTGATTCACTGGGGTTGCAGAAACTGCTACTGAGCACTCTGCACTGGACAACAAGCAGACACTTTATCAGACACACAATCAGTAGCGCAACCTCAGTTTTTAACAGGAGAATGGTGTGGCACATTCACCATGGAAGTACTAGAGTACAGATTTACACTACTCCAGTACAATGTAGGATTGGGTGAGAGCCTACATTATTATTGTAAATTTATCAATCTCCACATGTGAAACTATGCATTGACTGTACTGTGTGAACTTCCTGTTGAGTGAAGGACTTTTTCACCCTATCAAATGATAGAACTATGATTCTACTTTAGCTGTCATGGCTGCTTCCTATGGCAACATGAGGTCTGAAATTTGCAAAGGGTATAAATTACAAATTTGCAGAGGACACAGGCTGCAACTCCCAGGAGTCCACAGGATGTTGCCATGGTAGTTAAAGTGGAATCACAGTGCTGCAATTCAGGAGTGTAAAAGGACCTAGAGACCTCATTCAACTCGCCATGCAGCCTCACATACATCCTAATGTTTGAATGAATGCACAAACGAATGTGTGATCATATGTTCAACTGAAGGAGCACGACAGCCAATTTTAGCAAGGGAAAACTGATCAGGAGTGCCCAAGAGTGTATGACCACATGTGTCATGGCATCATATGCACAACTCTGCTTTGTGAGTTGGAACTTTAGGCAGAGGCTGCACATATCTGATCAAAATGTCCAATTACTTCCAAAGGGGAACTCAGATGGTCTTATAACACTATCAGAATTCTGGCTTAAACTTGAATGCTTGTACATACTGACTGGGCTCCAGACCAGGTGCTATGGTCAAGGAAGGAGATAATGAAGTTGGAGTGAACATTCCACTGAAATGTAGTGGCAACAATAGAAAATATTACCAGCAAAGAAGCAGCTCTAATGACTACACTGTAGAGTTGGGCAGCTGCCAAAAGTCTGGTGTCTACACTGCTACCACATAACCGAGAGGAAGCGGAAACTCCTGCCATTATAGTGTTACCATGTCCTACCACCCCTCCTATGAGATAAGCCATTTTTATAAATTGAACTCATTAATCACTGGAGAAGATGGTTGGGGTCACACTGACCAGAGACATGTTCAGGGTCATAAAAAATGCTCCACTGGGTGACCATGGGTGAATCACACACTCTCAGTCCCAGAGAACCCCATGATAGGTTTTTGCCTTACGATTGCCATAAGCTGGAAACAACCTGAAGGCACACAAAAACAGAGCTGAAACAAATAAACACCAATGCCTCTTCTTTGTGTAACCGCCCCCCCACATTATTCCAGAAAGTGTAATTTTTAACAAATGCACTTTCCTAGGCAAAAATATTGCTTTTGCACAAAGCAAGAATTTTGTGCAAGGGACAAGGTTTCTTTGCACAATCACTTTTTTCCTACAAAATGTCCTGAAGGGTGAACAATCTCATGGCA
This sequence comes from Ctenosaura bakeri, assembly GCA_948474755.1. Lineage (NCBI taxonomy): Eukaryota > Metazoa > Chordata > Lepidosauria > Squamata > Iguanidae > Ctenosaura > Ctenosaura bakeri. The sequence goes on from CAOLHI010000001.1 coordinate 247,303, forward strand.
GGTATGCATTTTCAGAACACATTAAGGATGAAATAAGGTGCATCAATTCATTACATCCCTAGTAACATGATATCTAGCCTGTTTTCATGCCACTGCTGAAGAGAATGAAGATTTCTGTGTAATATTCTCCCAGTAGTCACACGTAGAAAGCCAGGTTGGTGTAGTAGTATGAGCTTTGGACTATGATCTTGAAGACCAGGGTTTGATTCCCCACATCTGCTGTGGAAACCCATTGCATCACACACTCCCAACCCCCGAAAACTCCATGATAAGCTTACTTTAGGGTTACCATAAAATGACTTGAAGTCACACGGCGACAAGTCAAATGTCATGGAAAGTTCTTGGGAATTATTCTGCCGCAAAATATACTCTTCTTCTTGAATTTGCATGAGGCATATGGTTTCTGTACATGAAACAGTAGATTCTGCACAAAATGCACAGTTTCCTCTTTCTCTCTATCAAAACTACATTACTTTGCAGAAAAACCATTGGTATTTTTATGTGGAATAGTTCTCCAGAGAACTTTGCAATGCACAAATATTGGGAGAAAATGGCACAACAATATTGGTAGATAACTGCATGCTGCTGCATTATTGTTCCAGGCAGAATATTCTGATGGTCAGGGAACCTTTTTGCTCTAAAGTGAAATGACTATTCTCTCCATTCTCAGCATGGAAAAAAAGTAAAATGAGTCAGTGTTATTTCTCCTGTCTCTCATAATGTGTGAATACAATCAAAATCATTGCCAGTATGTCCAGTCAAAAATAAAGTTTATTTTTTCTTACTTAACATTAAAACTGACTACTGGAATTTTCCTCCAGAAATGAGCAAAGAGCACCATCTGGATAGGAGAATTAGGCTATTTTCTTCAACCAAAGGCCCTCCAGATGCGTTGGACAACAAGTTCCATCTTTCCCAGCCAATATGACCATTCTCAAAGAGCGCCAGGCTGGGGAAGTCTCAGTTAGATAATCTCATGGGGCTATAGCTATCACCAGACTGCAACAAACCTCTATTTTTCAACATTATAAGACCTCTAAATATCATTGCCGGGTTAGCCCTGATGAACCAGCTTGGCCTGGAGGATAGTACAGGCTGCCATGAAGACTTAAGGCTGATGTTATAAATATTAGGCCTTACCCTTGTGGCAATCTGTGGCATTTTACCATCAAGTCAAGTTGTCTGTGATGGGTTGCAACTTTTGTGGGCACAACACAGGATTCTTCTCACCAGTAGGGTTTCAGGTGAAAAAAAGGGAAAAAGCTCCTGTCCCTTTAGTGGTTGTGTGGAAGGGGGAATTTCAGCAGGTGTTGCTTTTCTTGCAAGTCACACCTGCTGAGATCTCCTCTTCCACACAATTCTTAAAGGGACAAAAGCCCTGCTCCTTATTTTACCTGGCAATACTACTCCCGAAAGACTAATTTGATGTCTATCTCACTTTTCTCCTAAATGGGGGTCAAAGTGGTTTACAAAGTGAGTTAAATGCTAAAACAGCACTGTAGTAGATAAATCTAAAAAAGTGTTAAACCATTAATTTTAGAACACTGGTTGAATTTTTTTTTAAAACACACAAAATACATATTGCATATTAAAAATAGCACACCTAAATGCATATCCCCTTGCTCCAAACAGTTAAGGCTGAAAGTCTGTTTAAACAGGATGGTCTTTGCTTGTGGGTGAAAAGAGAGCAGAGAGGCAGGAAACAGAGGCCATTTCTGCTGACCGGCCCCTCCCTCAACGGCAAACCCCATGATTCCATAGGATGTTGCAAGTGGAATCATAGTGCTATAACAGGCTAGTGCAGAAATGGCCAGAAATTCTCTTGGGAGGTGTGATAATGGGGCTTCCCATTATCTAGACTTAGCTAAAAGGGGGACACTTCCCTCTTCAGGTAAACCAAGGGTTAATAAGGTGTTGGGATTAGATTACATTTTAGTGTGTGGTCAGCATCATAGGTCATGCGGGTCAGCATCATAGGTCACAGGGTAAGACTTGACCAATCAAAAAGAAAAGACGTGAGCATCTTCAGGATGCTTCCAGATGCTTCCAAGGAGAAGTTATAAAACTTCTTGCGAGGCCATGTGGCTGGGAGAGAGATAACAAAGGGATAACAAAGAGACAACAACCTAGGAACCTCCTGGAGGGGGGTTCTGTGCCACAGCAGGCTGCAGGCCTCGCCTCGCCTCGCCTCCTGGCGTCTTCCTACTAGAACATCTAAGCCTAGGAACAACTGTGAGTAATTAGAAATAGTTATCTAGTCGCGTTAGGGACTTTTCTGTTATTTTGGAGGCTGGCTGATCTAAAGAATGTATCTGTGCTTTCATATCTGTTCTTTCTGTAACTAAGCGTGCCTGGGAAGAGGGGGCTTCCCATGTGTGGTAATTTGCCTTGTTTATTTACCTACCTTTAATAAATACTTTCTGTAAAAGACCCTGTTTCTCTCCGTCCCACGCCAAGCTAGGTAGACTGGGGGGACAAGGAAGATCCTTAAGCTTAGGGATGTACATGGTTGGACAGAGTCCCACTGTACTGTACAAGTGTCCAGATAATTCATAATTCAGTGGGTGGTGGCAGCGAAGATGAATTAACAGCTAAAATTCATAACAGGCTGGAATATACGTCCCAGCAGCACATGAGGACTTTCCAGTTTCACAGGAGGGGGTTCCATAGCTTAGAGGCAGCCAAAAAGAAGGCTTTCTCCCATGTACTCACCAGTTGAGCCTGGGAGGGTTGTGAGATGGGCAGAAAGCCCTCTCCCAAAGATCATAAGACTCAGGCAGACTCATACGGGGAGAGAAACATGTACCATCCAACTGTCTCAGTTTTCCCAACCCTGTCTTGCATTTTTCAGCTGCTGTTAAAATGTCCCAGTTTCTCTCTTCTCCTAACACTTTCCCTCTTTGTGCTTGACTTGCTTCAGTTGCTGCCATCTGACTTCAAAGAGAACTAGTGGTTTGCACTTAACTCTGCAGGGTGGAGGTGGGAAGGATGGGACATGTCCACATGGTAGGCTCGGGCAAAAACTAACTACGGTAGCCTTTCTTAGGCCATTTCTGCCCTACACTGTTCTAGTGCTCTTATTCCACTTTCAACCTTCCGTGGAGTCCTGGGGTTTGCAGTTTAGGGAGGGGCATTTAGAATCCTCAGCCAGAGAGCTCTTTGGCCTCAGGAAACTAAAACCACCAGAATTCCACAGGAGGTTGAATGTGGAATAATAGCACTAGAACAGTGTAGGGTGGAAATGGACTTAGTTTGGATATTCTTTAATATTTTTTTGCCATCTTGACCGTACACTGATGTTGCTTAGCTATGCAAGTCTTGGTTTACATCTGTGAAATGTTGGGTATGAAACGTGGTCTTGCAGACAGTCTGAACTTAAGCCAATGTTGGGCATTGAACCTACGGTCCTTTGTGAGCAAAGCCTTTGTTGTTGTTGTGTGTCTTCAAATTGTTCCCAGCTTCTGGAGACACCAAGGCTAACCTATCATAGGGTTTCCTGGGGCTGAGATAGTGTGATGCACCCAAGGTCACCCAATGTGTTTCCATGGCTGAGCAGGGACTCAAACTCTGGTTCTCAGGCTTTTAGTCTAGTGCCCAAACTACTACAGCACCCTGACTCTTGATCAAAGCCTTAGCTGAACATTAAGGACCTCTCACTCAAAACCAGACTCCTACAGGGTTAATGTGATGTACTCCTTAACCACAGTCTCTTTCATCCTTTAGTTTAGCCCTCCATGCTCAGTGTCTTAATTCCATGATTCCTTTTCTGCCTAATTTTATTTCAACAGCTGTGCTCTTCCTTCCTTCCTTCCTTCCTTCCTTCCTTCCTTCCTTCCTTCCTTTTCCTTTTCCTTTCTTTCTTTCTTTCTTTCTTTCTTTCTTTCTTTCTTTCTTTCCTTTCTCATCCCCCCTTTTCCTCCTAAGAGGAGGCCCTGCATTTTGCAGAACAGAAGTCTGAACAACCCTGCAATGCTTCCCACTAGATGCTCAAGTTTCTAACCCAGGACATCATGATATTTTTTTCCCTATCCTCTTCAAAGATGATCAAAAGACTTATTTGTTGCTAAGAGCACATATGTTGGCCATTGAATGAGAAGTGGGTTGTTGCCTTTCCCTCTTTTCTCACATACAGAAATCAATGGAAGGGGATTTTTTTTTTTAAATTAAAATATATGACTAGCTTTCTCAGCTTGGGAGCATCTAACTAGGTTTGCGGTGGAGGTTATCATCTGAGGCTTTGCTGCTAGAACTGTGTGGGAAAGGGAGGGGGGCTGAGCTGTGATTTCTCTCTTCAGACCATGGGAGAGTTGTTGAGGGGAAGGAAGGCCTTTGGTTTACCATCCACAGCCACGTGGTAACGAAGGCAAGGGTCACAGAAGACACAAACAATATCCCGAGAAGAAAGCAAGGAAGAAATTAAAGAGAGGGAAATGAAGACGCAGCTCCTGTATAAAAGCACAGCATGATTTTCTCCTTCCAACTGTCCTTTTTAAAGATGCAAATCCAGCCTTCCCCCCTCTCCACACCCTCAGCTCAAGAGAGTCTTGGGGAATGATATATGTTTCTCGAGAAACGGCTTCATTTGAAAGTGTTGTAGCTGCATAATTGAACGGTTCAATGGCAGCTTCTTCTTCATTGAAAGAAAAAAAAAATATAAAGAACCAAGAAGAGGAGGGGCAGTTTGGGATTCCAATAATAATAATAAAAAGTTGGGAAAGACTTTTATTCCCCCCTTCCCATTTGACCTTCTAAGTCTAGGAGTTCCAAGTTGCTTGATTCTTCTCCTCCTCCTCCCCCACTATCCCATTGCAGATTGCGTGGGCGCTGGTGGAAGACAGAGATCAAAGGAATCCCCACGGAAGCTTCGCAATGGCTCACCAGGATAAACACGTTTGCTCTCCGGGTATTTTGGTTGAGAAACAGCAGAGCTTGCCCTCTGACAGAAGTCAATGACACGGTGCGCCTACGCGTCACGCAAACATCAAGCCACGCTGATTATGTTCCCATTCTTAAGCTAGAAGACCCATAAGATCTGGTAAAGGACATGGTTGAGGTTCTCCATTGGGGTAGTTGTTGATGATGATGATGAGTGCCTTCAAGTCATTTCTGATTTATGGTGGCCCTGAAGTGAACCTATCATGGAATTTTCTTGGCGAGATTTGTTCAGAGGGGGTTTGCCATTGCCTTCCTCTGAGGCTGAGAGATGGTGAATTGCCTAAGATGACTTGTCCACGGCTGAAGCCTTCCCCATAGAGGTTGGATGGCTATCTCTCAGGAATGCTTTGATGGTATCTTCCTGCTTAGCAGAGAGTTGGACTCAATGGCCCTTGTGGTCTCTTACAGCTCTATGATTCTAAGGTTACCTGTTCGGTTCCCATGGCTGAGCAGATTTAAACGTTGGTCTCTGGGACTACTAGTCCAACATTCTGGGACTTCTAGTCCAACTGCCACAGCATGCTGGCTCTCAAAGGGCTTTATTGGTAAGATTTATTCAGAGAGGGTTTGTCCTTCCCTTACCCTGAAGCTGAGAAAGTATGACTTTCTCAAGCTCACCTGGTGAGTTTCCATGATTTAGCAGGGATTCACACTTTGGTCTCTACTAGCCAGTACCTCGTGCTCCCTCTCAAAGAGTTTTCTTGGCAAGGCTTATTCATGGGTGAGGCTTGCCATTGCATTCCTCTTAGGCTGAGAGACTGTGACTAGCCCAGAATTACCCATTGGGTCTCCATGGCCAAGCAGAGATTCAAAACTTGGTCTGCTGAAGTCTTAGCTGAGGACTCAAACTCCTATACCACACCGGATCTCATTTTCGAAGTTAAACAGCATAAATTTCTTCATGAGGGGTTGCATGTTAATTATGCTATGGAACCCTTGCACTGAATGACAGTGGTGCATAAGTGAACCGAGAGACCATCCATGTAACCAAATTCACAACCAAATATGCATGCACACCTCCACCTCCTGTTTTTGAGAAAAAACAGGGAATCTGGAATGGAACAGGCTGCTTTAGGGGGATCATTTGGCCACAGGTCACCCCACTTTAGCCCCACGTAATAGTAGCTGTCCTCAAGGAGATCCGTTTGTTAACTGTCTAGCCTGGGGCGGCCAAAGTTCGGTCTGTCGATTGTATGTGGCCTGTGGGTTACTTGTATACCTTGGACCTCACTTTTGCACTGCTGAAGCCCCCCCCCCAGCCTCCAAGACTCCCAGTATTGCATTTAAAGGGGAAAAAAACAGTTCCCAATTCTTTCAGGCTGAAACTGCATGGACAGCCCCCAAAACAAGTAAACTCCCCCAACCCCACACAAAAAGCCCTCCAGAATCTTCTAGCACCCATAAATTAACAGAGGCCTTCTCAAAATGACAAGAGAAAACAATGTGGCATCAATGCACCATTTTGGGAAGGACTCAAATGAAGGTAGAAATATGTGGTAGGAAATGTGGTCCCTGGGGAATAAACTGGGAAATTAACCCCTGATCATACAGTTGCCCATCCTTGATCTGGCCAGATCTTGGCAATGTGACTTTTTTGGGCTAAAATTTTACTTTGACAAACCAGAATCCCTCATCCAGCACAGTTCAAAGGGAACTTTTCCAAGCTCTAACATGCTATCAGCCACCCTTCAGACCATTAGGTTCAGTGACTGGATATATCCTTGACTACCCGGATCTGAGCTCAGTGAAGGAAACCCTTGGTGGTCTTAGGACATCTGCACAATGGCACTGTCCTGGGATGGGGATGCGCTGGTGCCAGTCCATGAGTCATGCTTTGAGATTATGTCATCATAGTCCTAATGTCCATATGTCCCCACCCATCCTGGTCACGGGGGATTCCATTACCAGAAAAAAATCCAATGATGGCCCTGGATTGCACGATGCTCCCATTACTGGCAACCGTGTGAAAAGGGAAGAAGTGTGATCTAGGTTTCTTCCTTCCTTCCTTCCCCAGTGCAGCATAGGAAGTGGCTGGCTACATGGCAGAAGGAAGGAACATGGTGCTTGCGCTATCCTTCCGCAGGCAGCCAACTGGGTGTGGAGGGGTTGCACTCCCACCCGGTGGTGGGATGACAATGGAAAACGGTAAGGTGCAGAAAGGGCCTTAAAGTTTGCAACATGTTAGAGCCCACTGATATGAAAAAAAGAATATGAGGAGATTACAAAGATATCTCAGATCATGGTATAATTTCCTTGTTACTTTTTTTTTTTAAAGTAATGATTATGATACCTGCTGTTCCAATTCACTTGAAGAAGAGCAAACATGTTTTAACCAGCAATTTGAGCTCTTGAAAAGCTTAGATCAGTAACACTGATTATGAAGCCACAACAAGGAGATAGTCAAGAATTTCTCTCTCTCTCTACCTTTTTATCTATCATCTATCCATCTTTCTATCATCTATAACTATCTATCTATCTATCTATCTATCTGAATGCTAGCTGACTTCTTTCAGTCTGGACCACGTTAATCTATCTGTTAGCTAAGTAAACAATAAGTAGATTAATACTGCTCTAGACTGAAAGAAAGTAATAGAGTAACTTCCCAAGCTGAAGGTGGTAGAATGGCCTCAAAATAAGTCTTAAAAATACCCTGCTGGACAGACTTCAGAGCTCTAGCCATAATCCAACATGGACAAGGATGACAATTTGTTCTCCCCGTCCCAGATCAGGGAACATAACCTAAGCATAAATCCCATAAGAAAAACGGAGCATGTGAATACAACCTCGAAGTGGGGAGAGGGAAGAATTATCTATTAAAGATAAAATCCATTTAACAATCACAAGTCTTTCACTCCTTGCCAGCTCATGCCTTTATCTGGTGCTAAGTAAACCCTTTTTGAACGGCGGAGTGAAAATCCCGTTAATAAATTCTGCCGTGGCGTCGTTTCAAGCCTGGACCTGATAAAACACCACAATACCTAGAGAATAAATTAGACCCAGGTGCAGGATAGCGGTACACAACTCCTTCCTGTCCGGGAGTGGGCGAATAAAGAACCCTGCAGCCAAGCAGCTGCCTACACCACCACAAGGGAGATGGAGATTTTCATGCAGGCAATACCTTGGGGCGCATGGATCATGCCGCTACACACTCTTTAACTATCCATATAGAGAGGCTGTCGTGGGACTGAGCTGCAGCGGATGTAGCTCTTTCTCAGCTATGAGGTTATCGATTGACGGGCTAACCAGGTTTTTGACTGATACCTCCAGTGCAGAAAAGTTCTAGCATCTTTTCTCTTACTCACATCCAGGAGAAAAAAGTTTCACGCTCAACTCTCTACTAAACATACACTGGAATCCTGTTGGTGTCTTGGGTGTTGTCTATTCCTCTACAAAAGTGATTCACCATTTTGGTCTGAGGCAGACCAAATGTTCAATTCAAGATTGCAGAAGCAGAATTGCACAGGGAGGTTATGGCTCATGGTTGTGCATTGCAATACGATGCAGGTTTGCCCTGTGCATTTATGTGCATATATGCATATTCACATTACACATTGTTATATATTTCACACTGCACATTGCAATGCAGTGCACAAGCACATTTGGTTGCACATTTGGTAGTACAATGTCATAATTCAATAACAAGGTGGTGTTATACAGCTACCACATAATTCTGCAAGTGTAAAACTATACTCTATGTCCTTAGAGTGTAAGGATCACAGTCATAGGTCATTTCTTCACTACGCTGTTACAGTGCTATTATTCCAGTTTCAACATCCTGTGGAATTCTGGGGTTTGTAGTTTACTGAGGCCCAAGAGCTCTCTGACTGAGAATTCTAAAGGCCCCTCCCTAAACTGAAAATCCCAGGATTCCATAAGATGTTGAAAGTGGAATAACAACATGATAACAATGTAGTGCAGAAGTGGCCATAATTTGGAGTTAATTTGTGCTTAGATGTCATCCAACCAACCAGTAGTGGTTCCCTAGCTTGAATCTTATTGTTCTCCTACCTTTATTGTTAATACAGAAACAGACTGCAATTTCAACATAGATGAACTGGACAAGTAGCATAGGTGGGAAAGGTAAAACAACACACAATGCATCCAGGATCATGAGGCTGACTCTTTGGGCCTTTCCGCTCTATGCTGTTATAGTGCTATTATTCCACTTTCAACATCCTGGGGGTTGCAGTTTAGGGAGGCACATTTAAAATTCTCAGCCAGAGAGCTCCTGGACCTCAGCAAACTGCAAACCCCAGAATTCCATGGGAGGTTGAAAGTGGAATAATAGCACTATAACAATGTAGTGCGGAAAGGGCCTTACAAGAGAGCATTTCTTTGAACAGGTGCAGCAGATCTGGATAGAAAATGATGTATATAGCTTGACGGTCAAAATCCAGAAACTGGTTTGATTCTTGTGGTGTGTATGTGTGTGCTTAGTTCCAGGTGGAGTACATCCACTGAACCAGTTGTTGAAGGGTGGGACAAATCCCTTGGAATCAATGCTACTTTTTTTTCCAGTATGCAGTTGAATACAAAATGTGCAGTGGGGAAAAACTGTGAAAATGTATAGTGGGGAAAAAAGGAAGGGAAACTAGACACTTTAAGAACTTATTAAGGCTTCAATGATAGTATTTCTTGGGCAATCTTGATGAAAACAGAAAAAGCCCAATTCTGGAGAAGTAATCATTTTTGAGTATTTGAGGTGGCATCAGGAATGGCTCCTTACATTGTTGCCATTGATGGGAGTTACTTGGCACATAAACCTTTGGGGCATCCTATAAGTTAATGAAATAAGGCAAATGAATAAATCAGTTGTTGGTGTGCATAAGACTAACTGATTTCTGCAAGGAAATGCCTTGCATACAGCAAGGCACAAAGCAGACTTGGGCCATTTCTGCACTAGCCTGTTATAGCGTGATGATTCCACTTTCAACATCCTCTGGAATCCTGGGGTTTGCAGTTTCGGGAGGGGCCGGCCAGCCCCTCCCGAAACTGCAAAGCCCAGGATTCCAGAGGATGTTGAAAGTGGAATCATCGCGCTATAACAGGCTAGTGCAGAAATGGCCTTGGTGTTCATAGGGCCTGGAAACCGTGCCCAATGAGGAGTGGCTTAGGGAGCTGGAGCTGGTTAGCCTAAAGAAGAGAAAGTTAAGAGGTGACATGAAAGCCATCTGTAAATATTTGAAGGCATGTCATGTGGAAGATGGGGCAAACTTGTTTTCTGTTGCTGCAGATGGAACAATGGCTTCAAGCTACATGAGAAGGGATTCCACCTAAACATTAGGAAGAACTTCCCGACAGTAAAACAGGATGTCCATCTGTTGGAAATGCTTTGATGGTGTATTCTTGCATGGCACGGGACTGGTCTTGATGGCCCTTGTGTTGTCTTCCAACTCTATGATTCTATGATTTGGCTTTTTTTTTTTTTTTAAAGGGGAGATGTACACAGTTAACATATCTACCTTAAAGAACCTTGATTAATGAATCTAACCAAGTTGGGACTAACAATCTCACCATGGAACACAAATGTTCTCAAAACAGTTGGCTTTGCATTGAGCTGTTAGGCAAGGAGAAAAGCAAAAAAAAAACCATTGTTGATTCTCTCTTTCTCTCTCAACATCTCATGGCTTTGAAACAGGTTACAAAAATCACAAAATCATTCATGGACAATAAAATTAGAAAGGCTACTCAAAAAGCAGAATGGCTACTAGCAGAGGAAGAACCATAAGCTGCAGATTCCTTTGGGATTTTGTTGGGGCCTTATAAGGGAAGAATGGCTTTTCTAAGTTTGAGAAGTGCACCGAGTTGTAACACAGGCTAGTTCTCCCCATTCTCCACCCAAAGTTCTGCACTCTACGAAGTGGTGATTTGAATAGTAACAGGGAAATTTTTTTTTTTTTAAAAGATAGCACATAATTCCCTAGAAAGTAGATCTTCTTTTGGACTTTCACCTTCTGCTGCACACACTTTTTTTCCCTGGCAAATACTGCAGAAGGAAGCCTTGGCATATTTTTGAAAGCGAGGCCAACTAAGATGGCGGGGAGGGCAAGAACAGCAACCCTTGCATTAATCAGTGAGAAAAGCTCTGTCTCCTAGAATCCTTTCATTAGCCAGCAAGACAGGTGACCTTTGACCTCGCACATCACTTACTTGCCTGGTAACAACTCCTCCTGGCAGATCATCCTTCTTGTAGGCCTCATCCATATTCAAAGAAGCATCATATCCAAGCGCTACTAAGAGGCTAATCAAATGGATTTCCCCCCGTTCTCTCTCTCTCTCTCTCTCTCTCTCTCTCTCTCTCTCTCTCTCTCTTCTTTCTTTCTTTCTTTCTTTCTTTCTTTCTTTCTTTCTTTCTTTCTTTCTTTCTTCCTTCCTTCTCACTCTGTCTATCTCCCCCTCCCCGGGCCAGACAACATCTTTGCAACAACAGAGTTGCACACTTTTTATGTGAATTTTCTCCCCTTTTCAGCATTTTTTTCTCCCCCGAAACCAAGTCAATTTATTCATTTTCTTTGCCTGAATGGCTAACTAAGTATCTTGATGTCATGCCATTCACTGCCTGATTGCTCACATGACTGAAGTACAAAAGGAACAGAAACACAGTGGGGAGGAAAGTGAATCTTTAAACAATGCAAGGCTGAAAGAGTCCTCGTGTCTGAGCCGGTGGACTCAAACTTTAGGATAGCATAAGAACTTTTTACCCTGTTGTGCAAGAAGGTATCGAGCAGCTCCTTGAACAACGGTTTTCCCTGGGCTTCTGGGGAAAGCTGCTGGAGGCATCTCCATTCCCTCTTGAAGCTGAATCACTATTGAATTAACATGGCATTAAAGCTCTTATTAGTACTCTTATTCCACTTTCAATCTCCTATAGAACCTTGGCGTTTGCAGTTTAGGGAGGGGTCTTTGAGGTCCCTCCCTAAACTGTAAACTCAGGATTCCATTGGATGCTGAAAGTGGAGCAATAGCACTATAACAGTCTAGTGCTGAAATGGCTGGGTCTCCACATTAGTTCACTGGTGGAGCTTGTGTTACTGCAGTTTAGGCCTACTTGGAGATACCCCCAGATATCATTTTGATATCAATAATTTGGCTCTCTTCCACCACCCCTCTCCACATGTTTGTGAGGCCCCCGGACAAACACAGAACTAGGCTTGGCCATCAAATGCTGCAATATCCCAAAACAATACAGGCAGGCCAGAAATAGCCAGATCACCGCTTTAGGAGACCTCTCTGCAAACACCCTCATTATGTACGCACGCTGCTTACAAAGAACTCCCTGCCCCGAGCAGGCAACTTGGCAAACTGGATACTCAACTGCCAAGCACTGAGCATTTGCATACTGGCTAACTCTTTTTCAATTTGGACTTAACTCAATCATGTTAAATCTTGACCTTTCCGAAGCTTTGTCTCGCGCCCGAAACTCATTGTTTTCCCCAAGTATGGCATAGCCTGCAGCTACATTTCTCCCTATAAAAACCCCTGATTCCGAGACCTTCCTCGGATCGCTCAGGACTTCCATCAAGCCTTGCTGCCACTTTGTTTGGCAAGCTATCCCCTCAGTCCCACATACTGAAACTCCATACCAACGAACTCAATCCTCAGACCTCTCTGGGCTTCAGGACAGGTGACGTATCATCCAATTCAACAATCTCTCTCAAAATCCCCCTATACCACTCCAACCTTTATTTTCTATAGTTACTTGTGTGTGTTGCATACACTGTTTGTCTGTGTTTAAAAAAATTCTCAATTATTCTTATAACTTGGTGTGCCCCTCGGCTTGGCCTGACCCCATAGACATTGGGTAAAAGATTCCACTGCGTTGCCCTGCCTCTCGCATTGCTAACTTGCGCTCTAGCTAATTTCCCCAAACTTAGTTAATTGAAAGCGCATATAGGTGTCCCTCCCAGGAACCCCAGTAAACAGGGTAACAGCAGTGAATAAGATCTCATCTTGAGTTTTGTTGGTGTTTGTACTCCACCAAATTGGTATTTTCTGTCTACAAATGAAGGCTGGCAAATATTGGGTGTTCTCTTTGCTTTTATAGCTAGGTTTATCAGGTCAACAACTAGAGAAATCTCCTGTGCTTTTAAGACTGGTGTAGAAGAGGGAATTTCAGCAGACTTTTCTTGTCATGCAACCAGGGAACAAACACCACCAGCTAAAACTCGCTCTTTGATAGAACAGTCAAAGGTACAACAGATTTCTCCAGTTTCCATTCTGACAACCCCATAGTGTGCAAGTGTGATGGGTCTGAGGGCCAATTTTTTCGCCCTTGGACCTTCTGGTATGGTGTGGACTGTCTTAAGTTTCCTAGAAAAATGGAAATGGACAGAAATCTACTTCTGGTTTTAAAAAAATGGACCTTTTTTTTTTTTGATGGATCATGGGCCTGCCTCCTATTCGAAAGCTGAATTGCTCCACCCAGAAGTTTCCAGGACAGTAAATTCTCTTTCTTTGTCTGGAGATGGCAATGGAGCCTGGAGGGTCAAGGGACCACAAAAATAGCTTTGAAGGGCTTCATTGCACATTGCAACAAGCACATTGGCACATAATGCAACGGGTCGTACAACGTGGACATTCAGAAGAAGAGCAGTGTAGCACGACCACTCCTTAACCACATGAATATCTATTTATATTACACAATAAGAGTGTAGGATCTTGGTACCTGAATCGTACCTGATTTTATTGATGAATATATGACTACAGTGCCCTGGAAATTCGTGGTGGCTTTTTTCTGTGCCATTCAAATAATTTATAGATTAAAAGAAAGATGATATATTTGGGCAGAAATTACAAGCACATGCTTCTTTTCCCTGGTAACTTTGCTCTCTTCAAGGACTGGCTAGGGACAGGCTGATTATTTAGCTGAGTGAGGGGGTTACCTAAGACAATAGGTTGGGTGAAAGGACAACAAATTTCTCATTGTTCATTTGGTCACTCTTATATTTTTAGTGCCAGGGAGAGAATTGCTTCTGGAATTTTGCTTAGTGTGTCAAAACAGCTCGGACGGGCTTTGAATACTCTGCCTCCTAACTCAGGTGGGGAGTGTTATTTACTTCTTGCCTTCAGACAGCAAACCTGGACAAGGCTAGGGCTGAGTAAGAATCATAGATGATGGAAGGAACCACAGAATTAGACTTTTCGTGTAAGCAGAACAGTATGGGGAAAAAACTGCAATGGAAATAGCTTCCACCATTGTGTTGGAAGTTGAAGAATTTGACATCTTGCTCAGAATTTCCTTGAATCATAGAGTTGGAAGGTCATCTAGTCCAACTCTCTGCTAATACAGGAAAAGGATTCAAAGCAAAATAAATGGATTTTTCTCTCAGGTTAGGGATGTTGTGGGCATAACTGGCTTCACTTATTTTCTTGAGCTACAGCTTTCAGAATTTCCAGGTCAGTGCATCCCTTCTGCCTAGAGGATTATTGAAATTATAGTCCAAAAAAGTGACCTTTTTCAGACTCTAGCTTATTGGAACAAGTATTGTCTTTTTCAGTAATGTTTGTATCCACATGCATAGGCTGGGCGGCCATCTGTCAGGAATGCTTGGACGGTGTGTTCCTGCATGGCAGAAGGGGGTTGGACTGGATGGCCCTTGTGGTCTCTTCCAACTCTAGGATTCTATGATTCTACATAGAGTCATGAGCAACATGTATTTCAGAAGCAACTTGGGTATACCTCAAGCTTTTTATTTCTGCTCTCTATTTAGCATTAAAGGGTACTGCCTGTTCTGTTATACTCAAATAATGGTGGAACTGGGAAGAACATCAAGAGACTCCTGTCTCCTTGAAAATAATCTTGTGAATTACTATATAGTCACTATGGATTAAGTGGAGCAACCAGCTTTCCATTTTGAAATCTACATGGGTTCTACTCAGTCAGCTTCTGAGATCATATATATTTTATCTGAATAGTGGGGGTTGGGTTTCCCAGAATATGATGGAGCCTGGGGCCTGTTTTTGAGCTTTTCATATTGAGGCTCTAAGACCCTCTTTTCAAAAGCAGCTGGAGCCAAATGTCAGCTACATATTGGATTTTCATGGGTTGTTGCTTTACATTAAATAATCTGGCAACCTCTCATAGACATTGCTGCAGGCTAAAGCAACAGAATTTAGCACTGTTTCTAATCCCGTGAGATAAATCTGTTTTGAGTTGTACTGATCTAGAATCACCAAAGAGATTTCTCTGGTAATTTCAGCCCTGCATCAGAACTGGCCATCTCTATTAGCATTCATTCGAATCACTCATTTGCTAAGATCTTACATTGGAGTTATGGGGCATAAATCTCAATATGTAGAGTTATGCATTTACTGTGTTGCGCAACCATTATGTTGAATGACAAAATTGTTCAACTACGTACACATCGCAGTGTGAAAATGAATGTGCAACCAAATATACATGAATGTCCATAGGTGCATGGCTGTGCCTCACGTGTGTGTATGCTAGCATACAAATTATATTGTATGTCTGCATGCACAATGACACCATGTGCCCAATGTCACTTCTGCAAACCTAAATGGAATGCAAACATTTCACACTGGATAAAAAAAAAGTTCAAACAGCTCCATAGAGGAACTTATACAAGTTTAAGACATCAATATAACATAGGAATTTTGGGTGGATAACATAGGTTATCCCCAAGTATACTAACCAGAACAAATAGAAGACTGCCTAATGAGAGTCCTACTTAACTCACATTAAACTGGAACATGGCATTTCTAGCATTCACAATATAAACAACACACGCTCCGGTTTACTTTCACATCTTGTGTGAAACTGACAGAACGTATTATCCTGGGAGAAAAGCATGAATGAATCCCTTTCTTTATCTTAACTCATTCCAGATTTATCTTTAGAAGTAATGATGTATAATTTATTCTTCACATCTCCCTGGCTTTACTCAGTGAGTTCCAGCATTTCAACAAGAAGCTTTGGTTTCACTGCATTTCTCATCACTCACATAATGCAAAGCAGGATGATTCACTCATACCTGTGTTCCTCTCAATGACTGTGAGTTCGGTGGGGGCAGCGGTTTCTCCTTGGCAGCCAGCACCTTTGCATCATGCTATTTATGGAACCCTCCCACCCCCAGGTCCCCATCCAACTGCCTACCGGTTGGCAGAGTCTCACAGCATGGCAAGCCATTGAGCTAAATTCATTAAAACAGAATTTGGTGGGTTATCACACCAAATTAACCCATCCTTGCATCTGCTACCTGTCACTTTTGATCCTCCCTCCCTTTTATCACTTAATACTTCTGCTACCTGCCCAGGCCAACTTTACAAAGAGCAGCAGTGGCACACTCAATTTGGAGCTGCATGCTCTGCAATCCCCTTCCTGTTTTTGCATGGACTCTGGAAAGAAGGAAATTTCCTCTTGGCCAAATCCATGTGACCATGCTCAAGGAAGAATCAGCAAAGCTCTTGCACAGAAAGAATGGAGAGCAAAGCTGCCTTTCACCACAGTTTCATTTTGCTTGAATAAAAGTCTTTCTTGACATCTTGCTGTGTACCTAATACAAAGTTAGGCCAGCAAACCTAAAATTAAATTTAGCAGCTAGGAGGTCTCTTATAAATTGTCCTGCTTGGACCCAATGCTACATGTTAGAGACATATGATTCTTGGTTAATTTTGTTCTCAACAAAATGAATAAGTAATTTTAGCAATTTTCTTCCTGCCATGGGAAAATCTTTAGAAACTTTGCAGTTTTCAAAGACTTTTTGTAGTTTGGGATGTATTCATCACAAAACTCACTTTTTTTTTTTTTTTTACACAAAAGACATTATTTTTCTGCAGAGGAAACATCATTTTCTGAGCAGAAATGCTGCAAGTTGGGGGGGGGTTATTCTGCACAAAAAAATTAAAAATTACGAGATTTTTAAAAAATAATCCAAATTTTTGGCACAGAAAACAGAATTTCCTGCATAGAAAGTTCTGTTTCATGCACAGAAAATATTGTTTTCTGTACAAAAATGCTGTGCGCAAATTTTAAAACATGATTTAGGCACTCCCCAAAAGTTACAGTTGTGGAACTCACTGCGGGCAAAAAAATACAACCATGTGTACTTGCTGCGACTGAAAGGTTCCAGCTTTAGTTGCCAGTGAAGGCAATTTCACAAGGGCCTAAATTCGGTTCTTAGTCCCAACTAGAGTAGAATTCAGTATCGACCAAATTGACCTATATGTTAACTTGAGCCAGAATGGTATAGTGGTTTGAATGTTGGAGTATGACCCTAGAGACCAGGGTTTGATTCCCCTCTTGCCCATAGAAATTCACTGAGTGACCTTGGGTGCATCACACACTCTCAGCCACACAAAACACCATGATAGGTTCACCTTAGAGACATCGTAAGACAGAAATGACTTGAAGACACACAACAATAACTACAAATATGTTGACTCACCATTCAACAATTGATTCAATGCTCTATTGATACTCTAGCTGAGTTTGACATGTGCATGTCACCAACAGGATTCTGACCACGATGGGACTGTGACCACAAGCGTCACCAGCTCAGATAAGTGGAGACACATGAGATGGAGGAAAATGAAGGAATATCCCATCTCAAATCAACTGAATGTAAATCGTAAGGCTGCTACCCTGTGAGTAAAGTTAAGTTACAAGTCTGACTTTATAACACCACAAGTCACTTTTCGGTCATTGTTTAGGTCCAAATTCTCTTTCAATCATGCAATGACCAAAAGCCCACCTCAAACCATCTTGTTAGAGATGTAGTCTCTCCAACACGGCCATTTTTGGGCTGTCGGAGAGGGAAAGATCAGTGGTGATGCGCCCAACTATTTCTCTTTAGTGGGATACATTGGAAGGATGCCATCTACGAGGACTTCCTGAAGAACTCA
Source organism: Ctenosaura bakeri (assembly GCA_948474755.1). Taxonomy (NCBI): domain Eukaryota; kingdom Metazoa; phylum Chordata; class Lepidosauria; order Squamata; family Iguanidae; genus Ctenosaura; species Ctenosaura bakeri. Next base: position 265,099 of record CAOLHI010000001.1, read on the forward strand.
GAGGTCCCTGCTGGTACCTGCTGCAGTCCATCCAGCTAAAAGAAAAAAAATTGGATATGTTTCTCTGATCTCCTTCCTTTCTGACAACCCAGAAATGGCCACTTTGGGAGGGCTGCACAGCTTACATGGTGAGTTTTGGGGGTATGAAGCTACACAAGATGCATGATCGGTCAATGCAGAACTTGACCTAAATTCACAATAATACAGAAAGATAGCAGGAGATGGGTGGCTTTTGAAACTCACCAAAGCAAACACAAATGGAAGGGAGTCATTTTGACACCTCTGTGATCCTTCTGAAGAATACAGAAGGTAATATCTTTTGGCTTTTTATCCCTTTCAGGGGGAAAAAAAGGCAGGAAACACCAGATTAACTTTCCTTCCTGACTTGTTATGGAGTTTGCCTGCCTCAGTTCTCACAGAGCTAAATCCTTATTCCTGGGTGACCAAAACTGATACAATTTTCCACTGGTGAATGAATACACTCTCCCCAAGTACCAGCTGCCTTGAACTGTGACCCAACAACCATTAAAACTGCATTTGAGGTTAACTCCGGCAATGGAAAACAAAGGCCTAATGAATAATACATAAACAATTGTTCCAATTAGACATACATGCAAATAATATAAATATATATGTCACTGGAACCTCTGGTGGATTACTAATAAAGCTTTCTATTTCCCCCCCAATTATTATAAAAGGAAGCAAATAAACTCCAGGTCATGGCTGGCTGATTAGTATGGACCACTGACACCTTTCTGTGCTCACTGTACCGACAGGCTTAAGAATATTGGTGAGCTCAATAACACTGGGGTCACATGATTAGTTCAACCCATCAAGCTTTGGGGGTACTTGATTTGACCTTCAGCTAATAGAATGATATGTACTTATTCCCTTCTCTCTCTTTGGGTGGTATTGGTTAACCTTTCATTGGTACAGTTTGTTACAATTACTTGCGGTGCTTCAAATGTTGGAGCCTTCACTGGCAACTAAAGTTGGAACCTTTTGGTAGCATTTATTGACATCAATTCTGGGCTACCAGAAGCCCAGGAGAGACATGGGAAGCCTTGATGGTGTCAGTTCTTTATATCATGCCTGAGATGGGCGCCAGAGATGTACATTTAGAATAAACCCAGAAATGTGGAAAATATGTAGCAATTCAGCCTTCCTTGGACTGAACTTTTGCATGCCAAAAAGATTAAAGGTTAAAGGAAATGTTTATTTCCCGTGATTAAACTTCCTTTGCCTTCCACTATAGTATTTCTTCAGAGATAATCTGTCCCATTATCCAGAGTTGTAAATATATATATATATTTGCAAAGTTGCAAAGATAACTTGTTTCAGAATCCAGACTTCCAAATTAAGGGCCTTTACCTTCCAAAGCATGCTACATGCAACATGTGTAGGTGACGATCATATGCTATGATGTATTGTTATTTTTCACCACTAAGGGGAGCATCTCTGCAGCTATATCATCTGCTTAGATGTTGAAAAGAGATTCTAGTTAAGCTGGAAACTCGATGCTTTGGGTCTTTCATTTTCCTTGTAACTTAGGGGAACACTCTTATCTGTATTCCAAAGTGATAACAGCCCCAAAAGGAAATTATTTTCCAATCCAACCATGTTGAATGTATAGACTCACTCTCAGGAGGAAAAAAGAATTCACCCACAGTTGTAGTCTTGGTTGCCCCCTTTATGCATGAAATTATGGCCATTTCCGCACGGGGCTAGTGAATCGCCCCATGACGCTACTCACCGGACTTTTGGGCTCCCCGGTCCAGTCCACGCTTCTCTGGAGTAGTGCGTGGCCGCCGCTCCACACTGCTCCAGGGATGAAAATGGCAGCTTCCGGTTGGTCGAGGGTCTCGAGCAAGCGCTGAAGCTCGCCAGCCTAGAGCCCGCCCCCGGCAGATCACAGTCTCACACCAATGCGAGCCTGCGAATCTGCATAAGGGAGCAGGCTCACAGTGGCATGCTCCTTGCTTTTGAAAGACCTGTTTTTAGCAGTCTTTCAAAAGCATGCTGGATGACCACTTGGGGTCGTTCCGGAGTGGGCTGGGCTGCGGATCTACGTTAAGTAGGTCCGACCCAGTCTGCTCCCAGGTGCACACATCCTCCCTGGAGGACGCTCTGCCCCATGTTAAAAACCCCGTGTGGAAATGGCCTATGTTTCTGCTCCTTATTCCCATTTCAGTTGTGATGCCAAATTTTAGAACAGGATGGCAGCTCAGATTCAGGTTATGAATGGGTATTCTGCCCTTCCAAATCCCATTCCTCTTTCTATTGCCCTCTTTAATTTTTACATCAGCTACAAGGGAACAGGAACCAGAATCAGGAAAACCAAATCACTCGATCTGAATTTGACTTTAATTTTATTCTCGTTAGGGTGCTTTTCACCCCTCCAGTGGAAAGAAAGGTATGAGGCAAATTAAATAAATAAGTGCATTTTGATCAGGTCTTACTCCTTCCAGTTTTGTGGCTTTGTACTGAATGGCTTTACCCAGGGGTGTAAGCTGGGAGGGGGAAAAAGGAGGGCCTTTTCCTCTCAAATAAAAATATTGCTGATGTTTAATCTTTAACTTTTGCATATTACAGTTATTAATTATGTTTTTTTAAGTTTGTAAGCCACTTTGAGTCCCCTTGTGGAGAAAAGCAGGATAGAAATAAAGATTGATAATAATCATAATCATAATCATAATAATATTGCCCCCCTGCCACAATGAAATTTTCCTCCAGTCCCCAAATTTCTAGCATTGCAGAGAGTGAGACAGTGAAAACTGTTCATATCTAGAAGTCTTGTTATACAGCAATTCCCTTGGTCACTTTGGTCACTTCTGCACTAGACTGTTATAGTGCTATTATTCCACTTTCAACATCCTATGGAATCCTGGGGTTTGCAGTTTAGGGAGGACCCTCAAAGGCCCCTCCCTAAACTGCAAACCCCAGGATTCCATAGGATGTTGAAAGTGGAATAATAGCACTATAACTATAACAGTCTAGTTCAGAAATGGTTTTTGTCTGTCTCTTTCCTTGGGAGAGCTAAGCTTTATTTCTAAATGATCTGCTGAAGTTTTGCATTACTGCAGTGCTAGAAATTTGGATGCTGAAGGAATATTTCATGCAGGGGGAGCAGAACAAATCTTACCAAGTTTAAGGCAGTTTCCTACATACCTAATATCAATCAATCAAGACTCTTTGGCCATTTCCGCACGACACTCTTATAGTGCGATGATTCCACTTTCAACCTCCTATGGAATCCTGGAATCACACCATAAGAGTGTAGTGCGGAAATGACCTTTGTTTTGAGGGAAGGGGATGATCTACCTAGAGCAGTCGAGAAAGGAAGACTCCACTGGACTCAGCATTCTGCCCTTGAAACATCTTGATGGACTCACTATTCCCCTCTTAAGTGTAGCTTAGGAACATCATCAACAATCCAGTTGGTAAGTTCCCCTTCAGAAGTGCTTGGACATCTTTGTCCAACATGGAAGAGGCGCATTCAGGTCAAGGCTGCATAAGCGGGACATGTACCTGTGGACCCAATAGTTATGGATGTGCACTGTGCTTGGATTCACATTATGCAATTGGTGCACAGGTGCAATTTGTTGTGCATACAATTGTACATTTGGCATCATGGTTGCACAGTACTGCATAGCACAATTAATGCATAACTCCACATGCAGAACTTCGTAGTATGCAAACCTAGGGGAGGTTCACAGCCACATTGCGCTAACAAAGGTACCATCATTGCTTGAGTTGGAAATCCCTTAGTATCCGCCTCCCAGATTTTCCCCCTTAATAACTTCTGATTTTTCTTCCCCCTCTTTCACTTTTTCCCCCTTTCTCACTGCAACGGGTGGTCCCTTTGAACCAAGGAAGGTTTGTGGGCCTTATTGTATCTGGCAGGCCTACCCAACCTGAAACCCTCAGAGTGAAGTCTCCAAAATTGTCTGAAAGTGGAATGTCAAGAAGATGTTTGCATGGCAGATGACATCTCCTCTTGGCAGAGTTTAATAACATCCCTGCTGTTTCATGCTTCATGCTAAAATAACAAAAGGGAAAAATAGTCTAAGCAATCGAAGACAGACACCGGCGCTGTATTTGCAGATGAGTGGGTGGAGAGTTGGGGGTAGGCATTGTTCTTATTCCTAAGGAAAAGAAAGGGAACCTCTTACTGAAGGCTCATGAGAAGGGAGTAGATGACATGGTTCGCATGCAGAAAGGTTCAGTCCCTAGAATCTTCATTTTTAAGGGTCGCAGATGGGAATGATGCTGTTTGCTGGAGACCCTGGAAGGTCACCAAGGAAGTAGTCATTCCAAGCTTGAGGCACAAATCTGTCAGACTCCTTTTGATGATTATATTTGCTTAACCAAAGACTTAGTACAAGTATAAGTCATCTGTTGGGTATTGTCCCAAGATGGCCTCCAGGAGTCCTACAAGTGTAAGGCTAGAAGCCTGTTGGTGTCTTATGCATGCCTGAGTTCCCTTGCAGAAATAGTTGGGTGTTTTTGTTTGATGCAGAATATCAACATTCAGTTCAGGGTTGCAGAAGCAAAGGTGTACACATTATGCTATTGCAAGTGGATGGACACTGTGGATAGTTCAACCACAGCCTGGCCTGAGGTGGCATGAGCTGGGATCATCAACGTCTGGAAGGCTGAATTCTTCCCATCAGTGCTCTGGACTTTCCATGACAATGGTGTCACAGGCACGTAATACATTTCCTGTATGGAAACAGATGGACATTTTTGTCCAATGTAGAATGTCCACATTCAGTTCGAGGTTTCAGAAATGGAGCTGAGCATGAGTGAGCTTGGAGTGGTCATGGATAACCATGGATGCACACGTACATTCAGCTGTGCATCTGAGACATGTATTCAGTTGAGCAATATTGCCATTCAATGCAAGGGTGTGTGTAGCACAATGAATGTTGTGAACTCCACAGGCAAACATTTCTGGTACACACCCCAAGCAGAGGATCTCACCCATGATGTTAGAACTCAAGCATAAAACTCACCAGTTTCTAAGAAAGCAAAGAAAACAGAATAGTTATCTGTACCAAGAGCCTCCAGCTTTATTAATCAGCAGGATAGCACAGGCAGCAAAATGGTTTTGCTTGTTTTTGTCAGGTTTCCAAAGCTCCACAAAGAGGCAGAAATCAAGCAAGTAAGATGTGTCTTTGTTCTGTGAGGAAGAAAGCCAGCAAGGGGTCCTCTTAGCATTTCGTGGGAGATGGAGCAGTATTCTATTGTGGCCTTGAGATGCTCTTTTCTAGCATTGTTGATGTGAACATCCTGAGCAAGAGCGGAAACCTATTTCCATGTTCCAGTTTTCATTCTTGTAGACCACTGCTGGCCTTTTTCTTGTATGAAAACGGCTTTCCAAAGTCCTTTCCCCTACCTTCTCTACTTTCAACAAGCCAGTCACTGTGTCGTAAATGAACTTCTCTATGGAAAAAGGATCTTCCCTTCCTTTTTTAGGCTGTAGGCGGGTGAGTGTGGTATTGGTTGTGCCAGCTGCTACAGTGGTAGGCTCTCAGTCTTACATGCATTTTGCTAGCCTATTGGGAGCACGTTTACAAATTAAACAAAAGATAGCAGCAGATGTGTTCACATTCCTTCACAGGGAGCAGAATCACAAGGTCAAGAGAGGGAGAGAAGAAAAAAGAGCCTTATCAAAGGAAGCAAGGGCCATGGTGGCTGGGATTATCTCAGATGGCTTCAGACCGAAAAGCACCCAGGGGAGTTTCTGCATTGTGACAAGGACTGACCTTCAAAGGAGCCATCCTGCCAGACTCTTCCTCTCTTGGAACTCCATTTTTGAAGATAAAAAGGGCCCATCCTACCTTTTCAAAAGGATCTAAATCCTATTGTTCTCGCCTATCTTTGATTTAGACAATATCAACAAATTCACCTTCTAACATTCAAGGGAAAAATGTAAGTGGATGCCAGAAAGATATTCATCTGTTGCTGTCCTTCCAAATTTGAACTAGTGTTTGTGTTAGAGCTTTGAGATGCACCCATGCCAGAAATTAGACTATTTCAGGGCTCTGCTTTGGATTTATACCTTCAATGATTTACAAACAACTATTCTTCAGCAGGTGGTTGGGAAACTTATCAGGAGACAGAAACAGATCCACACAGCATGATGTGGATGTACATGGAGAACTTGATTCTCTCCAATGTTATGTTCTAGGTAAGGTGAAGATCTAACAGTACTTTTGAAGTGGGAAATGTGCGATTCTCATCTTTTCAGGTCACAACATGGGTAAGAGGGCTTTTGAGAAATGGATATACTACAGGATAATTGTGGGATGAGGAAGGGAGACCTGGAAGACAATGGACTTTATGGACAAGGAGATATCCTGGTTTGATCCCAGGCAGACCTGGAACAAAGAAGTTGAGTACATGGGATAGGATGGCTACCAACCTGTTCCCTGTTCCCTAAGACTGGTGGGAATACAAACGCCTTCACTGCAACAGCAGATCGGAGTTGTACTGGTTAGGCCCAAATACAGGATAAATCTTTTAATGAATTGTTGCATGGTGGGTCAATAGATAGGGAAATCCCATAGCTTCAGTGGGTCTAATCTAGTTGAGACTAATAACAAGATTCAGGCTATAGTTTGAACCATAGTTCTCATTATACAGAACTAACACAAAATCCTGGACTATGTAAGGTCATGAGAGACTGACTTGTGTTAACCTTCTGTAATAAATCAATGCATCTCCCCACCTGAAGGACCCTCAACAGATGATAGTTCACAATTTCATGATGATTTACAATTATGGATGGAAGCCTTGTTGGTTAGTCCCCTCTAGCATAGGCTTACTGAATCAAATTTTGCATGGTGAGTGAAGGCATGGGCCATTTCCTCCCTACGTTCTTACAGTACTATTATTCCACTTTCAGCATCCTATGGAATCCTGGGGCTTGCAGTTTAGGGAGGGGCATTTAGAATTCTCAGCCAGAGAGCTCTTTGGCCTCAGGAAACTACAAATCCCAGAATTCCACAGGAGGTTGAAAGTGGAATAGTAGCACTGTAACAGTGTAGTGTGGAAACGGCCATGGGTAAATCCAGGCAATTGAATGAAAGACATTATTCTACAACCCCTCTTGAAAGCTTTTGACGTTTTGGATGTGCTCTTGAAAGCTTCTTACATTTTGTTTGTTTGTTTGTTTCAGCAGGTTGAACAGAATCTTCCATCCATACTATCAAACCCCATTCAGTTACTGTTTAATTTCACCCCCTTGCTGTTGGTTTTTGCAGTTCAAGCTGTGCACATTGCAATAAAACCAGCAGATTTATTGAGCCCCGTATGTGAACCAAATCAGGGGCTCCATGTACAGCTTGAGTATACATGTCTAGGGCAAAGAAACCAGGTTTGATGGATGTTTTCGAGATGTTCAAACCACAATTGTTCACAATATTAATTTGGGGGTTTGCAGTTTAGGGAGGGGCATTTAGAATTCTTAGCCACAGAGCTCTTTGGCCTCAGTAAATTACAAGCCCCCAATTCCACAGGAGATTGAAAGTGGAATAATAACACTATAACAGTGTAGTGCAGACAGGGCCAATATGTATAAGGAAGCACGGGGTACATTGTCCAGGCACATTGGGTTGCATGTTGCAATGATTCACACAGAGTGTGTGTAAAAGTTACATCACCTCTCCTCAACGTATGACCAAGCTGAAAAGTTTTCAAAACAGCTTTGTGTGTATGTGTAGGATGTATACCCAGAGACTTTCCATTTTTGATATGTTCCCCTGTTTTCAATGCCCCCACTTCCTTTGAGTCTTTCTTCTCTAGCCCCTGAAGTCCCTTCATCTGTTTTTCTTTGCAACTGCTGGAATGCCGAGAGAGAAAACCCAGAGGTAGAAGAAGGTTCCCTCCAGAATCCTAGGCTTTCTTCTTTCCTGTATTGAGACCTACGGTTTACAGAAGGGACGTCCTTTGGCAAAGGAACGAGCTTAGCCGAACAGAAGAGAGCAGGTGTCGGACAAGCTCTTGTGAATAAAGCCCGACCAAGGGGGAATAGTTCCTCCCACTTGGAAGATCGGCGCTGTCAGTAATGAATTTCTGCGTTGGTTGCTTCTGGAGTCAGATCTCATTGTTCTCCTTTCTCCTCCATGAGCCTCTATTTGCATGGCTGTGTGTGTGTATTTGTTAAACAAATTGACTCACCAGGGCTGCGGCTGGTGTACAGTTTAGGATTAAAACACACAAAGAAGGAAGAGGAGGAGGAAACCGAGATGGGGGTAAGGAGTGGAGGAGGAGGAAGCCTTCTAAGCTTCCACCTGTAAATCCCTAGCATTGGAGGCTAACTTAATAAGGGGGAAAAACCAACATATGCAGGTACCTTCCTGGGAAAACAGTTTGCCAGCAAGAGCATCTGCTTAAAAGCTCCAAATGTTCAAGATGTTTATGAAGCGGAGATAATATCTCTTCTCCTCCTGTCATTCACCCCGCAACGGCTAAGTGGGAAAAGAAAACACCGAAGATGGAAATTACATCAGGAAGATGAAAGAAAGTTGTTCAGATTTCTCAAATTCTCGTATTTTGTTTTTTACCTGCAACCAAGGGATGAGAGCCAGGGGTGTCTGGGGGGCTTCTGTATCTGGGGGAGGGCAGTGAATTTGCTCAGGGTTTTAATCTGAACATCATCATCATCATCATCATCATCATCATCATCATCATCATCGTAATAGTAGTAATTTTATTAAGATTTAATCTCGAAAATAACCCCCCCTCAACACGTCCAGGCTTAAATCTTCCAGTTGCAATTGCTTATTTCCATTACATACAAACATAATTTCCATTTTACAGAGAACCATTACATTATTTCTTCTTAATTTCTTATACATTTATATCTTTGCCCAATCCAATACTTCTTTCCATTCTTTTCCAAAAGTCCGGATAGATTTGTTCTTCAAAGAAAATGCTAATTTTTCCATCTCTATCATATCCAGAACTTTTAACTTCCACTCTTCAATATCAATATATTCCTTTTCTTTCCAGTGTTGCACATGTGTTAACCAGTTATTAAATACAATAATATCTTCTGATGACTTCTTATTTCCTTTTGTTGGCCTAGCATACTTAACAGGTAAAGTTCTGGTTTCATTTCAAAATTCAACTTACAAATTCTCTGAATTTCATCATTTACCCCCTTCCTAATCTGAACATTAAAGGTGCTGTCTGGGGGGAGGGGGTCTGAACCCAGTTAATTAGACTGTGGCCATTTCCACACTACACTGTTGGAGTGCTATTATTCCACTTTCATCGTCCAGTGCAATTCTGGGGTTTGTAGTTTCCTGAGGCCAAAAAGCTCTCTGTCTGAGGATTCTAAATGTCCCTCCTTATACTGCAAACCTCAGGATTCCATGTTAGGGTAGATAAACAAATCACTCCTCCCCGTATCCCCAGGTGGACACAGATCTGACTTGAACCCCCAAACAGAAAGTAGGAAGGTAGAAAAGAGAAGGAAAGAAAGAAAGACATGCAAGTAACTTTGACCAAAGGATCCATCCAAGTAAGGAAGGATAATTTATTCTTCTAGGCTTCCTTTCTTATGCAATTTTAATGTTTATATTAAAAAACGCTTACATGAAAGAAAAGATTCATGCATCAGCATCAGCAAAGTTACAGTTTGTACACCTGTTACGTTCCGTCTGACCCTTAACTTCCCAAGTCTACATGACCCTGTCAGCATCCTGGATCATCCCCGAAGACATCTCTGACACTTCAAGAGTCCTTCGCTTGTCCATACTGATCATTGACATCTACTAGGCAGAACAAACAATTCTAAAGCAAGGTTGTTTGATGACCCCTAAGTGTTTAAAACCAATTAATATCATGGTTAATTGTTAACACACATCAATTCTATAGCAAATTACCAAGCATTAAAATTTTAAACCTAACATCCATAGGAGGTTGAAAGTAGGATATTAGCTTGATAACAGTGTCGTGCAGATATGTCTTGGACATGGACACCTGCTTTTATTCTTTCCTTTTTGTGGTGATCCATGTACCTTGATGATTCTACGTAAACTTTAACCATATTTTGCTGTTATCAGTATTAAGTTGACTTTGACCTATGGCGACCCTATGAAAGAGAGGTCTCTACATCACCCAGTTATCAACCGTCTTGCTTGGGTCTTGTAGACTCAGGGGAAGCTGTGGCTTCCTTGTGGTGAAGCAATCTAACCATTGTGAGGTCTCCCTTTTCTCCTATTGCTTTCCACTTTACTGAGCATTTATCTTCCTTTCCCAATGAGTCATGTCATTCCGTGATACATCCAAAGTAGGCCAACCTCAGTTTTGTCATCTTCAGGGCCTTTCCACAATGGTGGGATTGTAAGCTCCCACGGGGCAAGAAGCTATGCTGATCGGAGGCACTGCAGCTAGTAGGATCTTTAAAGTTGGATAGGCTTCTGCTGAGGATACAAGACTAGTGTGTCAAACCACTACTGGCCAACACCAATAGTGTGTATGTGTATATGAGAAGAGTAAAACAGACAAAGGATCTCCCAGAGACAATGGCAATAGCAACAAAGCCAGCTGTATAAGGCACTCATACTGCACAGAAGGGGGTAATGGTAAACCACTCCTCAAGCCTTTGACCTTCAGAACTTTATGAGACTGTTCATAATGCAATTACTAATGATGATAAATCCACCAGAGGGTTTATTTTGTATAGCTCTTTGAAAGTTCAGACTAAAACCCAGACCAGACTCACCACTCCATTGACAGGGGAACTACCAACTCTCACTGGCAGGAGACATGAATGATATAATCCATGAGTATGGCTTCAAAGCAAAGAGGATCCTCCAGTATCAGACCTACCTCAATTATCAGTCCCTGGTAGGACTGGTCTCTCTATCTTTACACCATAGGTGGCCAAAACACAGCCCAAGGACCACATGCAGACCCAGGGGGACCCTTTTGCAGTCCATGATACACCCATCTTTCCTTCTGATATTTTAATTTTTCTCTGGTGTGATTTTTGGACAACTCTCACCCTCACATTGTACTCAAATACAATAAAAGTCCTCCCAAATAGCCACAATCCACCCATCCCTTCAAATATCTCAATTTCCTCTTCTACTTCTTTTCCAAAATGTCAAGAGGAAATGATGTGACATCACTTCCTGTCACCACTTTGGAGAAGAAAGGGAGAGGAGAGAGGTATTTTGGGTTTTGGTGAACTGGAGGGTGTGGGTCAGTGAGGGTGAGGGAGAATTAGCCACCATTCCCCTCACAGTTGTTCATCCTTGTTCTAGATAAACTTATATGAGGAATAAGAACTTTGTGATCTCCCACATAAATTGACTATATCCTAATCTCTTGGCCCAATGCTTGGACTGGGTTGTTCCCTTGATTTTGCATTTATTCCAAATATTTCCAATGTAATTTTAGGCAGTTTGCTTTAAAACAAACAAATAAACAAACAAACAAACACATAACTGTAGAGAACTGTGTTATCTCACTATCTTCTCAGTTACACCTAAGAATCCTTGAGGAATTCAATTTTTGTGAACTCCACATTGAATTGACCAAATATTTATCTCCTGGGCTAATATATGGTTTGAAATTCACAATCCCATAAAGCAGTGCTACTCAGGGCCTTTCCGCATGATGACTGCATCCTGGCTTGGGGACCCAAGAGGTGTGGGATGCAACGACACTTCTGCATGACGTCATTGTGGTCCTGCCCTTCTCCTGTTTCCAGCCGGTGTGATCACAGGATATATCATTGATGGAGTTTCTCTGTCAATGACCCCCAATTGTGCAACACTCCCATCCTTCCTGGCTATGCAAAAGGACAGGAAGTGTGATGGAGGTGCTTCCTGCCCCAGTGCAGCATGGGAATGAGCCCAGCTGCACTGTGGAAGGCAGACACATGTCACTTGTGTTCCTTTCCACAGGGAGCCAGGTGGGTGTGGAGGGGAGTATTCCCATCACACTTCCTTCCCACCAAAAGCACTGCTGGGATCATGACAGGAGTGGGACAGGATCAGGCAACATATGAAAATGGCCTTAGATTGATGGGTGGTCCATGGGCCGGTGCCCATCCATGAGCCACCAGCAGCCACTCAGTCATGAGTTTCCAGGAAACTATACAAATACAATAAAAAACATGTCACAAATATGATACTAGTTCCTGCCACATTGGGAAAAAATTACTGGTCTGTTATATCAAATTGCATGGGAAGCACTGCTAGAAAGTGCAATCCCATTGAGTTCATGGGACTTACTCCCAGTTATGTGTGTAGAGCTTTTTAGCCAGAGGCTACAATCCAGATACTAATCTCAACTAAAGCAAACCCATTGAATTATGGGAATTTATATAACTATTTATTTTGATTGAAGCTATTGTTATTAACCAGACCTTGCATTCCCTGTATGTGCTGAAAAAAGATCTCATTTTTCTAAAAAAAAATCAATTTAAAAAATCATAAATTGAAAAAAAAAGTTGCAGAGACTATATGTATAAAATACACAAGTATAAAACATGCATTTAAATATGATTTTTTATGTGGATTTCTTTTTAAAAAAATGCAAATTAATGCAAAGACAGGACAGAATAGAGCTATGCATCAACATATCCAAAAGTGACACAGACTACATTTAGATACTTCCTCTGTCCCTAATTAAAACATGTAAAGTAGGCAAAACAGACATAGGACTGAAACCATACAAACTATGGATTCCTCCTTGCTCCCCTTTTCCTAGGCACTAACTTCATACCTGCTGACCAAAGTCAAATTACAGATTGTTCTTTGCTTTTCTTCTGATGGCCAGGGGGCCTCTGGCTGAGGTCAAGACCCCGGGGTGAGAGGTAGGAGGTTTTAACCCTCTGCCTCCCACTGCTCTGGATTAAAGATGCAACAAATCATTTGCAGATTCTTGACAGAGAAGCAAATGGAGAACAGCCTGAAGAATTTCCATGCTTTGTTTGTACACATACAATGCAGACTGGCATTTTATTAGTGATGCATGCATGCATAAATTGTGCTGTACATTTGTGGTTAATTATTTGCTTTAGCACAATGGATATATTGCGATGCAGTTGTACATAGAGCATTGTGATTATGCATTGCATGGTGTGCATTGCAGTGTTTGCCCAGTTATGGATGTGTGTTGTGCCATGTTGCTATTCTGCATGGAAGCTATGTGATGCTCATGCGTTGTTATTACCATGTGCAAAAAATTATAGAATACCGAAAGGATGTTGAATTGCAGCCACTTTTTCTTTTATGTACAAAAACATGTGCCTAGAACCCTGTTTGTTATTCCCAATTAGTTATTGAATGATGAGTCAACACATAGTTAATCCAGTTGGTTTGCTCTGCGTTGATAACAATAAGCTTAACAATAGGCTCATTCCTCTAGACTACATTACGAAAAGTACAATGCCTGTCTACTCAGAAGTAAATCCAGCTATATTCACTGTGCCTTCCTCCCAGGCAATAGCCTAACAAGTTTTAAGTCTGCTTGAAAATTTATTCCCCTATATTTTATTCTACATGCCTCCATGTTCTCGCTTCCAATGAAAGTTTCCTAAACAGTCTTCCTTTATGAAGTTCATAAATAACCACCCAGCACCCAAAGATTTCCTATTAAAATCCTGAACATATGTTACTTAGGGAAAAAAAAATATTTCAAAGTAAAATTGGCTGATAACGAAAGAATCCCATAAAGGCCTATCTTTCCAATCATCCGGTATTTCTTTTGTAATTTCCTTAGAGATCTGGGAAGGATTTTTCCAGATGTCTCTGTTCCTTCCAGGTGGCATGTTCAGCAGAATTTGGAGAACAGCCAATTCTTACTTGCTTATCCTTTCTCCTTTTCTTTAAAAAAAAAAGTGGGAGGGAGGGAAGAAAGCAAAAAGGAAGAAAACTCAATGACATGTGTGAAAGCTATGAAGGAAATGAGGAAAAGATTAATTATTAGCCCATTACTAATAGGAAGAGTTTTTTCTCTTGCAAACCTTGAGAGATGCCTATATTTTCTCAAATATCAATTAGGAGTCACCAAGTCCCAGGCAGAGAGTCAGAAAGACGTCTTCAACAGGGGAGGATGGAACATAACAGGGTGGGTTTTTCCTAAGATTGGAAGGTGTGGCACTTGAAACTCAGGGTATATAGCAATAGCAATATAATGTGTATTTCTATGCCACTTATCAGCTAAGTGCTCGCTAAGTGGTTTACAACGTGCTTAGCTAATTGCCCCCAACAAACTGGGTACTCCTTTTACCGACCTGCGGAAGGATGGAAGGCTGAGTCAACCTGGAGCCCGGCAGGATTGAACTCACAACCTTGTGGCTGCAGTACCGGCATTTAACCACTGCACCACACATATGTATATGTGTGTGTGCACGCACATGCACATCCACAGCCAAGAAATGACAGAGACATTGACTCTCAAGCTGAAGGTGAACTGAGTATGCCTGAGAGTGAATGTGGGAACAACCAAGGTGTGTTGAAATGTGATTTATGCGTTCTTCAAAGGGACAGAGTATATTCTGTTCTTTCTACAAAGTGCTTCACTGTCAGTGTCTGACATCCTGATGGCAACATAAATTGGCACTGTCTGGGTTATGCCACTGAGCATCATTAGGGGAATGTTGAAATTATTATTATATTTTCTCTCCTTGCTGGATGAGACTATGAAAGTTTGGTCTGTTTAGGACTTACATGGCCTCGAGTTTGAGTACTGGGGTAAAAGTGGGATATAGTTGAAATAAATAAATAAATACCCAAACCCTTTCTTTGTGTTAAAAAAAAGCATTGTTCCAGAAAGTGGATTTTTGACAAAAAAAAAAAAAAGAACTTTTCTGTGCAAAAATGTTGCTTTTGTACAAACCAAGAATTTTGTGCAAAATGCAGTTTCTTTGCACAATTTTTTTTCATGGAAAATCCTGAAGTGTGAAAAATCTAATGGAAGTTGTGCATCTTCACATTTTCGCAACAGCTTGTCTTTCTTCTTGAGGATGAAATAATTTGCACCAATTCTTTGCATCCCTAGTAGCATGATATCGGGTTTGGCTTTGAGGAGAGCCCTGAAAGGGGGGATGGAGATTTCCTACAGTTGTTAGGGCTGTGGTCTTAATACCATCCTGCATGAGTTGTCCTCCATTGGTTTCCCCATTGAGACAATCTCCTGAGACATTTTGCCCATTGAAATCAATGCAAGCACAAATCATTCATCCAGTTGTTGCAGAAAGCCATGCTGTTGGAGATGGTTGTCCCAGACTGAGAACCCTGTCACCTAACAGCCTCTTTAGGCCACCACTCCCCCAATCCCAGGTGGAAGCTGGGTTTATGAATGCTGTAATTTGTGGGAAAAATGAAGTACCACATGAAATCACAGGGTTGTGACATACCACATACTTGTCCAACACCTGTGTGTTACATTCAGATGTAACAAATTAAGGGAACACCATGCTCTTAGACACAGTAATGTAGACTTGGGTTGACTGAGTCAGACTCAATTCGGACTCAGATTGCTTCAATGACTCCACTTGGACTCAACTTGACAATAAATGACACACTGACTTGACTCGTGACTTGTATATTTTTAGTGACCGACTTGCTGCCCTTCGTTCAGTAGCATCACATTCATCCAGAAACCTTACAACTTTGAATAAGACTTCTTCTCTTTTCGCCTACTAGTCAAGTGACAATCTATCTCAAGCCCAAAGTGTGGTCACATTATTCAGAGGGGAACCACAAACACATCAGGCAACGGCTTGAGGTAGAGTTGAGGTCTGTTTGGCAGCCTGTATATCGGCTGTTTGTCGGAGGAGCCTTCTAAAACTTTTCCTATGAGCAGAAGGCAAGACTCGCCCCAAAATGCAGGATGCATTCCTCCAAGAGGAACAGCAAGTATATTAGGCAATGGCCTTGAGGAGGAAGAATCCTTCCTTCTAATGCTTTTGGAGCTCCAGTAATGGACAGTAAGAAGGATCCTATTCCTCACTTCCAATAAAGCCTCCAGCTTTGGAAATGGGAAGCAAGAGGAATCCTGTTCCCCATTTCAGAAGCTGCAGACTCTTTTATGCTCATTGACACAAAAGTCTCCACCTTGAGGAATGGGGAATAAGAAGGATCTTACTTCCCCGTTATGAAACTGTAGACCCTCATATGCCCACTGATTCCATCCCCCCAGCCAACCACCACCTCCTTTTTATTTTGTTAAAGTTGGCACCCAGGTTTCAAAGTATCTTTTAAGGACTTGAGTCTGGACTTGAGACTTGGAGTAAAAGACATAAATCCATCACTGCTTAAACACAAGCCACCCTCCATCATGTCCACTCCCTCCTTTCCCCTAGACTAGGGCCCTTTCTGCACCCTTCCTTTTCGCGGAGTCCTCTGGTGGGGATCCTGGCATCGGCTCTGTAGGGAGGTGAGCGTGACGGGAACACGCCCCTCTGCACTGTCTGGCTCTGTAGTGAAGGAAGTGTGATGGCCACACCTCTTCCTTCCGCTGCACAGCCAAATACTTTCCCAGGGACAGGAAGCACAGCCGTTGCACTTCCAAGATTTCTGCAGGACAGATAAGTCTGCAATGTCAGCACGATTGTGGGTCATTCATAGGTAAAATTATTTCAATGATTTAATCTGTGATCACGTCACCTGGGGAGGAGGACACAACTGCAATAATGTCGTACGGAAGTGTCATTGTGGTCCTGTCCTTCTCTGTCCCCATGGTGGATTGGGAGGGTGGTGCGGAAAGAGCCTAGGAGAAATGTTGCTGCTGCAGGCCAGTATTAAGACTTCTTGTAGGGAGCTGTATATAACCTTGTTTAATAATAAACTTGTTACGTTATCAGCACCTGTGTGAAGCCTGCATTTGATCATCAAAACTCAATGGCTGATACACCATTGTTCTCAGTTCTGAAATCCACCAGTCTGGAGGACGCTTCACTATGTAAGGCATGGGAGAAATGCATGCTAGCTGGTCCCCGAAACAGCCTTCCTTTGCTTCCATGCAAGAGTGTTGCTAATATTCATCTACTACACATCTACTGAGTGACACACGGTCCAAGTGAGAGAGATCCCAGGCAGGGCATAAAGCTGAACAGGCTTCCAAAATAAATTAGGAACTGTTTTCTGATTGGTGGCTCAATGTTCCAGCAGGGTGGTCTAAAGCTAGTGCTTTTGATCAATTTTTCATCGCAACGTCTTCCTGGCTATAGCTGGCAGTTACCCGGGGATCAAAGCCATGACCTTAAATATTTCATTATATGAAACATTTTCGTATAGGTTGGAGAAGGGTTTGTCCCATCTTGCAAACTAAAGCCTTCATAACAGTAATGTAGCAACTCCCGGGGTATAGTTATTCCAATTAATCACACCCTGTTAGTTCTTGCTCCTTCTAAGGTTGTCCTGGGGGGTGTATGCAATGATAGCCTCCCTCCACTCTGACATATACATTCTCCCAAAAGCAGAAAAAAGCCTTTGAGATTTATGATGATCTAAAAATTAAGTATGAAGATCAAGGGACAATATTTTCTGGCCAACATCCATTTCCACTATTTTCTTTAATCTTTACGTTTACTTTAGATATACTCTTTGTTTATCATCTAGCTGCCTTTATAATCTTGTCGTTGTTGTTGCTGCATGCCTTCAAATCATTTCCAACTTGTTTCCGTAAGGTGAACCTATCATGGGATTTTCTGGTGTGCCCAAGGTCACCCAGTGGGTTTTTATGGCTGAGCCAGAAATTGAACTCCAGGATTGTAGACCAATGCTCAAACCACTAAACAACACTTAAGCTATTTCTGCACGAGGCTGTTATAGCGCTACGATTCCACTTTCAACCTCCTATGGAATCCTGGGGTTTGCAGTTATGGGAGGGGCCAGCTGGCCCCTCCCAAAACTGCAAACCCCAGGATTCCATAGGAGGTTGAAAGTGGAATCATAGTGCTGTAACAGCGTTGTGCGGAAATGGCCTTACTCTCACACTACACATACACAATTCTATAAGTAATCCATCCCAGGGGAGACCAGGAACGTGATCCCATCCCATTCTCATCCAGCTTGCACGTTGAAGCATGAAAACAGATTTTCCCTGTGAATTGTTATGCTTTAAGGACAATGAAAAAGAGACCTCATAACATGGCTGAACCATCTGAATTCTTCCTCTGTTCTGGGGAGCGGAAAAAAAATGAGTTAGTCCCTGCCAATTAGCTATGTAGATATTTTCACAGGTGCTCCAGCGGAAGACAGCAACGTTCTTTGAAAGACGAGAAGGCCTCCCCTATCGAGCGAATGCAGCTCCTGGTTGTTTTCCTTTGGCATTTGCAGCATGGAACACCCGCTGCTCATGCTGTAATCTTCCCAGGCAATGGCTTCGGTGGCTGCCTCGTGCATGCCTCCCTTGTGCAATGTAGACCTCCATGCCTTACATGAGTCAATGACTTGTATGAGTTATACCGCTATTATGTTATAAGTAGGACTGATGGATTACACAGTGCTGCTATAGATCGTATTCATGGCACTCGGGCTCCATTTTTTTCCACCTGAGGTATATAGTGAAGGTTTCTTTTTTGAAAAAAAATATAACACGGAGGCGTGGGGGGTGGAATGGACAAGAGCAAGAAAAGGCAGGGAAAAGGAACAGAGGACCAAGGAGGTATCAAAAAACAGGGCAGCTGAAAAGCATCAAAGGTTTTAATCAACTTAGCGGTAGCTGATGGCTTCCATCTCTGGGATTCTGGGATTTTATGACTCGCTCATATACAGCTTTCCCAATGGGGTTGCTCTGTGGAACAAAGCTTAGAAGCCTTTAGTTACAAATAACCTGTTGTATGTAATGAATTCCTTTTTGCAATTGCTAAGGCTTACTAAATGGCACTTGTTGTTGCCGTGCGCTTTCAAGTCATTTCTGACTACGGTGACTCTAAGACAAGCCTATCATAGGATTTGCTGGACAAGATTTGTTCCGAACAGGTTTGCCTTTGCCTTCCTCAGAGGCTGAGAAAGTGTGAATTGTCCAAGGTCACTCAGTGGGCCTTCATGGCCAACTAGGGATTTGACACCCTGGTTTTGTGGAGTCCCAGTTCAACACCCAAACCACCCTTCCATGCTGGCTTTCTAATGGTATTAGGATTGTAATTACTGAGGGATAATATCACTGTTGTTATGATTCAACAACAACATTTTAGTTTCTTTTCAAAAAGTTATGGAGAGTGCCCTCACTAAATGGTGGAGGAGGAATACCACACGGTTCAAGTGCTGGCTTCTGCCTCATGCTGCTCTCTTGTTCTTTGTGGTGGGTGCCGAGGCAGCAATGACATGGGTTGGGAGAGCAGAGTCTGTTGTCTACCAAAGGCTAGCATTCAAATGTTTGCAGAAGTAACTAGAAGTAGCTGACTTGCTTACTACTGAGAAATAAGATAGAGCTGCTGTTTGAAAATTACAAAATTAAAACTATGGTTGGGACTCTGCTTCCTCAGGAATAACTATGATGAGGGACCTATGTCTTTGTGGTTATATTTGATATTGTCACCCTACATTTTCAGCCTCGCAGTGCACCAAGTGAAAGGTATCTGAGGCACTGTGGGTTGGAGAACTAGGAAGCGATGTCTGTGGCATTGTCCCAGTTGTGCGGCATGCCAGAAACAGCTGGAGAGTCCTGCATCAACGGCTTGTCTCAGTGAGCCCATTTCTCAGTGCCCCATCTCACAAACCCTTCAGCTGGGATTCTGCCAGGCTGCAAAAGTCATATCTGGGGATCACATTTGGTCATTAATAATCATAAATGTCAATCTGCGACATTTACAAGATTGCAAGTCCAGCTTACAATCCTGTAGCTAGCCTTAATGACTCTGCCTTTTGGACAACAGTGACTGGGAGATTCCCACCAAACTGCTGATTGTCTTTACTCCTTTTCCTCTGACCAAGCAACCTTTCCTTTGTCCTAAAACCTTCCCACAAACACCAAACCATCAAGACAGCCGTTAGCCCTTTGTCACCTAAAACTAAGACCAATCACCCATTCTGGACTCCATTGACTAGGTTGGTGGTGGGATCAGGCCAGGAGATGATCGTTAGTTATGCATTTGTACCTAACAAGGCAATGTGGGATTTCAGTCTCAATATAATGATATGAGAGTTGTAACATTGGGTGCACCTGCTGCGGATTGTCTCTGAGAATGCAGTCAGAAAAGTCCATTTTCACCCCGCTTTCTCTTTTTCCTCCATAAGTCTTCCCTACAGCCAAAGAACTCTGTATCTGTAATAGCTAATTTCCCTCTGGAAAGGTGTTGTTACCCTGGCAGGAGGAGGAAGAAGCCATTGGCTGAAGAGATATGGGATCTTATGACTCAGGGATATATTCAATACTGTTTCTGTTTGACATAACTGAACATCCAGGAAAGAGGGAACCCATGAACGAATGGCTATAAAACCCTTTCCTGTCACCTCTGATTTAGTAAATGAAGTTGAATGGCCTGACGGAAAGCAAAACAAGTTAAAATAACCCACACCTTTAATTCATTCCTGTGCCGGCATGGTGCAGTAAAAATATTAGCAATCAAAGAAAATGCATCAGAGGTCTGTAGCTCATCCATCCATCTTAGCCATGCCAGCTGGTCCAAATGGAAATCCTCAGACAGCCAATGCGAGAAATCTCAACTCATAGATGAAGATCTTGTATTGTGCTTGCGTAGGGTAAACTTGCCCATTTCCACACGAGACTGTTACAGTGCTATTTTTCCACTTTCAACATCCTATGGAATCCTGGGGTTTGTAGACGTTGAAAGCAGAATAATAGCACTATAACAGTCTAGTGTAGAAATGGCCCTACACCTAGTTGCTGCACCACACCACTGTACTTCTGAATACTGCTACTGATTGTGTATCTGCCAATGTGCCTACTTATTGCCCCATTCCGCAACAGAGGTTGTGCAGTGGCTGTTTCCGCAATCGCAGTCAGTCAAGGGGTTCGCCAAAAACTTTAACAAATTTTTAGACACCATCCAAGGGTGTGCAGTAGCAATAGCATTTATTTCTATACCGCTTATCAACTGAGTGTTATCTAAGCGATTTACAATGTGTTTTTAGCTAATTGCCCCCAACAAGCTGGGTACTCATCTTACCGACCTGTGGAAGGATGGAAGGCTGAGTCAACCTTGGAGCCGGGCAGGATCGAACTCACAACCTTGTGGTTGAAGCACTAGCATTTAACCACTGTGCCATCAGGGCTCCAGCATATGAACGCAAATGAAATAGTTACGCTGAAGGCAATAACCATCCAAGGTTGAATAACCGCCTGGCTGGATTCCTGTTGGTTAGTCCCAACTAGATTAGACCCATCATCATCATGCTATTATTATTGTTTTTTTAAAATATTCTTATTAGAAACAATTTTAAAGAATACAAAACAACATATGGGGAAATATACGCAAAATACCCTACACGAACCATCTAAACAAATAATCTGAACAAACATGGAAATGGAAAAGACAAAAAAGGGGGTACACATGACTTCCAACTCACCAGAGAACAGTTATTTCTGCTTATTTGTTATACTACTTCAAAGTCCAATAAAATAACTACAATTAATTAGTCCTAATCTGCTATAAAAGATTATATAAAATGTGTCCACAGTTGTACTTGTCTTAGAATGACCCTACTACTTATATGAAATGTAGTAATACTGTAGTATAATGAATATAATATTCTACAGTAATGTTGTTTTTATTGTTATATCCCACCTTTCCCCCAGGCTGAGGTCATTTCCGCACTAGACTATTATAGTGCTATTATTCCACTTTCAACATCTGGCCCCTCCCTAAACTGCAGACCCCAGGATTCCATAGGATGTTGAAAGTGGAATAATAGCACTATAATAGTCTAGTGCGGAAATAGTCTATGACTCAAGATGTCCTACCACAGTTAAAAGGAGCATACCAAATGCAAAAGTTAAAAATGTCATTAAGCTATTTATAAAAGTAAAAACAACCCTTAAACACAAGAACAACTCGACCAATTGTTGAATGATGAATCAACACACAAATAAATCCATTTGATTCTACGGCTCTGCTCTACTGGGGAATAACAAAAGTTTTTAGGCTCATGTGAAATGGTTACACCTGTAGCACTCTGCTTACTCAATCATGAATATGTCTGTCTCACAACAGCCAAAGAAGTGCAAATTTTGCGTGTGTAAGGGGATACGTACGTATGACACCAACAAGAATCGGACCTTATATGTGGGTTGGACTCACTCATCTTTGGAACAGAAAAGCAGATACAGCAGTTGTCAACATCTCATGCTTTGATAACATGTCTCGAGAAGCTATTTGATATTTCTTTTGTTGAATAAATCACAGAAGCAACAGAGTTTTACAGATGGAGAACGCACAGTCGAAGATAACACAGCATGGCAAATGAGTATACCTGTTCTTAGGTTGCAACCCTTTGGAAAGCAGAACTCTCCAGCACCTTGTTTCCCAAAGGGGTGACTCCGATGCTTTAAGAAATATGGGCTAGCTGGTAACCCGCTTTTACCATCTTGCCTCCCAAGGATGTACATTCATTGGCACTCCGTTCCTGAACATGGAGGATCATCATCCTATAGTTTAATTCAAATTCAGTTCTCTACTTATGTAGCCAGAGATAAATTCTAAGTAACTTTTGAGATTTACAGCAGTACATAAATACCTCTCCCCTCTCCCCACTGCAAACAAAGAAACAAACAAAAAATCCACTAAGGAGGGACTTCCAGTGAGCTCCATGAGGTCTCAGTATGCTCAATAGGCTTGGTATTATGACTGACCATTGCTGGAAAAATCAGAAGCATGGAATGGAGGAAGGGGATGAACTGACTGGAATCTGGAATAGGTCTTACTCCACAAATAGAATCCTGAAAAGGGAGTACTCCACAATGACAAAATATTTTGCTGTGGGTCAAAATCATGAATACAGTTGGCTTTCCACATTCTCTAGAGTTAGGGGCACAGGACCCTTGCACAAGTGGAAAAAAATCACAACCATTAAAATGTGTGTGTGTGTGCCTGTGGGAAGGAGGCTGGGACATGGTGGGGAGAACAGGCACCCAGGGTCCAAACCAGGTCAGAGAAAGAGCTGGCATGGTGGCCCTTTACCTCCTCTTTCTTGTCCATCTCCATCTTTGAGTACGTGTGACGGGTATTGGGAGAGAGTTTGTGGTGTGAGAAATCAGGCTGTGAGCTGTCCTTGGCTGGTCAGGCAGTGACTGATGGTGGTGGCAGTGGTAGAGTTGGAGGAGGAGTGGGTTTTTAAAGGGCTGAGCAACCTGATCGGAGCTACTGAGAAAGGTTGAAGAAATCTGCAAATAATCAAATCCTTCATTGTGAAACCCGCAAATGTAGAGGGCCAACTGTAACATCCATCAACTAGCTTCAATAAACTGATCCAACTGAAATTCTGACTTTATTTTGTTAAGAGTGCCTAGAAGGAGATGTGGGTCCATGTTGGTAAAACTCATAGGCCATTTCTGCACTAGACTGTTATAGTGCTATTATTCCACTTTCAACATCCTATGGAATCCTGGGGTTGGCAGTTTAGGGAGGGTCCTGAGGCCCCTCCCTAAACTGCAAACCCCTGGATTCCATAGGATGTTGAAAGTGGAATAATAGCACTATAACAGTCTAGTGTGGAAATGGCGATAGAGCCATTGAACCACAAAACTGGGAGAAATCCTAAGGGTTGTCTAGTCCAAACCTTTGCCATACAAGAATCCACCTCTTTTGAGAGGTAGCCTTTTGGCTTCTCTTTTAAAAATTTCCAAAGAAGAACGTTTACTGGCTTTTACTTTTTGTCTTTCATGATGTTATTTCAAAAGTTTTTAATTCTATGGGTCATTTAATTGCATTTTAAAGTACCCTTTTGCATGTTTTTCACTGTTTGTCTTTGCAAAGGCTTTCAACTGCATTGGTTTTTAATGTTTGTAAGCTGCTTTGAGTCACAGTTTTGGGAAATAATGGGATATAAATTAACATGAATGGAGGAGGGGTAGAGAAACAGGAGGAGGGGGTATGGAGGGAGATGAAAGAAAGAAGAAGAAGAGAAGGAGAAAGAAAAAGAGAAGAAAGAAGAAGAGAAGAGGAGAAGGAAGATGATGGGGAGGAAGAGAATGGAGAGAAGGAAGAGGGGGATGAAGAGAAGAGGAGAAGGAGGAAGAAGATGGGGCAAATAGACAGAAGGAAGAGGAGGAAGAAAGTGATGGAGGAGGAGGATGAAAAAAGGAGAAGGAGGAAGAAGATGGGGAGCAGAATAGATAGAAGGGAGAGGAGGAGGAAGAGAAAAGGAGGAGGAGGAAGATGATGGAGAAGGAGAATAGAGAAAAGGTAGAGAAGGAGGAAGAAGAGGAGGAAAAGAAAAGGAGGAGGAGGAAGATGATGGGAGAGGAGAAAAGGAAGAGAAGGAGGAAAAGGAAAAGGGAGGAGGAAGATGAGGGGAAAGAGGAAGCGGATGGAGTGCAGGTGATAGAAAGGAGGAGGAAAGGGAGAAGGGAAGAAGGAGGAGAAGAAAGAAAAGAATCCACCACCTTTCAAGGGTGTCTGTTGGCACCTGGTTAATATAAGGGTATTGCTAGCGCAAGACCAGCCTTCACCTATGAACTGAACCAACCATGTGCCTGTCCCTTTGGAGGGTTCACCATTTCCCTCGCTTCCTGAGAAACTCCAACCACTCTGTGCTTTATTTTTATTTTGATCTTGCAGAATTTGCCCAGGAGGACAACAGGAAAGTGGCCTAATGGCAGGGCAAGGTCACCAAGAAAGTGGGATGGAAAGCATTCTCTCTTTCTCACTCGCTCGCTGATTAGCCTCATTAAAAAAGAGAAATAAAGAGAGGAAGGCGGGGGGGGAGAAGCCCACCCTCCTGCCTAGCAAATGAGTTAAAAGAGACTATTTTAATCTCTTTTATTGTATCACTGAGACGCTTGACTTAGCTTCATTGCCGTCGCAGGATGATGTGTACCCAGTGAGTGTATAAAAATATATGAACTCCCAGGACAATATAGTTCAATCTGCTCTGCTATTACCCATCATGCTTGTCTGAGCACACCACCGCTATTAGGTCTGTTTGAGAAGCAGCTGAGACCACAGATGGATCTCTCGCTAGTGAGGAACGAAGGCGTGGCGGCGTGATTTGGAAGACGGACAGGGCATGAGCCAGAGCACCAAAAATACCACCATCGGAGCAGAACTGCCAAGCAATTTTTGCCCAGGGTGAAATTCCCAGACAAACATGGAGAAAACCTTTCTGGGACGGGGGGGACTTTCAAGGCATTTTCACAAAGACAGAGGAAGAGACAGAGATAGAGTAAGGACTAAGCATGTAATTCTTGTTTTCTTCTGGAAAGTAGCAATGAATAATGTCAGCGGTTTTCTTCCTGCTGTGACGCAGTTTTTACAGTTTTTGCAACTTGGTACTTATTTTGTGCAAAATTCGCATGTGGTTGTTTTGTGTAGAAAATAGCCTTTTCCGGGCAAGAAACAGCATTTTCTTGTCTGCAAAATAATATTTCAATGCAGAAGTATTAGTTCCTACACAGGAAATGCTTTTCCTATGCAAATGAACCTTGTGCAATTTTTAGCAGAGCAAAGTCCCAATTACACCATTTTTTTTCCATAGAAAAAATTAAAATTTCTTCCACAGGAAGATACTGTTTCCTAGGCAGAAAATGCTGTTTCCTGCACAAAACAACAAGGTGTGAATTTTGCTCTGAATAAGTCCCAAATTGCAAAGAATCTCCTCAATCCAAGATTGTTCTTGTTTTATTAGTGTTGAGAAAACCTGACATGTTTTTTTAACCATATTTTGAGTATTTTTGAATATTCATTCCATCCCTAGTAAAGCTGTAGAAATTCATTTATTTAATTCTTGCATGTGAGGATAAAACATTTCAAGAGGTTTCTACTCCTACGTGACATTTCAAGAGTTTTGCACATGTTTTGAACAATGGATTGAATCTTATTGACTAGTCCCAGGTAGAGCTGACCAATGGAGTGAATATTTTATGTGAATCCCATTGATTCAATGGACCTACTCTAGTCAGAACTAGCAGCAGGATACAGGCCACTGTTCTTTGCAAGCTGTTGGCTTAAAAATGAAAACACTCTTCATGCCAAGCCACGCATTTTTCCAAAAATGATTTTTTCACAGAAAAGTTAATGTGATTCCAAAGGAGATTTAATATGTCTATCCTTCTTTGGACTGCCAATAAGATTCACTTGAATATATTGCCTGAGACCCTACGCTGAGGAAATGGAGCATAATTTTATGATCATTGAGTTATGCAGCAGTTGCACAATATTGCCTTGTTAGTGAATTGTGTTTTTGAACAACCTCAAATGCAACCAAATGTAAGTGTGCATCTGTGTGCATGGTGCTCATCTATGCAAAATGTGCAACAATGTGCAACATGCCTGCTCCTCCTTGTGCAAAATGCATACTCATTCGTGCATAAGGAATATGATCCAAAATGGGACCTCACGCACAACTCCACTTCTATTGGATTCCTCTGTTCCACATAAGACAAAACTGTCCAACAATTTGTAGGTGGGAACGTAGACATGGATAAGATATCAAAAGGATTCTGCTCTTTCTATTTTGGGACATCTCTAGTGGCAATTTTTGGATGTCATGTTGATACAATCCTCCTCCCCTTTTGTTATTGATGCTGGTAATGAATTAGAAAGCAACGATCTTTTCATTTATATAGAAGACCAGAACATCGGTTGATATTTTTGATGGCGCTCTCTTAACAGAGAGTTCTGCCCACCTAACCAGATTCCAGATCCTAGAATTCCATACAATGCTTGAAGGAGAGAATTGGAATAGATCACAAGGGCCATTGAGTCCAATCCCATTCTTCCATGCAGGAAAATATGATCAAAGCCCTCCTGACAGATGACCTTCCAACCTGTCTAAAAATCTCCAAAGAAGAAAACTCCACCACACTCTGAGGCAGCAGATTCTACTGTCAAACTGCTCTCATCATCAGGAAGTTCTTGCTAATGTTTAGATAGAATCCCTTTTCTTGAAGTTTGAAGCCATTGCTCCATGTCCATTCTCTGGGGAAGCAGAAAACAAGCTTGCTCCATCACTTCACTTCAAATATCTAAACATATGTCTATCATATCACCTCTTAATGCTTTCTTCTCCAGGCTAAACATACCCAGCTCCTTAAGCTGCTCCTCATAGGGCATGGTTTCCAGGGAAAATGTTTATATAGTGAGGAAATGAACACACAAACTGAAATCCACAGGCGTGACTAATTTTCTGTTCTGATGACTATGAGAACAGTACAAGCAAGTTGCTAAAAGGAAAGTTGATTCTCCCAGTCCCTTCCCAGCAAGGAGTCCCTTCTCAACCTTGAACTACTAGGCTAATGTGGCACCATCTTAGCAGGGGCTGTGTGCACATTATGTGCCTTCGAGTCATTTCCAACTTGTGGCAACTGTAGGATGAACGTTTCACAGGGTTTTCCTGGCCATATTTTTTCAGAGGGGTGTTTCACTCCTCTCTTTGAGGCTGAGAGAGAATGATTTGCCCAAAGTTACCCAGCCGTTTTCCATGGCTGAGCCATGGTTCAGCATCCAAACCACTATACTACTCTTACTCTCTCTCTAGCAGGGCCTACGGGACACAAATTAATCCTTTCTATTCCACTGGATGTGTGCTAACCTTTGACCACCATGCTAACAAGGATTCTATGATGCATCGGCCAGCTGGCAGGAGACACACTCATTATACGATATTTGCTGGTGTAAAAGACTCACTTTCCCCCCAAAACAATACTGTTTGAAAACGAGGTACCTCTTACATGCCAGTGTGCCTTATACACCAGTAAATAGTATTTGCTGGTGTATAAATGGGGTGTGTCTTATAGGTCAGCAAATACGGTACTTTCTCAGAACTGGCATCCTGGTTGTGGAATACATCTCCCTTTTATTGAGGATGCTGGTATTATTCTGGCACCAAAGATTTTGTTTTTTAAATTACGATCTTTGGACTGTAACTGATTTTATTCAAATCTATGCATAAGCATGGCTTTGCATGTTTTTGAACCGTTTTAACTGCTTTAAAATTGTCTTGCTTTAACTTGTCGTATGGTTCAATGTGCTTTTTCATTGGCTTCAGTTACTTCTTACTTTTAAATATGGCTTTAACTTGGTTACATTGCTTTTATTGCATGCTGCCCTGAGATCTCATTATATTGGAAAGGATATAAATATTTAAACAAATAAAATAAACACAATACAATACACCTCATCTCACACACTGGACTTTTCCTGTGGCACTTTTGCTAAAAAGATTGGCCACCATTGGCTGAAAGTGAAGAAATAAGCAAAGCCTAAGTCTTGCAACCAGTGCCAATGTGGTTGGAGACCGAGGGTGATCTGCTGAAGAAGCTGGCCACCATTGGCCAAAAGTAAAGAAACAAACAAGGCCTAAGCCTTCCAACCAATGTAAATACGGACCAAGACTGAGAATGATTTGCCAAAGAGGCTGGCCATTTCAAACAGGGAGCAAAGAAGAAAGCAATGCTTAAGCTTCCCAATTAATGCAAAGTCAAGAGTGATCCCCCTCCAAAAAAGCTGACCAACATTGGTTGATAGCTGTTATGCCCCCATCCCAGAACCCAGACAGAACCCTTTCCAGCAGCCACAACACAAAGGCTGTTTCCTCACTAGGCTGTTATGGCGCTATGATTCCACTTTCAACATCCTATGGAATCCTGGGGTTTGCAGTTTAGGGAGGGGCTGGCTGGCCCATCCCGAAACTGCAAACCCCAGGATTCCATAAGATGTTGAAAGTGCAATCATAACGTTATAACACTTTAGTGCGGAAATCCGAAGAGACATGAGAGAGACAATACTTACCAGCAGCCGGTGTTGGTGGAAAAGGGGGAGCCTAGGCCTCTTGGAGTGTTTATATAATAAGGATTAATTAATTAGGCAAACAGCTGTGGAAGGCTCTAAGCCTATATAGAGATGGGCCAGAATGGGAGGACGCTGTTGTAGTCAACCATTTGTATTAGTGGAAACAACCTGGCTTACATTCAGATTCCTTGCTCGTGCTCCTAGAAACTTTGACCTTTGCCTTGTGTATAGATTTTGCCCCTGGACTGTTGCTCTGGGTTTCCTGTGAACTCAGACTGTAAAATAATGACTGGAAATTGGGTAACAGACTAATACAAACTTTGCTTGTGGCTGCTGATAAGAGACTCTAATTAGAGACCTGTAAACCTTGGCTGGCTACTGGCTCGGGACAAGAACAAAGACACAAGCAAGGCCTAAGTTCTTCAACCAAGGCAAAGGTGGACAAAGGTGGACAAAGGCCGAGGGTGGTTTGGCAAAGAGGTTGACCACTTGCCACTCAGAACATTTTAAACAAGCAAGGCCATGCTCTTCTACCGGGTGTGAAGGTGCACCAAGTCCGAGCTTGATTTACCACTGGTTAAATCACTGAGGGGACACCAGAATGGGTGCTCTCTTTCTTAAGTTGCCACCCTTCCTCCTAAGCACCGCTTCCTATTAAAGATGACTTGCGCCTATGAAAATTCATAAACTCTGCAGGCGTTTCCGTGGCGATTTGACGGTGTAATCTCCCATCATCTCAGCTTCTCTGTGACAATGACAAGAGGAAGATGGATTTATCAAATACACGGAGACATGTTTATGACCCCGTTTTGCATAAGCAGGTGCCTGCTTCGTACTCTGTGCGGTGGCAGATAGCGAAAGAGCACTCCCTTCCCATGCCAGATACTCTGACAGGCAGAAGAGATATTTGGAAATACATGAAAAATATATGTATCTATATTTTATTTCCAGTTTCTTCCAGCAAATGGAAATATAACCCCTCCTTCCCATTAATTTCTAGAGGAGTATGAAAGCTTATTCAATCAATTTTGGTCTCTGATGTCAGAAAGTTTGGCCTTAAAAACCTACATTTACCTACTGGTAAATGCATTTCTCTTGGAATTTGCTGCTAGCAGAGTATGGATGGATTAATGGAGGGAAAGAATTCTGCTTGCTGTGAATGATGGCTGCACCTGCAGATCACAGTTCCACAAAAAAAGAGAAGAGAATGTGGACTTCTCAGCCTGCCATAAATTCAGCACTATGAAAATGCACTTAGACAATGAACCAGTTCCCAGGAGAAAATGTGGGCTACCACTTGTTAGATTTTGCAGGGGCAGGTAGAAACCCCACATTGACAGTTGGGCTACTGCAACGGATGAATGAATTTTGAATGTGAAGATTGTAACATTTGGAGGAAGAAGGGGAATGCCCACTTTCTTCTGGTGCATGTTTTGGCTCATCTGGGCTGGGCTGATAAGTAGAAGCCACAGGGCTGCCGTGGCCCTGGCAGCAGAGTTGCAGAACCTTTCTGTGGGTTTATTGGAACTGATCTTTGGGCACAGCCACCACTGGGGGTTGGCGAGAGCTGCAAATTAGTTATAGGGAGCTTCAACCTTTGGTGTTGCTGGTTAAAAACAAGGAGGAGGAGTAGAGAGAGGGAGGAAGGAAGGAGGAGGAAGGAAGAAGGAGGAAGGGAGGAGGAGGAAGGAAGGAAGGAGGAGGAGGAAGGAAGAGGAAGAAGGTCGGGGAGGAGGAGGAGAAGGAGGAGGAGAGGAAGAAGAAGACAACAGAGAGGGAGGGGGAGGAGGAAGAGGAGGGGAAAGAGGGGAAGAAGAAGGATGACAAGGAGGACAGGAGAAGAAGAAGAGAAAGAGGAAGAAAAAGAAGAGGAGGAAGAGGAGGGAGGGAAGAGGAAGCAGTTGTAATCAGTGCAAAGTAGGGAATTCTGGGTTAGATTCTGGGAACAGTAGGCCAAAAAAGTTTTTTTAAACAACCAATTTCTTCAAGCTCCAGTCTAATGGCCTTGTCACAAAACTTCAGAGAGCTGATTAATGCAAGGAGCTTTAACTCTTGCTTTCTTTTGCAAATCGCTTGACGATCTACTTTGTGGAGCGCTTGCCATCACAGAGCCCTGGCTATAAAGAGCCCATTGCTCTTTCTGATATGCTACATATTGCTAATCCAATCCACCTCAAGAAAGCAAATCTCTCAAAGTTAAAGATCTCTGATCCAAATGTGATTATGCAACAACAAATTGGATTCACATATATTCTGTAAAATCTGAAAACACTTAGACTGAACTGGGCTTTTTTTATTTTTCCCACCAAACGAATATATGTATTGATTAAGCAACTCTCTGAAAGGAAAGAAAGAGGGAGAAAGGGAGAGGGAGACAGAGGGAGGAAACTTTAGGCACTTTGCTTTAACTGACCCCATAAAACCCAGACAAAATTGGTACCTCTGCTATTCCCCCTGAATGATTTTTCCATTGCATTTCACAACTTATCAGGGATTTGGATGGGCACAAAGCTTTTTCTTGTAGGTTAGTTCAATTGGATGCTCAGCGCTGCCTTTTATGCCATTGATTGGCTTGTCAGTTTTGGTTTTGTATGCCTGTAACGGGAATCATGTAATCTGTGATTCGGTAGAAACCTTGAGGCTAACAGGATCCTCCTAGACTGAAGACATCTGAGGAGCCCAGTGTCTTTTTAATCACCTCCAGGAAGAAGAGTTCAGGCAGGGATTTGATCTTTGTGAATGAATGGGCTTAGTCCATGCCTTTTCGAACAAGAGGGATATCAAAATTTAGCAAGTGGGACCTGCTGCAAAGGATGAAGGATGGACTGCTCCCAAAGCTTGCAGACATTACTTTTTTGGAGAATTTCCAGAGGACCAGTTGGCCAACAATGGCCCATGATGAATTAAAACACAAGAAGAACTGAAGGAAAATAGTGTTTGGCACTCTAATGATTAAATCAGGAATGAGTAAAGTCTGGGCTTCCAAGAGCATTTTTGTGGCACTCTATCTATCATCTAAAACATCTTTTGGCCCTCAGTTTGGCCAATCACATTCCTGAAAGTTTCCAGGAAGTATGATTGGCCTTAGGCTGGGAGGTGAGTGGGCTCAAAAGAGGAAGTAGCAGAAAGTTGCCAACTCTTGGATTAAAGTCACAAATGCTAAATTTGTTGCTGGAAAAGAAAATCAGTAGAAGTAAGGAATTAATTTTAAATGAATGGCTGGCATCGTATTAGTCACCCACATAGGTGTAACCTCCCATAAACATGTGATTGTACTTTTTTTGTGCCATGAGGTAGCATCACTATTTAATTGAACATCGTGGAAGCAAAGTTGAACATGTGGTACCAATGAGCATGGGGTCTGTGTGTTGCTCATGCAGATGTTCATTGAGCATTACAGTCATACAATCCATATGTGTTTTGCACATTCAGTTGTGCAGTATTGCAATTCATTAACGTACAAGTGTTACGTAACTCTGCAAGTGCAAGGTTACACTCCATTTCCTTGATGTAGGATCTTATTCTTCCCACTTTCTGGCATTTAATCCTCTGAGTCATCATAGCCATGTGCATGAAATGGTAGCATGGGAAAATGAGTCCTAGGGCAATGAGAGTGCAGAAGAAGAAAAACAGTTCTGAGAAACAGCAGCAGCAGTCAGTGAAAGAAACAGGCAGGTAAGAACCCTGAAAACAGCAACGCTGCGCAGGAATTGTTAAATATTGGGAGAAGGTATTGAACATGCCACTGTCAAAGCATATATTGCAATGATCCAGTTGATGCAGCCCTTTGCATTTCATAAACACATTCTCCAGACTGAGGCCACTTCCGCACTAGCCCATTATAGCACTACGATTCCACTTTCAATATCCTCTGGAATTCTGGGGTTTGCAGTTTGGGGAGGGGCCACTCAGCCCCTCCTGAAACTGCAAACCTAAGGATTCCAGAGGAAGTTGAAAGTGGAATCGTTGCGCTATAAGAGTGTAGTGCAGAAATGGCCTGAGATTGGTTCTGTGTATCTGAAATGTTTCTTGAAGAAACTTCCGACATTGACCCAGAACTGGATCCAGAGTTAACGTGCATAACTCATTTACTAGACTAGATGCTTCCTTCTTAATGATAAAGAGTCTACAATCAACCATGAGGAAATGCCTCTCTCCATGTAGATTTTCATGTAAAAATCTGCACAGAAATTTGAAACTACATGCCCAAAGCTATGGAAGTTCAGGCATAGTCCTGTGCTCTTCCTCCAATTCTTTGGATTCATATAGTTAAATTATGGCCTAGATTCCACATGAGGTTTGAGGAGTGTTAAGTATTCACATGTGGACTTACTGATTGTGTTATACAATGTTTATGCCAAATAGGAATGTCGTGCAAGCAGATGCACAGAAGAAAGCACATGCAATTTGCAGCAGAATGCCCAACAACATGTGCAACCGAAGGCAGGACTGAATGCATATATGCAGCTGTGCCTCCATTATCTTAAATTGAATGCAAACAATGCACGTTGGACAAGATGTCCAACTACTTCTACAGCAGAACTTACACCTATGTAAGACACCAGGAGGTTTCTGGTGTATGTGTTTGATATGCCAAATCATCCACTTTTGTGGAACATATAATTCAAAACCAGTTCAGACTGGGTGTTAAAACAATCAACCTGTTTCCCCTCCCATAATGGGATATCCTTAGAAATGTATGGTCAGCAATCAGACTTGTAAATTAAACTTGTGTTTACCTTTCAATGATAAATCAGAAAGCAAACCAGACGAAAGGT
The DNA here is from genome assembly GCA_948474755.1 of Ctenosaura bakeri. NCBI lineage: Eukaryota > Metazoa > Chordata > Lepidosauria > Squamata > Iguanidae > Ctenosaura > Ctenosaura bakeri. The sequence goes on from CAOLHI010000001.1 coordinate 298,765, forward strand.
ATTTAGGCAAGGAAGATCTCATGTTATGACGAACAGATGCTTTTTGCCACTTGGAGCTCCAAAATCTCAGCAATGGTGAGATTTTTTTTTTAATGTCCCTGCTTCTGGCCCCAATGGACCACTGCTTTAGCCATCTGCCAGTCCTCTCTCCACCCCTGTGTCTCGTGCAGGTATCTCTTCCATTCAAGCCACAACACACATTTCCATATTCCTAGTGGCTCAATTGGAAATTGATCTTGCTCTAAATGGAAGTCACCTTTCTTTTAATGCATTTGTAAAAATTTCATATCTCTAGTTGACTGATTATGCATTTGATCTGTTACATTATGCCTTCTCGCACCCGACCAAACGACTTCTTGCAAGGCGCCTAAGATTTCTGTAGGGAATGCTTTGCAATCCAACTCTGTTGTTTAATGGGATTTCCACCTACGTTTGGCATATTTCTGAGCATTTTGCCACTCATATTATAATTTATAGCGTAATGTGTTTTTTTTATACTGTGCTATAACATAAAATATTGCCAGTTTGTCCTTAGCTCTCAAGGAGAGAATCTAAAGGGTTCTTTTTTTTTTTCTTTCCCTGTAGAAGAAAAGTTTTATTTTTTATTTATTATTTTTTTGGAAAAAGATCGCACTGAAGTACAGAGGAAAACAAGCAGACAGGGACGTCAGAAGACTTTATGCAGACAAATATTAGCAAGAAAAGACAATCAATGTGATGGATGAAAAAATTCATTACTAGCTAAACAGATCAATTTTTTTAAAAAAAAAACCCGAGAGCTTATATGCATAGTTTGTGCTCTTTTTATAAGGAGGCAGTCTTTGGTAGGACACCTTGCTGTGCATAAGGAGGAACATCCTAACGTCCAGGAAAGGACAGCCCCAGTGCCAGATTTTGTTGGATGAAAGTGCTGTGACGTTTATCCCAGTTGAAAATACATTTGATGAGCACGTGGAAACGCCTGGGGAATGACTTGGCAAGTCATGATGTAATCCCTAGGGGACATGTAGTGAGCACTGAGTCATGATAATGTGAAATCACGGCAAGGGGTTGCATCAGTCATTGTCCCTAACTGATGACCTATCAGCAGGTGTGTATAAAAGAGGAGTGGGAAAACTCTCTGACACCAATCCTCTGTCTGAGCGAACCTCTGCTTGATGTGTCCGTGATGCTGAATTTCTGCCTGTGGATCTGTGTATCCTGTGTACAGATGCATCTACTGCAACTTTGAAGATTAAAGCCTCCAGGTATTTTGGATGACAAACTCTATGCTTGTGAGTTTACTAACCAGTGGGTAGAGGGGTCAGAGCTGATGCTGTAGTTGTACTTTGCTGCAAACGTTTTTGCTGTTTGGAAGCTCTGCTATGTTATGCTTGCCTCTGGGACACTTTTTGTCCAGAGCGCAGCAGTTCCAGGGAGGATTTTGGGCTGGTGCTGTAAATCAATCTCCCATCAATTTTACTATTCTGAATGCTGGCAGGGTAGTATTATCCCATCCTGATTCTGAAACAGCAACATTAACAACAACATTCTAGGCACTGCCTGATGTCAATGCGGCAGCAAATCTGCTTGTCACAGCCACAACTTTGAATGAGTGAACTAAGGTGTTGAACCTGTTCTGGAGAGAAGGCTTGGCACCTCCCATAACTCATTCAAGTTCATACTAAAGTTTGGAGTGGATTTGATATTTCCTGCTGCTGGGGAAACCAACCAACCAACCAACCAACCAACCAACCAACCAACCAACCATCAGCTGACATTCTGTTTGCTTCTTGGCAAATGGCTTTCTGGGTGCAGAAAACTGATCTGAGTAGTTACACAAAGTCCATACTCACCTAGAGCAAAGCTTTCCAAACTGTGTGTCACGACACATTAATGTGTCGCCTGCAGTGTGTAGATGAGTCGTGCAAATGTAAGGGGTGAAGGGGCTGCCTCTTCTGCCACTGCTGTGGGCCAGGCCCAAGTGAAGCTTTTGTCACTGCAGCCCAAGGAAGACCCCGGGGAAGGCAGCAGCAGTGGGCCAGGCTTGGGTGGAGGGAATGCCTCTTCCACCACCACCACAGCTGCCCTGGGCTGAGGAAGACCCTGGTGAGGGCAGTGGGCTAGGCTTGGGTGGAAAGGCTGCCTCTCCCACCACTGCCACAGCTGTCCCAGGCCAAGGAAGACCCTGGCAAGGGTGATGGCAGCAGCAGGGGACCGGGTCTGGGTGGAGGGGCTGCTTCTCCCACCGCCACCACTGCTGCCCTGGGCCAAGGAAGACCCCAACGAGGATGGCAGCAGGCCAGACATGAGTGAAGGGGCTGACCTGGCACTACAGTGTATATAGGCATCTGTTATGCAGTGGTAGCCCATGGGGTGACTGATGCACCATGACCCAATGAGCAAAGGACAGCCATGTATGTTGATGTGCTCCCTGATGCACATTTGGACATTGACTAGGCAGTGCCAGAATACAACAGGACATCCCAGTTTGCACCACAAGTGTAGGATGCACATCAGAAGTGCCCACACACATCAGAACTGCCTGATGTGCATTGCAACACTCTTCCCAGTGCTGGGATGCACATCTTCACAATTCACTAATGGGGTTCTCTCGCATTCCTGCAATGTTGCTGTGGATACTTAAAGTCACAAAACAAAGACTGTGATATAGGATCTCAGCCCCACTCATCAGATCAACCTAGATCCCTGTAATCCCCTGTCAACTGAGTGGCGGGGTGGAGTGATTCAAAGTGCAGCACACTTATCCTTTTCTGAAACCCCCTTGTTTGAACAGTAACTTTTCCCCCTTTTGGAGGTGGTAGTTAAATTCAACCCCAGAGAAGCACTAGGAGTAAAAACGGTTGTACAGCAGAAAAAGGGCAAAATGAAATTGTAACTCACTCCTCCACACAAAATCCAGACTAGATTTTCAAATCTCTACCTCATTCTTCGATTATGAGTTGGTAACAACAATCCCCATCCTCCAGGACACAGATCTCTCCCTGACTGCCTTGAAACCAATGGAAATCCAGACAGTTTCACGTGTTTAGTTAGGATCAGGGCCTGTATGAGGCCAACACGTCAGCTCAGTAGCAAGAAACAAGAGAGAAAACTTCACTGGGTAAGTTGTGCGTGCATGCGTGCATGTGTGTGTGTGTGTGTGTGTACACGTACGCCTGAGCCTATGCACACATCTTCTCCAGCTGTAATAATCACTGCCACTTGTACCGGATTTATTCTCTGCAGTCGTTGGATTACTCATATAATCAGCTCAGAGCAAAGAAAATAGAAACAAGCCCATTATGCCCCCTCCGACTCTCCTCCCTCACCGCCTGCCTTCTCCCCAGGCTCTCGTTTTTCTCTTGTCTGTTACCACCCGGCCACCTCCGACCACTTGTCCTTTCCTAATCTCCAGCATCCTGCAAACTCTCCTTCCGCCCCACACCCTGCCGAGTTCCACTCAAAGGTTTCGTTCCGCCATGGCGCTTCCCACCTGCCATTCTCCTGAGCTGGGCAAGGAAGAGAGGCTGCTGGGGTCTCTCCCTTGCAGCCTGTTGTTATTCTTGTCTGAATAGGTTTTACTCTTTCAAGCCCACTGAAAGGAAACTTGGCATGCAAGCACAGAGTTTCTTATTCCCGGGACTGACACCCCACCTCTCTGGGGATGGGAAAAGGATGTGACAATGCCGTACGTAAGCGTCCTCATGGTCCAATCCTTCTCCCACCTCTATGATGGGTTGGGAGGTGGAGTGGCAAGGACCATAGACACATGTCTCCCAGACATACTTTAGATCCTCCCACAATGAAGCAAGTATGAGATGTGAGGGAAGAGTGTTCCCTCCATTTTTCATAGCTCAGGTGATTTGCTGGGCTGTAGGAGAAAGTGGGTGGCTGTCTTCAGCGAGAGCTTCTGGAAAGTTCTTTCAAAAAAGAATGAATAAAAGAAGGTGTGGATGCCCCCTGTACCTCAGCAGTGATAGGATGATGCTCTGAGTCCTCCTCAGCATCCTACCATTGTTTAGCTAGATGTTTCACTCCAATCATTCTTCTCTGAAGTAACTTTCCAAAAGTAACTTTCAGCTTCCTTTGATGGGTTGAAGGATGAGTTAGCCAAGGTATACATTGTGCACTTATAGGTACACCACACTCCTCCTTCCATTCATGAATTCTTGTTTTCTCTAAACTGTTGAATACATTTGTGAATGCACTGTCTGTTTGGGACTGTATATGGTGAAAAGTCTTTTTGCATTTCAAACAATTATCTCTGGAAATGTGTCTAATTTAGGGGTGGAAGGCATACTCAATATATTCAAAAACTGTCAAAAAACAGATTTCTCAAGTGTTTGGTCCTGGAGAGTCCTGGACTGATGAATTTCTTGGTAGTTCATTCTGTGCAAAATTCATACATTGGGTTGTTGGTGTTGCAGGAAACATCTTTCTTTTTGTATACAAAATAATATTTCTGCATAGAAATACCATGCAGAAAGTGCTTGTTTTATGTTGAAAAAAGACGCAAATTTCCTGCATAATTAATCCCTAACTATAGCATTTTCTGTATAGAAAACAGGATTTTCTGCATGGAAAATAATATTTATGCACATAGGTATTACTTTCTGTACAGAAAATTTGGGTTTCTGTGCAAAAAAAGTACATGTAAATTTTGTGTGGAACAAGTCCCAAACTGTGAATAGTTTACAAAAATGGCACCGTTTTTGATGACTTTGTTGTCATGGGAAGAAATTTTCTAATCTAGAAATTTTAGAAAATTTCTAAATTTTCTAAAATCACCCATTGCAATTTATCAGTAACAAACTGTCAGGAACAAAATAGTGAAACACCGACATCCCTTGGCTAGTTCATGTGGCCATGGGAAGCTATGAAAACCATATGGATACTGTGTAGCTATGTCATCACCATTTAAAATAAAAAATGTTCTTCAAAACCCCAAATCAAATATTCAGCTACTTCTACTTTCATTTTTGGGGTTGAGCTGAGGTTTGGCCTTATCAGAAATTCATGTGACCATCAGAGGAGCCAGCAATGAAACCCCAGAATAGTTCTGTCCCCCGGGAGTATTGTGTCCAGTGAATCTCCATTGTGATGTTCAGGTCTTTTGTTCTGCCATCGTGGTGGGATTCCAAATTCCACTTAGCCTCAATAGAAAAAGAAAGAGGTGCAATCTGGGTGCACAGTGGTACTTATCCCAAGCAAGTTCTTTAGGTCCAGTGGAGGATAACACCTTTGTTCAGCTTGCCTGACCTCTTGAGTTGCCCAGTCCACTGAGCCCGGTTTCCATATTTTTTCCATCAGCTCATCTTCATCTCCAGACTTGGAGATGAGCCATTTTGATTTAACCAAGCCTTTTGCCTTGTGTCTTTTAATCATCCGCGGGCAGCTGAGCAATGCATGCAGCATTCTGGAGAACGAGCAGAGAACGTCAGCCAGTGGCGAGGCTTTGCCAACCCTCCATGTTTTCGAGCCGGTGCCTTCAAAACCAATCGATTGGTAAATGGCTAAATAGTGAGAAAAATTGCTCTCTCTCATTATCCGTGTGGCTGTGTCATTACCCTTTAATATTGCATCGTTATTGACTGATGCGGCCTGTCAAGGCATGGCTGGCGGGATGTAACGCCGTGCTCAGGAGGTGCAAAAGATTTCATTAGAAGTTTACTCCTTTAATGTGTCTCTCTGTGTGCATTTGTGTGTGTGTGTGTGTGTGTGAGAGAGAGAGATGCACAGACTAGCAAAAGTGCATATCTTTTTGGATGTCTGGAATTAACAGGTAAAGTTTTGGTGCAGTGCTTTCAAAACCTAGGTTGCAGCACAATGGTACCTAGTGGCTTCTATCTCAACATAATGTAGACTCTGCTCTGGGTTTTAGTCTGAACTTTAGAGGAGCTATCTAGGGTGCTTGATATCATGATCAGCCTTTTTTAAAATGGATTTATTTTGCAAAATTTGTATATACTGCCCTACATGGTGAGATTTCAGGATGGGGTACAAGCAAAACAATATCAGCAGTGTAAAAGTGTCTCCAATGTCAAACAATGGTAAAATAATTTAAACAGACTGAAAAGATCTTCAACAATTTGACAGGTTAGAACACCTTAGTATCTTTTAAATGACTAAAAGCATGCCTATATACATAGGCCCCGAAGACAATGATAAAAAACCATGTTTTGACTTGGTGAGAACACAGCCCCTTGGATAGCTTTATAAAGTTCAGACTTCAGTCAGGAGCAGATTCACTGCCCCACTGCCATGGACATTTCTGCCTGTCTGAATCCTGCCAGATAAAGAAAGTGGTGCCCTGATCAAGAACTGGCATGCACCAAAGTAAGGTGCACAGCAGATGCATTTTGATGCACTACCAGTGATATGAGGTGGTTTCCATCTCATCAGTCGATCTATCCAGCCTATAGTCCGAATTGTAAAGGTGCTATCCAGGGGCCAAACCCCATTCCCAAAATAAGGTCAGTTCTCTGGATAGCTCACAAGAAATTCAGAGTAAAAGTCTAGAGTGAATTTACTACACTACTGACATGGGAGCCACCAGTTGCCACAAAACACTGTTCTAACCTACAGTTCTGTCCTGGGAAGTTCTGGGATGTTCATTATAACACCAACGGGAGCCTTTCTAGACTCTCTTGTGGCTTTATGCAGCTGCTGTGATGGGGTATTAGCTTGATGCTCTGGCTAATGAAGAACCATGTCCTCATCTCCAGAGTTCTGTTACTGTGCAAATGAAATTCTGAACTCTTAGAACCAAAGAGTATCCTTGGTGGATCCAACAGGATTAGGATAAGCAAACTGGCTCCTTGCAGATGTTTTCAGTCACAGCTACAATGAACCCCAGACAACATGGGTGAAGGACGGGGTTCATGAGAGCTGAGGTCTAAAACAATTAGAGACTTCCAGGTTGCCTACCCTTAAGGATCCATTTTGCCCACCTTCCATCTTCTCACAATGGTCAGAGAGATGCCTCCAAAAAGCTCACAACCCAAACTTGAAGGCAAGAGTATGGTCCCTCAACAGTTGTTCTCCAGAAATTAATATCAATTAATTAATACCAATTAATACCAATTTCTGGGGAACAACAATTGAGGGACCACACTCTTGCCCTCACAGTGGGTTGTGAGTTTTTTGGTATTGGTACACTGTCTTTAAATGTGGAAATTTCATTCAGCCATTATGACAACCACTGAGAGATCCATCCTTGTGGCTTCTAAACCCAGTTTAAAGCCACCTAATACAGTGATTGTTAATACATCTCTTGGTGGACAATTCCATAATTAATTACATGAGATGACATGAATCAGTTGAAAATACAAGAATGCTCGATAAAGTTGAAGGCTGCAGGAAAAGGGGAAGACCATACGACAGGTGAATTGACTCAATCCAGGAAGTCAGTCCTGAGTTTGCGGGTCCTATTCAGGCTTGTGAATAATAGGGTCTCCTGGAGGTCTCTCCTTGATAGAGTTGCCATAAGTCAAAGCTGACCTGATAGCATACATACTGAATGAAGAGTATTTCCATTTGCCCATCTCAAATACTCTATCAGTTCATTCCACTGAATGGCCATGAGCTCAAACGTTATGAAAGAGGGACAAAGGTGACTTTTCCTTCTACATCTTTTTGAGAACTAGTAGAAAATCAAATGCTGGAGAACAAATGCAGAAGACATCTCTACAACTTGGTTTGGTACCTACCATTAATATTACTACTACCTGCTAATACCTTTTTCCTATTAGTAGTACTATTAATAAGTAGCAGAGGAGAAAGAGAGAGAGACAGAGAGAGAGAAGGGGGAGGAGGAAGAGGAGGAAGAAGAAGAGAACCAAACCACCATCGACCATCAAATATTCATGTTTTTCCTCCATTGGGTGCTCTTCCTTTTCAAACTCAGAAACATGACTTTTTAAAAAGACATGCTGTTCACTTTTCCTTTTCATTCTTAATTGGCCCATCTAAAAGCAATCAAATGAATGTTTGGCAACGGCATGGCGAGCTGCAGGAGGCCTCTTCTCCTTCCAACTCAATTATTCATGAGTGCACAAGGCTAGTATGCAAGTGGTACTCTGTGAGATCTTGAAGTCGTAAAGCTTGGGAGGGATACCAGAGAATCATTATACCAGGGATGGGGGAAAGACCAGAATCGGTTGGTGTAAGTTTCCCTACAGGACCAGTTCAACACTGTTATCTTGATATGGAATGTCCCTATGCAATTCAAATTTGTGCAAGTGAATTTGGGCATGAAGTGCCATTGCATGTGTGGATGTGCACTGGGTTATGTGTATAGCACTTCACTCAGTTGAATATTTGGCTCCACATTTGGTTGTGCAATGTTACCGTTGAACACAAAGGCTGTGTAGTCCAATTAACGCTTAATTCTGGAAGTAGCAATTTCTGCTTTGTGACCTTACGAAGGTTCTCAGCCTGTGTGTTCCCTGGTGGGTGTCAAGAAGTCCATCAATTCAGCTTACCTTGGGACACTGCCATGGTTCAGGTTGACCAGCCATTTGCAGCAGGACTGAATGAACAACTGAATGAAAGGATGAATAAATAAATACCCTTTCTAAAAATAGGCTCTTAGGAGTCAAATCCCCCTGGACAAATAAACATGGAACAGGTCAGGATGAGGGTCTCCCTGTCAGAATTGTATGGAGAGTCAAATTACATTTTGCATATTTAACATGAGGTTTTAGCAGAATAATGCATTGGGCTAATAGAATATTAATGTGATGGACAGTGTTTAGTGTATTGCAAATCCTTCTTCATACATTAGATATCTAATTTATTAGTGTACAGATTGCTGCATAAAATGGCAGCTCATGTGGCCAATGTTCCACCAAGAGGCAGCTAGTTAGTATATACAGAAGCCAACGGGCTGTTAACATTCAGGGTGCTATCCAAGGAGAGGAACTCTATTCTCAAATAAGGGGAATGCCATTACATTGACATTTCAGTTCTGATTGAGCCCTGTTTTCACTTGCAGACCTGTCTTTACTCAAAGATAGTATTATTGGACTCTCAGCTATGAACAGATATCATCCAGAATCAAGTTGGGATCTTACCATGTGTTAGTCCTCCTACAGAAGGAGCTGAACATTTTTGCTAAAGGTAAAATGTCTGCAGTCAGTTCAAGGTTGTAGATGTGCAGTTGCATGTACAGCACCTTTATGCCTGCAGATGAGCATTTTATCTGGACACATGGGTATATTGCACATGACTGCACATGGCACCCCATGTAGAAATGTGCATTGGACATTTGGTTGTGCATTTGAAGCCTTGGTTCAGTTGCACCATGTGGCGATTCAGCACAAAGGTTGTGTGGAAGAACTGATGTGGAACTAGATTTACCATACACGGTCCTGATGTAGGATCTTAGCCATAGGACATATAGAAAAAGTCAACCAAGGAAGTTCCTCCCATGAGGCAAACAAGCACAGGGTGTCCTCCATTCTCCCAAGTGACTTTAAATGTTATCTAAATCCAGCCAAAATATTTCAGTCACTCTGGCAGAAAGTCACACAAACCCCTCGCCCTGGCACCCCAGTTGTAGAAATACAGTCCTAGTTCTGATTGCTAGTTCCTACAGGATTAAACTCTTTCAACCAAATTGCTGTAGGATAGGCCTGTTTCTGTAGCTCTCAGAGTTTTTAAAAAATACCCCAAGCATGAATAATTGCTTTGTCCCAAAATGCACTCTAAGGGCATGGAGGACATCTTCATCATGTTTTTGCATTTCCAAAGCAGCACTATTCTAAAACAGGAAAGAAACAAGAAGCAATTTCAGTCATAGAATCATTGGCCCTTTTCGCACGCTGTTTCTACAGCGAGAGGGTCCCTTGAGCGTTGCATAAATGGGAGGAGCAGTCTGCATGATGCACTCCCATTTACGCAACGCTCAAGGGCCTCACGCGGACCATGCATGCACCTTTTCATTTTCGGCTTAAAGCCAAAAATGGTGGGCGGTTGCGCAATGCTCCCGGGGCTTGAGCGCACTTACCTGGCGTGCGTTGCCTCGGAAGCTGGGCTGGTCACGCTTCCTGCCTCAATGCTAGCCTGCAATTCCCAGGTTGCGCTGCGGTAGGAAGGGGCGGGGCGTTCACGCAGCGCTCGCGCGACCAGGAAGTTGCTGCAGAACTCAAGCAGCAGTGAAGCGGCAGCGTTCCTGCTGAGCCTTTTCGCGTGAGACGCCCCGCCCAGCCGCACGAACGGGTAACGTGCGAAAAGGGTCATAGAATCCCAAGAGTTGAAGAGACCCCAAGGTCCATCCAGCCCAACCTCATTCTGCCATGCAGGAAAAACACAATCAAAGTACTCCTGACAGGGGGCCATCCCGCCTCTATTTAAAAGCCTCCAAAGAATGAGACTCCTTGCTGTTAAGAGAGGCTTCTCCTGAGACCCAAATTGCTCATGGGGGCCTAAAAACATAGTGAAAAATGTCCTCACAACTCTCTAGAGGGTGTTTGGGGCATTTGGGGGAAAACATTGATTTTTTTTCACAGAAGACACAATAGGAGGATGTGGTCCTCCAAGGTCTTTGGGGGGGGGTTAATGTGGCCCTGTATATTTCCATAAATGCCCATCCCCTCCTGTATGATACATCAATACCACCCCCCTTGATTCAAAGGGGGTGTCAATAAACAATAAACAATATCACTACCCCTCTTGATTCAAAGGGTCTGCTCTAAGTATTTTTATTGTTATTGTTGGTAGTATTATTTTCTAGGATCCTGTATACCCGTTTACTTAATGTAACTTTACATATACTTAGCTAAGTAGCAGAGGTGTTAGGAAGCCCTACTAATAAACTGCAAAGATGGATATCAGGACACCAGCATAAGTTCCTAATGCTCATCAAAACCAATGCATGATATACATCAGTGCACAGTGAGCATCAAGGACTGTGTTGACTCTGCAGTGTAGTAAACTATCAGCAACCTTTTACGGGATATGGGCATTATGGAACTGACCAATTCTTTTTCCCACTTACACAAGTCTACTTACAAAGACAAAACTCTTATACACAATTCTGGCTGACATTATCATCATTTATTTATCTAGTGCTATCAGTGTACATAGTGCTTTACATGAGCAGTTTGGACTTGTTAATTTGACATTTTTCTGCCCTCAGGCTTACAGTCTAGTTGGGACCAGCAATTGGATTTAACCACAGTTAGTAAATAACTAAGAACAGGCTGTCCTTTCATGATATCGCAAAACGGCTACCTGGCTTACTCTACCTAATGGTGTGGTTGGCCACATCTGTAGATACAATACACATATGCATATGTATACTTATATGTATGCACACACACACACATATATATCTATACTGAACTACTTTCTGATAGACTGGGATGGGCAACTCTGGTGAGGTTAGGAACAATTTTCTGCCCAATGGATTGCTCAAATTATGCCCCTCAAGAACAAATCAACACACAAAATCAGAGTTGTCTAGACGTCTGCTTCTGGTTTTCAAAAACAGTATCTGAGATCCTATCCTGCATCAGGGTTGTGCAGCATAAATTTTTGTGCTTGGAGTTATGCATTCATTGTGTTACGTAACTCTTGTCTTGCATAGCAACATTGCACAACTGAATGCATACCTGAATGTGCAACTGAATCCATAATTGACTGTAGGCATCTCTTGCACATCTCATGGGAATGCACATTGGTGTGCAAAATGGCAATGAATGGTAGAACATCTACATTCACAGTAGTGTTGAAATGAGTGTAGATGTTCCACCACAGGCAAAAATATTGTTTCTGAAGTGGAGTTTGTGCATGTGTAACATACCAATAAGACTCCAACCATGTCTGGCATTAGCACTACCTATGCAATACAAATACCAGAATGAGAAAGTAATGTGGATTGTGATTGTGATATTAAAGGGCCAAGTTTTTGTAAATCTTCTAGGAGATAAAAAAGCCAGCATGGTGTAGTGGTTTGAGTGGTTTGATTCCCCACTTGGCTATAGAAACCCTCTGAATAACCTTGGGTGCATCACATACTCTCAGCCCCCAGAAAACTCCATGATAGGGCCACCATAAGTTGGAAATGATTTGAAGGCACACAAGAAGTCTAATTCAGAAGTGTTAATTCATCATTTAAGTTGGTTGCATGGGTCCCATCAACCTCCTTTGATATGGCCCCAATCCCTGACAGTTGCCTACCTGAATAGCATCTGAGGCAACATAGGAGACACCACATTCCAAAGGCCACTGTGTCAAACCACTTGTGCCTGCTACTTTGTTCTTAGGCAGAACTTCCTTCAGGTGAATGGTACTGCCATGGGCACGTGCATGGCACCACCAATATGCCAACATCTTCATGGCTGACCTGGAACATTTCCTTAACTCCTGCACCCATAAACCTTTCTTCTACCTGGGGTACCCTGATGATATCTTTATCATTTGGACTCATGAAGAGCATACGCTCAAGACATTCCACCAGAATTTCAGTAATTTCCGCCCTACCATCAGCAACTGCAGCAATTTCCACCTCAGGTTGGAACTATCCACAGAACCAAGTTTACTTTCTGTAATACCCTCCTACAGCTACAATGGACATCTAAGCACCACACTATATCACAAACCCACAGACCACCACACATATGCCCTTTCCACACTAGCCTGTTACAGCGCTACGATTCCACTTTCAACATCCTCTGGAATCCTGGGGTTTGCAGTTTCGGGAGGGGCCACCTGGCCCCTCCCGAAACTGCAAACCCCAGGATTCCAGAGGATGTTGAAAGTGGAATCGTAGCGCTGTAACAGGCTAGTGCGGAAATGGCCATACTTACATGCCTGCAGTTTCTCCCCTAAGCAAACTACCAAATGCATAGCTTACAGGCAAGCCCTCTGATACAATCACATTTGCTCAGATCCACAAGACAGGGATGCCAAACTCATGGAATTACAACTAGCATTCTTCAAGGTACAGTACTCATCATCCGACGTATAAACAACAAATCAACAAAGCAAGACTTGTACCCAGGACTATTACAGAGTAGAACAAAGACAGGAAATGGCCGAACCACACTAGTGGTCACATACAGTTCCCAAATGAGACCAGTCAGACATATAATCCACAAACTACAATATATTCTGGAAAATAATGCTACTCTCTCAAGGGCTCTTGGTGGCAGGCCTTTTCTTGCCTACAGACAACCTCCCAATTTCAAACAATTCCTTTCCTACAGAAGGATGTACAACATGGAGGGGGAGACGGGTACAAGATCTTGTCATAAACCCAGATGCCAACTTTGCCTACACATCAACTCAGGAAATGTCATCACAAGACCTACACATATCGACCACAGTAGCAGAGTTACTTTTACTTGTTTATCCTCTAATGCGATATAATACCATCCTCTGTCAACAATGCCCATCAGCACTCTACACGGGGCAAACAGACCTGTGTCAGAGGGTGAAGGGACATAAACCAGACATTAGAAATGGGGACAGACAGACAAACAGTTGTAGAACACTTCAGTCTTCCTGAATATTCAGTTCTGGACCTGAGAATAGCAATCTTTGAACAAAAAATACTTCAAGGGGAGATTGGGAAGAGAGGCCATTTCCACACTAGACTGCTATAGGCCTTTGATGCCCCCGCCAAACTGCAAACCCCAGGATTCCATAGGATGTTGAAAGTGGAATAACAGCGCTATAGCTGTCTAGTGCAGAAATGGTCAGAAACAGCAGAGCTGGGATATATCCACAAAGTCTAGTCCACCAACAGTGGGTTGAACAGGGACAAGGGTTTCTTAGTACACTACAGATATTACAACATTTGTTAATACTCCAGTCTCATGAGGACTCTCTCGCCCATTCTATTACATCTTCATTCTGGTTCTCAGCCAGCAAGATATTATATTCCAAATAGTCCTTCCACCATTCATATGGAATTCTGTACATCTTGGCTTTAGGGAATATCTTTCTTCCCACATTTGTCCCCCAGTGACCATCATTAAAACTGAACTTGCCACCCCATCACCACATCCACCAGCTTTGCATTATTATTGCTATTCACACACCCAACCTGCTAATTCATGGGTATAAAAGTCTGTCCACAAGCACTTCATTCCATGCCATCTGGTGAAGTAGACTCATTCTATAAAAGCTAATGCTACAAGCTTCTTTCTCTCACTCAGTCTGAAAGGTGCTACAATAGAATAAAATAGAACATGCAATATCCCTTTACATACTGATCCAGACAAACATAACTATGGCCCTTTTTGCACAACATTTCTGATGCGAAAAGGCCCCTTGAGCATCGCGCAAATGTAAGGAGCAGTCCACACAATGCATTCACATTTGCAAGATGTTCTAGGGCCTGACATGGACTGCGCATGCATTTTTTCATTTTTGGCTTGAAGCTGGAAATGCTGTGCGGTCACGCGTCACTCCAGGGCCCCGTGCACACTTACCTTGCATGCAGAGCCTTGGGAGTCAGGCCGGTCATGCTTCCTGTCTCAGTGCAGCCTGGGAAGGTCCAAGGCTGCGCTGCAAAAGGAAGAGGTGGGGCTTTTGTGTGAGCAGGAAGTTCGTGCGAAGCCGAAGAAGCAGGGAAGCTTCTCTCCGGAGGCTGGTCGCGTGAGCACCGCACCCAGTGCCATAAATGGGTGAGTTGAGGAAAGGATCTATGTCTTTGAGTTCCGTGTCAAATAGCATTACCCAAGCACCTTCCTCTGAATGGGAAAGGCTGGAAACATTGCAGTAACTGACTAGGAGTTTAATGAGGGTGAAAAAGTAATAAATAGAAAAAGAAATGCTAAGATGAAAAAAGTTCATAAAAATAACAGATAGTGTTGATGCAATGGCTACATTAGGAACCCAAATGAAATCTCTGATTTTCATGTATGAATGTGAAAATCACATTCTTAGGCCATTTCTGCCCTACACTATTATAGCGCTGTTATTCCCCTTTCAATTTCTACGGAATCCTGTGGTTTGCAGTTTAGGGAGCGGCATTTAGAATTTTAAACCAGAGAGCTCTTCGGCCTCACTAAATTACAAACCCCAGAATTCCATAGGATGTTGAAAGTGGAACAATAGCTCTGTAACTGTGTAGTGTACAAATGGCCTCAGGCTGCAGACAAAATGAGGCCACCAGCCTCACTGATTGTACTTAAGTTCAAATGGGGTAGTGAAGCCTGAGGGTTATTGACAGATGATGCCTGCTCATCAAAATGTCCCAGTATTTTGACTCTCCAAACCCTGATTCCCCAATTACAACACTGTTAGACAAGACAAGGTAGGGGAACAACTTTATTCCCTGCAGCAGAGGTGGACAATAGTAAAAATCATGCATGCAACTTGCCCACTACTTTACTCAGCAGGTGGCACCATCACATTTCAGCACACTAGGCATGAAATTACGTCACTTCCAAGATGACATTTTGGCCAATTAGCCATTATTTTCTTCGGGGTGGTGGTGGGAGGGCCTCTGGGGGAAATATATTATCATATTTGCATCTGGTTTAGACTATATGGACTTGCTTTGGGGGAAAGCATAGTCCATAATTGCTGTGATTTTTTTTAATTGAATTTGGGGCCTTGGGGAGTTTCAGCTGTTCCTTTGAGGTCCCAAGGGATACATGTGATCCATGGGCCACACGGTGTCAATTCCACCATGCAGCCTCTTGGGATGAAAGAGAAAATAAAGGAAGACGAAGGAAATCCCATTTCCTGCATTCCTAAGATTCTTTTCTCCCTGCTCTTCTTTCAGAGGTACCTGCCACTTAAGACAACGTTGTTTCTTTGACAACTGGATTTGCAAAGTCTTCAGGTAACCCCCTGAAGATAAGCAGGCAAAGGAAGTGTGAATCTCACCTTGTTTGTTCAGTGAATGCAAGACTCACATCAACTTGACATTTATGGCAACTTCCAGATGGTTGGGGAGGGGGGAGGGAATCCCATTATGGAGTTGGCCAAAGTGGGCACTTTGCTTTTTGACATGTTTCTGAAGATCCCAGGGAAAACAGAGACCCTGAACTCAGCCGATTCCTCAGCAGCAACATTGGCTCTCTAAAAAAAGAAAAATCAGGAGTCTCTCTCCCCCTTCTTTGTCCCCTATCGCCACCTCCATCCTCCCGGGTTCACCCAAAGGAGCAGCTTTTCTCTTTTCTTTACAATCACTTTAAATGTTTAATTGCTCTTTCAATTTGTTCACGGCACAACAAAAGCCCCTGTAGGAAAAGAGATTCGTTCGAAAGTGAACTGCTTAAGAATGAAAGGAATGGGTAACTTGGGGTCACTTCTGCTTTTCTCGCTCCTTTCCTCCATTCCTTAACAGTGTATTGGTGAGAAGCATCCAAAGCTGTCTCATGCCAACTCCTCCCATTGGTTCACCTTATCCAGTATGGACTACATGGAGAGTCAGCAATGGCTCTCCAGGAGCTGACACAGGAATCCTTTTCAGTCCTTTCTGGAGTTGTCAGCAATTGCATCTGGGATTCTCTAGGTTTCAGCGATGTTGGGAAAAGGTCATAACTGAGGATCTGGAATGTGGTTTTCAAAATGCCGAAGGTCTAATACTTGGCATTTTCGCCTAAGACTGGGAAAGATCTGTATCTGAAATAGGGTTGAATATGGGATTCTCCTGCAACTTTAATTCTTAACAGATCATGGAGCAGAATGAGTAAATCTTCATCGAGATGAAGAAAGGTACCTGGCCTCCCTCACCTTCCAAAGCCCAAATTTCAGTCACATCCACCTCTGCCCAACATAGCTATTGCTTCACTGCTGGAGAGGGCTGAGTGTGGAAGAGCATCCGTTGTTGTGAACGGAACTACAAGCTCCTCTTTGCCCCTCCATCTCCACAGAGAGGTCATAGTTGGGTTGGGAGGGGATGGCAGTGGGTTTGGGAGATGGACAGGTATCTTCACTCAGCTTGTGTAATGGCAAGGCTATAGAAAAGGTTAACTCAGAGGATCTGAGCAAAAGATCATGGACTAGAGACTGGATTGGCCCTAACATCCTTTAGCCAATGGAAGGTGACAAGAGGGAGCACTGAAGGCATCTGGGAGGAAGAAGGAGGAGAGACTATGTGGTATAAGCTTGCAGTTAACAATTCCATTGGAGCAAGGAAAGGAGTCCCAGGAAAGGGTTATAAGGAAACCAGGGACTGTCTAGTCAGATGCATTAGGTTTTCAGTTCTTTTGAAAGGGATAGGAAGACTGGGGGAGGCAACCTGGAATTGGAGCATAATCTTTTCTTTTCTTTATGCCTGTTCTTATGGGTCTGGTTCTTCTTCTTGCAATCAGAAGAGACATACACAGAGAGCCAGTGTTCTAAGCTAGTCAAGTTGCTTGTTATATCTTCTATTAATTCTCTGAATCCTATTTTCCTATATGCTTTTTTTTTTTTATGAAAGTGTTGCACTTAAAACAAGTCTCCTTAGTTCCTTAAGGGAGAATGGGAAGCTCTGATCCTATATCTTCATGGCAAAACCTATCAGGAACTTGTAAAATAATATTTTTCCTCCTTCTCCCAAAAACATAAGGAAGAGGGGGAGAGTTCTGAGCCCTTCACACTCTTTAGGTCCCAGGGAAGGAAAAGGATACTGGATCTCCAACAAAGGGTGAGGTGGCAGTACGGCTACCTCTGCTGCACTGGGGAGAAATGGGCAAGTCTGGGCAAAACCCAATCACACATCAGCCCCCCCTTTTCGCCCCAGTTTGAGAAAGCCTTAGGGCAAATTGTCCTACTCCAAGCTCTCTTAGGGACCTTCATCTCATATCCAGCCTGGCAACCCTACTCTGAAATCCTGGAGAGCTTGGTCCAGTCAGTCTAAGCAGTACTGAAATTAGGTAGACCAAGGGCTTGATTCAATACACAACCACAGAGCTTCTTAAGACAATTGTGCTATATTTCAGGCAACCTTTCTTTGTTTTCTTTGTTGCCTTACATTGATATCTCACCTTTCTTCTAGTAAGATTCAGTTGGTGTATATCATTTCTCACCTCTATCTTTACCCTCACAATGGCCCCTTGAGGTAGATGAGGCTGAGAAAGAGTGACTGGTACAAGGTCACCTAGAGAGTGTCATGATACCATTGAGACTTGAACCTGTGACTTTAGTGTTGTGAAGATGAAGACATTCATTATATCCAGAGTGGGTAACAATGCACTGGGTGGTGGGCATTTTTCTGTTTACATAACAGGCTTCCAAACAAAACTTCACCATCTACAAGATTGTTCAGGTGACCATCTAACGTGGGGAGTGCACCAGTCTCTAGAGGACAACCTCTAAGCACAGTTTAAGTTAACACTGACATTTTCTCCAAGACAAATGCAGATTGTTGGTTGAACACCAAAAATATCACATTTCATTAATCCATTTATAGAGGCGCAAATGGCTAATCTTGGCTTCTTCCTTCATGTCTACCTTTCTTTCTCTGAATTTCACACCAAGGAAGACAACTCCCCCCCTTCATTTATTAAATCTCTCTCCCCCTCTCCCTTTCTCTCTCTCTCTCTCTCTCTGGACTGGGTGGTAATACAGTCACTGTTTCTAGAAATCCATATATATCTCCAGACGATGAGGGGTTCCTCTTCAGCTCCTGAACCCTGGCTTGGTGGTTAATAGCTCTGAGCATGGCATTATATCAAATCCGAGAGCCCCCACTGTTTCCAACCATGCCTCTTTTCTTAGGTTCTGGCACATGCACAGCGATGGTGGAAGATAAGGGCACCCAGAGTTCAGAGCCTCTCATAATTGCACCTAAGATGAGCTTTTTTGGGAGGGGTCAATTTTTTGGTTAAGGTCAATCTGAATATCTACCTGCAGGTGATATTGAGAAGCACAAGGGTGAATCCGTCAGGCAGCACATATGAAGCACAGCAGAGGATGTGGGCTGGGTGGGGGCATGCATTCGTTGTTTAGAATAAGATATCAGTTTGGAGTCAAAAGCAAGGAGAGGAGGAGATTTGCAAACTGAATGTCAAAACAGTGGACCAACTGAAGTCTAATTAAAATTAACCAACCACATGGGGTGGAGAAGTCTGAAGACTACCCCCTTAAAAGTTTATGAAAATGCTGGAGATTATAAATATAGATAGAAGGAGGGGAAAAAAAACTCTAAAGAGGGTGAAATCTAATTCCTAATTCTAACTAAGTGGAGATGATGATAGAAACTTGGTTTTATTTATGATATATATATATAATCTATTCCACCTTTCTTCCAATACAGGACACAAAGCTGCTTACAATATAAGTTAAAATGAAATTGCTAAAGCCACCTATACTGGAAAAGTGAAAAGAGCACTAAACAACCAATCCGTCTAAAACATTGAGTTAAAATAGTTAAAGAGCCATTCAATATTTTGTCAGTTGAATGCTTCCAGGTTGTTGCTGAGTTATGGTAACCCTAAACTGATCCTACCCGGGGGGGGGGTTCTTAGCAAGATTTGCTAAGAGGGGGTTTGTTATTGGCTTCCTCTGTAGCTGAGAGAGTGTGACTTGTCCATGGTCACTCACTGAGTTTCCACGGCTGAGAAAGAATTTGAACCTTGGTCTCCAGAGGCTAAAGGCCTTTCTGTACTACACTGTTATAACGATATTATTCCATTTTCAACATCCTATGGAATCCTGGGATTTGTAGTTTAGGGAGGGACCTTTAGAATTCTCAGTCAGAGAGCTCTTGGGCCTCAGGAAACTACAAACCCCAGGATTCCACAGGATGCTGTAAGTGTAATAATAGCACTATAACAGTGTAGTGCGGAAAGGCCCATAGTCCAATGCTCAAACCACTATGCCATGCTGGTCCACATTCAACAGATATTGCACAGCTAAAATATGACATATCAACTAAGAAAAGGCTGAAGGTCTGCTCAAATAAGCCTTTGCCTGCTGATGGAAACAGAGGAGAAAGGAGACCATCTGAGCCTCCTTTGGGAGGAAGTTCTATAGCCTAGGAGGAGCTACCAAGAAAAGCTCCCTCCCATGTCCTGACCAGAAGAACATTATGAACATTATGAGGGTGGTGGTGAGGAAAGAAAGTAATCTCTTGAAGCACATAAGACTTGGGCAGGCTCAAAGGAGGAGATACCAAGCTTTATAGACTTTGCAGTTCATAACAAGCACTTGGAATTGTGCCTCCAAACTAGGGATGTCATTCTTCACTAAGCTTCTTTTCAAAGGAAGTAATGAGTAACTTTAGCAGTGTCCTTCACACTGCCAGAAAGTCTTTGAAAACCAAACAATTTTTTAAAGATTATTCACAATTGACAACTTATTCTGTGCAAAATTTGGACATACTTATTTTGCACAGAAAACAGCATTTTCTGTGCCGGAAACAACCTTTTCCACTTTCCTGATCAGAAAATGCTGTTTCATATGTAAATCGATCATGTACAATTTTTGCTCAGAAGAAGTCTCAATTACAGCATTTTCTGTGCAGCAAACAACTTTTTTTCCTGTGGAAAAAATGCTGTTGTCCATGCAAATATGTGTGAACTTCACACAGAATAAGTCCAGAACTGCAAATATTCTTTTCAGCCCCGGATTGTTCTCATCAGGTTTTCTCAACATTCCTAGCCCCACACGCAGTGGTGGGGAGTTCTTTAGCATTTTCTTTTGGAATACTTTCAAATATTCTTTCCACCCCTTCTGGAAACAGATAGATAGCCGGTTAAGCCATTCTAGTAAGGGAGTTAAATAAAATAATTTCATAAGTTCAATTGGATTTAGGCCCAGGGTTTTTGCTTCCAGTAATAAAGGGAGCCCTGGTGGCGCAGTGGTTAAATGCCATTACTGCAAGCCACAAGGTTGTGAGTTCGATCCTGCCGGGCTCCAAGGTTGACTCAGCCTTCCATTCTTCTGCAGGTCGGTAAAATGAGTACCCAGCTTGTTGGGGGCATGTATAGAAATGTTTCGAAATACATGCTATTTGTAAGTTGTTCGCCACCTTGATCCATATGGAGAGGCAGGATACAAATAAATAATAATAATAATAATAATAATAATAATAATAATAATAATAATAATAATAATAAAGGTCACACAAGTTAGGATGTGTCTGTGGGGCTTTAGCTGTTGGATATGGATGCCTGCTTCCACTTGATACAGGTACCATGTTTTATTCTCATTTTCTGACTACCCTGCTTCAACAAATGCTCCATGCCAAGACTTTCAGTTGACTTGCCAAGATTGGGCTAGAGCAGGAATAGGGCAAAATTTTGAAGGGATGCCATGTAGAGGAAGGAGAGGGCTTGTTTTCCGCTGCTCCAGAGACCAGGACAAGGAGCAATGGATTCAAGCTGCAGGAAAGGAGATTCCACATGAACCTCAGGAAGAACTTCCTAATGGTCAGGGCTGTCCTGCAGTGGAATGTGCTGCCTCAGAGTGTAGTGGAGTCTCCTTCTTTGGAGGTTTTTAAGCAGAGGCTGGATGGCCATATGTCAAGAGTGCTTTGAGGGTGTTCCTGCATGGCAGGGGGTTGGACTGGATGGCCCCTGGGGTCTCTTCCAAGTCTACATTTCTATGATTCTATGATTTCTATGAAAATCTCTTTCGCTGATAAGAATCACAAGTTGGAACAAAGAAAACTCCCTTTTGGGTTAGAACAGGCCACTAAACAGTTTGATAAGGTGGCTTTCAGTTTAGAAAAGGTCCCAGTACTGGTCAAAAACTTTAGCTCTCTTCCAGTTTGCTTTCTCCCTCATTCGTTTCCATTTTAACCTCAAGTTCTTCCTACAATGTTCAAGAAGACATTTTGAAGAGTTTTTATCAGAACATCCAAACCTAATGAGATCCCTCCTATCAAGGATTATGGACGGCTTCCCACTCATCCTGTTTATGACCCTGTATTTGGGGGATATTGAAGGACAGGAGCTCATACTTTCTTCAGCGGTGGTCTAGTGCATCATAACTCACTCCTTTCCCTTTGTTTAAGCTCAGTCCTTGGGGGAGGGTATCCTTTTTCATGTCTCATACCCATCCGTTGTCCCCGTAATTTCGAGCCTGAGTTAATCCCATCATGCTAACAGAACATAACAATGCGCGCCGCGAGTATTTAGCCTTTTCCTTGAAATGGAGGAATGTCGATGCAGTTATTAGTGGTTCCTAATGATATTTGCATAGATTAACAGACTTTAATGCAATCATGAATGTGACAATCCTGGGGAAAAATAATGAAGAAATCCATTACCAAGTAATAAAGTAACTAAGTCAATACAGTAATAATTTTATCCCATATTAGTAATAATTTCATCTCCTGCTGCAAGCCAATTTTACTGCACATACCATTTCTGGACAGTTTTATAAATATCACCTTTGTTTGAGATAATTAATTAGCAAAATCAAAAAATATATTGCTGGTATTTTAGACGATAAATTAGTCATTACTTTTAAACTGGCAGGCTGTAATAAAACTTATTAAGATAAATGTGCCAGGATTCTAAACACTGCACAAGAGCTGCTCCCCTCCATCTTAAGTCACTTCTGGTGCAATGCTATTATAGCTGTCGGGTGGTCCTTATGTATATTAATATCTATTATGAAAATACTCTTTAGGGGCTCAGCTAACTTTTCCATAGAGGAAAATGGTAAATTGGGCAATGAAGAGCTCAAAAGGAAGAGCTCAAAAGGAAAAAAAAAAAACTGAAGCATGAAGCATCTTGGATCTCACCGCTGGTAGAATGCCAACACTAGGCACCCTATATAGTTCAGGTCGCATTTGTTCAAAGCTCTGTGCTCTTCCATATAAACATGCCCTTGTTTTGAGAACTTCTTGGTAGGCCCTTTTCTGTCACCCTCTCTGAGATGTCTCATGAGCACAAGGAAGACAGGGCCTTCTCAGTGGCTGCCCCAAGGCCCTGGAACTTCCTTCTCAGAGAGTACAGACTGCCACCCTCCTTTCTATCTTTATGCAGACAGGTGAATACTTTTTATTCCAGCAGGCCTTTGGCTATTGCTTTCTTTTAGGAGAAACAGGCCTTGTAGAATGTGTGGGCCTGTCATTTGTTGTTTTTGCATAATGGTTTATGTTTTTAACCGGCTTAATTTTTTTCATTGCTTTTAAATGTTTGCACACCATGAGTCCCAAGTTGGGAAAAGGTGAATGATGACGACAATGATGATTATGTTGTCATCATCATCATCATCACCACCAGCATAATCACAAAAGATAAACTTCTGGAGATGATGGGGGGCTCTCATTTCAGGGGAATGGTGAATCATCGAATCATAGAATCAAAGAATCATAGAAATGTAGAGTTGGAAGAGACCACAGGGGCCATCCAGTCCAACCCCCTGCCATGCAGGAACACCCTCAAAGCACTCCCGACAGATGGCCATCCAGCCTCTGCTTAAAAACCTCCAAGGAAGGAGACTCCACTACACTCTGAGGCAGCAGGTTCCACTGCCGGACAGCCCTGACTGTCAGGAAGTTCTTCCTGAGGTTCAGGTGGAATCTCCTTTCCTGCAGCTTGAATCCATTGCTCTTTGTCCTGGTCTCTGGAGCAGCAGAAAACAAGCCCTCTCCTTCCTCTACGTGGCATCCCTTCAAATATTTAAACATGGCTATCATGTCCCCTCTTAACCTTCTCTTCTGCAGACTAAACATACCCAGCTCTCTAAGTCTATCCTCATAGGGCTTCATGACTTCCAGGCCCCTCACCATTTTGGTTGCCTAATCTATTCTAATGTTTAGATTGAACTTCAAAGGAGCTGTCAAGGGTTCTGAAACTGTTCTGTTGACAGTGCCTTTAAAGTCTGGATTAAAGTCCAGATTGGATTTTTCATTCCAGCTGCCATTATTAACATTACCAGCTGCTGCTGTAAATTCCTGCCTCAAAGAGCTTGCAATGTTACAATCAACAACACAGAAAAGAAGAATTCAAGGAATGCCGCCCTCATGTATAGAGCACCATTAGTTGAACAACATTTCACAGATTGTTGTAGACAGAGTCTTACATACACATGTATGATACCAACAGGATTCTAGCCTGAATCCTGGCCCAAATCCTGTTGCCTTTCCCAATTAGAGTAGAGCAATGGAACCAACTGGATTTACCAATATGTTCATTTCGCCACTCAGCAATTGATTAGATGGTTCTACCAGAGGTATATCTAGCATAAACAAGGCTTAGGGCAAGCATGGAAGTTGTGCTCCTACTTTCACTTCCTCCTCCTCCTCTTCCATTTCTGACACTACTTTTTTCACTCCCTGGGCATTGGCACCTGGGGTACATTCCCTACATGCCCCACCCTAGATAGGCCTCTGAGATCTACTCTAGTTGGGACTAGCGCACAGGTGTCCAGTCATGCAGTTGTGCATTCTTGGATGGTGCATGACTATTTGTCCTTGCCTTTAATGTACCACTTAATTCAATGGGATTATAGAAACAGTCACTGTGCGTTCCCCGCTGCACAAGGGAACAATAAGGAAGCACAGTGTTAGAGGCACAATAATTTGCAGAAGATCAGTATTCGGTGGACAAGCAGTGTAGCATGAACACTGAGTAGGTATGTGAGTGCAGATTTGCACTGCACAAGTGGGATATCGAATCTTGGCCTGGGTGAGCTGAATAAGACACATGCACTGCAGAAACTGGGTGTTCATTGGCGAATTTCTTTCCTGTCTCTGGGCAGAGGAAGAAACCAAAGTGTAACTACTTCCAGAGAACTGTTTCAGACCCAGTAAGTGTTGCTTGGTGACAGGCATCTGGCAAAAAGACATCTCCACGATCATTCCCCTTGTCAATATGGTGACCTTTCCGAGGCGGAAGATCCTTTTTATTACTGTGCGTGCTGGGGTAAACCAGACCGCTGCTGTGTTATCTGCCCAATTTATCAACCATCTATTTGTGGCTGGTCCCTTCCACTGTCTGGCTTAACTGAGCGCCAAGAGACCCGGCATAGAGAGAGAGAGGCAAAGAGGAAAGAAATGTCAATTCTAACCTAAGTCCCTGAAAGTGAAATAAAAGGAAGAAAGTAAATACAGGAGACAGAGCAAACAGCTTCGCCGAGGCGACAGTGTGTTTATCTGTTCCACAGTGGGGCAAGAACGAAAGGCAGGAGCGGCACTGCCTTATCTGTGCCATCACCATGGCCGCTACATTGTGCAGTGGAAAAGGGTCTAGCAGTATCTGGAATGAAAGCATGCCACATGGGCTTTAACCCTGAACTGCCAGTGGCTTCACACTCCAATTAGTTTGGGGAAAGATCTGAGCGAATACCAACACAAGGCAGGGTTGGTTTGTTTTTAGGGATGGAAAGGACATCTGAAAAACGAAAAGAAAAGAAAGAAAAATGTTCAAAAAACCCTGTTTTTTTGAGTACTGAAAAATTCTGATGAGAAGAATCCTGGACTGACAGATTTTTACATTTCTGGACTTATTCTTCACCAAACCGACAGGTGGCTATTTTGCAGCATTTTCTGTGTGGAAAATACTATATCTTCCTGTGTAGAAATAGCTATTTTCGTTGCAGAGAATGCTGTGAGTGGGAAACTCCGTGCTAAATTCACATGTGGTTGATTTACACTGAAAGCAGCATTTCCTGCACTGGAAACAGCTTTTTCTGTGCAGAGAGTAGTATTTTTTGTAGAAATATTTTCTGTGCAAAAAAAAGAAAAAAAGAAAAAAAAAGACTTCTTTCCTGTGCAGAAAATTATGTTTTCTGTGCAAAACATCCATGTGTGGATTTTGTAAAGACTAAGACCCAAATTGAGAAACTGTATAGTTTTCAATGTCTTTCTTGCAATGGGAAGAAAACTGGTAAAACCATTTGTCGCTTCCTTTGAGAAAAAAACTAGTAACAAATCATGTCCCCAGTCATTTTCTTCAACACAGAATAGTAAAGTTGGAAGGGAGCTGGGGTGGATCATTTCTCCACATAGAAGTTGTAGAGCATAAGGGCAGAGAAGTTGAGATGCAATGTCTCTGCTTTCAGCAATAAAATTCACTATTGCAATTTACTCATTCACCAAATCCTATCAGAGTACTATGCTAATACATAAAGAGCTGTGAAAGAGTTTGTCTGGCCCAGAGGCTGTGAGCCTTTTCGCACGTTACCCGTTTGCACGACTGGGGAGGGTTTCTCGTGCGAAAAGCCTCATCTGGAACACTGCCGCTTCCCCACTCCTTCGTCCCTCAGGTCGCTTCCTGGTAGTGCGACCATCGCGCTCAGCCCCCCTTCCTTCCTTCCTTCCTTCCTTCCTTCCTTCCTTCCTTCCTTCCTTCCTTCCTTCCTTCCTTCTGCAGCGCAGTCTGGGAGCTGTAGGCTGCACTGGGGGAGGAAGCGCGACTGGCGTGGCTCGTTCGATGCACTGCACGCAGGTAAGTGCACGAGGGCCCCGGGAGCATTGCACAACTGCGCAGTATTTTTGGCTTAGAGCTGAAAATAAAAAAATGTGCGTGTGTCCCGCTTTAGGCTTGTGAGTGTCGTGCAAATGGGAGTGCATCGTACAGACCGACACTCCCATTTACGCGATGCTCAAGGGGCCCTCGCGCTACAGGAACTGCGTGCAAAAAGGGCTTGTGTCTACGACTGTAGCCTACCATTCTGCAAGTATAAGCATCCCTCCCTCACACACACAGACTTTTGACTTGGCGAGTGGGGAGGTATTTCACAGCTGCCCAGTTGGGAAGTTTGGGGCTGTGACACCCAATGCATAGTTAGTTGAGCAACAGTGGGATCCAGCATAAAAACACTGCCACATTTTTCACACTATGTGGAAAGAGATCTTGATGCACAACACATCATGCTTAGTTTGTGTAATATGCCTTTCTCCACAAGTTTTAAAATTTAAATTTGAAATGTGAGACATTCTGGTTTGAATCTTGAAATGTTTCCAAGTACCAAATAGCATATTTTTTGTAATATGAATCCCTAGTCTTTGGAAGAGAGCAGGGTCTGAGACAAAAGCTGAGGAAACTCAAGCTCAGGCTGAACTGGCCCTATCATTCAGCAGAGTGATACAATCCCCTTCAGGGATGTATGTCAAGAGGCAACAATGCTTCAGTTGTTCTTCATGAGCTTCCCTTCTGCCCACTTCTCTTGATGGACATAGCTGTGGGTATCATACAATGTGTCCTTATCTCTTAGAGTTTACTATTGCTTGTGATGCCTTCACACAAGTATTTCTCATCAGATGAAGAAGAAACCTTACCCTACCAGCATGAAGGACAGGATAACCATCAGCCAACCAGTCAGACAGACAGACAAAGACCAGCCAGAGTTTTCTTCTACTGTGCAAGGCAGCTTAGGATCAAAAAAGAACAGCTCCTCTCCACCCAAATCATTGGCCCAAATCATCCCCTTAAATCAAGTCCTGTTTGGGAGGACCACATCTGAGATTGTCTTGACAAATAACAGCTGCACGGCAAGATGAGGTTAGAAGCATTTATCTTTATAGAAAAGATCAGATATTCTGATCATCATCATCATCATCTCGGGACTTAGAGTTTCCCAGGCTGTTAGCCCTTTAGGGAAATTCTATAAGAGGTAAACTTGTTAGGAATTCGCCTTCTTTTAGCAGAGTTGCAGAAAAAGCATGTCCCAATCTCTGTGTGGCTTTCCTGATTTGAGACTGACTTTGAAAGCAAAACAAGACAGGCAGTTTCAGATGCCAAACTTAAAAGATTTACTGATAAACTTTACAACTATATATGCATTGGAGAAACTAGATCCTAATTAACTAACAAAAGGATTAGGGAAGATGGTAGCTTCATTCTTAACTCACTAACTTATTGGTGGAAAGGCTAGCATAGCAGAGAGAAGGAGCTAGAAGCAAGATTGCAAAAATAACAAGAGAGAGAGGTGTGGTTTTCTATGGAAGGCCAGTGACTGACTCCAGGGTGTATCCTGGGTCACATGGTCTGGATACCATAGCCAATCATTTTAAATAACACAGGGTGACAGTTAAGACTTCAGGTGAGAGGCCTAAGGGTTTTTACATGCAAAAGAAAATTAACCCTATGCTAGCTAAGCCGCATTTGTCCCAGAACAAGCAGGGGGGGAGAGAATGCCAGAATTTTCAAACACATCAATCATGTTTATGAGCTATTAAGACAGTATGTCAATTTGTCTAATGTGTGCTTCTCTATTGTATATATTTTGCCTGGAATTTTTATGATGCTTTAAGCATGCACAGGTTGGGTTAGTGGTTGGGCAAAGCTTGGACAAGTGGTTGCACATGGACACCTATTGTGCATGGATGCATATTGCACCCCCACACATTGGATTATGCACAACTTGCATCTTGGTCCAGTTGTACAATGTTGCTATTGAGGAGAAAAGTTGTGTACCACCATCAAAGTGTAACCCTACATGTGGTGATTTAGGTATGCCACCCCCAATGAAGGATCTTGTCTTGTATGTGCTTTGTGTATTGAAACTTTTAGACTTATTTGGTATACCCATGTTTGTGAATAAAGAAACAAACAAACAAAGAATGTATCTAGCCTCTCCCTGCTTCATGTGCTCATTTTGAGTTCCTGGGAGTGAGTGGGGCTCGGCTGTACTAAATAGGGAAGCAAGAACAATACTTAATCGAGGCCGCAAGTGCTGAACTCGCTGTTCTATAATCTGGTGATGGGGGTGGGTGGGTTTGCTAAGTTTGGAAAACACAGCTTGAATAATTCATATCATTAGTTTAATTTAAATCATTTATGTGCTAAGCATTGCAGATTGGATGCAAATTCAGTTCACACAGTCCACAGGACAGGAGGTGACACGATGGGGCCTGCTTATGTCATCGGGGGTAGGAAAGATATAGATCTGATGTATGGTCTACATTTAGGGATGGTGAGAACATTTCTTATTTATTCCCTGTATAAGAAATGGGTTTCCCAATGCTTGGGAAAACCAATTGGGAAGAACAGAGGCAGCCATGAAATCCTTTGTCCTGTGATAAGTATTCTTCTATGCAGAAACATACATGGCTTTTTCTGCACAGAACTACATTTTTTTTAATGTAGAAAATGAATTTCTTGTACAGGCAATAGTGACTGAGATACTTCGTCAGGGTTACATAGCATAAATCTCTGCAAGCTGTATTATACATATAATTTTGTTATGCAGTTATCTTGTTGAAAGACAATGTTGCACAAATGAACGAAGACACCAAAAGTGCAAATGAATGCACAATCAAATGTGTGATACACACCGATGCATAATGACCCTGCATGTGCAACTCTGCTTCCACCACCTTGAACAGAATGCAGCAATATTCAAGATACTGCATCTTAGTTGCACAGCAAAGATTTCCACATTCAGCATTATACATAAGTTCTGCTACGAAACCCTCATGTTGAATGGTAACACTGTGTAACTCAATTAAGATACCAAATAGGCAAATGAAAACACAACCAAAAGTATAATGAGCCCTCATGTGCAATGACTTCGCATGTGCAACTTTGTTTCTGCAAACGTGAGTGGAATGTGAGGATTGTTCATTGAACCAAAATGTCCAACTGCTTTCACAGGAGAAACACATTGTGTTTCCAATGCCTCAGTCTCTGTAATTTTAGAATTTGTGGATAGAAGGAAAATTTCATTGAGGAGGGCAGAAATTCTATTTGGACAGCAATGCTCTCATTTTGCCCTTCCCCATAGCTAGACCCCTGATTACTGAAATTGAATTATTTTGAAAGGTCTTCATCAATCTACCAGAAACCACTATGGAGAAATATGTGCCTTCTACCTAGAAACAAAAGCCAAAATAGTCCCAAAGATTTGCCATTTCTCCTCACTTCCGGAGATGTTCCCACACATTGGTGATGGAAGAACGATCAAAGCCTCCTTTGAATGATGGTAACATCACCAAGTTAACTCCAAGTGAGAAAGTTCATCACTGATAGTTTGGTCATCTCTGTGGCCTCCCCACTTGAGCCATTTCTGCACAGCACTCTTCTAGCGTGATGATTCCACTTTCAACCTCCTATGGAATCCTGGGGTTTGCAGTTCCGGGAGGGGCCAGCCGGCCCCTCCCGGAACTGCAAACCCCAGGATTCCATAGGAGGTTGAAAGTGGAATCATCACACCAGAAGAGTGTCATGCGGAAATGGCCTTGGTCTTGTTGATGTTTTGCTCTAGGAACCTGCAGAGTGGAAATCAGTTGCAAAATTGGAGCTGTCTTTTCATGGATCGGCTGGCTTGAACTGAAGTTTGCCTGAGGTAATTCTCCGAACACCGCATCAAAATGAGCTTTAGGCAAAATGTTGAGGAGGAGCAACACTAATTCAAATAGTTTCCTCTTTGAGGAGGGTAGACATTTTCTGTTCCATCTGTGTGGAGAAAGGAGCAAACCATGAAGTCCTCATGAAGAAAATGAATTCAGACTGGGTAGAATGGGAACTGAAAGAATAAGAAAACTGTGATGGTGGCAGAGGGGTGGGTGGGATTGTCTGTTTCTTGTCCTTTCTCCCCTTTCTTCTTCCCCCTCTCTCTCAGAGACACTGCAAAATCTCAGCAGGAACTGAGGAAAATAACTAATTTGTGTGAAGAAGGCGTTTCAAGTGACTCATTATAATTCCTGGCTTGCTGTCATCCATCTCGAAAGTCGCCAGCAAGACAGTACTTCGGTGAAGTTATTAAGGCCCGCCTCTGTTGGGATGCATGGCAAGGGCTACATGGCAAGGTGTGAGTGGACATAGAGATAAAGCAAACTGACATCTCTTGCCCCTTTCTCTTCCCCCTTTCCTGTCCATGAGCTGCTTGCCCGTTGCCTACCACAACGTCACGGAAGAATACAGTGTGGATCTTTTCCTCTGTAAAGAGGATTCCTGCCTCTCTACCAAACTTATTCACCAAATGACTTAGCCTGTAGGTGCAGATGAGGTAAGGGCCGATGCCGGGTCTCATGCTTGTATCCCAAACCACAGACTCTGAGCATTGGTGATGTGGTGCATCTCTGCTTCTGCTAAAGAAAAGTAAGTGGGAAATGCTGATGGTTCCACAGAAAAGTTTGCAAAAGAGAATGAAAGTAGTAAGTTACTGAATGATCATAAATGTGCTTGTCTTTCTGATGGAAAGCTTTCTTCTTGTTCTGCTCTCTCCACTCCAGGCTTATTCTGAGCAAAATTTGCATGTTTTCCCCCCTCAGATAACAACCTTTTCTGCACAGAAATATAACCATGCTGTCCTTGGTGGAAAAAACAACCCCCTCCCACAAAATTTAGATGTTTCCTCCTGCCCGCAGGTCAGGTAACAGTCTTTCTGCACAAAAAATAACAATGCTGCTCTCTGTGGAAAAACTAAAACCAAAAAAGCATGTGCACATTTTGTGCAGAATAAGTCCCAAACTTCAACATTTCTCATAAATCCAGGAGCCTTCTCGTCAGGATTTCCCAACACCCGATAAACACATTTTTGCCAAGTTCAAATGTTTTTAAGTATCTTTTCCATCTCTGGTTTAAAAAAAAAAAAGAGTGCCAGAAAGCATTGTTACATGCTATGCTACTTTGGTCACCGGCTTTGAAGACTGAGAATACCACCTGCGGAGTACAGAGTATAATTGTATAAGACATCATAGCCTTTTCTGCATGAGCCTCTTATAGCGTGATTATTCCACTTTCAACCTCCTAGGGAATCCTGGGGTTTGCAGCTTCGAGAGGGGCCAGGTGGCCCCTCTCGAAGCTGCAAACCCCAGGATTCCCTAGGAGGTTGAAAGTGGAATAATCACGCTATAAGAGGCTCATGCAGAAAAGGCCATAATGCAGAAAGCTATTTGTACTACAGTGTGTATGTATGTGTTACTGGGAACAAAGAAACAGACTAATGCTAGATAAAATGCTTACTCAAATGTGAACAAAGGGATGCGAATGCCTGCACATGTGTAAACAAGATAAGAGAACGTCCATGAGGCATGACCAAGAATAAGCCCATGGCCAGTACAGGGACGGCTGATGCAATTGACTGGCTGATGCAACCAGGCTGGATGACAGCCAAAACTCTAGATTTAACTCTGTACAGTTCATTTATGCCAGCCCCAGTAATCTGACTGGAGAAGAGGATTCTTGACACAAAGAGGGTCCACTGGAGATCTTTTATCTGATTGGACCAGATGGAACAGCTGAGAGGCTGAGCGGAGAGTGGGGAGAGAATGAAAGACACCAAGAAAAATCTGAAGTCAGATTGCTTTGCCAATCTGCAACAGATGGAGAGGGGGCATGTTCCCTCTGATGTGCTTTTCTAAGTTGGTAATTTGCTAAACAACCCAGATATGCTGATGGTGGTAACAGAAATGACTAGGGCCATTTCCGCACTAGAGTGTTATAGCGCTGATTATTCCACTTGCAACATCCTATGGAATCCTGGGGTTTGCAGTTTTGGGAGGGCCTCCCAAAATTGCAAACCCCAGGATTCCGTAGGATATTGCAAGTGGAATAATAGCGCTATAACACTCTAGTGCGGAAATGATCTAGGTTATGCTAAAATATATATAAGGATCTTTATATCTATGTAATGAACCTTAGTAGAAATGGCACAACTCAAGGATGTCAACCCTCCAAAGACAATAATGTTATCAGTATATGATACCTGATATGCCTAGTTGCTTTCCCCGCCATTCTCTCTCTCCCATCCTCTGGCGTTTTGGCCAGGAGCGCTGCCTTTCTTCTCTGTGCCCCAGCAAAAGGCAAGCAAATGGGAGAGGGAAAGATTTGTGTGTGTGAAAGTCCTTTTTCCTCCATTCTCCTGCCGGTCGCCTGCTCAGGCAAAAAGAAGGAAGAGCTCATGGGCAACGGGTAGGCAAATGGAGCAGGGGGGGAAGTGTTTTCCCTTGGTCTCTCTTGCCTATCACCCTCACAGGCAGACAAAAGGCAGGGTGTGTGGGTGACAGGCAGGAGAATGGAGGGGGGAGCCCCGGGAGGGAATAGAAGGGAGATGGCTCACCCGAAACCCTCACAGGAGTCAAGAGGCTACTGTACAATGGAATAGAATGTAAGCAACATGCTCAGATGTGGACATGTCTGTTTCTTCTTAAGTGGGTTGTACATGTTTGTGTATAACAAATAGCCTAAATGAATACTATAGAGGGTACTTGTGACCTCATAATGTTCCCTGAGATTCCAGGACTCAAGAATGCTTTAGTGGAGTGAAAACTCTGCCTGTCTGCCATCCCACATTGGATGCCTAGGTGGCCAGAAAGTGATCATGGGACCCTAGAGAGTCCAGGTTAGCTGACAAAAGGTAAGGATCCTCATTCCTTCCATCTAAAGAGATAGGGGTGGGAAACCATGTCTGTTGCAGCATATATGCATCTTTCATATATATCTTTCTGCTGGATCTGGTCACATTTTTCTAGGCTTTCATTCTATCTTCAGTAGTATGCAATGGTAGTTCCATTTAGTGGAATCTACCAAGATTGGAGAATTATGGAACGATAAAGTTGCCTCCTGTTCCACAAGACTGACCTTCAGACATGTGAACATGGCTATCATTGTTGCATCACTCTGTCTTCTCTTCCTCCATGCTCAACATGCCCAGCTCCTTCCACTGTTCCTCTTGGTGCTTCCATTTATCATCTCAATTATTTCCTGGTGATTAGTTGCAGAACTGAGCGCTCTGAGTCAACTTTAAAATAATGTTTTAAAAATGGAGGTATTCATTTTGCTTTCCCCCTTCCTATTACAGCGAGCATTTATATTTCAATGTTTTTCCCCCATTAAGAAAAATCAGGAGTTTTCATCTGGCTGTTGTAAGCTGTTTTACCTCAGTTCAAGCACTAAGTACACTTAAGTCCTTAATGCGCTTTAATTTCCATAGGATTCACACAGGGGCTTAATTAACACTTCCATCTTTGCTTGTGTTTTCATCAGCCCCCTCAAAATATTCATGTTTTTCCACCCAGGCACTGGACCCAGAGCAGCCTTGCTTAAAAGAAGCTGTGTAGGAAGTCCCAAAAGGCTTAGAAAGAAATAAAGAAAAAAATCACTTATCACTTGCCTTCACATTTCTTATCGACACTTTTGGCCTAAAAATGGAGCAAGTTCTCCATTATAAAGGGATATAGAAAAGGTACAGCTTGGGAAAATTACTTTTTGAACTTGCTGGCTGGGGGATTCTGTGAGGAGTAGTCTAAAAAGTACCTTTTCCATGCTCTGGAGGAGTATGTAGAATCATAGCATTGGAAGGGCCCTTCCAGGCCAATGAGTTAAACCCCTCTCCCCATGCAGGAAATCATAGGATCATAGAATCATAGAAATGTAGAGTTGGAAGAGACCACAGGGGCCATCCAGTCCAACCCCCTGCCATGCAGGAACACCCTCAAAGCACTCCCGACAGATGGCCATCCAGCCTCTGCTTAAAAACCTCCAAGGAAGGAGACTCAACCACACTCCGAGGCAGCGTATTCCACTGCTGGACAGCCCTGACTGTCAGGAAGTTCTTCCTGAGGTTCATGTGGAATCTCCTTTCCTGCAGCTTGAATCCATTGCTCCTTGTCCTGGTCTCTGGAGCAGCAGAAAACAAGCCCTCTCCTTCCTCTACGTGGCATCCCTTCAAATATTTAAACATGGCTGTCATGTCCCCTCTTAACCTTCTCTTCTGCAGACTAAACATACCCAGCTCTCTAAGTCTATCCTCATAGGGCATGGCTTCCAGACCCTCCACCATTTTGGTCGCTCTCCTCTGGACTTGCTCCAACTAGAGCAACTCTAGCAATTGTCCAGCCCCTTGTCAAATCATCCAGAAAAGGACATCTTGACACATCAAGGTACCCCAATGACGTCGACCTTTGAGATATATTTCACATTTCCCAACTTCTCCATGAAAAACATATTTTGTTCAGAAAAAGAGAGAACAATGTCTTTTGTGCAAAATAGCTTTCCATGCAAAAATACATATTTCTTTGTTATTTGCCTAAATTCCCTAAAGACATCAAATCTTGGAAGCTCAGTAGGGTCTCCCCTGGTTAGTATTTAGATGGGAGACCAACAACGAACACCAGGTACGGTAGGCTATATTTCAGAGGAAGTGTCATGCCCCCATCCCAGGACCCAAACAAGACCCTTCCCAACAGCCACAACACAGAGACATGAAGGGGGCAATACTTACTGAAGCCAGAGTAGGCAAAAGAGGAACAGCCCATCAGACTCAGAGTATTTATATAATAAGGATGCATCAATTAGGCAAACAGGCAGGAGAGGCTGTCAGCCTATATAAACAGGGAAAGGGATGGGAAGAAGCCATGGCAGACAACTGATACTATCAGTGGAAGCAGCATGCCTCACTTTTGGATCCCTTCCTCATGTTCCTGGAAGCGTTGACCCTTGCTTTGTGTACGGACTTTGCTGCTGGACTGTCGCTCTGGATTTGCTACAATCTCAGACTACAAAACAACCATGGTAAGCTGCTACCAAGCTGTTACAAACTTTGCTTGTGGCTGTTGTTAAAAGACGCAGCTTATACAATAAGCCTCTATTAAAAATGGCACCAGCTGCCTGCTTCTACCTTGCAATGGAATCTTACCACCATGAAGGCAGAAGCAGGTGACTATTGTGCTTCCCAGCAGAGATTCAAATGGACAGTATTGTGGGTAGAATTTGGGGGTTATGAGCCTGCAGATACAGTGAGCCGAGTGTACAGTTATAATAAAAACATTGCCATATCACATTGTGTTAAAGTTATGCTGAGTTAAAGTAAGAAATAGGCCAACCAGTAACAGTTTTGCATCTTTCGGTCTCTCTCTCTCTCTTTTTCTCCCGTTAAGATGGAAGCCTTGGATGCAAAGTAACCAGTATACCTCATTAAGTAAACTCTTCTGGCGCAGCTTCCAAAACCTGATGGAAACCTCCAGTCACTGGCACAACGGGCTTCTTTCTCCCCGTGCAGCTGATGCTTGGTAAAGAAAGTTGTGGGTGTGGGAACTACAATCATGGTAATCGTGTGACTAAGTAGGGGTCGTGGATATGGTAAAGTTGCAGATGGGGAAATTTAGGTGACTGTTACATATTCACAACAGCTAATTGTGGTATTATTGCAATGATCTCAGCTAACTCCCAAAAGCTGTTTTATTGGTCATTGGCTGCACGGGGAGAAGGGGGTCCATTCTGTTGGCACGTGGAGCATGAGTGAATGATGTTTGCATCAGATTTGGGGTGGGGATTGAGCCAGGAGAGGTTACTTAATGTATATATTTATTTTTATTAAAAAAAATTAATTGCATAAAAAACAGAATGGATATGCCCCATTGAGAGATATATCACACCCTCCCCCCACTTCATATTCATATTCTCCAGTTGAACCTTTTTTGTTTCGATTTACCCAAAAGATTAACAATTACATTTCCATTTCCATTTCCATTTCCATTTCCAGAAGAGAAAAACAGCTACATTCTTTCTTTCTTTGGTTTCCTGTACATTCATGTTTTTATCCAACCCAAGATTCCTCTCCATTCCCTTTCAAAGTTCTGGATAGGTTTGTTTTTCAGTAAAAATGTTAACTTTTCTGCCTCTACCATATCCAGAACTTTTAATTTCCACTCTCCTAAGTCCATATCTTTCTTTTCTTTCCAATATTGCGCATATGTCAACCTTGCAGCTGTTATCAAATAGAACAGTATCTTCTGATGACTTCTCATCTCCCTTTGTTGTCCTAACATATTTAACAAATAAAATTCCGGTATCATTTCAAAATTCATTTTACAAATTCTTTGAATTTCATCATGTACCCCCTTCCAGAACTTTCTTGCCCTGCTGCAAGTCCACCACATATCAAAAAAAAAAAAAAAAACCACAATTTTTTCATCACACTTCCAACATTTCACATTCCCATTTTTGGTTATTTTTTGTAATCTTTCTGGGGTCATATACCAAGAGGTTACTTAATTTATATTACTTAGTAGCTGTTACAGGATTCTAGCTATTATTGCTGTTACTGTCGTCGTCATCATCATCATCATCATCATCATCATCATCATCATCATCTTTTTCAGCACTGCCATCATCACCTGCCTCTCCCCTGTTGGTAACAGCATGGTTATCTATCTCAGGAAGAACCCAGTTCTGATCTAACAACACAGCTCTCAGGTTCTGCTATAAACCTCTGTTGCTTCTAAGATCTTCCGTAGTCATGCTCCTCACCCACCTTGCCCTTAAATCTGCATCCCGTCCAGATTTTTGGCAGAGAGGAAGAAGAGCTAGTATGGGAGGCGATTGTCATGCCTTTGGGGATCTGTCACACTGACACTCCGATTTGAGCCACAGAATTCTCTTTGATACCCTCTTCCTACCCCCCTTCCCCAGCTCAGGAGTGACAACCTGCTCATGTTTGCAAACATGACTTTAGCCGCTGCTCAAAGTAGACCTTCCGTAACCTCCTCGTTTCATCTTTCGAGTGGGTTAGGAAGGCCTCTCTTCCCTGTGGGCTGGCTGTGTTATCCCACTGAAAGCTGAGCTGCCTTATCCGTTAAGCTGATTTTTTTTCTCTCCCCCACCAGCAGAGCTTATAGGAAAGTGAGAGCAGAAAGGAGAAGAGAAGAAAGCACTGGCGTTTGAGCCGGAGAAAAGTCTCTCTCTCCCTCTCACCCACGCGTCACCAACAAAAAAGAAACATTTGAATAATATAGTAACGACCTGAATCATGTTGGTAGCTTCAACTAAAGCAGACCCGCTGAATCAATTAATGCATGATGAGCCAAGAGTTACGTAAATCCCATTGATTCAATAGGTTTTCTCTGGTTGGAAGGACCATGAAGATTCCAGCTAAAGACTTTCAGCCTCCGCTTGCCTCTATCAAAACCAGGAGATCTGGGCCAAGCCAGGACTACGACAATCCAGTCTGCTTTGAATTCTCCCTTCTATATTTTTGCCACCCACTGGCCCCATCTCCACATTTACATCTCTTTTCTGCTTTCCCTAAATCTGCACCCTTGTAGATATAGGGCAAAGTGTGTTTTAGTTAATCCCAATGAATGTGTCACTGGTGGTAGCGTGTAAAACCAAAATCAAAGAGGCACTTCATGGAGACTGCTCTTTACAAAAAATATAATAAATTCTTTATTGAACAAACGGATAAGGAAAAACATAGTTGGCAGATTAAAGATTGGCAAACATCAAAACACTTGTAGCTCTAACCCAGCAAACACTTCCCCAGTCCCTTCACTCTTTTTCATATTCTCTTATCAAACTCTCAGATGGATCTCTCTCTAAACTCTTTCTTCAAACTCTCCCTTCCAAACCCCTCCCTCTGGCTAGCCAGGGCTCACAGACAACAACTAATCAATTTAAATCCTCTTGATTGCTAGGGCAGCTCTGTTGCTACGCCCCCCCAGGGGTTGTTACAGATTCTGCTCTTCTGAATAAAAGTCATTTAAGTATTGGATGAGGACTCTGGGAAACCAGGATTTGAATCCTTCATTTGGCCATGGAAACTAGCTGGGAGACCCTGGGCAAGTCACACACTCTCAGCCTCAGAAGAAGACAATGGCAAACCTCCTCTGAATCTATCTTGCCAAGAGGGAGGGATGAAGCTGTCTATTTCTGGTCTACCATATCCATCATTGCTGACCAAACATGGTATAAGAAGGCCACACACAGCGTTGAACAAGGGCCAGTTTATTTTTAACCTACACCTATTTATGCTGTTGAACTTGTTATGTGTTGAACTTGGGAGGAGCAAGAAGCGTTGGAGCAACCCATTGCAGAATACACTGAAGCCAGGTATCACTCCAATTTCCATCCCAGCCTTCCATTGGGTCAACTACCTGATGCCTGAGGTCAATCCAAAAAGCTGGATTGCTCCCTAGACACCCATCTAGTGGAAAGCAGATCCAAGTCACAGGACTTAAAGTGAGGGCAAATCTGCCAGGTCCACCTCAAGAATAGTCTCCTTCTCCATCCCCTGGGTCACAGGACCTAGAGAGACAGTTCCAGAGCCCTGGCCTTCACCAAAAAGGGTGGTAAGATATTCACTGAGAATATTACTTTATTTGCCCCCACTATCTGCCAAGTGACTGCCTATTTATAGATAGCACTGTAATTTCCCCCAGATACGGCAGGGAGTGGGAAAAAAGACAGGTAAAAGGACAAAAAATTCTTATCCAGTCCTGAAGCAACCAGCAATGCTCACACCACAAGAAGGAGGGTGGGCCAAGCTTTGAGAAGAAAAAAGACACAAGTAGGGTGGACAGGCCTCAAAAGCTCTCGGAGTGCACTTTCCTACACACAGCATTCAGACACACAGTGCCTGGAGTCATGTGCAGTGGCCTTTCTCCCTGCAGCACTTTTCGCCATGTGGATCCAAGACTGTAGTCAGTTTCATCCAATTTCTCCATTAATCTGTAAGAAAGAAATATCCTTCCTTCCTTCCTTCCTTCCTTCCTTCCTTCCTTCCTTCCTTCCTTCCTTCCTTCCTTCCTTCCTTCCTCCCTTCCCTCCCTCCCTCCTTTCACCCTAATATAGAACTCTATCTGGCTACCACAAAAAATATGTATGTTAAAATGCATTTTCTCTTAAAATATGCATTTTTCAAATGCACGCTGATCAGCTGAGACGTCCCTGAATGGCACCTAAACACCCAGAGAAGTGCAGCATCTCATGGGTCGTTAAGTTCCCATTTGCATATTTGTCAGGGAGGTGCAACTCAGGTCAGTTCCTGCTGGAATTTGCAAAGATGGAATTCCTCTAGCAATCCCTCCTTGTAATGGGGAGCAGGTGCCCAGTGGCCTCTTTGAGTTGAGAAAAGCAAACACATGGAATGGCATGCAATTAAAGAATGAATGAAAAGGAATGTGTGAGTGTGTGTGTGTGAGTATGAGTGTGTGTGTGTGTGTGTGTGTGTATGAGAGAGAGAGAGAGAGACTGAGAGAGAGAGAAGACCTTTAATGCAAACTGCCTCTTCAGAGCTGAGTGAAATTTTGCCATTCTTCTAAACCATCTCAGGGCCAAGGCTTTTGTGGTGTCACTTAACGTTTGCAGTTAAGTATTTACAGATCTGTTGCTGAGGCAACCAATTCTTCAAAGTTACTTTTACAATTCTGTTTTCTCAAACATCCGTCTTGGGCTGATTGCATGGGGATCTCTGGAAGGCAGCCAGTGCTAAATCATGCCTCTTCTCCCCATTAAAGAGAGGTCCTTTCTAATCATGTTCAGTTATTTCCTTGATGGCTTTATCTTGATTTGAAAATGTATTTGGGGCCCCTTTTTCAATTTTTGGTGAAGAGGGAGGGAGGGAGAAATAGGAAAGGTAATTGGTGGAGGGAGGAAATATCATCGGGAGTCTCAGAGCTGTGCAAAAATTGGTGCCAGCATTGGGGATGTGAAATAACCTTGTCAGGGTTAATCCCCACCCTGCTTTAAGGTAGAGGAAGATTGGACTCATAATGGCCAAAGATAAAAATCGAGTGTCAGTTTGAATGTGCTGGGAGCCCTTAGGAGGAGATGAGGCTTGAGCTGTGTTGAATTCACTCAGTTTTTCCCCCAAAAACATTTTCCATGCTGTTGGAGAAAAATACACTTCTAAATTTGGGGTGCATTTTTTGGTCCACTTTTCATAGAGGCTTCATGAGTTCCCTCATTTGCCTTCAGTGATGGCATCACCACATTCTGAAGTTATCCCATTCACTGATAGGTCCATTATTGGCTGGAATGACCAACAATTCTACACCAGAGGTCCCTGATTGATTGGAATGACCTGAAACATCACGTCAGTGTTCCCTGATTAGTTGGAATGGAACGATCACCAATACTATGCCAGAGGTCCCTGATCAGTTAGAATGACCAACAATACTACCCCAGAGAGAGCAGGGGCGGGAAATGGTGGCACTGATAAACAGGCCTGGAGAGGAGAATTAATGGTTATAAAGTGGGGTTGTGTTTTAGCTTCTTTGGCTTTCGGAGAGACACAAATGGTAAAGAAACGCACAAGGATAGGTTTATCAATCCTTATTAGTGATGATAGCTGCTGTGGGCAACTGGTGAGGGATAAAGTTGGCTGATGAGGAACCTTGGGGAACTTGGAGGGTCACCCTGATTGTGACCCTGAAAATATTGTTAATGGTAGAACAAAATAGGGTGTGGGAGTAATTTCCCCTCCTTCTTGCTCCCCCTTGGGCCATTTCAGGCCCAGAAGAGGCCTTAAAAAATCAAAACAGAGAGTCAACCAGAAGATTTCCAGAGCACCTCCTATTTTTCTAAGATTCACTTGGGCCTCAAGCAGTCTCGGGAGGCAAAATGTGGTGAACTTGTCCCCAGTTTTACATTTAAAAATGGGAGCCTCTAAAGGTGCATCTATATGTTCTGACTTCTGAGGAAAACAGGAACTACACAGGAGATTCAGAAGAGGAACAGGGGTTTTCTTGGGGGTGGTGGTGGTTAATTTCTCCACCTTGCCTGATCCAAAATGAGTCCTCAATGGCTGCACTTAGGATTTTTTAAACCAAAATTTGGAGAATCTGTAGGTGGTTTGCA
The DNA here is from genome assembly GCA_948474755.1 of Ctenosaura bakeri. NCBI lineage: Eukaryota > Metazoa > Chordata > Lepidosauria > Squamata > Iguanidae > Ctenosaura > Ctenosaura bakeri. The sequence continues at coordinate 340,119 of CAOLHI010000001.1, forward strand.
TAAAGACATAAGCAGAACAGTGCTAGTTAAGATCAAAGCACTTTGTTGTCTAATACTCTTTTTCCACACCAGAAACCAGAAACAGAGAAGCAGGATATGAAGACAATAGGAACTAATGACTTATCTTTCCCAGCAACTAGTATTAAGAGAAATGCTGCCTCTGGTCCTACAGCTAATGTACAATCATCATAACTGGTATTGATACATTTATTTCCCATGAAATGTGAAATATCAGCCAATGTTGGTGGTCATCACTACACCTACTGCCATAGCCTCTAGCTGCACCCCCGGGCCATGTCCATGTCTTTTCCACAGACTAGCTTGAAATACAGCATTTCCACTCTAAATTCCCTCTTTCTTGCTCTTTCTTGCAGAAGTGCTCCATTCTTCAAGAGAAGATGGTTTCGTGCTGGCATAGAATGTCCTTCTTGCATCCCTTGTCTTTTACCACGTCAAGAAATTGCAGCAGGTTCCCCTTTGAAGTAGCTGAAAGAAAGCCACAAAGACTGAAGACATGCATGCAGGAACCACAGCTGCATTGTGGGTAGTGGCTTTCTGGATAGTAGGGTGGTGAATGTGCTCTGGGTTTTTGCCCAAACTTTAAAGGAATAATCCAAGACATTGAATCTTATTTTGAAGATGGACTTCAGAAACTTGGATAGTTTCAACTAAGACTTGGATTCACTGCTTCAGTGATATGGAAACCACCAGCCCCCACTGCTGGAGTTGTTCAAGAAATGACCTTATTGAAGGGATGAGATTCAATACCTTGGATAGCTCCAGTAGCTGAATTTATCCAAATGCTGACCCTATTGCAGAAATTGGGTTCAGTATTTGAGGGAGTTCCTTTAACTTCTGGCCTAAAGTCCACCATGAATTTACCTCATTACTGAAGCTACTAGCTGCCACTGTCAGAGAATGCTCCCAAAATGTTGCCTGGAAGCACATTATGCAACTTGCAAATAGACAGCTGGCCCAAGATGTTTTGCTGCTTGAGGAAAACAACAAAACATTGCTCACCTGCATTCCAAGTATAAAAGCTGACTGGGCTGACAACTGTGCCTGAGTCCTCCAGCACAGACTTATTGAGGGGAAAAAGGGAAGGCTGGATAAGTGCACACAGTTCTGTTCTCTAAAAGAGGAAAAGGGGCAGTGGGAATCAGGAGGTACATCAGGGTCTCAACCACTACTGTTCTTCAACCTGTGCCACCTGCAGTCATTGCCTCACTCTGCCTAATGGTAGGGCCAGCCCCAGTAGGGCCATTCCTTATGTTAATGGAAAAAAAATGGTGCAACAAATCAATAAGAGCAAAAACATCTCTCCAGTTGCGTAGTATCTGCTGGGCTCCAAATTCGACTAGAGATCCTTATCACTGACTTCTAGAGCTTACAAAAACAGCTATCTTGACTTCTTGAAATATATTAAAAAAATGTGTATTTGGATGTTCAGTGTGTGTGTGTCTGTGTAGGAGGAGGATGGATCCTCATTATTTCTTTATTGTGAATTCCCAGGGTTCGTTCACAGCAAAAAGCATTCTAGCTTTAATAGAGTGACTGTAGTTCATGGGTAGAGTACATGCTTCTAGACGGGAGATCTTAAGTCTGTTCTTTGGCTATGCCCTCTTTATTGTGCTTGTAAGATTACTACACTGCTCAATGAGTTCAACAAGCTGACAAAAGGTAACGTGGGATTCTATGAGCCTTTGAATGATTAAACTTTTGGGGGCAGCATTGCTCTGGAGGTCAGCAGAGCTGAGTCTTGGTGATACCCCTGCCTGCCCCGTAGTCCCTATACACCTACTAGGGAAGCTTGTAACAGGGAAATAGTTGTGAGCTCAGAAAGATACTCCAACAGGGTGTGTATGGACACATGCACATGCATGCCTGCATATGAATTTGAAAGTGAGTGGCCAGAATCCTGCTGATGTCTCATGCATGTGCGAGTTCCCCAACCAAAATGAATAGACATTGTTGCCCAACGTGGAATGTCTGCTTTTGGGTCAAAATCATAGAAATGGACTTTGTACATGTGGTGTCAGGTGCACATTGTGCACAAAGACACTCTTGCATATACTTTGTTGCACGACATCGAGTTTCATTAATGAGGCAGCATTGCAAAACTGCCACAGAAATCCATGAGTGTAAAAATTACATTCTGCCTCTCTGAAGTTGGATCTTGGCCAGTATTCTTAGGGCTTCCACTCCACATCTCTTGTCCTAGCTCCAAGGCGGGGGCCGAGGGGGCAGAGACTGCCCAAACTCTTTTGGAATATGTATTATTACATATGTATTAATGTATTAATATGCTCATTAGCGGACTGGAGCCAAAACATTTGGAAGCTAGCGAGTGTTTCAGGATTCTTATATTGCAATCTATGTCCAATCTTTCTGGAACAGAGCAGAGCTGACTTCGCTAATAGTCTACAGAGTCCTTGGGTCTCTATTATAAATGATATAAGTTGCTGACATTTAATTAATGGAACATAAATGCAGTATTTAGGGTAAGAGTATAGGAAACTATGCTCTCCACTTACTGCTGTATGTAACAACCCATCCTGGCTATTTTCTTACTTCAGATATTTTGCTCAGATACACTAAAGATTCAGACAGTGAGTAGGAAGAAGACAATTACCTTCTGCTACTCCTTTACTTCTTGTTCCTACTCCTTTACTGTGGTAGCTACTACTGCTAGTTCATACGAGAATCCATTTAGACCCCAGTGGCTTATGATCTGATTGGGAGGGAGAATTGGGGATGGGAAGAGTGTTCAAAGATATTCCAAAAACTATTAAAGAACGCATTTCTCAAATGCCAAAAAATTCTAATGAGAAGGAACCTGGACGGATAAGAATCTTTGCAGTTCAAGACTTTTTCCATGCAAAATTCACACATGGTTGTCTTTCATTGGAAACAGCATTTTTCTGCATAGAAAATGGTATTTCTAAGTAAAAAAGAAAGTTTTCTTCACCGCTTGCTCTGTGTAGGAAATGCAGTTTTATGTGCCAAATAACCACATACAATATTTTTTGTACCGAATAACTTTCCAACCGTGACTACTTTTCAAAAACTGAAGTTTTTGAAGACTTTCTTGCGATGAGAAAAAAAAATACTGAACTTCTCATTCCTTCAAGAAGAAAATCAGTGAAGAATTATATCCCAGAGAAGGGTTCAATCTGACATTTTGGGTGAAACACTCCCACCCCAATCAGACCACAGACTGGCCCTGCATTCAGAAATAGATATTTGCAGATCAACTCTCATGCAGATTTTTCTTTTTAAAAACCCTACAGATCAATGTGGGAGTAAAACAGAGAGAAATTATGACAGAACACATGTTGAAATGACAAAGAGCTTATCCTCCAAGGATTAGGCTAAAAACATTTTTAAGCCATCTGGGCCTGTTGCTGGATAAGCTGTTGGGACCCAGTATTGCAGAAATTTGAGGATTCTCTCTGTGCCCAGAATTATGTTAGGGGCATGCCCATGGATAAGTTATGGTATGCATGCAGGGACAAAAAATCAGTAATGTAGAACAGACATATTCTGTCGATAGTGGTGGAAATGGCCTAGACTGCACATTCATCTGTGTCTTGCCTTTGCAAGTTGTTTATGGTATATTGTGTGTTGTGGTTATGTATCCTATACCTTACATTGTGGTTGTACCTCATGTATTGTGCAATGGCATAGAATCATAGAAATGTAGAGTTGGAAGAGACCCCAGGGGCCATCCAGTCCAACCCCCTGCCATGCAGGAACACCCTCATGTAGTGGTTGACTTGTATTGCAATCAATCAATCAATCAATCAATCAATTATTGTAATGTATTGTGTTGCATTTTAATATTCTGTATGCAAATGGCCTTTGGTCTACGCATTAATAAACTGATTGATTGATTGACTTGTATTGCGTATTATTGGACTTCTGCATGGGGCTTGTGTAGCACTCCCATAACATATCTTTTGTTGTTGTTGTGAGTGCCTTCCAGTCATTTCTAACTTATGGACACCCTAAGATGAACCTATTATGGAGTTTTCTTAGCAAGAATTCTTCAGAGGGGGGTTTGCCATTGCCTACCTCTGAGGCTGAGAGAATGTCACTCTCTGGGTTTCCATAGCTGAATGGGGATTCAAACCCTATTCTTCAGAGCTGTAGTCCAGCACTCAAAGCACTACATCACATGGGCTCTCCAGCATATCTTGATATGCAAGCATTTATGCTATGCTAAGACTGTGGCCATTTCCGCATGACACTCTTATAGCGCGATTATTCCACTTTCAACATCCTATGGAATCCTGAGGTTTGCAGTTTTGGGAGGGGCCGAAACCCCAGGATTCCATAGGATGTTGAAAGTGGAATAATTGCGCTATAAGAGTGTCGTGTGGAAATGGCCAATATTGGATTGAGGCCTACGTGTGTGTTTCCCATACTGCTTATGATTCTCTAGACCTCTGTTCTGTATCCCCTTGTGAAGTTGCTCATTCTTTTTTATCCTGTGCTGCGCAGTGCCAACCAATTGAGTCGTTCCTTATTTAGAAGATGCTCCAACACATTGATCACTCTCCATTCATGCATCTTTTCCAACTCCGCAACATCCTTTCTGAGCTGCTCTCTTGCGGACAGAAAGAGAGCAAATTGCCCCATTGTTAGTTGAAAAAGTCTTTTCAATGCCTTCAAAGCTGCTTAGTTTTGCATCTCAACTTTGGTAACTGGAAATAAAATGAAAAGACAAAAGACTGAATCTCCCCACCCTCCTCATCTGGCAATGTATTAATCTTCCGTTTTGTCTTCTCTAAAAGGCTCTGCCATTATAACATAATGATAGCTAAAACTGACCTTTAAAATATAGGTTGAATTCTCCCCACAAAAAGTATTTAAAGCCCTTCCTGAACGTTTTTCAACTACATCATCTTTTTCCCCCCTTTTTGACTGGGCCAAAGCATGGGAGGAGAAAGAAGAAAGAAGCAACAAATGTCAGCAGATTTGCTTAGCAATCAGGCAAACACAAATGTTGACACAGCTACCTTTAACCTCCAATTGAATCAGCAGGATTTCCCAAGTTTCCAAGGGAGGTAAATGCTGTAGTAACAGGAAGTAAATTGTTGCAATTGTGCCTTCGATGCCCTTAATGTAATTCAATCAATCTGTTTAGCTTCGGTAATGCTCAGATTTATACCTGTATGTTGACAATGGAAAAAAGAAATTGAAGTGCTGCTTAGCTCCCAAATGCAGCTCAATAGCTCTAATTTATCGGGACAGAGCCCTTCCCTAAATTTGTACCTCTGTCTGTAATTGACAGGTGTGTCCAGCCCCATGCTGGAAAAGAAAACACAACCTTGCTGGAAAATGAGATGCCAAGCGGCAACAAGAGACAGATGTCTATTGCATGGTATCGATGGATTTATGAATGGTGGGTCCATTAAGGCCACAGAAAGTAAGCCTCTTCTTGTGCAAATCATGAAGCAGGGAAGGAAGCAAAACATGGCTAGGTGATTGAACTGAAGAGGAGCAGGATGTGAGAGGTGAAAACTCAGGGTAGCAGAAGGAAGCAGGCTAAAGAGGTTGGGTGATACTTGGTCTCCTGGTACATGGATCAGGACAGGGACTAGCATACAAATCCGTGATTATTTCATCGTCTATTGCAAGGGGGTATGATTGCTGTATCTTTCTGCTTGGTGGGGACAACACAAATATCTGTGCATATGTTTGAGATCCCAAAATATTCCAGCGGATTTTTCTGCACAGAGAAACATGTGGCTTGTTTCCACAAAAAGGTTTCCCATGCAGGGGAAAGAAACTGCACTGAAAACATGTTCTGCTCAGAAAACACTTTTTCCTGCAGGAATTTTTAAAAAACAAACAAACCTGTGTGCTTCTCTAGGTGGAAAATCCCTCCAGAACACTTTAGGATGTTCAGATGTTCGAGGAGAAACCTGCACAAAAGTCTTGTTGCTCTGTTTTTCTTTTTGAGACAATTTCCCAAAAGTTGAAAAAAAAACAAAACATTTTTCATTTAGGAAGCAAACAACAGAGGCCAATGTACGAAGCCACTCATAGCTAAGTCTTGGATTTAGCTAATATCACAAAGGATTCTAAGTCTTCCCCAAAATCTCCAGTGTGGTCCAATTGGGTCAAAACCATCAATTCTGCTGTGCATATATTCACTGAAGGGCATCCATGTTTCTAGGAATATGTCTTCAATTTCACCTCCAAGAGCTTCATTTCATGCAATTAATTTCAAGCATGGAAAGCCCAGATAGAAAGGCCACTTGGCAGCGAGAAAGAATCAACAAAGCCCCACCATAATCTGGGGTTATGTGGGAATTCTGTTCTGGTAGACTTTTTGTGTATATGTCCATCATCTACGCTCCCCAGGAAACCTGCATGATACTGGATTGCTGCAGATGTGTCCAATAAAATATGCACATTTGAAAACTATGCATGGTACACAGGGTTTTCTTGCCATGATTTATTCAGAAGAGGTTTGCCATTGCCTTCCTCTAAGGCTGAGAGATTATGAGCTGCCTAAGGTCAACCAGTGGGTTTTCACAGCTCAGCGTGAATTTCAGTGCTGGTTTCTGAGAGTCTCAAGCCAAAATGCAAACCACTACACCATGCTGGCTCTCATTGTTGTGCAAAATACAAAATGTGCACAGTATCTTGTTTATATGCAGTACATAGATAATGAAAATGCACACAGTGCACTTTTTTGCTAGTACATAAATGTGCACAAAACTTAAGCACTCTTTATCCAATGGGAGAATGTGTACAAGTAATGTATGCCATTTGAAAAACGTCTACAGTTTCAAATGTGTGTGTGTGTGTGTGTGTAAAGAAAGGGATAGATTTTGAACTGTACAAAGAAAGAAAGAAAATAAACCCAGACAGAGGAAGATGCAGACACAGACACAGATTGGATGAGGAAATTCACAGATGTAGGCTTGATAGATGTGGGTATCACGGTCATAGATCCGTCCAGAGTCTGTGGTCCACCAAGCCAAATGCAGATGCCAAGCATATATGAACAAGGATGAAGTCTCCAGAAAGGAAGAGCCATTCCAAGATAGCTAGCAGTCCACCAACTGTGTGCTCTTGCTCTTTTTTACAAGGTGCAAAAGGAGGGAAAAAAGCAAGTGCACTAAGGATCTAACAAACTAGAAAACATGGCTGGAAGGCTGCATGTGGCTTGAAGAGTCAGATAATGTGCAGAACTGCACTACAGGAATGTGCTAATGACCAAGACTCTACTGGACTTCTGGAGTAGTGTAAACCTTAGCCCTGAGTCCTATTATGGGGGGGTCTAGGGGGCAAGGTTATTTCTTCTTCCCAGATTGTGCAGCTTCAGTTCCAGGAACTGGGATGCATCTTGCACAGCTGAGTCAGAAGGAGAAACCTTTTCCTTCTCTCCCAGCAAAAAGGAATGAAACCTATTCCTCCTTTTTTGGGGGTGCAGCAACAGCTAGATACTGCCATGGCTCATCTCCATGGCCAGGCAGTGGCTAGGGTTGCAACTACACCTGAAAGTTATCAGGTTGCTGTTACATCCCTGGGAAAAAAGTGTTGCACAAGAAGGTACTGGTGGGTACCTCCTTGCGAAATGTCAAGGAGTAGTTATAATGGCATCACTGGAGGTTATACCAGGTTAAGTCACCAGTAGGATTGCAGCCAACTCCTGAATCATACAGGCCTGTACTGGGAGACTTGGTGGCCTGGGAAACGTTTGAGGATATATGTTGGAATGGTTCCCATCCAGGGAATTCACACACCTCCTTTTTCAAGCTATGCATCAAACACTGAACAAGCAGTACTACCTTCAGCATACAGTAGATCCATATGGATATGTTGCCGTACATTCCATAAGAAAAATCAACCAGCAGTATGAATCCAGCATTATAGTACTGTTCAATACTCAATTATACCCCCAAAAAAGATATAAACGAAATAGATAAATAATCAGATAATTTTGAGCTTGTCTATAATTAATATAACCTAGAAGAACAACTGTTATTTTACCCTAACAATTATTATACCCTAACCAAGACCTATTCTATATATTCACTAATTAAACTTCCATTTAACAAAAAAGAAAAAAGAAAAAAGAAAGTAAGTAAGTAAGAAAGAAGCAATACAAGAAAGATATAAATATAAGTAATATAGTAATATGAGAACTAAAAAAAAGAGGAAAAAAGGAATAAAAAAGGGAAAAAGAGGAAGAAAAGAGAAAGGAAAAGAAGAAAAGGAGAAAGAGAAAGAAATAAGATTATGAAAAGAAAAGGTAACATAATATATAAAATGAATTTACAACTCTGTTTTATGATTTACAGTTCTAAAAGAGATATTTCTCCCCATCTCTCTTTTTATACACTTTTTAGAGCATTCCATTCTTGATTCAACATGTTTATACTTCGATTTTGCATAAGCATGGTTAACATATCCATTTGGTAAATGTCAAGAAGCTTGAATAACCATTCTTTGGATGTTGGGATTTCTTTAATTTTCCATTTACTAGCGTACAATAACCTGGTCGCTGTTATCATATATAAAAGAAGCCTTCCATATCTCTTTTGATCATTACATTATTTGTATTTATTGTGCTGATTCATAATGATGGTTGAACTTAATAAATAAACTTATATATATATATATAAAAGAAGCAGTACTGCCTTAACAAGTTGAAAGATTCTGTAAGTATTCCAACACAGTATTCCTATGCAATGCTACCCTTGAAGAATGTTTAGGTTCTCAGACTTTGGTCCCCCTGGTGTTTTGGATTTCAGGTCCAAGAATTCAAAACACCTGGAGTTTAAGAACCACTGGTCTAGAAGATTTCTGCTGCCCTTGGGCTTCTAAGAGATGGATGCTCTTCTATAGCAATGGCAGGCCATGTATCCACTCTGAACTTTGCTTTAGGATATGTGAAGCTAGTCCATTGACTGACTCCATGAGAAAGAAAACTGGGCTTCTCTCTTGAGGTTAAAGAAACACTACCAAGGTGAAGCTGTGGTATAGATTAATTTATTCATTCATTCCCAGTTCCCCCACAATGCTGTATCGGATGGATAGTAGTATCTGCTCTAATCATTTTGAAAGGTGGTGCTATGGTCAACAGAATTATTCCTGTGCTGCTTCACTCTATTGCAGTGGTTCTCAACCTTCCTAATGCCGCAACCCTTTAATACAGTTCCTCATGTTGTGGTGACCCCCAACCATAAAATTATTTATTTATTATTTACAATGCCTCCCCCGCCCCCGGCAAAGACCGCCTCGCCGGCCAGGAATAAGGGGGGCGGGCAGGGAGGGAAAGAAGAGCCGCTCGTCTCCCTCGGGAAAAAACTCTGAGAACCTCCCCGGGCTCTGCTTCTGCTGGGGGAGGGCAGTGTGGGAAAAGTTTCCAGAGTGTCAACCCTGGCCCGGGGGGGAGAATCCCAGTGCCTTTGTCTTTTGTGCCGGGTGCAGCTCCCCCCCCGGAAAAGTACCACCTTGCGGCCCGCCGGCCCTTCCGCAGCGTCCCCCTCCGTGACGAGTGGGGCAGGGGCTGTGGTGAGGAGGGGCCTCCCCCCTGTGCTGCTGCCTCCCCCCAAGCTGGTCTGTCAGATGGGAGGTTCTCCCAGTAGTGGAGAAGGGAAGCGATTTCAGTCCCTTCTGAACAGGGGGCAGGAGGATGCGAGCGCGTGGCTCGTGCTTGCGCACCACCACTCCTGCTGTGGTGATGCTGTGGCTGCACACACTCCCACCAAAGGGGACAGGAGGACGTGAGCACGTGGCTCGCACTTGCGCACCATCACCGAGGAGCCTAAGACCATTGAAAATACATGTTTTCCGATAGTCTTAGGCGACCCTGGTGAAAGGGTCGTTCGACCTCCAAAGGGGTCGCGGCCCACAGGTTGAGAACCGCTGCTCTATTGTTTTATCTTTCATAGTCAGTTTAAGCTAAAGCAAGGCTTAGTTACAATTTACAAAAAGTGGGTAAAGGCTACATAGGTGGAAAAGGAGCAGTTTTTCACTGATTAGTTCGTACTCCATCTTACCTGCATCTAGTAGAAAATTCTGAAGTTGTAATCTAGTGGCAAAGAGAGAACATGCTTTGCATACAGAATATCCAAGTTCAAAGCCTGACATTTCCAGTCAAACTGTTAATGGATTGGGTAGCAAAAACATTAGACCTCTGGTTAAGGCCTGGGAGAACTGGTGCCAGTCAGATCAGACAGGGTTCTGGGCTAGACGGACCAGGACACTGACCTGGTATAGGGCAGCTCCTTCTGTGTCTAAAAAACAGCAGTCAGCAAGTGGAAGTTCCCTTGTTTCTCATGTATCTTCACATTCTTTTCTCTGCAAGTTAGGATATATTTGCCATGCAAAGCGTTGCTTTTCCAAATCTTGAGTTTTTCTTTTGCTGAAATTAATACTCAGTAGAATGATGAAACACTGAAGATGAAGGAGTGATGTTCTGCTCATCAGCGAACACTGAGGGCCTTTCCACACTACACTGTTATAGTGCTATTATTCCTCTTTCAGCAACCCATGGAATCCTGGGGTTTGCAGTTTACGGAGGGGTCTTGAGAATTCTCAGCCAGAGAGCTCTTTGGCCTCAGTAAACTACAAACCCCAGAATTCCACAGGATGTTCAAAGTGGAATAATAGCATTATAACAGTGTAGTGCAAAAAGGCCCTGAGAGTGATCAGATGTCAGCACCTTACACCTAGAGACGGAACTTTTGCACTCTTGGACAATGGAGTTATTCTCATTTCAGGCACTGAAGCAGAGTTCTGAATGCCTTGGCATTGCACATTGATGTGTATTGAACACAACCATATGGGGTTACACATTGATGCACATAGTTCATGTGCATTCACATGCAATGCACATCTAGTTGTGTGATCTCATAAATTCACAGATGCTGCTTTACACAACTGCTATGCACCTATGCCACCTTGGGTCCACACCCATGTGAAATGTGCATCCATGCACATTGATACCACATGCAGAACTTCATTTCCATAACTTTGAATGACTGATAAAAATGTGCAATTTCTTCCATGGGCAAATTTATGCCTCCCTAAGACAGGGATTTAATTTCTATTTAATAGGTTCTATTTAATAGGTTCTATTTAAAAGGTTCAGCATTCTTAAAAGTTCAGAGTAAAACCCAGAACAGATTCAGTGCCTCAGCTGACACGGAAGAAATTGGTAGTGTTCAGAAGGAGCCCTGTACTAGTCATGGCATTAGCTATCTGGGGCTGATGAGAACAGAAGAAAGTTCCATTTAAAACAACTTTACGACTGGTATTGCCATTGGTTTTGGCCATGAAACTATAATAATTATCCATTATTTTTTCACTACGCTTTCTGGGAACTAAAAAAAATAAATAAGTTTGGATCTTCTACCAAATTGAAGGACATTTAATGTCTTTTAAAAATGGAATGTATTTTTTTTAAATGAGAAAGTCATGGGTTAGGCAATGAATGATGTAAGAAGTTCCTTTTTTCTCTAATGCTAAAGGTCATGAGCAGAGATGTTTCTTCCCCACCCCCCCCAAAACAAACAAACAAACAAACAAACAAACAAACCATGAAGCAAAAGGAAAGCAATGTAAAGTGGAATTTTCCACATTTTGTGTTATGGAAGTGAAAATTTCACTTGTGAAACATCTTTGTGCTTCATGAAAAAGCAAAAAATGCCCATTCTTGCTCACAATATTGTGTTTTTGTGAAAACCAATTTTTTTTTCATACAAATGAAATTTTCGGAAATAAAGTTCCAAAATATTGTTAAAAGATGTCCAAAAGCTCTTGTAATTTCTCACAATGGTAATTATTTCCTAATGATTTATGTAATAAATTGCTTTATGACAGTCACTTTGCAGCCTCTGACTTGAGCCACATTCTTCTCTCCTGTGTCAAAGAAAGAAGAAAGTGTTTCAGGCATGTCGGCACTGATGGCCTAGAGCCCGCGTTGAGTTTGCATAGCAAAATTGCACAGCCGTAATTTTGTGGTGATCAGTCTGTTCCACCATTCTGTTGAAGACCAAGCTTTTGCAATTTTTAAATGGGTGTGATCGCACATTATCTCATTGTTCAATGGGGAAGGCACATTTGCTATTTCTGCAGTCCCATTGAACCACATGGTACATTAATGGCACCAGTGGGCAGTCATGTACCTTCCAAGAATATGCAAGTACATGTGAAATGGGGGAACCATATTCAGGGGTAGCCATGTTGATCATGTAGAGGAGGGAGTGGGCTTGTTTTCTGCTGCTCCAGAGACCAGGAGCAATGGATTCAAATTGCAGGAAAGGAGATTCCACTTGAACCTCAGGAAGAACTTCCTGACGGTCAGAGCTGTCTGGCAATAGAATATACAGCTTAGAAGTGTGGTGGAGTCTCCTTCTTTGGAAATCTTTAAGCAGAGGCTGGATGGTCATCTGCCGGGAGCGCTTTGAGGGTGTTCTTGGATGGCAGGGGGTTGGACTGGATGGCCCCTGGGGTCTCTTCCAGCTCTACATTTCTATGATTCTATGATTCTATGCATCAAAACACAACAAATCTATAATCAAACAGAACAAACCCAAATCCATAAAACCGTGATACTTTTCTGAGGCCAGCTAAAATGCACATTTTACTTTGCAACCTCCTGCACCATGTATTTTTGTACATTTTAGTTGTCCCAGTAAAGGTATCACTACTTTGTGGATTTTGTATTTGTTGGAAAATTTTAGAATTCTCTCTCCCCTGCCCCTTGTTCTAGGACAAATGGAGCTTAGATAGTATAGGGTTAACTGTTGCTTTGTGCTATTTTAAAATGATTGGCTATGGTATCCAGACCATATGAGCCAGGATACATTCTTGTGCCAGTTACTGGTCATACTTAGAAGGCCACACCTCTCTTTAGCAATCTTGCTTTCTTTCTACTATACTAGCCTCCTCACCAAGAAATTGGTGGATTTAAAATGAAGATACCATCTTGTCAAATCCTTTTGTTAATTAAGATCTAGTTTCTCTAATGGAGATGCAGTTATAAAGTTTATTAGTAAATCTTTTAAATTTGGAAACTGCCTGCCTTATTTTTGCTTTCAAGTCAGACTCCAGTTCAGGGAAGACAGCACAGAGATTGGGACATACTTTATCCGCTGAAAGAGTTCCCCAAGGGCTAACACTCTGGGAAACAATAACTCCCAACAGTATTTTGTTGCATTTTACAAGTGAAATGATTACACTTGTAGACCTCTGTTTATGGATTCATGAATTGAGTATTTTGCTGTGCAACAGCCAAAGAAGTATAACCACATGTGTAAAGGAGCTTCCCCATGTGCATGACACCAACAGGATTCTTGCTGATGTGAGGTTGGGCTACAATCAATGGACCACTCCTAAACTCTGGCCATTTCTGCACTAGCCTGTTATAGCACGATGATTCCACTTTCAACATCCTCTGGAATCCTGGGGTTTGCAGTTTCAGGAGGGGCCGGCCGGCCGAGCAAGGCATGGCCTGCAGTCATAATTCACCCTATATAAACCCCCAATTCCGAGACCACCTCGGATTGCTCTGGACTTCCATCCCTCCTTGCTGCTGCTTTGTCTGGCGAGCTCCCCTCAGCGAACCGCGCTGAGCTTTCTTCCCTGCACCCCAACGAGCTCAATCTTCAAACTTCTTCAGGACTACGAGAAAGGTGTCATATCACCCATTTCCCCCAAAAATCCTTATTTCCAATTCTTCCATTAGCTGTGTGGTTGTGGTGTCTTTGTTGTTTGTTTGTCTTTCAATAAAATGTCATTTTTGCTATTTTAAAACTGTCTGACTGCTTGACTGACCTGACCCCGTAGACGCTGGGTTGCAGATCCCTGCTAAGTTACCCTGCCCCTCGCTAGCTTTAGTGAGTGCTCCAGCTAATTCTCCCCTGAATTGTGTTTGTGTTTTGGTTATTTGGGTGCCCCTCCCGGGACCCCCAGAGAACAGGGTAACAAAAGGCTAGTGTGGAAATGGCCTCTCTCTGTCCTGCACACTGGAAATGAAAATAAAGAGAGATATTCAAAAGATCTTGTTCTCATTAGGAGTTTTCCCACTGCTTTTCCCAAAGGAGGGGAGGACCTGTTACAACCCTTCCCTCTCTGTTTTCCAAAGCAAATGGAGTTTGACAAACAGACTGGATCCTATTTCCAGGACAAAGCGGTTGTCCTCATGGCTGCATGCACTGGGGGAGAAATTTCCTATGAATTTTTTAAGACTACATTTAAAAAAGCACACAGACATCCCCCCCCATATTTTCTAACTAGCTTTCTCTGCTTAGAAAGATACTTTTTCAAAGTCCCCCACTGCCTGTGAATCTTGAAAATTATAAATCTAGGTGTCCTCATTAAAGTGGTTCGTCTGTTTGACAGGCGATGCTTGTCTCAACTGCCGGTGACGAACACAGTATGACAGGCCGTGTGTGCCTCTGTCCAAGGTACTGAATCACAATAAAATGGGAAATTACTGTCTGTCATAGCCAGGAGTCAAAGTAACGAATGTATAATTCCCTATTCTGCATCAGGTGAAGTCTCTCTGTGTGTGTGTGTTCATGGAGGGTCTCTCTCTCTTTCTCTCTCTCTGTGCATTTATGGGAGTGAAGGAGAAAATAAATGTTAAAATCCATCCTATTGAACATATGCTTACGAAGGAAGGCCAGGGAGAAGAAAAGAAATTGGGAGACACGGGAAACAAATTGTGGTTGAAATATTAAGTAGGGTAGATTTAGAAATGGGCAAACTAAGACTTAAGATGGGACTTGTGGCCCTCTCATAGCAGAGATGAGCTAGAGATAGATTACTGTTGTGGAACACATCCAAAGCAACTCTGCTTCTGCAGTCTTGAAGTGAATGCAGATGTTCCCCCCTGGATGAAATGCCCAACTGCTTCTGTACGAGAGCTTATTCATGTGGAGTCACCAAGATTTTGACCTTTGGCACAACCCTCTTAATTTTCAGCACCATAAAACAAGCCTGCATATTTTCATATTTGTCTGCTATGGCTCTTGTGTGTCTTATGCTAGTTAGCAAATGTAGACCACAAGGTCCTTGTGGCAGGAATCTTTTGTTACTTTACAAACTGACCTTAGAATCATAGAATCATAGAAATCTAGAGTTGGAAGAGACCACACAGGCCATCCAGTCCAACCCCCTGCCATGCAGGAACACCCTCAAAGCAATCCTGACAGATGGCCATCCAGCCTCTGTTTAAAAACCTCCAAGGAAGGAGACTCCACTACACTCCGAGGCAGCAGATTCCACTGCCGGACAGCCCTGACCGTCAGGAAGTTCTTCCTGAGGTTCAGGTGGAATCTCCTTTCCTGCAGCTTGAATCCATTGCTCCTTGTCCTGGTCTCTGGAGCAGCAGAAAACAAGCCCTCTCCTTCCTCTACGTGACCTTTACATGGATGATACATTACTGGATGAATAAACTCACACTAACAATAATACAAACACTGGAACATAAGTGTTATCCACACTGCTGTAGCAAAACGGCTAATGGTGGTTATTTTTTTTTATCAACAACAAACAAGCCTGTGGTCTGGGGAGAGCATCTTAGGAAGAGATGGAAGTCCACATCCAAGGGATTAGACAAAGCTCTAATGTCAAAGGGACCGATTCAGTCTCAGGGTCTCTTTTGTCTTCTAGGTACTCTGGAGTTTTTCATGGTAGTTCCCCAACAAAGTTGGAATTCTGACCTCCTGGAGGGCAAAGATGGGAGTGAGTAGAGATGAAAAGATATGAATCACAGGCTTCCCAGTCTCTGCCTGACGTTGTGTTAGTGACTTATGTGCACATGAGTCCCTTTGCAGAGGGTTATTCTCTTGGACTCCCTGGGAGAATATCTATATATTTATTGATACCTAAATATTTAGATATTTACAGAATATCTATAAATATCTAAATATCTATTCTCTTGCCCTTTCACTCCACTCAAAAACATCCCATGCCCATGATATCAAGTCTCCAGAGGGACTGTTGCTGTTCCTTCTTACCAGAGGAAGGGGAGTGTGTAGAGTGGAGAGGTGATTTAGACCATAAAGACCTGGCTGTGCTGAATTCTTGCAGGAAGGAAAAGATGGGTACACTCCTTTGGAGAGTGCACCTTCCTTTCTTACCCTCAACCAGACTGAGACCAGCTGCTTCTCTATCATCTGAACCATCTCTCCAATCTCTCCCTTCCCTACTGATTAGCAATGGCAGCAGGGTCCCTTCTGGGGCTTGACAACTGCTGGGAATTTGGAGGACATGAAACAATAGATGTGGAGCTACACACCCAACCACATACACCGACACACAGTGGATCTTAGCCTCTAACGTTGTTGTTAGCTGCCATCAAGTTGACGTTGACTTATGGCAACCCTACAAATGACAGACCTCTAAGTAACCCTGTCATCAACAACCCTGCTCAGATCCTGCAGACTCAAGGCTGTGACTTCCTTATTTGAGGCCATTTCTGCAGTAGCCTGTTATAGTGTGATGATTCCACTTTCAACATCCTCTGGAATCCTGGGGTTTGCAGTTTCGGGAGGGGCCGGCCAGCCCCTCCCAAAACTGCAAACCCCAGGATTCCAGAGGATGTTGAAAGTGGAATAATAGCACTATAACAGTGTAGTGCAGAACATGTCTCAGTGTGGGTATCTTGCAAAGTGTAAAACTTAGAAAGAACAAAACTGTTTAGAAGGCTATTGTTCTTTTCCCTTCCCAGGCCCCCATGCTCCCAATAATGTTCAAAGGCATTAGTGGAAAAATTGGCCTGTGGTTATTTCACAGTTAGTTTTATTTATGGTAAATTTATTATAATAAGGATGTTCTCTGTCATTGTCTGGCACGATTTATGTATTGTAACTCCCTTTTGAAAACCGTCAATATTGATTGCTCTGAGAGGTTGCCTTGAAGAAAAAAGGGAGTTTGGGGAGGGGAGAAGACAAGAGGAGGGGGAAAAAAGGACCCAGGGAATGAAAAGAAATGACCATGTTGTTATCAATTACTTCATAATGAGATGTGAGTGAAGAATTTTAAACATTATTCCTAGCATTACTGTGAGGGGGAAAAACAATATATTTACAGGAAATTATCTCTGGGTGATGAATGGTGTGCTTAAAAGTGAGGGGATCTCTAATGAAGGCCTCTTCGGATGGCACAGAAGCTGGTTTCTAACTACTATGTGTTTTAATTAAAACAAAATTTAGTGTGCATCTGCTAGAGACCAAAATAAACCTGAGGAGTTTGCACGTAGCCACTGAGTCCATTGATGTGAGACCAAAGCAGAAACTCTGGGTTAGAGTTTCACCCTGCAGAACCAAACAGGAAAGTCTCAGGGGGAGGAAGGGAAAAAAATTGGAGAGAAAAATAGATAATGGGACCTAGAATTTAGGCGATTATCTTCTATGCAGGACAAGAAACTGTGAACAATGAAAATGTCTCTCACCAAAATCACTGGTGATTCTCTTTGAGCGAGAGAGAGAGAGACAGAGAGAAAGGAAAAAAAAAAAACCTTCAATTTTAAGAATGGTCTAACGTACAGTGGCAGATATTTTTGTGAACTGGAGCCAACGTCATCCAGCGCATTTGACAAAAATTGGCACTGCCCAGAATACACCAGGAGACTAATAAGGAGAACATTGTGGAACTTATTTATCTGCAAAGTCGCAAGGTCTAGAAACTTTGGTCTTTTAAAACATGGAAGCTCCATTACTACTTCAGCTCCTCTTTCTCCTTCTCTTCATTTTCCTCCTCACCTTCCAGAAGGGTGGTGTGTGGGTCTCAACAACAAAAGCCTAAATCCTATTGTTAATCCTGGCTAGAGTAAAGGCATTGCATCAGTTTAGTTTACCTATGTGTTCAGTCTCCATTCAGCAATGGACTGAACAGGTCAACTCTCGTTGGGACTAAATGACAGGATGTTGACCAAGGGTTTCTTCATTCTTTTTGGATACGATTCCAAGTGCTGGTTTTGACCTACAAAACCCTATATGGCTCAGGTTAAGGTTACTTGAGATCTTCTAAGAAGGGACTTCTCTCTGTCCCACCATCCTCACAGGTATATCTGGACAGGAAATGGGAGAAGGCCTTCTCAGTGGCTCACTCCTCCCCCCAGCTTTGGAGCTCTCTTCCTGGAGAAGTTAGAGTGGGACCCTCCTTATTATGTTATCACGTATTAAAAAAAATAAAAATGAAAGAGGCATTTTATTCTGGCAGGGCTTCTAGAATCATTTCTTAAAAAGGGGAAATGGGCCTTACATAATTTACCAGCCCCTCCTAAAATTGCAAACCCCAGGATTCCAGAGGATGTTGAAAGTGGAATCATAGCACTATAACACTCTAGTGCGGAAATGGCCTAAGATTCAAGTTACCACTTGGCCAAGGTGACTTTGTCTGAACCACACTCTCTCAGCCTGAGAGGAAGGCACTGAGAAACCACCTTTGAACAAATCTTGCCAAAAAAACCCTGTGGTAGCTTTGCTTTAGAGTTGCCCTAAGTTGGAAATGACTTGTAGGCACACCACTACAAGACATTGGCCATTTCCACACTACACTGTTATAGCGCTGTTATTCCACTTCCAACATCCTATGGAATCCTGGGGTTTGCAGTTTAGAGAGGGGCCTTTAGAATTCCCAGCCGGGGAGCTCTTTGGCCTCAGGAAACTGCAAACCCCAGAATTTCACAGGAGGTGAAAAGTGGAATAATAGCACTATAACAATGTAGTGCAGAAATGGCCATCAGCTTCTTCTGAAGAGTTCCCGACTTCCTTTCTCCTCGTACTTCCAATCACGCATGTTCCCCTCCCCGACGCCAGGGCCTGTAGGGTTATCCTCAGCTCAAGCTCGTCTCAGCAATTAGGGAAAAGTTATTCTGGGGGGGGGGGGAAGGCGAGCGGGTGGGCTCTGCCTCTGATTTATCATACTGAAAGAACACTGGCCTATTTATGCGCGGTGGTGGTTCTTGATAAACGGCCTGTATTAGACTACCTCAGAGGTGCCCTGCATCATTAACTAGCAGGGTGGATGCTGGAGAGAAAGTTAATAAAACTTGTCTCTGGTGCAGAATTGAGAAAACTCGACGGTCTGACGGAAGAAGATGCTTCCAAAGCCACATGTGCAACCTTGTACAGGTAATAATAGCAAAACACTCAAGGGAGCCCTTTACGTGGGGGGAATGTCATTTTTCTTTTTGATATATAGGATACTAATGGCTTTTCTCCCTGAAACTCACCCCCCTGCCTTTGCTGTTCCTTCCCCACCTCTTTTCTTTCCCCCTCACGAAGCCAAGAACCATGTCAGAGGAAAGGAAAAAAAAGAGAGAGAAAGGAAAAGCAAACCTCATTCGGCAGCATTTGGAAAAGAAAGGATATTGGGTCTGCAGAGGAAAAGAAATGCGGAGGAAAGTGAATTTAAAAAAGGACCAATGGAAGGGTACCCGGAAGCCGCCGTGCCAACTGCTAGCTCTGGTCTTCTTATTAAACAGGAGAATATTCAAAGTCTCTGAACATTAATAATGGGCCAGTGCCAGATATTGATAATTTATTCAAATTATAGGTCTGGATTTGCAGGAGCAGATGTTCCTCAGGCAGGGCCTGTCACAGAATGATTTCCAGAGAAACAAAATTACACTTGGCACCATCATTAAAGAGGAGAGGCAGTGCCTCCCTTTATCGCAGTCAGACACATCTGGGGCTTCCTCCGCTGTGGGGGCAAGCTTTCCACCCCAGCCCCTCATTTTGAAAGGCGTCTCCGTCGTAGGATTGGCACAAGGAGATTATGTGTGTGTGTGCGCCACAGCACAGGGCTGAGCGATGGGTTCGCAGACTCTCCTGTCTCGAGTGGAAAGGGCTCAGCCAAGCAAATGGCCAAGCGCATCCCCACTGCCAGAAATCATCACGAACAGCAATGATACTGATATACAGAAATATATATATATATTCAGAATTAGGAATTCCTCTCCACTGAGAACCCATATTGCCTTCACACTCTCAGAACTGTATGGCAGCCGGGCAGTACCATCTCATCCAGGAACTGTCAGGGTGTGCAAGTAAACGTGTAATGCTCATCCATGCACCATGTGCCTTCAAATCAATGCTTGATGTGCATCCATGCGCAAGAGCAGCACATATGGAATTGCACTTCTGCAACCTTGCACTGACTATGGCCATATTCTGCATTGGTCCAAAAATGTTGACCTGGTTCTGTAGGGGAACTTGCACACACAAACACTCACAAATACCAGTAGGATTCTAGCCTTTGTGTTGAAGATTCATTATAAAAAGTATGCCCTGGACTTCTGTCTTTTCTCTGTTTTTCTTTTCCTCTGTCTGAATTAACCTCCCTGGGGCAGGGACCTTTCAAGTGATTTTGTTACTCTGAATGCTGGACTACTTACTGTCATCATCGTCATCATCGCTACCACCACAACAGTTGTCCGTTTATTTGCTTTGTCCCCCTGCCCTCTCCGTCTTCTACCAGTCAGGGTTCATAAATTGACCCAGATGACATCATGACCCTTGGTAGCCAATTAAGTTTGGCCCCGTGATGATGTCACCAAAGACAAACAAAACCAATTAGTGTGGCAGGGGGGAAGTAAGACAGTGCAATTTAAGTGGGTTGACATTTTGGCAAATACCACCGAAACAGTGCTGAAATCTGGGCAGGAGGCATTTTTGGTCCCGCTCGACAAGATTCCTCAAACAACGAGTCGTTTAGCTCAGCCCCAATAATCAAGCCTAAATGTGAATGAAAACTTCTGCATTCTGTTTGCTTCGGCTTGGAAAAGCAGCTTTGCAGAAGTGGAAGAGTCATTTTTGCCCTCATGGTGAAAAACCTGCTCCCCCTTCCTCCACCCCACCCCACCCTTTGCATTGACCACACTGGGGATGCTTGCAACTTTGCGGTGTCACCCCCCCCCATCCCACCAGGCTTGGTACATTTTGGCTTTGGTTCAAGCAGAGGGGAGGAGGGCAGAAAACCAAGGGGCCATCATCTCCCTCCGTGATGAATGAAGGCCCTGTCACTCAGAGAAAATGAATATTTCTTTGCAGTAATGACCAGATGGTAACAAGTCTCAGATCTAAATTAAAACATGCATGATAAATGCCAAGAAAACATGGAAAGACAAAAACTCGACCTGGAGTGAAATCTCTCCATAAATCTTCACCCCCCCCCACCTCGAACACAAGCACTCCTAATGGGAATTAAATTATTAAGAGATGCGGCGAGGGGAATGCAAATAGCACATCTTTACTCTTTCTCTTTCTCCTTCTCCTTTTTAAATTTCAAGACACCACCGACCAACCCCTTTTAGTTCTTTGTACTTACAGGGGTGGCCCAAAGAATAGCATGTTGCATCCTTGCTGTGCTTCACAAATGTTCAAAGCACGGCAGATCTGTTTGATCTCTGCCAGACTCCCAACAGTCCTGTAAGGTGGGCTTGAATTATTATTCCCTGTGTAGGGGTACGGGGAAGTGATAAGACTTCCAAAGATTGGTCTGCTCAAGGTCAGCCTAGTGGGGTCTGAACCAGGAATGATAATCTAAATGAGGGTGGGCAGCTGTGGGTATGAGTGTATGTGGGCAATCCAATTTTCACCTTGCCTTTTATGGCCAATTTTTTATGGCCAAATAATTACTGTAGTTTTCCCCTTACTGCAAGAGAAAACAAATCTTCTGTGCAGTATTTTCCTGCCATTTGAGCATCCTGAAATAGTCAAGATTTTTCAGAAAAACATAAGGTTTTTTTGGGAGGACAAAAAAACCCACTATTTTTTTTCTTATACAGGGATCACATTTCATGTACATGTTAAAAAAAACAACAGCCCTTTTCACATGGCATTTGCCATATGAAGGGGTGCCTGGAGCATCATGTGATTGTGAGGAGCGATCTGCATGATGCACTTACAATCATGCGACGCTCCAAGGTAGGGCAGGTGCTGCTCGTGCACTT
The DNA here is from genome assembly GCA_948474755.1 of Ctenosaura bakeri. Taxonomy (NCBI): domain Eukaryota; kingdom Metazoa; phylum Chordata; class Lepidosauria; order Squamata; family Iguanidae; genus Ctenosaura; species Ctenosaura bakeri. The sequence goes on from CAOLHI010000001.1 coordinate 362,056, forward strand.
TTTCATTTTTGGCTTTCAGCTGAAAATGGTGCGCAATTGCACATTGCTCCAGGGCCCCACGTGCACTTGCCATGTGTGCAGAGCCTCCGGAGCCATGGCGGTCACACTTTCTGCCCCAGCGCATCCTGGGAAACTCCCAGGCTGCACTGCAGAAGGAAGAGGCAAGGCTCTTGTGTTGCCTGCTTGGGAGCAGGCAGCTTTTGTGGAGCTAAAGCAGCGGGGACGTGAGAGCCTCTCAGCAGAGGCTGCTCATGTGATCCCCGCTCCCCAGTGCTGAGAGAAGGTAGGTTGTGGAAAGGGCCAACAACGGAAAAGCCCCATGTATTTCTGTGAAGAAAAAGCCTCAAGAACATTTTGCAACATTTGGATACAGGAAGAAAACTGTGCTGTTCTATTTTCCCTCCCGACTGTCAGAAAACCCATTTTTCAACTGGGAGACTGGTACCAGAATATTCTTTCCATCCCTATATGCAACCAGATAGACGAGGCTAGTGCTCTAAGGCATTTCCTAACGGGTTGGCACTTTAAGAGATGGAAGATGCCAGCTGAAACCCTGGGCTTAGCTATGTAACTGGGCTTGGCTATTAGTTTTGTGACATGACCCCAACAACCATTTCCATCCTGGAGAAATATCAGGATCACTTTTTTGCCATGATGAAGGCAGAGGACTTCTGGCAATGCCACACATATTTCTGTAAATTGTCTACACGTGGCACGGCAGAAATTGGGGGCGGGGGTTGTGAGCAAATGTCCTATTTACACAGCATTGTCATACATCTATGTCTTTTTCCTTTTTTATACATCTTAAATGTACATATTAAATATGCAACATGTGAATGGACTCTGAGGTCTGCAGATCAGAACATTTGCATTAATCAAGGCCCTGTGATGAGGTGCCATGTGCTAGTGATGCTCACAAAGCTTCGCTCTGTTCCCTTCTCCAAGATGGCAACTGTGCAATCCAAAGATACTTGCTGGAATCTTGTTGGGGCCTTACTTCTCTGTAAGTGGACTTAAGTATGTGGGAATTAGAATTGTAGAGTTGTGGAACAGTTGTGTTCATATCCAGTAGAGGGGCACTGTTATGCTACTATGTAGCACATCCAGCAAAGTGACTGATGCATACTGGTACATGATGCTCTGATGTGCATTGTGTGCCAATATGCATCACACAGTGATATGCATCATGTATTGATGTACATCCAACAACGATGTGTATTGCACATCAATGTGCACTTTGCATCAGTGCACATACACAACAGACACTTTTGCTGCCCCATTACACATCTTTGCAATTCATCAAAGGAGTTTCTTAGCACCTCTGCTATGTAGGTAGGTATAAGTAAAAATATAAGAGGCTATATAGGATTCTGGCAGCTATCTGAAGAGAGTCAGAGTAGATGTGAATGGAAATGGGTTCTTCCTGCAGTTAAAATGCTTTCCTTTCTCACAGTGGGGTTTCCTCTGAGATATAGAATCATAGAGTTGGAAGAGACTACAATGGCCATCAAGTCCAATCCCCTGCAATGCAGGAACACACACTCAAAGCGCCCCCAGAAAATGGCCATCCGGCCTCTACTTAAAAACCTCCAATGTAGCTCTACCACATTCCCAGGCAGTGTATTCAAATGGCTCTTACTGTCAGGAAGTTCTTCCTGATGTTTAGGTGGAATCTCCTTTCCTGCAGCTTGAATCCATTGCTCCTTGTCCTAGTTTCTAGAACAGCAGAAAACAAGCTTGCTCCATCTTCAACATGACATGCCTCCAAATATTTAAACATGGCTATCATGTCACCATTTGACCTCCTTTTTTTTTTTTTTTAAAAAAAATCAGGCTAAACATACCTAACTCCCTAAGTTGCTCCTCATCTGCCACAGGTGTCAGGCGTACCAGTCAAGAGCGTTTTTTCCTTCCATGGTCAGTCACAAAAGGAAGCATGCCAAATGCTAAATACACAGTTGAAAACAATCACTTGCTCTGACAAATAGATGTCTTTCAACCTTTGGGGAAGCACATTTTCTAAGTATATACGTAGCACCTCTTCCAGTGGGACCCAGACCTGATTTCCCCTTCTGGTAAAATTTCTCAGAAGACCTTGTTAAGGAGTAGCAGAGACCCAGGTGTGGCCTCCTTACTGTGGCAAATGATGGTTTTCAGTTTTTCAACTTCCCAGGAATTCGCACCAATATTGTTCAGTGATTGCAATTAATCATAACTTGGGACATCCCAACAAAGAGAATTGGGGGGAAAGTGGAATATTCTCAGAGTTTTTGGAAGATAAACATTTACATCCTATCAAAATTAAAACTGGATAACATTCAGTGGAACTGTAATATATATATATATATTTATATATATATAAACCACCTTCTGGAAAAGAAGACGTCTTTCCCTTTAAATCTGCCAGCCGGTTCTAAAAGCTAATGACGGATGTTCTTCCTTCACAAGATGTGATTAGCTTTTTATACCTGGGCAAATATACTAGACAAGAGTTCTTAAACCATCATTGATTTGCCTATTAGAAATTATTAATTTCAAATTCTACTGGAACAACCTTTGTTAAATTACACTGAGCCAGAGGGACTTGGGGCAGGGAAAGATTGCCAGTCGGAAAAAGAAAAAAAGAACCAAGCAGAACAGAATAGAACAGAAGCAAGAGAGAATCAGTTTACACTTAGCAATTTTCTCATTAATTATATTTTTGCTACCGCCCCAGATGTTACCAATGCACATCCATTGTACCCCTGCTTCCATTTGTGCAAGAAGTTGCAATCTACTCAGACAAGAGCTTTACTTTACTTCACTTCTAAACATCCTTTTCAGTTCCCCGTTATGCAACCCTGGAGAAATCTGCACCCCCCCACCCAATGACATCAAGGAAGAAGAAACAACTGGTCAAAGGACAGGGAAACAACATTCACATATGGGCCAAGTTGTTGGAGGGCATGCTGAGCCAGTCGGGAGCGCGGTAGGACAGACTCGCTTGGCTGAGCCCATCAGCGCGGAGAAGAATGTTCCACAAGGCATCTTTGCAAATGGCAACAGCAAGCCTCCAGCTCCGTCCAGAGGAAAACAACCCAAGACATTGTGATTTGCTCCTCACTCGGTACCCATTTCCATCAGGGTGAAATAATGTGCCCCCAGAAGATTGGAAACATCTCTTTAGAGGGAGAGAAATAGAGGCTGTCTCATCAGGGAAAGTAGCCAGCCACTGCTTGGATCTGCCTGCCTATCTATTTATCTCTCTCTCGCTCTGTATGGAGATATATGGGAATACAGTATATACCATATTTGTTGGCATATAGGATGCACTGGTATATAAGATGCACCCCATTTATACACTAGCAAATACTATTATTCACCAGTGTATAAGATGCACCCCATTTTCAAACAGCATTTTTTGGGGGAAAAAGTACTTATATGCCAGCAAATAGGGTACAGATGATGATGTTGATGATGATGATTTTTATTTATATTCCACTCTTCTACCAATAATGCGATTCCAGATGGCTTATGATATATTTAAATACAATACGGATTAAAAACTATACAGGAATTTCAATAAAAGTGCAAGTATCGAAGTTATATAAAAGAAAATTAAACAATTAATGAAGTTTAAAGCACTGAAATTCACTGAAAGACTATGTAAAACTATAAAACCTTATAGCACACCATTAAAAGCCCATTTCTGCCAGTTTCTAAAAGCCTGAAGGCATAAGAATGTGCAGCCACAGGGATGAGGATTCTGGGATTTGAAGTCATAAAAGAATTCCACACACACACACACACCCAGGTTAATACTAAGGATCAAATTTACCTTTGGAATTGCCTTGTGCTGCATCACCCTTCCTGGATGAAATCCTTCTCTTTGTTCTCTTACTGATAAAGTAGGGGTCAGCAAGACTGCATGTAGCCTTCGGAGAATCTCTGTGTCTCTCACAAGGGTCTCTGCACCTCAAAGTCTGGGATTTGGCATTTTTTGACCAAATGGACAAAATTACTTATAGGACCCCTGAGGGTTTTTGGGTGGGGTGAGCTATTTTACCATATCTTGAGGCATTCTATGATCTTGTTTTAGAAATATATGTACTTTTTTTTTCTTTAGCCTTCATGGATCCTGTACTAAAACATGAAGTGGCCATCCGATGACTTCCTATTTGAAGGAAGAAAAGCTTATATAGGCTGAAAAATGGGTGACTGGGTGGCCAAAATGCCTGAAAATGCAAAAAAGAGTAGTCAATGGCATCTCAAGGTGCCTGGGGAGGTGGAACTGGACATTTAGGCCAATATTTTGTCCCAAATTGTCCAACAGAGTTCCCAAGGACCTTTCCGCACTAGCCTGTTATAGCGTGATGATTCCACTTTCAACATCCTATGGAATCCTGGGGTTTGCAGTGCAAGAAGGGCCATTTAGAATTCTCAGCCAGAGAGCTCTTGGACCTCAGGAAACTACAAACACCAGAATTCCACAGGAGGTTGAAAGTAGAAGAATAGCACTATAACAGTGTAGTGCAGAAATTGCCTAAGACTCCATGGGATGCTCTTTGCCATCTCACTCTATTTTAAGGTATGCCACCTGTCTGCTTTTTGGCCTTTACAAGCCTTTTCCAAAAACAGGAAGTGGTAGGACAGTCACTTCCAGTTTTGAGGAAAAGAAGGCTTTGTAAAGACTGGGGAAAAAGGGTGAGAGGAGGGCCAAAAGTACCCCAAAATATGATGAAATGATCAGCATAACTTCCAAAGGCCTGGACTCGCCATCAGGGGAAAAAAATCCCTCCCCCAGGGGCAACAGTGGGGGTAAAAATGGGATGTGTGGCCCTACAGAGTCCAAAGCAGATGTAAAGTAACCCCTAAGCTATGTGTCATGCTCTGCTTCCAGAAGATGGACTCTGAGTCAGAGTCTGAAACAAGGGAAATGCCAGGACCTGCTGTACAGGAGGAGGTTACAGTGCCACAAACAGAACAAGGTGCAATGTCAGCTCCAGCAGAGACTCCCACCACTTCAGAAACAGAAGATAACTTCTCTGTACCCCCCTTTGACAAGCGCAGACAGCAAAGAGAAAACCTGCACCTATCTCAGAGGTTTCATAGCTGGCAGAAATTACTCAGACAACAGGTGTGTTAGGCTGCTGACCTATATAGGTGCCACCCTTCCCCTCCAGGAGTTGTCAGAGCTTATGTGACCTTCCTGCCTGCTGGATATCTTGCTGAACTTTGTGGCTGACTCTGGATTACCCTGACTGACCTTGGGCTTGCTTGCCTTAGAATTTTGTTGGACTTAATTTTACCTTGTACTTACTGAATACAAGTAAGGAACGAGCCAGGAGCTATTCAGTTTGTTTTGTTTGAGTTACCAGCTGTGGTGCTGGGACTGAGATAGGACACACTCCACTTCCAACTTTCTTCTTCAGGACTGGTAACTATAGGAAACTACGGCACCTGTCCATCCCAGGTCTAAGATATAGTGTGCAGTACTCAGACAACAATCAGGTGGCCCAGGGAGGTGTGCTTGGCTCCCCGATTGACTGCTTTTCAGCAAGTGGTGAAAACTATTTCCTTCTACTAAGCCTTTTCCTTATTTGGCATGTGTGTTGTTTTAATTGTTGGACGTTTTATTGTTGTTTTGCTGTATTGATCATTTTATCACCTGCAGTTGTCATTTATTGGAACTAGATAGAGTCTACTGGTGGGGAAAGGCAAAATGCAGCTTTATTTAATGAAACAAAAATCTCTCAGACACAGCTGTGGTCTTGTGCCGCAACCCTTCATTTCAATAAGAACTTTCAACAGGGAAGGTTCCCAGTGGATTGGGAAGTGATTGATTGATTAGGCTCTTTTATAAATCACCCTCTCAACATATGCATACCCTTGAGGTGGTGCTCAGCAGCACCATAAAACAACAAAATTAGTCCCGTGCAAGTGATCATCCTATGTAAAAAGTGAATATATGGAAAGGGGGGGGTGCTGTTAATTCTATTTCTGCCCTTCACCTTTAGAAAGGCCCCGTTGACATGTGCCTCTTGCAGATATACTCTATGTGTGCATACTCCACAACGTACCACACATATCCAGGGGTACCAAGTTGGCCATACAGCAAAATATAACAAAATCCAACATCAGAGTGACTCTGCTCTTGGACAGCCAAAATGAATAAAACGCATGATGTGAGTTTTCAGGGCTTCTGTGGCCTCTTCCTCAGGCAAAGATGTTCAAAATCATACAGGAGAGAAAAGGTGAAGTTGATAGAATCACAGAGCTATATTCTGTCTCAGATGTTGCTCAGTGCAGGCAGTGGCTACTCCTTCTCGGCCATGTAAGCACCAGGGATAAAAGGCAGCAAAAGACAGGTAATAAGATTTCAACTCTGTTAGCAACAGAAAAGTAGCCTCCCTTGAGATCCAGCTGTCCCTGTCCTGGGCAAAGCTAAATTCAATGTTTTCTGAAAGGAGCAGTTAGCTTGGCAGGGGAAAGGGGGAGCTGCATCTCAAGGGAAGTTACTTTTCTGTGGCTAATGGAGTTGAAATCTTATTACCTGTCTTTTATTGCCCTTTGTCCTTAGTTCTTCCCATGGTCAAGAAGGGGAGTGTCCCCTGCCTGCAGTTGGATCCCTCTTGACCATCTTCACTGAGAACAGAAATAACACCTGAGACAAAATGTAGGCTTGTGACTGTAACATTGTCATTTTTTTCCTCCTGTATGATTTGTAACATCTTTGCCTTCTGAAGCTTTGAAAGCTTGCACAACACATTTTCTGCATTTTGGTTGATCAATAGACGTATTGCTCTTTTGTGGATCTTGGATCCAAATAAATAGCTGAATAGCTAAAAGTGGAATGATAGCACTATAACAATCTAGTGTGGAAATGGCCAATGTCTGCAGTCCTATAGATTGGATACTGGGAAGAATCCTGCAGAATATATGTATCTTCTTCATTTTGATGCCTGTCCTGAGATGTTCAGTTTACTGTTTTGTGTTGGAATGGGGTGGGTAAAGTGTGGCTCATAGCCTTTATGGCAGCCCTGCAGATCAGTTTCCTCAGCCATCTACTCCCCCATTCTAAAAAAAGAGGAGGGGAGAAGGGCTGAAAATGGCCAGTCTTTCCCTAGAAGCCTTCAGGAGTCACATTTGGCCATGTTGCATTATTTTGGATCTAGGGGGAAGTGTGTGTGTTTTTTCCAAACCTGAAGTAAAGTTAATAGGGTGGTGATTTTAGAGCTATGATGTAAGTGCATTTCTCTGAATGCTCTGAGTTGCCCCAAACTCCTCTGATGAAGCTGGGGAGAGAAACCAGATGAAATCAAATAGAGGAGCTGAATTGTATAGGCCTTGTGAAAATAGCATTCTTGAATGACAGGAGTGGAATGACTTTGTCCTTCTCTTCTTCTTTATGTGATCTTTTCCACACAGAGGAAGACCTGAATTAGGATCCAGAATGGCCGTTCTCATGAAGATGCTCCTCTCAGGTCAAGGCAAAAGCACCAGTCACAGCAGAGGCAGAGGGCAATTCACAGAAAGTAGCTGAGACCACTAAAGCAGATGCGGAGTCCTTGAGGAACCCAGACTAAGACATGCCAGCACATTGAAGAACTGAGTGGGGGGCTTACAGGAGTAGGAAGAACCAATAGCAGAATGGACATTGACAATTGAAAATGGATAAACCTGTTCTATCATCAAGTAAACCACATGTAAGAAAGCATGGTAGACCCTTTTTTGTTGGTGGCTGGTAGTTCTTATGTCTAAAGGGTTGTAAATCCACTCTGGGGCCCTTTCTGCAGCTTACCTTCTTGTGGTAGCATCTGGTGGTGATCCCAGAAGTGGCTCTGCTGGGAAGGAAGCACGATGGCAGCACTCCTCCCTGCATGGGATCCCATCCCTGTGGGAGTGTGATGGCCATGCCTCTTCCTTCTGCAGTGCAGCCAGATACTTTCCCGGGCTGCCCTGGGGCAGGAAGCACTGCCATTGCACTTCCTGCCCTTCCACAGGATAGGTAAGTGCAGGGTGGTGATGTGATTGTGGGCCATTGATGGGGAAAAACCCATTGATGACTTAACCCATGATCATGCTCCCTGGGGACAGTAGAAGGGCAAGACCCTGACAGTGTCATGCAGAAGCATTGTTGAGGTCCTGTCCTTCTCCTGTCCCCATGGAGGGAAGGGAGGGTGCTGCAGAAGGGACTTGGCTCTTAAACTGAAGTTTAAAGGAGCTCTTCAAAGTTTTGATCTTAGCTCCAACATAGTATCAGGACCTTGGGCAGCTCTTTAAAGTTCAGAAGCCCAGAGTGGACTGTCTGTCCCATTAACACGAATGATATCTGCCACCACTGATCCCGCTGACTTTGCTCATATGAGAAGTGACAAGTCTGTTAATTTTATTTCTTTTTTAATGTAAGAGGTTTGAAGAGACGGCTCTGCTGTCCATGCCAGCTTTCTGGGTGAGCCAAGACCCCTGGAAATGGCATGGAAAGGCTCCATGAGTGTGTAGACTCATGATTTTTCACCTCAGCAATGAGACAACAGAGAAGATAGCATGCTAGTCACCTGCCCACGTTCCATGTGAACTTAACCCTCAAGAGAACAACTGAATGGGGCTTCATTGCTCAGACAAAGGCCTGGTCTTTCTTTGTACATGCAGGAAAACGAGGTAGTAGAATCCCAAAGACCAGACTGAATTATTTCAGGCTGCCAGGGCAAGGGGAATCCATTTCTAAATGCTCTGTGGGCTACCACAAGAAGCTTGCAATGTGTACTTTCTCCACCCTGTCCAAGAAGGAAACTGAAGAGCCTGAGGAAAGCAAATAAGTGTTAAAAGTACCTCTTTGCATACTTCAACTCTCTATAGACAAATTAGCTGGCAGTTTTGTCCCATCTTGAGCCTTCCTCCAAAAATGTTCCAGCTGTAATGGTGCCTAACTTTGGAAACATGAAGACAAAAGACTTCTTTGGCTGAAAGAGAAAATCTCCTGCCTGCTGACTGAGCACTAATTTATTTATACAATTGTTTAATTGCCTTTCTGCTCAAAGCACTGGAGGCGACGTTCAATCGATTACATTTAAAATAAGTCATAAAGAATAATCATGAATATATGATTAATAATTGTTGTGCCAGCAGCTCAAGTTTCCACTGGGATCAAGTGGAAGTTGCTTTGAGTGTGAAGCTGGTATAAGTGCTTCTTCCACTACACATCTATATTTCAGGACGTAGTGAACTGGGCTCCTGCCACCAGGCAAATGGGTTTTGGAGTCCATCTTGGCCAAACATTAACAGCTGTCCAGTAGTGTGAAAGAGATAACTTGCATTGGTGACCTCACTGGATTCTTTTTTCATTTGTTTTGCAAAATAAAGCTGAGAAAAGATGTGAAGACTGAGAATAGACACCAAGAGTGAATTTTTCTCCATTGCTAACTTGTCTGCACTGTTTTCATTATTATTAGGAGGAAAGTGGGACACACTGGTGCACTCAGATTTTCTATGTTTGCTTTTGCCCAATATTATCCTTGAGAGTCCATCTTCCAACAGTCTTGGCCTGGAGGGGAGTGTACCCCATCCTAGCAATAGGGATTTGATGGGATTGCTGGCTGAGGGACAAGTCTGGGTCAAATTTGCTTGCAGCTCAGGACTACTATTGGTTAGAGGAGGAAGATACTGGGTCCCACCAGCAAAAGGAGTGGAATGCTTCTCTACTTTGCTCCATCTGCTACATGGTTCACCACCATCAAAGCTTACGCAATAACATGTCTCAGGGTCTGGCACTGAAAGAACCCTTGGAGAGGCCTGGGACTCCACCCAGTTCCAGAGCAAGACATGAGGTTATATTGGAAGATGCAAATAGGGGGAAAGATTGTGAAGGGAGGTGATGATATTTAGCTGAAAAAATCCAGCATGGAGCAAGTTTTTTGTGTCTGCCAGCAGAAGCCTTTAATTGGGAATGACACCAAATCAACACTCTGCCATTGCCTTCCCAGATGACTGTTAAGTGGGCTTGGATTTGCGACCCTTGATGCTTTGTTCAGAGAGAGAGAGCAAGAGAGAGAGAGAGAGAGAGGGAGGGAGAGATGTCTGAGATTTGGTGGCCCAAGCTTGTGGTTTGTCCCCTATGGGCTCTTCATTTGTTTAAAAAAAATGAGAGGGGGAAAGAGTGAGAGAGAGAGGATATCTCTCTCTATATATATGCTGAAGGAGCATTGGATTCAAGCCTGCCACAGTCAAAAGAATGAAGCTGCCATCCTTAATTTGCTTCGCAGGCACTCGCATTGACAGGAAGTTGTTAGAAATAGAATAATGCTCCGAGGAGAAGTTCAGAAACTTAATAGGACTTTAAAAACGACAGGAGCCAGAGGGCGTGCAGATGGTTCCGAGGCTCAAGGACTAAATAAACAATGGTTTTAAAAGTGGGGTGGGTGGGTGGGTGGGGTGAGGGAGGAAAGCGCCTACAGACAGAGGAGCCTCCAAAGGGATGTTTGCACATATTGTGTCCAACACCATTATTCTGCCCTGTGGGAACAAGTGTTCAGCAGCTAAAGACATTTTGAAACTCAGGCGGCAGGGAAAGAAAAGGTCTCCAAAGATGTTTTCAAATGAGTAGGAGGAAGTAGCAAGGCTATGGCATTGGCAAACCGGTGGCCAAACATCTGTCTCTGGGACCCATAATTGGAAACTGATTGACTTTGCGGATTTTTTTTAAAATCAACAATAATAATGCTGAAGGAGGGGGAGCCGAAATTGACAGGGAAGGAAAGATGGGGGGGGGATAAAGAGCAACAGGGACTTGGGTTGGGGGTCCACAGAACATTACTGCCTCCCTCTCTGCTTCTCTTTCTCTCTTTTCCTTCTCTCTCTCTCCAAGGCTTCATTTAAGCTTGGCATAGCCGAGCAAAGAGATAAAAAGAGACAACCTGATATTCGCTGATTGAAAAAGCAAACATAGCGAACAGCTTTCGGATGGACTCCAGCACTGTGATTTCAGAAATAAGTGCCTTGGAACACTGAGTGCAATCTTCCACCCAGGACCGCTAAACCGTTTCTGCCAAATAATTTACATTTATAAAGCCTTCAGTCCCGGGTTCTTCCTCCTCCTTCCTTCCCCCCTTCCCTCTCTCTCTCTCTCCCTCTCTCTCTCTCTCTTTTGTTCCACAGTGAGCTCATGGGACAATAGTCCAAAGAGGCTGCTGCAAACATCATTCCTTGAGTCAGCACAGCATTTTAGGGAAAATTTGGGGCAAGCACATTAGGAGAGCATTTCTTGCTCAGGAGGATAGATGGAGCTGGGATGTATTGTCATCACTTGGGAGAACAAATAATTTCTGCTGCTTTTTGTTGAGGGACAGAAATAAATATTTTTCTGCAGTATTTTCGTATGTTGGCATTTTTGCAAGTTTTCCAGGGACACATTCTGAGCAAAACAGACAAAAAAAATAAAAGAAACATGTGTTTTGTTCCCTGCACAACACCCCCTCTCTTCTGTACAAAAAATAGTTTTTCCATATAAAATTTACTATTTCCTGTGCAGAAAATATATTTTACATATTTTCCCCATTTCAGGTAAAGAATGGGTTTCAGTTGAGTGAGGGTATTTTTGCACATTTACCCAATTCTTTGGGCATCTCGGAGTGCTCCAATGAATAAATCTGGAGACAATCTCACTGCAACATTATTCATAGAATCACAGAATCAGAGAGTTGGAAGAGACCCCAAGGGCCACGTAATCCAACCCTCTAATATGCAGGAATACACAACTTCAGGACTCCTGAGAGATGCCGATCCAAGTTTTGGTAAGAGGCTTCCAAAGATAGAGACAGTGGAATAGACTGTTCCACTGTTGAATAGCTGTTATGCTAAACCAATTCTTCCTAAAGTTTAGATGGAATCTTTTTTCATGGCATGTGAGACCATCAGTTCATCTTCTAGACTGGCTAATGGCAGCCTGTGAAGTAACAGACTGGCAGTAGGGCCTAAGAAGGTTGTCTTGTCATGGGGGTGGGATAGGTCAGGGAAGAACTCCAAGCTCAACCATAGTTCTGTACTAGAGTAGGGTCCACTATAGGTTTTTGTTCTTGTTGCTGTTGTGTGCCTTTAAGTCATTTCTGACTTATGGTGACCCTAAGGTGACTCTATCATGAGGTTCTCTGGGGCTGAGAGTGTGTGATGCAGCCAAGGCCATCCAGTGTGTTTCCATGGCTGAGTGGAGACTCGAATTCTGGTCTCCAGGGTCATAGTCCAATCCTCAAACCACTGTATCATGCTGACTCCTATAAACCTAAATTGTCATGCCTTCAAGTTGTTTCCAAATTACAGTGCCTCTAGGGTGAGTCCAGAGGAGGGCGACCAAAATGGTGAGGGGCCTGGAAGCCATGCCCTATGAGGATAGACTTAGAGAGCTGGGGATGTTCAGTCTGCAGAAGAGAAGGTTAAGAGGGGACATGATAGCCATGTTTAAATATTTGAAGGGATGCCATGTAGAGGAAGGAGAGGGCTTGTTTTCTGCTGCTCCAGAGACCAGGACAAGGAGCAATGGATTCAAGCTGCAGGAAATGAGATTTAACCTCAGGAAGAACTTCCTGATGGTCAGGACTGTCCAGCAGTGGAATCTGCTGCCTCGGAGTGTAGTGGAGTCTCCTTCTTTGGAGGTTTTTAAGCAGAGGCTGGATGGCCATCTGTCGGGAATGCTTTGAGGGTGTTCCTGCATGGCAGGGGGTTGGACTGGATGGCCCCTGGGGTCTCTTCCAACTCTACATTTCTATGATTCTATGATTCTAACCTATCACAGGGTTTTTCTGGGAACTGAGAGAGTATGACGCACCCAAGGTCACTGAGTGGGTTTCCATAGATGAGCAAAGGGGAATTGGACCCTGGTGTCAAGGGTTGTAGTCCAGTGCTCAAACCGCTACAGTGAACTGACTCTCATCGCTGCTTAGGAAATTTAAAATAATTAATAAAATGTGGTCCAGTTATACCCTATCACATGCATCTGGCCTCTCCTTTCTGGGTGGGTATACACCAGCTTTATGAGCCTTAGGGGCAAAAAATGGAAGTACCTTTAGAGCTGGGCAAGTTCATTGGAGAAAAGAGAAACAGAAAGGATTCTGAGTGAGATTCCTCAGCTGAGGCTGGAGGAGTTTCATACATCTGCGAGGAGCATAATCTACTTTGGGCCAATGCTTATTCAGTCAGAATGGAGGAAGAAATGTTTATTTCTTCACTAAGAGGATATTTTGTTTTGTTTTTGAAAAAGGACACCCTTCATTAAATCTATCAGGGTGTTGTTCAAGAGAATAAGAATAACATCCATATAGAATCATAAAAAATAAGCATAAAGCAGAACAACAGCATAAGGAAAAACACACACAGAGAGATAAGGGCAGATAAAAGCTAATCAGCCAGTTCACATTTGATTCCAACAAGCCTAGAAAACGTTCTAGCCTTTCTGGCTGGCAAACAAGCCTGAGATCTCGTTTAGTCTGTGCATGGGATAAATTTTATGACAGCGGAGCTATGCCAGAATTACATGATGCCCGGATTGCATTGGGTAGCTTGCCTTGCTTGTGCCTGTCATGTATGGATCGTGTTGTTTGGCCAGCTCTGTGAAAGTGGCCTGAATTCTGTTGGTGTCATACACGTGGGTAACTTCCCTGACACTTGCCTGACCAGTATGCAACAAACATGTTCGATTCTCAGTTGGAGAAGAGCAGTTCTGCAAGAGTAGCCCTCCTACCTCCAATTAGATATTCTTGGACAAAGTGTGTAACTGTTGGTCAATGCCTTCAATGTATCATTTGATCCACTGGGGCCATTTCCGCACTACGCTGTTACAGTGCTATTATTCCATTTTTAACCTCCTAGACTCTCAACCTTCCTAATGCCACGACCCTTTAATACAATTCCTCATGTTGTGGTGACCCTCAACCATAAAATTATTTATTTATTATTTACAATGCCTCCCCTCCCCTGGCAAAGGCCGCCTCACCAGCCAGGAATAGGGGGGCTGGGAGAGAAAGAGGAGCCGTGCTTCTCCCCTGGGAAAAAAACTCCGAGAATCCCCCTGGGCTCTGCTTCTGCTTCACTCCCGTTTCCGCTGGGGGGGCAGTGTAGGCAAAGTTTCCAGAGTGTCGACCCTGGCCGGGTGGGAGGAATCCCAGTGCCTTTGTCTTTTGCACCAGGCGCAGCTCCCCCCAGAAAAGCGCTGCCTTGTGGCCCCCGGCCCTTCCGCAGCACCCCTCTCCATGGCAAGTGGGCCAGTGGCCGCATGCGCTCCCGCCAAAGGGGGCAGGAGGACGTGAGTGCGTGGCTTGCGCTTGAGCACCACCACTGAGGAGGGAATGGAGCCTAAGACCATCAGAAACATGTATTTTCTGATGGTCTTAGGCAACCCCTGTGAAAGGGTTGTTCGGCCCCCAAAGGGGTCGCGACCCACAGGTTGAGAACCTCTGTCCTAGAGAATCCTGGGGTTTGCCATTTAGGGAGGGGCATTTAGAATTCTTAGCCAGAGAGCTCTTGGGCCTCCATAAACTACAAACCCCAGAATTCCACAGGATGTTGAAAGGGGAATAATAGCACTATAACAGTGAAGTATGGAAATGGCCTGAGATTGCAGAAACAGCTATTGTACACTCTGTGCTGTACCATGGGATATGAGACAAGCATATAGGCTAATATATCATTGGCTGCACAGTGTTAGTATTCAGCAGAAGGATGCTGTCACACAAGCACTGTGCAACTGGAGGTGTGCAAATTCTAGGCTCTCTAAGGCTGATGTAGGATCTTGACCAGTATTTACGCCTCATAAACCATTGGGCCAAAGAAAAATACTTGAAAGATTGTGAGCAATTCAGGATTGCAGTTATAAGGGAGTTGGGGTATATGTGAAATTAAGTTTTAACCCTTTCCTAGGAGTTTCTTGGCAAGATTTATTCAGAGAATGTTTGCCATTGCCTTCTTCTAAGGCTGAGAGTGTGTGACTGCCCCGAGGTTGCCTGTTGGGTTTCCATGGTTGAGCCAGGACTTCAACTCTGGTCTCCTAGATTCCCAGTCTGACACTTGACTCACTACACTATGCTGGCTTCTCAATGTCTAGCACTGCAGTTACTTTCCAAAGCTTAGAAATACTTAGAAATACAGTTTAGGCATCCAAAGAAAAGAGGTTGGCAAAGTGAGCAAGGGAAGGTGAACACAGCAAATAGAAAAGTTTCAGGGGCTCTTCCACACTACACAACTATAACACTATGATTTCACTTTAGCTGCCATAATTCCATCCCATGGAATCCTGGGATTTGCAGTTTAGGAAGGAGAATCACACCAGATTGCTTTAGTGCTGCCCCAAGCTATATACCCCAGGACTCTATAGGATTTGGCAGTGGCAGTTAAAATAGAATTGCACTGGGCTAGAATTTTGTAACGTGAGAGGACCCAGGTGTGAAGATTTCTGTGGTCTCACTTTTTGCAATGCTAGAAATTTGAGGACTGAAGGAAAAGTTCCTTGGGGGACAGATTTCTTGTTTGAAGGGGAAATGTCCACCATTTCTCTACCCTGGAGCAATGCCCCAACAAATCTCCAGAGGTAGGCAGAGGCTTGGAGAATGGACTGGAGGTATAAAGGAGATTTACAGTTCCTCTCATCTTCAGTGAAATAGGATGTTTCCGCACATTTCAACACTGTGTTAAACGACAGCAACAAAAACAGCTGCTGCAAGATTTTTCACATTTCAGAATTCTTTCCCCCACCCTCTCTCTCTGTGTATATATATGTGGATATATGAAATTTCCACAAAAGGGGGATGGAAAGAAAATCCACACATTTTCTTCAGCTTGATTGAGAAAGGTCAAGGCAGCCTGTCAAAAACATCATCATCATTCACCATAGATTTTTTTTTTTTTGCCCTCACATGAAAGTAAAATGACTTGCACTTTCCCCTCCTCAATGGTAATAACAGAAGAAAAAACCCCTGAGCTTTGAACAATATCATTATTTATGTAGAAATGTGATGCATAAAATACAATGGACTGGGTCCTGCTGGTTGTCCTAACAGGCACAGACTGGTTGAATGAATTGTTGAATGAGAAGCTGGCATGTACATAAATTACGCAGATTCAATGGATTTAACTGAATTGAATTCCGCATTGGTTAGGCCTCATTTGGAATCCTGTGTCCAGTTCTGGGCACCTCGATTCAAGAAGATCAGCGACAAGTTGGAACACGTCCAGAAGAGGGCAACCAAAATGGTGAAGGGTCTGGAAGCCATGAAGCCCTGTGGAGAACGGCTTAGGGAGTTGGGTATGTTTTGTCTGCAGAAGAGAAGGTTAAGAGGGGACATGACAGCCATGTTTAAATATTTGAAGGGATGTCATCTTGAGGAGGGAGTGGGCTTATTCTCTGCTGTTCCAGAGACTAGGAGAAGGAGCAGTGGATTCAACCTGCAGGAAAGGAGATTCCTGATGGTTAGAGAACTTCCTGATGGTCAGAGCTGTCCGGCAGTGGAATATGCTGCCTCGAAGTGTGGTAGAGTCTCGTTCTTTGGAGATTTTTAAGCAGAGGCTGGATGGCCACCTGTTGGGAATGCTTTGATGGGTGTTCCTGCATAGCAGGGGGTTGGACTTGATGGCCCCTGAGGTCTCTTCCAACTCTAGGATTCTATGATTCTAATCTACCTGGCACAACCAATAGGATTTAAGACTTTTTTTTCTTGTATGCATACACACACAGATGTATGGCTGGAATCCTGTTAGTTACGATGTTGAAAATTGGACTCACAAGCTTGGAACTGTTTCCTCTTCACACTTACAGTCATGGTACCATTGCCACAATTGCAAAAGCCTCAAAAACTCACCTTGAAATCCATCCAGATGGACTGAAGGATAGAGTTCTGTCACTGTCTGTCGCTGAAGGATGATGTGCTTAGTCCCCTCCCACCAGGGAGTTGTGGTGCAGTGAGGAATTGCAATAGGACCCAAGGAGGATCCCTGCTTCTGATATCACACTGTGGATCACTAGCAGAAGGGGGCTGGATGAATCGTGTTTCAGTGGTCCATTCACCAGAGCCACAGAACCTTATCTCTTGGTCTAGCTGGTTGGACTTTGAGGTGGGTTGTGAGAGGTGAGGAGACAGATTGCAGCCTCAGCATTATGGCTAAATGCCTATTTATGAATAGGTTTCATTAAGAAAACCTTTGAGAAACATTTCATTAAAAGTTCTAAAATGTGAACAATCCTTGAAAAATGTGCAGAAACTCCCATAATCTCACCCGGCAGGAAGAAACCATTTGAGATTAATTGTTCTTGCATGAAAGAATGTGTGTGTGTGTGTGGGTGGGTGGGTGCGCATGCTCGCCCTATTTATATCCTCAGAATGGACACCAATAGTACAATCTGATCCCTTTTTACTCAGAAGAAAATCTGAGTCTCCTCCAGTGGGGTTACACTTGGGAAGTAACCCCACTATCAGGAGGTAACTAGTCTTAAACCAGTGTCTGTCATCAGTACTGGGACAGGATGAACTTCAAACAGATTGAAACTTAATTTAGACAAGACAGAGGTGCCTCTGGTCAATTGTAAGGCTGATCTACAGAAAAAAAGACCTACAGAAGATCAAGAAGAACCATCCACATGTTGTTGGAAGTTAGCATGGAGGCCACGATCCCGGGTGTGAGAACAAGGCCTTTCCAAGTCCACATGATCTGCTGTGATGGCATCTATGCGATGGTTGAGAGCAGGTTCCCCTTTTTATCTTTCTACAAAACACACATTATCAAGCAATCCTACAGATACTACTTTCTAACAAGCCTGGAGAGATAGACCCCATCTGGGTCTTGGTGAGAGGTAATCCGATCTTACTCATAACAAAGTTTCAGATCCATGGATGGAAGACTCTGTAAGCATACAAGCCCAATTACTCTGTCCCAGATTAATGCACAACATCTGTTGAACACAATTATCTAAGTGGAGACTGCTTTCTATAGACTGGCCATGGAAGATTTCCAGTCTAGCCAAGAAAGATTTAGGGTAGGAGAAATGAATATATAGTGGGTCCTCTGGCCATCTTTCTCCCACTCCAAACTTCTAGCCAGGGCTGATGGGAGTTGGCGTCCAACAACATCTGTAGCATTGCTTATTGTTCATTCATCTTACAACATCCAAACATCAGTGGCTGATAATTCCACTGGTGGTGGGTCTCTAAATCCTCTCTGAGTTTCAATCCAAACTTTAAAGGAGCTGTCCAAAGCGCTGAAACAAACTGAGTTGAGCACCTTGGAAATCTCCTTTGGTGTTCAGACTAAACCACAGAGTGGATTCCCACTGACATGGAAGCTATATCCTGCCCCAGCATCAAACCTTCCAGATCAAATTTTTAGACACTGAAGGCCTTGTAAAAACTCAAGTTAGCTATATGTGCTGTTCTCTATTGCTCTCTCTGTCTCTTTCTCTCTTTGCTGGAATATCCATATACCAAACCCAGATTTCCCCCTCCTCTCTTCAGCATCCCACACCCTCAGGGCATCAGTATGTTCTCTGCAAGTGAAACGACTCCTCAGAACAAATGGAGTTCATCCCCTCCTCCAAATAAATATAAAAATGAGTAGCCCATTTGTCTTATTTTTTTTTTCTCATTCCCCTTCTGAAAAACTCTTAGGTCAAAGATCCCAAGCACAGAGGTCTGGCTGAGAAAGAAAAGAAAAGAAAGGGGGAAAAAATGACAACTAATAACATTTGAGAAAACTGTAGGAATGACCTAAAATAGCTTTTCCATACATAATAATCTTGCAATTTTAAGGTCCAATAACTCGAGGGCCTCTGGGGTTACTAGCAAATGCTATTCTCTCCCTTGGGATGCTGAGAAATGTCTTTTGCCGGTGGTATAAAACCCACTGTTCTTAACTCTTCAAGGACTCAGCGTATTGGCCCTTAAATCAGTTCTGAGCCCCTGACTCAGGTTTTTCCAATCTGCCGTTCAGAGCTGGGGGTAATTGGGTAGCAGTAGGAACAGGAGGGAGCACGGCTCCGGTTTACAGTTGCTGCTGAAGATTCCTGCCTTGATAAAACTTGAAGGAGCAATTCATCTGACTCACACGCATATATCCAGGCTGGTTCGTGGCCATCTTGCAATTGACTATACAGTCGCACCTGTCTTTTGCTTGCCAGCACCCCACAACTCCCTTGTAAGGGACATTATTCTTCACTGTTGCTTTTTTGTTGAAGGAAGAAAATTTTGGGAATCATTCTTCCTGCTGTGAGACTCCAGACTTATTTTGCACAAAATTTGCAATTTGTGTTATGTTTTCACCAAAAACAGTATTTTCTTCACAGAAGATAATATTTCTGTGACAACATATTATTTTCTGGGCAGTAAATGCTATTCCATGTGCACCCCCATATATATTTCACACACACACACATATGCTATTTTCTTTACCAAAGAATGAGATATGAATTCTGCATGGAATGAGTCCCAAAATGTGAAGATTTTTTTTTTCTGTCTAGGATTCTTCTCATCAGGTTCAGGGATTGAAACTGGCTTCAAAATGATTCCTCTGAGATATAGCCTACAGCACTTGGTATCTCTTGGCAGTTTCCCTTCCAAGTATTAACCAGGCCTGCTAACTTGCTTAGAGAGGATGTGATGCTTTCAGGGCATGTAGCCTCTCATGGTATCCAAGGTACCAAGGTGATAGTGTTGAGCCCCTTGTACAGCTCCTTTGCAGCTCACAATAAAACCTGAAGTGGATTCACCATCCTACAGACATGTAACCCACTGACCACCATGGATTGCTAGCATGAGAGAACCATTCTGTGGCCATTTCTGCACTATACTCTTATAGTGCGATTATTCCACTTTCAACATCCTGTGGAATCCTGGGGTTTGCAGTTTCGGGAGGGGAAAACTGCAAACCTCAGGATTTCATAGGATGTTGAATGTGGAATAATCGCACTATAAGAGTGTAGTGTGGAAATGGCCTGTGTTTGGAAACCTGCTGGCCCACTCTGCTAGTGGCCACATTTTTCCAGCTTTCTGCAGCAACGGTGAAGGAAGGCTGATAAATCTGTCAGCTCTGAACACACTCTTTCTCCAGCGCATTGTTCCTTCCTCATTGCTGCACCCGCAGACCTCAGTCTTTTTCCTTCTACCACCACCAACTACAGAGGCATAGCAGGGTCAGCATAGTGCACCCATGGGAGTCTGGCCAATGTTGGGTAATTATTATCCATGTCTCTTTAACCTATTTAGAACTTGAAATGTTCAAATTAGTATCTCCATTAATCCACATTGTTTTCAGTGCACGTTCACTCAACATTCACACTGAGGCAGTGTTTCGATAAATTTGTTTTGAGCTGAGCACTGCATGAATAGATTTGGGGACTGCATTTTTTCAGTTTTGACCTTTCTGTTAGTTGAGGAGGTTAAACCCAGGTCAATGAACCCCAGAATTCACAAAGACCTAACTCTGTAAGTGTCTCCTAGTTTCAGCGGCAGCTTGCAAGTTCCATGTTGGCAGGGTGGGAAGCTTGCTCTGGATTTTAGTCTGAATTTCTAAGGAGCTGTTCAACAGATCATCATCATCATCAAAGTTGCTTAACTTGAGGAAAGGAGAAAAGTTGGCCAGAAAAAACATTATGGGAGGTCTTGATATAGGAGAATGAATTGTGAACTTTGGAAGTGGAGAATTTGGGATGGAGATGAAAAGGTGTAGGGAAGCTAAAGAAACAATTACATGTGTATGTATCTGATGGGGTGTGAGTGTAAACTGATTAGTGTTAGCCAGTCAGATCTTTGGCCCTCGGTCCCTAGTTAATGTAAATATTAGAGCCAATTCCTACCCACCCTCACCCCCCAGTGTGGAGGATCCAGCACTTCAAATA
Organism: Ctenosaura bakeri; assembly: GCA_948474755.1. Lineage (NCBI taxonomy): Eukaryota > Metazoa > Chordata > Lepidosauria > Squamata > Iguanidae > Ctenosaura > Ctenosaura bakeri. Next base: position 382,898 of record CAOLHI010000001.1, read on the forward strand.
CATCTAATACAACACGTAGGAGGCTAAGAAGAAGTCATTGTAACAATTCAAAATCTCCATGCTCCCAATTGCCTTTTGTTTTCACCTAAGGTTATGGATTTTAATTCCAAGCCCCAACTTGTAAAGGTATAGCGCAGCTCCCTCATTGGGCTCTGGCTAGGTTCTGCCTCCCATGCAGATTAAAAATAAAATGTATCATTTTAAGGACCAGGGAGGTTGCGAAATTGCTGTAAGTAGGATGACAGCTTCAGATGGGCTTCGTGATTTGTAGACATTAATCCACTCTGTTGCTCCTTTTAAATAATTTTCCACAGAACACCAGAATGGTTGGGAGGAGAGCAGCCGGGAGGGGTGCGAGGGAGGGAAATGGAAGGGGCCACAGGAATCGGTAAATTCTGCTGATAGAATTTGCTCTCCTCTCTCCTCCTTCTTTCTTATGGTCTGGCATTTGCCAGCCCTGTTTATGATGGTAAATTATTTAGCTGGCAATTGTGCAAAGGAATCACATCCAGTGACACTCCCATAACCCACTAATTGTGTTAATGCTTTGGAAGATTAGAGGAGAATTGAATCAAGGTAATGGGAACCAAATAACATCCTGAATTATCCAGAGGAAGACAATACTGGTTCCCAGATACAGCTCAGGCATTAATTCTTCCCAAGACTAGCTGAAGCTGAAAGCCAAAATGGAAGCTCTGAAGGCTTGGAGCTTGGGAGAAGATTCGAGTTGAGATCCCATAGCGGGGTTGTGTAGCGTAATATGTGAAGTTACACTTGATGCTAGACAACACTTATGTTGAATGACATCTAGATCAAGACACCATATGCAACTGAATGTACAACCACAGGTGCATGCGCATTCATGTGCAATGCATGTCCACATGCAGTGTGCATCCCGGCTCAATGCCATTGCACATACCACTCTGCACCTATAAACTTTGAAGTGAATGCAGATGTTCTACATTGGACAAAAAAGTACAACTGCTTGTATAAGTGCACTTTCAAATGAGTAAGATGCCAATAAAATTCAGGCCACTAATTTATATACACCTTTAGTGGGTAAAAGGAACAACCAGGAATGCATTAAGGGAAACCCTAGTGCGATTGGGTTGGCATCTTCAGGACAGTGAATGTAGTGCTTTGACAACCATATTCCCAGGACCTGAAAGGGAAGTAGGTAATTTTGACTAAGGGGATGAATTTTTAGAGTTGGAGACATGCAAAACATCCAGGCACTTTCCAGGCTTTCTTGCAACAACTCCTCCTCATCTAGAAGTAGTATTAAAACATTTTTCTCCACTATTGGAAATTGTGAAGGATAAAGGTAGAATGAGTGGAGTGTTGGGCCAAAACTCAGTGTTGATGAGGCAAAAAGCTCCTCCAGTGTACTTATGCTGGTGATCTAAGAGGGTGGAGGATGCTCTTTCTTCCCTCTGGCTTTGCAACAGCAGCCAGAGAGCACCAAGAATCCTAAAGTCACAGCGTAGAAGGGGCCTCATGGGCCACCTAGTCCAACTTCCTGCTGAATACAGGATCTCCAGCTAAACTGTCCCCAGCAAGTAACTGTCTGGCCTCCTTCTGAAGACATCCAGAGAAGAAGACCCTGCTACCTCTCTAGGCAACTGGTTTCATTGCTGAACCAGGCAAGCACTGGTCAAAAGGCATAGGTGTACCCAAGTGCTGTCCAGCTGCCAATAGACTCTAGGGAAAAAGCATATGGAGGGACTTGCTTACTTACACTATGGAAAGGGTCTTTCCACACTACACTGTTATAGTGCTATTATTCCACTTTCAGCATCCTCTGGAATCCTGTGGTTTGCAGTTTAGGGAAGGGTATTTAGAATTCTCAGCTCTTTGGCCTCAGTAAACTACAAACTCCAGAATTCCACAGGATGTTGAAAGTGGAATAGTAGCACTAGAACATTACCTAAATCACAGAGTGGATTCCAGACTTGGTTTCATCCTTAAGTTGTTTGATAGAGGCAAGTGAAACTATAGCTGGCATCCTGTTAGTGAAGTATGCATAAGTAAGTACATTTCCTTGATTATGCAATTGTCTTTTTTTGGCCACATCTTCAGTTTAAGTTTATGGAAACAAAGTTGACTCTTGTGCAGGTGGGGACACTGTACATCCCACATGTAGATGTAGATTGTGCATTATGCACTGCACATATAGATGTCCAGTAAGCCTTGCAAGCATGCATTTCACATTGGCTTACAAACTCTGGCCATTTCTGCGCAGTGTCGCTAAAACCTAGTTGCGACAGGTTGTATTTGTTTCAGGGGCCACGGTTCCCCATGATGTCACAGCAATCCAGCAGGATCATTATTTGAACTATGGGAAAAAAATTCATTTTGCGCCACCTCATCCACATATATCCCGTATGTCGCCTCAATGCGGAAATGTTAAATAAACTTTACTGCATGTTAAGAAAATGGAGGTGCTGTCAGGAGGCCAATCAGGGCCAGTGGGGCAGGGCAAAATACAGAACAGCCATTCCACTTCAATTCGCGTTAATACTGGGAGGTGCAGAATGTGGCATCGCTGCTGCGTTTCAAGAGAATCCACCTTAACGAGAGAAAAGATCTGTTTATGGTGTCTTGTACAGAAAGGGCCTCTGTGAGTGTACAGTTAGACTCTGGCCATTTCTGCACGGGGCGAGGGAATCGCCCTGTGCCGGTGCTTACTGGACTTCTTGGCTCCATTCTTGGGTCCAGGCTGGTCCGGAGCAGTGCTTGGCTGCCGCTCTGCACTGCTCCGGGGACAAAAATGGTGGCTTCCAGTTGGTCGAGGCTCTCCACCAACCACTGATGCTCGCCAGCCTAAAGCCCACCCCTGGCAGACCGCAGGCTCACACTGGTGTGAGCCTGCAAATCTGCACTGGAGTGCAGGCACGGAGAGGTGCGCTCCATGCTTTTGAAAGACCTGTTTCAAGCGGTCTTTCAAAAGTACGCTGGACGACCACTTCGGGTTGTTCTGGAGAGGGCTGAGGTGCGGAACTACACTAAGTAGGTCCGACCCAGTCCACTTCCAGATGCAGACGTCCTCCCTGGAGGACGTTCTGCACTGTTTCTTTAAGCCCGTGCGGAAATGGCATCTGTCTCCTTGATTTAGGAACTTTATTTGGATCCTATTCCTATTCTTTCATCTGATGAGATGCTTTGGGGCTTTTCTTGTTTATTAAACAAACAAGCAAGCAAGAAGCAACACAAAGGTCTAGGGCTCCCCTCCCCTCCTCTTCTTTCTTTAACAAACAAGCTGCAAGTAAGCACTTGAGGGGAAAGAGGGAAAAAAAATGGAAATCCACATGGTGGACTGGTAACTGGCTTTTCCAGCCTCCCCTCCCTCCCTATGCTGGGATCTTGTAGTGCCGAGGGCAAGGTGCCAGATCTGTGGGATAGGAGTGAATGCTTTTGTGGGTATAGCAGGGATTTGTTTTTCTCCTTCCTTGCCTTTCTGTTTGTTCCCGTGAGCCCTTCTGCTACTGTTCCAATGTACTTGGAGACCTTCCATCTAGGCTCAGTTCCATCTCTTTTACTGCACATTGGAGAGACGGATACCTCCATTTAAGCAGGATGTGTTCGCCTTAATGTCATCTGGGATGGACCAATCCGTCTCCACTAGCTAAAGAGTCGCCGTACCCGCAGGACTTACGGCCCCATAAAACCCAGCAGGTGGGGCCTTTGAGTATCTGTTTCTGGGCTTCCCCCACCCTTTCTAAGCTCCATGCTTGGGAGCACGTATTCTTTTTCCAAGGAGACGGCACAGAAACCTATTCCGGTGTTGTTATTTGGATGGAATAACGAGATCTGATTAAAATGAACCAACCACATGGATACGTTGCTTGTAACCAACAACACACGGGCCATTACTTCACCTAATTATGCGGGCACGGCACGTTGGATGTTACGAGACAATGTCACTGAGAGTCAGCGGAGCTGAACAAAGGAAGGCTCGAGGATTGAATGGCCCCGGTATCACAAAGATGATTTGATACAAACTCCTTTAGTGTTTATTTGCTTATGCAAATAGGTAGGGTATGCTTGTCTGGAAGGCTCAGAGCAGGATGCCATAGATCGCTGGTGAGAAAAGCATCCACAAGAGTGAATGTACAATAGCTACTTTGACTTTCACATCACAATGAAAGCTAAACCTGCAAACTTTCTACACACTTAACTAAGTGGCCCAGGGCATTGTAAGCCACCAAGGATTTCTAATCAAAGGAGGTGGTATCTTATTCTGGTTCTGGCAATGAATGTACTGCAGTGGTGGAGCAATCGATCAGGAGAAGGAACCACTGTTGTCTTAAGGAACATTTACTGTTCCTCACGTTTTGTCATTTAGGCTCAGGTATACAGGCTACATAGAAAGTTGCTTTATGCAAAGTGAGCCCATTTCCGCACTACACTGTTGTAGTGCTGTTATTTCACTTTTAACATTCTATGGAATCCTGAGGATTGCAGTTTCGGGAGGGGCATTTGGAGGGCCTCAGGAAACTGCAAACCCCAGAATTCCACAGGATGTTGAAAGGGGAATAATAGCACTATAACAGGGTAGTGTGGAAATGGGCTGATTCTGTTGGTCCATCCAGTCTGCGTTGTCAGTTCTGACTGGCTACAATGTGTCTCCAAAGCTTCCCTGGTCCTACTTGGAGATTATTGGTTTTCTCCAGCAGGGTCCCAATCCATGAACCATGTTTAGTGTCAGAGAATGGATGCATTTAAATTTTGTGACTGAGAGTCTTCCAGATGACTCATAAAGTCAGAATAAGCAATTTGTCAGGAATCCCAAGCGCTAGAATCTCCTCTGCCTCTTTTGCTGGAGCAACTTGTTGCAATGGTACAGACTGAGACATTCCTACCTGTTGTCTCAGTTTAGGCTTGTGAAATCTGGGACAGCCATCATTTTTTTATGAGGGAAGAACCCAAAATAACGGCCAAGATCATACAGTGGGAGTGTGTAGCATAAATATCTGCACATGGAATTCACACAATGATTGTGGTACACAGTCCTTGCACTGAATGGCAATAGTGCACAGCTGAACCAGGACAACAAATAGGCAACAAAATGTGCAATCCAATGTACACGAGCACCCATGAACAATGTACATCCATGCCCAATGTGCAGTGTGCATCTCTATGTATACATACGCCACATGTGTTGTTCCACTTCTACAGATTTGAACTGAATGAGATGATTCCACATCAGATAAAAATACCTCACCACTTACACTTATACTTATGTATTTGTACAGTCGTCCAAGGCACCAACAGGATTCCAGTCACTGCCAGAACCCTGGATGACCACTGTAAGAATTGGAAGAGCGTCCCTGAAGTCCTGAATCAGATCTAAAGCCTGACTCGTGCAGCATTGTGTCTGAATAGTGGCCAACCAGTTGTCTACAGGAAGCCTGCAAGCGGGGCACAAGGACAACAGCACCTTCCCACACATGTTTTCCAGGAATTGGTATTCAGGGGTTTATGGCCCCAGGTACTAGAGTCACCCTAGCTGCCTCCCCCTCCACGAATTCATCCAGTTCCCTTTCAAAGCCATTGAAGTTGGTGGCCGTCACTATGGGCATTTCCACACTAGCCTGTTCTAGTGCTATTATTCCACTTTCAACCTGCTATGGAATCTTGGGGTTTGCAGTTTAGGGAAGGGCATTTAGGATTCTCAGCCAGAGAACTCTTTGGCCTCCCCAGTGAACCACAAATCCCAGAATTCCACAGGATATAGAAAGTGGAATAACAGCATTATTATAGTGTAAGGTGGAAATGCCCTCAGATTCAATAATTCAATTGTCAAATGGTGAATCAACATGTAGGTAAATCCAACTGACACGACGAGTCTACTCTGTTTTGGCTTCAGGAAAGAAATTAGGCTAAACAAAGAACAACAAAAGAGTTTAATGCTACAAGGGTATGCCTTCACTTTTCCCTGCCTCTTTCCTACATTTTTTCCCTACTCTTATTTAAGAACCTATAGGACACCTCTATAGGCCTCTGCCAAAAATCAAAATAAAATCAAACTACATCTTTACCAAGGTGGATTATAAGAATAACCAAACATGAGCAACCCATGACTAAAAATAGGATGAAACTGCAAGAGTAAAAAGTAAAATTGAAACCAGCTAAGAAGCATTAAGATCAATAAGAAACTAAAATAAGGTCCATCCAGCAGCTCAATAAAAAACCTCAAGAGAAAACCACTGAGAATCAATGGGGAGGGGGAAACTTCGGTGGATCCGGGGATTGCACAGACTGCCAAAAATAGCCAAACCTCAAAAAATAAGCAAACCCACATGTGTCTTGTATGGATGGGAAGATAATTGCTGTTCTTGGTTTCTGGGCTGAATTATGGGTATGATGATGCTCAGGAAAGTTGGCTGGGAAGAATAACATTAGGGACATGTAATTCTGTTCAGCTTCTGCCCAGTATTCATATATGCTGAAGTTTTCCTGGAAACTATTCTGTTTAGAAATGCATATCTCTTTTGCTCAACTGTTGTGAGGTTCTTTTTTTTGTCCAAAACTCACTTTTGTCTAGAAAAAAAAAACCTGTTTCCTGACAAACATGTTGTTGTTGTGTGCCTTCATATTGTTTCTGACTTATGGTGACCCAAAGCAAAGTCTATCATGGGGTTTTCTGGCACTGAGAGTGTGTGATGCGCTCAAGCTCACTCAGTGGGTTTCCATGGCTGAATGGGAATCGAACCCTGGTCTCCTGGGCTGCAATCCAATGCTCAGACAACAACACCATGCTCACTGCTAAATAGCCTTGAGGGATTTTTTGTGTGTATGTGTGTGTGTATGTGCGTGCAAGATTTTGTGGAAAAAAAACCTCAGACAAAACAGAACTCTTGCACAGAATATGCGGCTTCTGTGTGTGCACAAAAAATTAGCCACATGGGTTTTTTGTTTTGTTTTGTTCAGGATGGATTTTTATGTAAATGAAAATAAAAGCAATCTTGCAAAAAACAAAAGCGGCTAATTCTTTTGCTGGATTTTGCAGAAAAACCTGCAATGTTTTCCACACACACACACAAATTGCATATGGCTATCTGGGATTTTTTTTTTTTTTTGGACCCCATGATTCCAACAGAAAAAAACTCTGTGTGTCTTTTTGCCCAGAATATTTTCCAGAAATGTTTTAGAATTGCAACCACTGGACAAGAATTGCACAGAAGTATTTGTTTTCTCTGCAGTGTGGAGACAACTGTGGAAATTATTTATCCTCATTTGTGAGGACGAAATAGTTTAATACTTACATCTCTAGTGTCTAGAAGTCTACTTCTTGCACTGAAATAATTGAAAATACCGTTTAACAAGACCCTCTGACCTATTTAAAAGCTGACTTGCCACTATTAGAGGCTTCCAGGATGCACAAATCACTCTTTCATTTTACCAGAAAAAAAATCATGATTAGAGGGGTTTAGGGAACTTCAAAAACAGTCACAAAATATATGTAGCTCCCTGGTTGTATCATGCCCAACCCTGGTACAGAAATGTCTGTAGGAGACTTCTTCTGAAGGAGTGGAATGGTGGACCACAACACTATCCAGGGTGTAATAAGTTCCATTGTTGTGGGAACAGTGTGAGAAAATCCTCTCTCTGTGTCACTGATTTGCCCCACCAGCTGTTCTCAAGGTGAATGACATAACCAGGACTTTGGTTGAAGTCCTCAAAGTTGGGCAGATTGGAGGGGGAAGATTGTGGACTTTCAAGTAATGTTTGGCCTGTTCTTAGTTCTAACAATAGCAGATCCAGAAACCCAGTGGGGTGTAGTGGTTTGAGTGTTAGACTACAACTTTGGGAGAACCAGGTTCAAATCCCTGGTCAATCATGGTAATCTACTGGGTGTCCTTGGAGAATTATCAATGAACTTGACCTAGATGATAGTCTGTCTCAAAAGAACACATGCTACAGACAAGCCATAGAACCAGTGTAACATAGTGGTTTAAGTGTTGAAGACTCTGGAAGATTGGGATCTAAACCCCTGCTCAACCATGGAAATCCACTGGGTGATTTTGGACAAGCCACATTGTCTCAGTCTCAGTAGAAGCCAACGGCAAACCCAATCTGAACCAATCTTGTCAATCTTGTCATGATATGTTTGCCTTAGGTTGGAGATACCTTGAAGGCACATAACAGCAGCAGTAACATGATACCCATTGAGTCCACCAAACTGACTTGTACGGTGACTCAATATTAAACAATTGAATCAGTGGGATTAATCTGTTCAAGACTAATCGATAGGACAGACACTATAGGTGTCAGTCTACTTTCTGTCTTAGCAGTTATCTTCCTTGTTTGATAGTGACTTTTCCCCTACAGATGGAAGTATTAAAACAAATTCCTCCATTTCTCCTTATCACTTGTAGTTGGAGGCCAAAAAGTCCAGGGAAGTAGGTTGACCACTTTCTTTGCTACTTGTACGTATCAAGGATAGGGAACATTTTGGTCCATCACATATTTGATGACCTCTTCCTTCCATTATCCTTTATCTTCATCTATCCTGACAAGGGCTGATGGAGTAGCAGTCTCAGAACATCTGGAAAACCACCTGTTCTCCACTCTTGATGTAGACCAAGGCTCAGACTCCAAGCACAGGAGCCTGGGGAAGAAAAGGAAGAGTTAATAGCTTCCACCTCACCATCCAGAAGGGCAAGGGCTTGAATGTGAGAGTACACATCTCAGCTGACAACAATGTCGCCTTCAAAGGGCTTACAAGTATCATCCAGCTGTCAGTTGTATGTGGCACTGAAAGGACGCAAGCTTTGAATCATCTCCGACTTGAGATCCTATCACCTGCAGGCCATCATCCTTCCAAATATAGACACCGGGATTCGCTGACAGCCTCAAAGTCTTATCTGCATGGCTGACCTTTACCACATTATCGTACAAAACTCCCTGCATCGATTGAGGACCAAGCAAAGAGGTTTACTATGCACCAACTGCCTCTCCCCATCCCTCTTAAGGTTTGCACTTTTACTTTATTATCTTTAATTTTCTTCTCCCAACTCCTGAGTGGGTGTTAGAAAGTCAATACAAAACTGATTCTGGCCTTTTATTCTAAAATAACAGCACTAAGCTTGTTTATTTACAGTGAGACGAGGCGGCATTTGCAACTGCCTTGTCAATATTTCAATGACAGGGTGCTAACTTCAGAAAGGAGAGCAGGAACTCAAATGCTCTCTAGGCACTGTCTGTGTACGTGTTAATCGGCTGCTCAAAACGATGCTTTGTGTACATTCCAGGCACAGTCCTGGGGACAATTAAAATCCAAGCCTGAGAACAATGTGTGTATGTTTGCGTGCATGTGTGTGTGTGGAGGGAGCATGGATGTGAATGCTGAATTTGGGGCAAACAATGTAAGCTCCTGAGACTTGCATTTCTAATCCTAGAAATATAAATCTCAGAACTATCACTCCATTCTCTTTTGGTCAGACTTCAGTACTGGAGTACTCTGTCAAGTGGAGGGCATCACACTTTCAGAAGGATATTGGCAAACTGGGACCTATCCAGAGCTGTTACCACATCAAACATCCGACTGTTTGAAATGTGCTGTTTACATAATTGGACATAATGATGGCTGAAACACATGTTTGAAAGTGCGCTGGCTGGAAGCAGGTTGCCAGGCCAGGATGACCTCAGACGTGGCCAGATCATAAGTTCAGGGAGGATTAGGTGGGAAAGCCTAATGCTAATAGGCTTGGGATAATCCTTTCAAAAACTGCAAGCTTCAAGCATTACCAAAAACAATAGCAGGTGAAACTGCCCAGGTGAAGCAGTCAGGGACTCTACTGTGAGCATATCCTACAGAGACCTTCCTCTTTCATGCTACCTGACTAAAACTTTATGAGATTGTTAGGACTCCCTTCAATGTTTTGTCATAAGACAATCAACCCATTCCAGACTCCTTTGTCAACCTCATGAGAAAGCCATTACCACTTTGTCCATTTACCCTTCTTCAGGGCAGAAAATAGGGTATAAAAACCCCAACTCCAGTCCCAGTAAACTATAGTACTTAGATACATGGTGCCCAGACCTCTGTTTGTTCTTGCTACCCTCAGATGCACTGTCTGAGCTATTCCGCTTCAACCTTCTGCTTCTGGACTAATATATCTAACCCTTTCCACACACTCTCTCTATCCCACCTTTCTTGCCTCACTTCCCGATAGCCTTGTATGGTTCTTAAGAGTATCTGACTTTTCATGTGTTTGTTAATTCCAAATAAAACACTCTGTTTAATGTTTAACTGGAGTCCTCTCTATAGTTAGTACTGGTATACGCAGGTGAAAAGATCCTGCCACCACCCTCCTCTCATGGGCCTCCTTTGAGCTATAATGCCCCAAATTCTAAGGAGACGCTAGCGTTACAGATGGACTTCAGAGTCCCCCATCTCTTAGGGTAACAGAGCAGAGTGATAAATATGGTGAACATTCTGGAAATCACACCCTAAGAGGAATGACTGAGGGAACGAGATTTTTTCATTCTAGAAAAGATAGAGAGGTGACATAACCATCATTCAATCTCTGAATGGATGGTCTTTTGATGATTCTTTCCTGTTGCTCCAGAGAGTATGATATGAACCCCTGGACTCAAATTACATGAAAGGAGACTCTGACTAAATGCTCTATGCCTATCTATTTTAGTCCTCATTAAAGAAGACCCATTGAATCCATTGTGTTCACTCACTATTCAACAATTTACTGAATGGGTCTTCTCTAGCTGGGACTAGCCCAAGCCTGAAACATGGAAGCGAACTAGTATGGTAGGCTTCTTTTGGAGAATGACTCCAAAAGCTTTCATACTAGTAAGAATGCTTTATCTTCCAGGTTGGTTCCATTCCCATGTTTCTTCTAAAAGTGAAATTCAGCAGGGCTGTAGCAATTGGCGGATGGGGGGAGGATTGAAGGCATTCTCCTCAAATAAGAATTCTACTTCCTCCCAATGAAAACGTCCTTTAGTCTCCAAATTTCTATTATTGTAGTCTTACTAGATCACAAGATGAACATGAATCAACAGTGTGATGAAGCAGATAAAAAGCCAACGTAGTTCTAGGCTACATCAATAGGAGTATAGTGACTAGGTGAAGAAAAATAAGTGTACCACACTATTCTGCTTTGGTCAGAGTTCACCTGGAAAGGTATGTCCATTTCTGGGCACCATTAGTTCAAGAAGGTTGTTGACAGGCTGGACCATGTCCAGAGGAGGACAACCAATATTGTAAAATGGCTTGGAATCATGCCATATGAGGAGTGGCTAAGGGAGCTGGGTATGTTTGGCCTGGAGTAGAGACGGTTAATAGGTGACATGATAGCCATGTTTAAATATTTGAAAAGGTATCATGCTGAAGATGGGACAGGCTTATTTTCTGCTGCTCCAGAGACTAGGACACAGAGCACTAGATTCAAACTCTAGGAAAAGAGATTGCACCTCAGCCTTAGGAAGAACTTTGGTAAGAGCTGTCCGGCAGTGGAATATGCTGCCTCAGAGTGTGGTGGAGTCTCCTTCTTTGGAGGTTTTTAAAGAGGGGCTGGATGGCCATCTGTTGGGAATGTTGTGATGATGTTTTTCTGTATAACAGAATGGGGTTGGACTGGATGGCCCTTGGAGTCTCTTCCAGCTTTATGATTCTATGATTCAGTAATTTAAAACATTGTTTGTGCATATAGAAATAGCATTTAGTCTTCTCCTTCAGAGGATGTTTATAAGTCTGGGGAGATAATAAGCTTGGCACAGCAGTTCATGCATTGGGGAACCCTGCTTGGCCATGGAAACCCCCTGAGTGACCTTGGGCACGTCACACTCTTATCTTCAGAGAAAAGCAAAGGAAAAACCTTCTGAACAAATCTTGCCAAGAAAACCCTGTGATAGGGTCAACATAAGTCAGAAATTACTTGATGGCACACAGCAGCCCCATCAGTAGCCTTCCAATTTTAGACTACTGCAACACATTCTACTTGGGGCTGCCCTTGAAGAAGTCTTCAAATGCAGCAGCTCAACTGTTGGCTGGAATACGATACAGACAGCATATATGTAGTGGTTGCCTGTACACTTCTGGTCTGAACTGAAAGTGCTTGAAATGGCACTTAAGACTCTAAAAAGCTTGCGACCTCAACACTTGAAGGAGTGTCTCTCCTTATATGCTTCTGCCTGAGGTCTGCTGGAAGACCCACCTCCATGTCCTACCAGTGAGGTCAAAATACTGTGTCCGGATGCAGGAGAGGGACTTCTCAGTTGTGGCACCCCAGTTATGGAATGCCATCCCCTTAGAGGCCTGACTGGCACCAACATTCATTTCATTGAGGCTCCAAGTGAGAACTTGGTTGTTCATCAAGGCCATTGTGCTTTGTTAATACATCTCAAATACAGATTATATAATTTTAAAACTTTTAAAATCCTTTACATCTGTTTTAACTTATTAGAGTTTTTAACTATTTTTTATTGTTCTAATCTATATAACCTATTATTTCAACATTATTTGCACATTGCCCTGGCATCTTTTCAATATAGGGAAGGGTAGAAATATTGTAATATATATATATATATATATATATATATATATATATATATATATGGCTCAGTTTAGTATAATCTAGCTTAGGTTACACTGAGCCATGCAGGATTGCAGCCACAATGCGCTTTATATTCACCATTTTCTAACCCCTGATTAGATGCCACGCGTCTGTCATATGGAGATGCCTCCAAAGGGAGAGAAGAAGAACCATCTAGGAAATCTTATTCTCAGTCTATGGGTCTTTTTCTCTTCCAAAAAAACCCCCCAAAAAACCAAAAACCTTTGTATCCAAAGAGTTTTAGATTTCTGATAACTTATTTGAAGTTTGGGTTCAAGACACCCTTTCTATTTTTAGTTACTCATCAAACCCCCCCCTCTGAAAACTGGGGAGTTGGGGGAAGGAGAAAGCCACCCTGCAACGAAATGGACTGGAATGGAAAGGTGGCCTGTGTCACTCTGTGGGATTCTGTTCTGCAAAATGCAATCTCCCTCAATTTCCAAAACCAATTTTCTCCCATCATCTTATAAAAGTAGAGGTCATCTGGCGAAATGTGCCATCTCGCCGGCTTTTCATAAAAGGCAGGTGCCCTTCCCCCCACCCCACTGCCAGAAAGGAGGGAGGGTTCATTAAATCATACAGTTGATCGGATTGCTGAAGACACGGTTGGCTGACAGCCAAAGCCCAAGGAATCCATGGGGAGTAGGGCAAGTTGGTACCATTAGAATAAAACACTATTATACACAGCGCTGATATAGGGCAGTGGAGTCACCTCTAGCAAGGAGGGGAACAGAGATCCCTGATGAGCCTGTGAGCTATATGAAGAGAAAGCATGCACCCATAAGACTAACCTTGGTCCTTTCGGCAGGTCTGTTTTTACACTCAGCTTTGATCACTGGCTTGGGATGACCAGAAGCCACAGCATAACCACTGGTAGGATCTCAAGTTGTCTGTATCCCTGCTTAGCAGGTCACCATGTTACCCTAAGGGGTGGGGGACCTTGGGGTCCACCTGCAATGCCAGCATCTCCTTAGAATTTGAGGGAATTATAGTTCAAAGGAGGCCTGTGAGAGTAGGATAACAGCACAATCTTTTCACCTGTGTATATTGGTGCTAACTGTAGAAAGGATGCCAGTTAAAAGGTTACACAAGAGTATTTTATTGGGAACTCAAAAGCGTACAGGAAATTGGACACACTCAAGAACCATACAAGGCTATCGGAAAGTGAAGCAGGGAAGGTTGGATAGAGAGAGATTGGTGGAAAGGGTGGTAGTTACCAGTCCTGAAGTAGAGGTCAAAGCAAAGTGGCTCAGGCAGTCTGAGGATAGTGAGAATGAACAGAGGTATGATCAGCAAGTATTATGTCCAAGTAGTACAATTTACTGGGGCAGGAGCTGGGGTTTAAATCGTTTATTTCCTGTTCTGAAGGAGGGTGTGTGAACAAAGCAGTAACGGCTTTCCCACAGGGTTGACAAAGGAGTCCAAATGGGCTGATTGCCTTAACTCTAGTGATGAAGAACTGATGGGAGTCCTGATTTGGTCAGGTAGTGTGAATGGGGAAGGCCTCGGTAGGATATAGTTATAGTAGGGTCCCTGGTTGCTTCACCTGGGCAGTTTTACCTTCTATTGTTTTTGGGTGTGCCCACATCTTACAGCTTTTCAGAGGATTACCCCAAGCCCATCAGCATCAAACTTTCCTCACCTAATCTTCTCTAAATTTATGACCTGATCATATCTGAGATCATCCTAACCCAGCATATGTTTACAGGCAGTGCACTTTCAAACATGTGTTGCAGTAATGAAATATATCCAAATATGAAAATAGGACATCCTGCAGAATGGGGGGAGGGTGTATGGGTGTGGTAACAACCATTATCTTCTGACCACAAAGCTGAAAATGAAGCTTCACTGAATATGCCCCCATTGTGAATTTTTGAGTCAAAACTAGCAATTTTGGTCGGGTGGCATTGTATCCTTACAGTATTGATCTCCTTGCTCCTGTTCCTTCTTGGGTTAGTCCCATAAATGATCCTATCCAATCAGAGCTCACATAACAAATGGGATGGAATTATGATGTTGTGCCTCCACTTGTCTCAGCATGATGATGACACTGGGGGCAAAGGAGGGAAATCACAGCAGAAGGGAAAGGGCAAATGAGGGCAATATAAATCAATACATGAAAGACTGCCAAAACTTAATCAGGCAGGCAGGCTTGTTTGGCATACCGAGAACCAACTCTGGCTGAGATGCTGGGACTGTATAAGCATAAGTCACTGAATGCTTGGAATCAAACCAATGATTTCCATGGGAGAAAAAAAAAAAACTTCAGCTGAATATTATGGCACTTGATGAATTAATCCTTACACATTTTTGAGAGAGAAACCATAGGGCAGGTAAAAAAGACTCCAAGGCAGACTGAACACACAGAAGACTGGCACTGCAGGTGGACATCTGAGTCACCCACCTTTGGGGTAACATGGCCAATAGTCATAGATAATGGGAAATGAGATATGACACTGGAAGCTGGGTATGTTTAGTCTGCAGAAGAGAAGGTGAAGAGAGGACATGATAGCCATGTTTAAATATTTGAAGGGATGCCATGTAGAGGAGGGAGCAGGATTGTTCTCTACTGCTCCAGAGACCAGAACAAGGAGCAATGGATTCAAGCTGGAGGAAAAGGGATTCCACTTAAACCACAGGAAGAAATTCTTGATGGTCAGAGCTGTCCAGCAGTGGAATCTGCTGCCTCAATGGAGTGTGGTGGTGTCTTTTTCTTTGAAGGTTTTTAATCAGAGGCTGGATGGCCATCCATTGAGAGTGCCTTGATGTGTGTTCCTCCATAGCAGAGGGTTGGACTGGATGGCCCCTATAGCCTCTCCCAATTCTATTTTTCTATGACACATTTGAATGATGGGAGCTGCGATTTCATACATCTTCAAAGGACCAAGTCCCCATCTTCCTTTTACCCTATTTTAGTACATGTACAATTTGGCCAGCAAACTCCAAATGCACCAACCAATTGATGTCCTTCATCCCCATCCCTAGATCAGGTACATTTACTCTCATCTCTCATCTTCAGATCTCAGGTGTGTTCACTTCTGAAACAACATGGAGATGTTTTCCCCCACCCCTTTTGGATGGCCAGTGATTAAAGAAGAGAAAAATGAAATGATGGAATACATTAGGGAAGCAGGATGGGTAACTATGAAGAGCTATTGACAGCTGTAGACAGTGGGCACCATTTTGAGCGGCAAAAATTCATGTCTTGTTAATTACACTCTAACACGCACCGTTCCCTTTGGAATTGTTGGCATAGAGGTAGCAAAACAATTTTTTTTCTCCTGTCCTCTGCCCCCCCCCTTGTGTGTCTGTGTGTGCGAGCGCACAAATCAGGGTTTTAATTGTAAATTACATCCAAGGAATCAATAGGATTTATTGCTCCTGCCACCTCAGGTGTGAAATATGTGTCATTATGACACAATGGATTATTTTTTTAAAAAATAATCTTGACCTCCAACATTCTACTTTCTTTGGAATGAATTCAGTTTCAAACTGAGCAAAGTTGTCATACTCTGTGTGGTTTTCAGTCTTGCTGCCTGCTGGTGATTTTATTGTGACAAGTTTTGGGTAGGAATGCATGGCTAATAGTTTCATTTAGGGATGGCAAGAGGTGATGGATTCACATGGATCATGACCTACTTGAGTTGAAGAGCTGTTAAGTGAGTGACATAGGCAAGAGGCTGGCTGGCCAAATGGGCGGGGAGTGCAGAAGAAGAGTTTGGTGGCCTCCTTCAGTATTGGCTTGCTGGTGTTGAGAGAGATTAACTGATGTGGACATTTCATTATCATGTCATTGATACTAACTAGTGTAGACACATTCAACCAAGAGGATTTGCCTACAGAGAATCATAAAATTTTAGTTAGAAGGATCTTAAGGGTTCAACGTTCTGCAATGCTTGAATGTAGATGAACAATGTCCATTCACACTTTATCTAAAGACTTCCAAAGAAGGGCCCACCTGTCTCTGAAATCCTCTACGCCACTGTAAGATAGCTCTTAAAGTCAAAAAATTCTTTCTACTTTTTAGGAGGACTTACCTGCTGACTCATCATTCAACAATTGATTGACTAGGTCAACTCTACTTGATATTAACCAAGAAGATGCCAGACATTCTGTATTATACAGGATTTGGAATGGAAAAAGGCTAGGATGAGGGAAAGGCAAAGCCTGGAAAATAATTTTGGTCTCTCCAGTGTTATAATCAAACATTTGTAAAACCTTGAGAAAGATCTAATCTGTGAGAACTGGATTTCTCAAGTATCAGGAAACCCTCACAGGGAGGATTCAAGACAAGCTTGCCCACACAGAAAAATGCACACTCTGTTTTACACAAAAATTGACAGAAAATAACATTTCTGAGTAGAAACATTTCTGTGCGGGGAACAGAATTTTTGTGCGTGCCTGCAGAAAATGCCATTTTCTGCTCCCTGAAAGCATATGCATTTCTGTACACAGAATAAGTCCCAAAGTATGAATATTAATTAATTTATTTATTCATACTCCACTGTTCTCCCAGGATAGGATCCTAGGAGGCTTTGAGCCAGTCTTTAATAAACTACACACTTTTTGATTACTTTCTCACAGCAAGGAGAACATGGTAAAATTATTCATTCTTGCCTTGGGGAATGAAACTTAGGAAGATTTACATCCTTAGCGTGACGTCATCATCTTTGTCACCATCAACTCTACCATCAACATTATTTCAGATGCTACAGGATACAGATATAGGTGATATGCTTTTTAAGTCCAGGTCTGTTCCCCCTCCTTAAGCCCAAGTTAATGATATCTCATGCTCTCCATCTTATTTCTGTTTTGCCTGTCTCCCAAAAAACCTGATTACCTTCTGATATTTGGAATTAGAAACAAATTCATTGAATCCTCTGATGAAAAGGGCACTAACTTATACAAGGCTTGCACAATGGCCGGGACACAATAGCATGATATTTTCCTTTGCTGTGGATGATTTGTCCACAAGATGGCTCTGTAGGCTGCAGAAGGCTCCCAATGTAATAAAACAAGGCAGACGAGAGCCCTGTACCAATGCATGTTCATTTCATGTAGGAAAAGAACATGCAGAAGTGGGAAGCCCGAAAGGACTCAATAGTTCCTGTCTCAACTAAAGGCTCCGTCAGATCCGTGAGAGCTACCTGGGCTCACGAGCCAGGAAGACGTGGCTAATTACAGAAATAAATAAATAAATAAATCTATATAGTATCCCTCTCCCCCTTTTTTAAAGGGAATCATCCTGGTGTAGTGGTTTCAGGGTTAGATACACATCTAGAAGATCAGGGTTCAAATCTCTGCTTAGCCATGGGAACCCACTTTTTCACCAGCCTGTTTAGCTAGTGTGGATTTGGAGGAACACCTGGGGAGAAAAGTTCTTGGGACATGGTGGAGAACACCTTCTTCTAGTGCCAGGGGAAGAATAATGTCTCTTCCCCTTCTAGAATCATGGCATCAAAGAGCAGGTCAAGACCACAAGAGAAGCCTAATCTAGAGGTGAGAACAAGTGTTTCTTGCTAATCAACAGGCAGATCAGGGAAGAGGGATTCAGCCTGTGCTGTACTGGGTCACCACATTTCAAGTCCACAGCTTGGTGAAATTCCTAGCCTCAGACATGAACCTGGAGGCCCAGTTTTGTTGATGGCCAGAGCTGTATTTGGATAATTAAAGCTATACACCATCTGCCCCCATTTGAGGAGATATCAGATATGGCTATGCTGATGAGAGCCTTGATTACCTCCTGTTTGGATTACTGGACATGCTCCATGTGAAGCTGCTTTTGGAAACTGTAAATTTCAATAGGTCCCAAGCCTTTTCCGCACTACACTCTTATAGTGTGATGATTCCACTTTCAACACCCTATGGAATCCTGGGGTTTGCAGTTTCGGGAGGGGGTGGCTGGCCCCTCCTGAAACTGCAAACCCCAGGATTCCATTGGATGTTGAAAGTGGAATCATCGCGCTATAAGAGTGTAGTGTGGAAAAGGCCCAAGACCAGTTACAAGGAGCATATAACTCCTCTGTTGAAACAGCTTCAGTGACTCCTGGCCTGGTTCTGGGTATAATTCAATGTGCTGATCATGACCTATAAAGCTCTATGTGGTTTATGTCCAAACCGTTTGAAAGACTGTACGAACCTGCCAGAATCATAAGATCTATGTGGAGGGCTTATCATCCATGCAAGGACATGGGAGAAGGTCTTCTCAGTGGCTGCTCCCAGTCTGTGGCATTCCTTCTTATGGGAGGGGGGCTAGGTGGTCCCCACTCTGTTCTCTCTCCATCATCAGATGTAGTCCTTTTCATTTAGACAGGTCTTCGGCTGTTAACTGGTTGTAGCAGAAATGAGTTTTAATGGTGGTACGTATTATTATCTTCAATGTTTTATCTTAAGTGCTTGTTGCAGAGGCTGTAGGGGTACATGCAAAGCCCCTATTTGCATGATCTCTAAAGCACACCCAGAGCCTGACATGTAGAGATTGTAAGACTATGGTAAGACTAAAGAGCCCTCAGAAAAGGAGAGCCACCATAACAAAGTTGAAAGAAACTCAGACTCTTTTTTTAATAAAACAAAGTCTAATATGGGTAAAGATGACACTGACACACCCTCCCATGAAGGCAAAGCATCTGGAATACTTAGTTCTTAAAAGTCTAGCTTCCAGTCATTGCATATTCAGCCATGCTTGTGGCACTGAGTTTGGGTGGCCGCTTTTTATTTATTTATTTGATTTATATTCCACCTTTCTCTCAAAATAGGACTCAAAGTCACTTACAATATAAGATTCCCCCCCCCAGCTAAACCCATGTTGGGAATTCATGATAAAGCAACTTGCAACTGTGATGTTGCACATGCCTGGGAGACAACTTTTGCTGTAGCTGCACAAACAGAGCCTTGTCCAATGGTTGTGATGCTCAATGCACAATGACATTTTCCAGGGCACGTTGCCCATGTGCAATGACAATGCAAGGGGGAGAATAGCCTCTCACAAAGCCATGGGGTGCTGGTAACCTGGAACAGAGAGGAGGGGCAAGTTATGGGTACCTTGCATTCAGATAGGAAAATGCCCCCATATCTTGTGGCACCTTGTTTTACGGTGAGAGTCCCTTGCACAACAGGATATCTTGTATGGTGTCCTATTATGTGCTGGGAGTCCTCACTGTTCAATGGGAAATTCTGCATGGTGCCCCATTGTGCATCTACAAACAATACTCTAATGTGGTTGCATCTCATGTCAGTGGTGTAGCTCTCTCATTGTAAATTTACACATCACAGCCCATGAATCAGGATCTTAGCCCATACATGGGACTGATTTACAAAATTCAGCAATTAATTCAGCTAAAACTTTCTTCTAGATAGGCTCTTCACCTTTAATGCACAGTTGAGAAAAATGTGGCCCATCATCCATGTGAGGCCCACAGGTACCACAAAGCCCAATGACCCCTCCCCATTTAAAAAAAAATAGTGAAATTTTCACCCACAAGCCATGCGAGCCTCCCCCTCTAACAGGCAAAAACACAAGAAAACACCCCCCCATTCCCCCATTAGCTGCATTAGCTGTATTTTCAGCCATATTCTAGTCTCAATGGCAACCAGAAATCACATTACATCACTTCTGGCTGCCATTTTGCCTGGGTCACATCTGAAAACAGGTAGTTTTGGCCCATGGTGACTGGATAGCAGTAAGTGTGAAAGGGATCTAGGAGTCTTCATAGACCACAAGCTGAACATGAGTCAGCAGTGTGATGCAGCAGCCAAGAAACCCAATGCAATTCTTGGTTGCATCAATAGGACTATGGTGTCTAGATCGAGGGAGGTACTGGTACCACTCTACTCTGCTTTGGTTAGACCCCATCTTGAATACTGGGTCCAGTTTTGGGCACCCCAATTCAAGAAGGATATTGACAAGCTGGAGCAAGTTCAGAGGAGGGCGACCAAAATGGTGAGAGGTCTGGAAGCCATGCCCTATGAGGATAGACTTAGACAGCTGGGTATGTTTAGTCTGCAGAAGAGAAGGTTAAGAGGGGACACGATAGCCATGTTTAAATATTTGAAGGAATGCCATGTAAAGGAAGGAGAGGGCTTGTTTTCTGTTGCTCCAGAGACCAGGACAAGGAGCAATGGATTCAAGCTGCAGGAAAGAAGATTCCACCTGAACCTCAGGAAGAACTTCCTGACAGTCAGGGTTGTCCGGCAGTGGACTGGATGGCCTGTGTGGTCTCTTCCAACTCTGAATTTCTATGATTCTATGAAAGGAGATTCCACCTGAACCTCAGGAAGAACTTCCTGACAGTCAGGGCTGTCCGGCAGTGGAATGTGCTGCCTCGGAGTGTAGTGGAGTCTCCTTCCTTGGAGGTTTTTAAGCAGAGGCTGGATGGCCATCTGTCGGGAGTGCTTTGACGCTGTTCCTGCATGGCAGGGGGTTGGACTGGATGGCCCGTGTGGTCTCTTCCAACTCTACATTTCTACGATTCTATGATTCTATGGTGGGGTTCAGGGAAGAGTGGTTTCTTTGCCCCCCAACACACATTCTCTATCCCTGCTTTAACAGCTACATGGGCAGGCAGATAGAACATGAAACCCTCCATACTCTCAAAAGATGTGTGTACTATATTTTGCTAGCTTTGGTGGTGCAGAATTCAGTTTGTTTGGTTTTTAAAGAAGAACTTGACTCGATCTACATGTTCTTTCATGAAATCAGATGAAATAAGTGGGTATAGTGTTTTTAAAAAATGTTATGTGGGAGACAGCAGAGCTGTCAGCTTGGCTCATCCTTCTTGCAAAGGGAATAAGCACCCGGAATCAGCAACCCCTTGATACACCACTGTTTCTCTCCAAATGCCAGGAGTGCCATTAAGGGAAAAGAGAGAAAGAAAGAAATCAGATTCAGTCTCACATCACATAATGGTTGCCACCCACCCAGCGCCCCAAGGGAGGCCGTCCTTAAATCCTGCAGAATTACAGTAATCAGGAGAGGAAAATTCAGAAGAGTTACTCTTATTCCAGGGAGCTCTGGTACCCCTTGGAACAAATGTCTGCATGGAATTATATATGTTTTTGTTAAGAGCCTGAGACACTTAAATATTCCCTGCAGTGAGAAGATGCTCAAATCTATCTTTTTAAAAAGCTGACACACATTGTTAAATGAAAGCTCGTCAGCCTTTAATAGCTGTTGTTGAGAAAAAAACAAGAAACTTGACAAAATCTTTGGCGGTTATCTCATTGCACACAGACTCTTTGGGGTGCAGGCAACATCAGATATGGATTCCCTTTGTAACATCCTTCTCACCAAGTCCTGCAGTGGGGCATCAACCCTGGTGGAACATTTGGAGCTCATGGGCTCTAGCGTTTAGTTGATAATGCCAAGTCCTGAAGCTGGGCCAAGGACATGCCCATATTTTTTGACAGCTGCACAAAATAAAGAAAAAGCAAGGCCAAGATCCAGTGTTGAGGAGAAAGAACATACATCTGCACTCAGTGATTCATCAGTTGAGCAATGCTGTTTTGTTCTTGAACTGTGATGTTAAGAAACTGAATGGGCAACCAAATGTTTTCACACAGTGTATATCTACACATGCAATGCTTAATGCATATCTGCATGAACAGTGCACAGCATACAACTGTGCCGTGTCTACAACTCAGCTTCTAAAGATGTGGGCTGAATAAGGATGTTCCACATCAGACACAAAAGTCCAATGGCTTGCCCAAGAGAACCTACACATGTGTAAATGTGTAAAGGTTGTGAGCTATTACTGAATGAATGGGGCATCATCTGCTTAGTTTCTCTGAACAATCCCTTCTGAAACTTTCTCCACAGTGGGAGAGAGATTTGCCTCTTCTTTCCCCTGCATCTTACTAGGCAACGTTGTTGCTTTGCCACTAGAGTCCCAGTGAGATGATGAATGGGAGAAGATTGGGTAAGGAAACCTCTCACCCCAATATTACATTGGTCGAAAAAGAGGGACAAGAAACAAGAATTTAGTCTGCACACTTCTACATCTAGAACAGAGATGGGAATCATGTAGTCATCCAGATACTATCAGGCTACCAAAAATTCTTCACCGTTGGTATGATGGCTAAGGTCTGCTGGGACTTGCAAACTAGTGACATCTAGCAGTCCACAGCTGAGATCTTACATCAAGGAGATGGGGCAAAAGTTAATACTTACTGAATTACTGAATTATGGTGCAGCTATGCAACACTGCCTTATATATAAATTGTGACACTGTGGAATTGAATGTGAATTGCATGTTAACATGCATGTGCAATGCATGCTGCACACCAAAGTGCATGCTCATCGGTGTTTAACTACATTGCATGCAGAACTCAGCTTCCATAACTCTGAACACTGTTGTGTATTGGACTAAAATACACAAGCACTTCTGTAGGCAAACCTGTGGGTGTGTAAGACACCAACAGCATTCCTGAAGACATGATTCCTACTCCTGATCTAGGGTGCTTGCTGGAGAAGCTAAGCAACTCACAGTACTTCCTTCTAAAAGAGAGCGTATACATGGTTCTAGCCTGCCTAGGTATCCTAAAGGGAACATATCTCATATGAGCTTGGAAACTAAGCAGGGTCAGCCATGGTTAGTACTGGGATGGGAGACTGTTAGTCAATACCAAGTGCTATAGACTATATTCCAGAGGAAGGAACTGACAAAACCACCTCTGAGTACTTTTTGCCTAAGAAAACCGTATGAAATTTATATGCCCACCCTTTGTTGATAGGAAACTTGAAGATACACATTGTCCTGTGCTATGAGACACTTGAGTCTTGAGGATTAGACCTTGTCCACGGTTCTGTCCTTGGAGAAATGGACTTCTCTTTCTCCTTCGCCATTTTGAGGCAAATCACAGCCCCAATGATGTTCTTCCTCTTGCTGCAAGTAGCCCAAAGACAACCGCAGCTGATCTCAGCTTGGCTTGTGGCATCTGGCCATACATTTCAGGTCAGGTGATCTCTCAGTTCTAAATTTCAAACTGATGGGGGTCTATATTCTTCTATCAATGGAAAAATGTTGCATCATAAATCAGCCTGTCAGAAGACGAAGGACGGACTGAAGGAAGGAACCAGGAAGTCAGCGAGGAAGTCCTCACGTACAGGCAAGTAACTAACCTCGGGAAAGAAATTAACAAAGCACAACTGAAGGAGTTGTATTCCTCTTGAAAAATTGCTGTGCAAAAAAGAGAAACCATGCCAGGTGTTTTACGAATAGACTCAACTACCTATGTGTATATAAATATCTATTCATGTATTAAGGCTATCAAGGTTTTCTTTGAAGAGAGAAATAAAACTAACGCTCATTCAGAGGCGACGGTATTGAAATTCCAAACCGCAGCCATACATCTCTTTAAAAAAAAAATAAAAAAGAAAGAAAGAAAAATGTGATCAAAAGAAAGAAAGAGAGAGTGGGAGAGATGCATTTTCTGATATTCATGAAAAGCAATAACGCTAGCATGACCTTGCTTTCAAGTAGCCACTCTGTGAAATACCGGCAGAAGTAGCTCGGATGCCAATTGGTAGGCGGGCTCCGGTTGTCACTCCTTGCTGTCCTTGAAAGAATAGGATTTTTTCCCCCCTAATTCCATTGATTCCCTGAGGTTTGTAGCCAAGGTATATCAGCTCTACATCAAAGAGCTCTGACAGGAAGCTTCACCCATCGGTCGCCTGCAGTATATTAAACCACCCGCAGTTGGTATACCTACACACACAGTTATGCTAGGCTAATGCTCGGGGATTTTTACTTCCAGACAGACAAGGTGGCGGTGGATTTCAGAAAGCAAGCTGGAGAGGCTGCTTCTCATCATAGCTACCCTCTTTAGAATCATAGAATCATAGAGTAGGAAGAGACCAGAATGGCCATTGAGTCCAACCCCATTCTGTCCTGCAGGAGCACACACTCAAAGCACCCCCAGCAAATGGCCATCCAGCCTCTGTTTAAAAACCTCCTAAGAAGGAGACTCCACCACACTCCCAGGCAGCAGCATATTCCACTGTCAAATGAATCTTACCATTAGGACATTCTTCCTGATTTTCAGGTGGAATCTCTTTTCCTCTAGTTTGAATCCATCGCTTTGTGCCCTAGTCTCCGAAGCAGGGGAAAACAAGCTTGCTCCATCTTCAACACAACATTTCTTTATATATTTAAACATGGCTATCATATCACCTTTAAACCTTTCTGCCTCAGGCTAAACAAACCCAGTTCCCTAAGCCATGGCACGGTTTCCAGACCCTTCACCATTTTCGCCACCCTCATCTGGACATCTTCCAGCTTGTCAAAATCCTTCTTGAATTGTGGTGCCCAGAACTGGACACAGGATTCCAGGTGAGGTCTAACCAAAGCTGAATAGGGTGGTATTATTACTTCCCTTGATCTCGACATTATAGTCCTATTCATGCTGCCTGGAATTGCATTGTCTTTCTTTAACTGCTGCATCAGGCTGTTGAGTCATATTCAGCTTGTGGTCCACTAAGAACAGTAGATCCCTCCCTCCCTCCCTCCCTCCCTCCCTCCCTCCCTCCCTCCCTCCCTCCCTCCTCCTCTCTGTTTGTTATCTCCCTATTTGAACCCATCAGACTCCAAAAATCCACTGGGGAGGGCTTTCTTTTGGTGGTTCCACCACCACAAGCTTATTTGATGAGGACACACAAGAGAGTCTTCTCAATGGCTGGTCACACCTTCTAGAACTTCCTTCCATGGGAGGCTGGCCTGGCCTGCTCACTGCTCTGTTTTTAGTTGCAGGCAAATACCTTTTTGTTCAAGCAGGCTTTTAATGAGTAACTGCTTGTAAGGAACCTCTTTGTAGGTTTTCTGCATTTCAACTTTTGTATGCTTCGTAATGATTTCATACAGTGTATAATCTATCTTTTGAATCTGTTGATTTTAATTGTGTTCAAAATTGTATTGTTCTTAGCTGATTCTTTTTGTGAGCCACTTTGGATCCCTCTCTGGGAGAAAGGCGGCATATAATTCATTTTTCTTAAAAAGTGTTAGCCTGTGCTCCCGTCATCCTCTTGCATTTTCACTGTCAACACTCTTCTATTGAATACCAACAATGTGTAACCCACTGCTTATTTGCTAGCCTGAGGTTGGCTTACAAAAATGAAAACAGATACAGACAATGCTCATTTTGCAAAAAAAGGCATTAAAATCTTACTGTGCCATTGTGCACTGTGGAATGCATGGCAGCTGTTTTAACAGCCTCAATTACCACTCTATTCTGCTTTGGTCAGACCTCATCTGGAATACTGTGTCCAGTTTTGGGCACTTCATTTAAAGAAGGATATTGACAAGCTGGAAGGTGTCCAGAGGAGGGTGACCAAAATGGTTTGGAAGCCATGAAGCCCTATGAGAAGCGGCTTAGGGAGCTGGGTATATTTAGTCTGCAGAAGAGAAGGTTAAGAGGAGATATGATAGCCATGTTTAAATATTTGAAAGGATGCCATGTCAAAGAGGGAACAGGCTTGT
This sequence comes from Ctenosaura bakeri, assembly GCA_948474755.1. Taxonomy (NCBI): domain Eukaryota; kingdom Metazoa; phylum Chordata; class Lepidosauria; order Squamata; family Iguanidae; genus Ctenosaura; species Ctenosaura bakeri. Next base: position 408,948 of record CAOLHI010000001.1, read on the forward strand.
TTTCCACTGCTGCAGAGACTAGGACAAGGAGCAATGGAGTCAAACTAGAGGAAAAGAGACTCCACCTAAACCTCAGGAAGAAATTCCTGATGGTCAGAGCTGTTCAGTAGTGGAATATGCTGCCTCAGAATGTGGTGGAGTCTCCTTCTTTGGAGGCTTTTAAGCAGAGGCCAGATGGTCATCTGTTGGGAGTGCTTTGATGTATGTTCCTGTAGGGCAGGGGATTGGACTGGATGGCCCTTGTGGTCTCTTCCAACTCTATAATTCTATGAATGAATCAAGTGGTATTTGGAAAGCACTGGCAAATAGTTGAGCACCACTGATGAGTATGCAGTGGCAAGAGAAATGTATTCAAAAAGATAGCTATGCTAGTCTGCTGTAACATGCAAAAACATCCAGGACCACCACTGAGAATGACCAGGAAGAAGACATTTCTGGTGTAAGATTTTGTGGTCCACTTCAGCTCACTTCGTCACATACCCTTGATGGTAACACTTATGGAAGTCCATTTAGGCTACCATAAATTAAATGTATCCACAGCGCGACCGCCAAAAAAGTACAATAGCATGTGTGAAAGAACTTACGTCTCTATGTGTGTGTTTGTGTGTGCAATATCAACAGGATCGTGGCCATTTTATGTCTCCATACTTTCCCCCATTTTATAAAAATTAAAACACATACATACAAAAGCTCATATCACTAAAAGCACAGGGAGAGAAAATACCATGAGACTACTATTAAATCAAAAAAGTCATTTAAGAATATACCCATTAAAAAGCAACAAATATGCTCAGTAGAATTCATTACTGAAAGCCCTTTCCTCATAAATAGCCTGTTCTGAAAGGCTTGAGAAAACATATGTCTTCCCTTGCTGTTGGAAGGATACTATGAAAGAGACCAATCCCCCCCCCGCAAAAAAGTTTCAGAGGCCTAGGTCATTTCTGCACTAGACTGTTATAGTGCTATTATTCCACTTTCAACATCCTATGGAATCCTGGGGTTTGCAGGCCTTTGAGGCCCCTCCCGAAACTGCAAACCCCAGGATTCCATAGGGTGTTCTAAGTAGATTGATAGCACTATAACAGTCTAGTGCGGAAATGACCTTGGAGGCAGTCGTCAAAAAGGTCCTCTCCCAGGACAGGTCTGTGACTGTGGTGGTGAGAGTTTTTTTGTGCAATTCTTTGTTGAAAAAAAAATAAAAACTTGTGAAATATGAGAAAAAAAATGTACAAATACTTATGTACTTTCACCCAGCAGGGATAAGATTTTTATTTTATTTTGTTCTTGCAAATGAGAAAGTTATGAGCAAAGATTTGCATCTTTAACGACAGGCCCCATGTGGATCTTGGAAACTTACATTAAAGAAGAATGAATATAGTGACATGCTGAAGCTGTCTCTAACTGAGGAGTAGGGTGAAGCTCTGGGGAGGATATAGGACTACAGAGGCCATTTGTGGCCTACCCTTGACCCACCACTGATCTGGAAACCAACACACCAGCCTTAAAACCCAGGCCCTTTTCGCATTAAGGCTTCTAGCACGAGCGGGGGAGGGTGGCTCGCGCAAGAAGCCTTCTCCGGGAGGCTACCGCTTCCCCTCCTTCCTTCCACAGGTGAAGGAATGAGGGGGAAGCGACAGCGTTGCGCGAGCTGCTCTCCCGCCCGGGCGAATCAGGAGCCTGTCGCATCCGCACCCCCCGCGCGCGCGAGAAAGGAGGCTGTTGCGTCCGCCCCCTCGCGCGTGCACGAAGCAGGAGGCTGTCGCGTCCGTCGCGCTAGCACTCCACCCCTTCCTTCCGCAGGGGCGGAGAGAAGGAAGCGCGACCCGGCCGCCTCCCCGACACTACGCACAGGAGGTAAGTGCGCGCGGGCGCTGGGAGAGTTGTGCGAGCACGGGTGATTTTCGCCTCAAAGCGAAAATCAAAAACCCGCGATCGCGCCGCTTCAGCCCCGTGAGCCCGGCGGAAGTGGGAGTGCATCGTGCAGAGTGATGCTCCCACTCCCGCGAGGCTCACGGGGCTGTCGCGCGACAGAAGGCCCGTGAGAAAAGGGCCCCAGGTAGCCCACGGGCCTTCAGGTAGCATCCAAGTGACAACAACACTCTTCTAGGATTTGCTTGGAAAATTTGTTTTGCCATTGTTTTCCTCTGAGCCTGAGAGAGTATGACCTGCCCAAGATTATCCCATGGTAGATGAAGTGAATGGCATGGGCATAGTATATCTTGACTTTAATAAGGCCTTTGACAAGGTCCCTCATGATATCCTTGCAAAGAAGCTAGTGATATCTGGGCTAGACAATGCTGCTGTTTGGTGGATTTGTAAATGGTTGCTCAACAATGGCTCCTCTTCACCCTGGAGAGAAGTGACTAGTGGGGTGCCACAGGGTTCTGTCCTGGGCTCAGGGCTATTCAACATCTCTGTCAATGGCTTGGATGATGGAATAGAAGAAGTTCTTATGAAATGTGCAGATGACACCAAATTAAGAGTGGTAGCTAACACTGCAGAGGACAGGGTCAGAATTCAAAGAGACCTCACTACGGACCAAAACTAACAGAATGCATTTCAACAGGGATGACGGAGGGGGAAAAAAGAAAAGAAATGTACAGATATAAGGCGGGTGACACCTAGCCTGACCATGATACTTGTGAAAGGGATCTAGAAGTCTTGGTAGACCACAAGCTGAACATGAGTCAGCAATGTGATGTTGCAGCTAAGAAAGCCAATGCAACTCTAAGCTGCATCAACAGGAGTATCAAAGTCAAGGGAAATAATAGTACCACTGTATTCTGATTTGTTCAGACCCCATCTGGAATACTGTGTTCAATTCTAGTCATCACAGTTCAGGAAAGATATTGATCAGCTGGATGGTGTACAGAGAAGGGTGACTAAAATGGCAGAAGATCTGGAAACCATGAAACCCTCTGAGGAGAGGCTTAGGGAGCTGGGTATGTTTAGCCTGAAGAAGAGAAGGTGAAGAGGTGACACAATAGCTATGTTTAAATATTTGGAAGGGTGCCATAGGGAAGATGGACTAAGCTTGTTTTCTGCTGCTTCAGAGACTAGAGTCCTTTTCGCATGGCATTTGCCATGCAAAAGGGCCCCTGGAACATCATGCGACGCTCCAGGGGCCGGAAGGGGCCGATTGCGTACTATTTCATTGTCTGCTTTGAGCCAAAAATGGTGCGTGATTGCATGTTGCTCTGGGACCCGTGCTCTCTTACTGTGTGTGCAGAGCTCTGGAGCCGCATCACTTGCGCTTCCTGCCCCAACACAGCCTGGGAAAATCCCAGGTTGCACTGTGGAAGGAAGACGAGGGGCTGTCACGCTGCCTGCTCACAAACAGGCAGCAGCTGCAGAGCTGAAGCAATGGGGATGCGAGAGCCTCTTGCAAGAGGCTGCTCGCACGATCCCTGCACCCCAGCTCGGCAAAAAGGTAAGCTGTGGAAAGGGCTTAGGACAAGGAGCAATGGCTTCAAACTTCAAGAAAAGAGATTCCACTTAAGCATTAGGCAAAACTTCCTAATGGTAAGAGCAGTTCAACAGTGGCATATACTGCCTTGGAGCATGGTGTAGTCTCCTTCTTTGGAAGTTTTTAAACAGAGGCTGGATGACTATTTGTTGGGAATGCCTTGATTGTGTCTTCCTGCATGGTAGGGGGTTGGACTCAATGGCCCTTACGACTCTATAGTGCTGTTATTCCGCTTTCAACATCCTCTGGAATCCTGGGGTTTGCAGTTTTGGGAGGGGTCCAGCCGGGCCCCTCCCAAAACTGCAAACCTCAGGATTCCAGGGGATGTTGAAAGCGGAATAACAGCACTACAACAGTCCGGTGCAAAAATGGCCTATGATTCTGTGGGTCTCCACAGCTGAGTAGAAGTTTGAATCCCAGTTTCTCAGAGTCCTACTCTAACACTGAAGCCACAACATCAAATGGGCTCAACTTACAGCAGCTGTCTTATAGGTTTCTCTGAGAAAGATTTGTTGTGGGGGGTGTTACTTTTGACTTTCTCTGAGACTGAAAGAGAACGTGACTTGTCCAAGGTCACTCAGTAGGTTTCCATGGCTGAGTGGGGTTTTAGATCCTGGGTCTCCCAGAGTCCTAAGCCATTTTTGCACTGGACTGTTATAGCGCTTTTATTTTACTTTGAACATCCACTGGAATCCTGAGGTTTCCAGCAAACTGCAAACCCCAGGATTCCAGAGGATGTTGAAAGTGGAACAATAGTGCTATAACAGTCCAGTGTGGAAAGGTCCCTAGCCCCAGCACTTATAGCACTATGTTGTGCTGGCTGTATAGTTTGTCTCTCATGTGTTATTTTGAGATAGCCCCACTTCACATTCATGGATAATTGTTGCGGTGCAAGAGCCCTCATCCACTACAAGCTCATCTAAAACCCCTCCAGCACCACGTAAACTGGAAGATTCTCTTGTCACATCTTGTGGCAGCACCTTCCATAGTCTTGAAGGTGAAATGCTGTTTTTTCCTCACTCAATTGGGTGAGTTGACTCTCATTGACCACTGTGAGGCTTTTCGCATGTTACACATTTGCGCGACTAGGGAGGGCGTCTCGCGCGAAAAGCCTCATCTGGAACACTGCCACTTCCCCGCTCCTTCGTCCCACAGGTTGCTTCCTGGTAGCATGACCATCAAGCTAGCGCCATGCCCCTTCCTTGTGCAGTGCAGTCTGGGAGTTGCAGGCTGCACTGGGGGAGGAAGCGCGACCGGCCCGCTCATCCGGCGCACCGCATGGCAGGTAAGTGCGCGAGGGCCCCGTGAGCATTGCGCGACCGTGCAGTATTTTTGGCTTAGAGCCGAAAATAAGAAAATGCGCATGCGTCCTGCTTTAGGCTCGTGAGCGTCATGTGAATGGGAGTGCATCACACGGACTGACACTCCCATTTACACGATGCTGAAGGGGCCTGTCTACAGAAACTATGTGCGAAAAGGGCCTGTCTCTCCATGGCACAAGTGCATCCCTATCGACAGCAGTCCCTTTTTCCTGAAGGAAAGGCCAAGTTTGCTTCCCTCTCCCACAGAGAAACCCTTCTTTTGCTTGCCGGCGATAATTCTATGGTGCCACAGTTTCTTCCAAAAAGTAGACAGTGAGACTGCAGAATGGTTATTACCCTGTTCTTCTTTTCTGTGAGAACTTTTCGGGCTTTACGAAAAGGGAGCGAGGGCTTTGTGCAAGGAGAGACAGAGAAAATAATAAGTCAGCCGCTTGAAGGGAGCTTTAAATATCTCCAACCTGGTGTTTGCTCGCAGGATTTGAGTTGGACTGAGCTGATGTTGATCCCTTTGTGCCCAGACGATGGTGCGTGCTTTACTGCTTAGCGCTCCGGCTGCATTTAAGAGATAGTCTAACTGACAGGGTAGCTATGACAGATTCCCATTACACGGGGTAACATGTGGAGGTCAGGATTAGGACTAACACCTGTTTGACGGCCTAATGCCATCTTCTTCCTCATCTCCTCCTTTCCTTTTTTTGCCACAAAGTGCTCCAGGCAGTCTATCAACAGAATGATGAAAATGCTAAAAATATTGTCTAAAGAAATGACAGTCTGGGGATTACAGAGTTCTGGGCTGAAATGGTTAATTGAATGCCCTTTTTATTGTTCCATCTCTATCCCCCCTCCCTTGGAAAAAAACCTGGGTTAAAACTCCACCAGTGATTCCTATCCACCTTCTGTGCTTGTCTCCATTGAATTGTTTGGCCCTTGGTAAGGACTTTATAAATCTTCTTGCATGTGAGAAGGAACACTGGCAAAAGTTTTCTGAGACTATGAGAGTTGTGTGCATTTTTTACCCTCGTTTTTGTGTGTGTCTGTGTGTCTCTGTTTGTGTATTTGGGGACTTTTTTTGGAAAAGTTTTTCTGCAAAATGCAAGCTTTTTGCACAAAACACTGTATTCTGTACCAAATAAACTGCATTCTCACATGCAGCAATGAATAATTTCTGTATGTTTCACCCCTCTGTGGAGGGAAAAAAGCCCCAAAGATTTCTGCTTAGAATTTTCCTCGTATTTGTAGTTTACAAAGTGTTCTGGGAAAATATTCTACATAGGAATACATGTAGCTTTTCTGCACAAAAATCCCCCACCATCAATGTTGTGCATCAGCTGCTTAGTTTCATATCCTAAATAAATAACATCTCCTGACCTTGATTCTTTGGCCACTTTCCAAACCAGCAGACAGCTTGGGCAAAGGAGATATGTTTGGCTTCCAATAGGGATTCAAGGAGCATGCTGTTCCCACTTCCCTCCTGTCAGTGAGTAAGGCTGTGATGTGGATCGCAAGAGAGACCCTGCTTCTGATTGTTGCAGACTTGCTTGTTGTCAGAAGGAAAAGGAAACATCCTCCTCCTTTTACCTTGGACCATTTCTGCACTAGAATGTTGTAGTGCTATTATTCCACTTTCAACGTCCTATGGAATCCTGGGGTTTCCAGTTTAGGGAGGGGCCTGGCCAGGCCTTGGTTGTCAGCAAAAACGACGTCCTTGGCCCAATGTGCCTGCTGGCTGCTAATGTAGATTGGGGGGGTGCATTTATGTGGTCTTATGGTAAGACTATATACATCTTACTGAATCCAGAACAGTTATGGATCCATAACTCTAGGTTATGAATCTGTAACTGCAATGCAGAATGCCAGCAGATATTTATTTTTATTTACCCAATTTGGTAATGTCCTGTTGATTACTTTGCTCTTTCTTTTGTTGTTGTCAGATTGTCATCTGCTTCATTTGGATGATGATGATGATGACAACAATGATAATGATGACGATGATGATGATTTTAATAATGTCTATTCTGTGTTTTCATTGTTTTCTAAAAAGATCCCCGCAAGGAAGTAAAACTAATAGGGACCTGCTTGTCAACGTTGAGCTCTCCAACCTTAGAAAACAGTTCTGGCTTCCCTGGACATCCTCCTCTCCATTTTATTCCCGTATAAACAATACATCTTTGAAAAGTCTACCTTGCCTATTTCAAAAGTAAATCCATGGCAGTGGCAGCAATATCCCTCCCTCAGAAGCAAATAAATAAATAAATAAAAATTCAATAAAGTGCTTGCAGTGGTGACTGTTTGGCGAGCCAATTCATTGGATGGTTAACACGTCCATATGGATTGCCCAAATTCCGCTATATTGCAGTCAAATGCACATCACTTCCAATAAATGGAACACATTTGCTGTTGATGTGCTATAAACCACAATGTGAGGAGAGGGGTTATCGTAGCCTTGGGTAACAGGAAGCCTGTTAGAAAGAGGTGCGACAGCCTTACCATAAAGGATCTGCATTCAGAGCCATTATTCTAATGCACTCCAATGGCAGAGTTCAGTGAAGAGTTTTGCAAATTAATTGTGCAGAATGTCTGTAAATATTTTAATGTACATAATAATCAAATGGCATACAACCTGTAAACACACATGCACATACATGCTTACATGTACACAAAATCAGAACTGTCAATGGACCCCGAGTTTGAAGAGTGTATTTTTCTCTGTGACAATTAAAGCAATGTGGTGAAGAAGTTCTCTATTTGGATAGTTTATAGACCCTCACTGTGCTTATATACTGTGTCTTCTTAAGGTTCTGAGTCAAGATCCTTGACTGAGTTGCACTTTTATAACCACTATGTGGAGAGTCACTGGTTTGAGTGTTCGACTGTGGGATATCAGAATTTGAATCCCCACTCAGCCATGGAAACCCATGGGTGACTGTGGCCAAAAAATGAAGGTCTGACATCTTAATTTGCAGTTGCATAGTATAAACCCCAACATTTGTAGTTACATAATAGAGGTCTCCACATTTGGATTGTGTAGCATATTGCTTGTGACAATTTTTGTATCAAAAGGCAATGTTGCACACATGAAAGCACACTGGAATGTGCAACTGAATTCACCAGTTCATATTTGTGATGCTATCATTTCTGCAACTTTGAACTGAATTCAGATGTCTTGCATTGGACAAAAATGGCCAACTTTTTTCCATAGGGGAAGTTGTGCACGTGACATCAACAAGATACTAACCAATATACCTATTGGGACCTTTTCCTTTTAGCACATTTTTGTCTGTTTGTCTGCAAAGATAAAAACAAAATAACATACATGGCATGTAACTGAAATTTAGGGACATAGTTTGCATCTTGTCAGACAACAACATTGCAGAATGCCTAACTTGTAGACCTAATTCTCTATGAATGTAGGTGACTCTAGAAGACTAAAATATCTCATCTAGATACATAAGATTTTGTGGCACTCTATTGTGATGGTATAGTGTGTCCAGTTCAGTGCAAGCCATTAAAAGATGGATACTGAGAAACTGGGATGTTTCCAGAAAATGTTGACCAAGCTGGTGAAAGGTCTGGAAACCAAACCTTATGAGAAATGACTTAGGGAGCTGGGTAGGTTTAGCCTGGAGAAGAATGGGAATGCTTTGATGTGTGTTTCTGCATAGCAGGGGGTTGGATTGGGTGGCCCCTGTGGTCTTTTTCAACTCTATGATTCTATGTCCATTTCCGTACTAGCCTGTTATAGCGCTATGAATCCACTTTCAACATCCTATGGAATCCTGGGGTTTGCAGTTTCGGGAGGGGCTGGCTGGCCCCTCCTGAAACTGCAAACCCCAGGATTCCATAGGATTTTGAAAGTGGAATCATAGCGCTATAACAAACTTGTGCAGAAATGGCCTATGATTCTAAGAGAAGATGGAGAAGTGATATGATAGCAATCTTTAAAATTGGAAAGTATGTTGTGTAGAACACTGGGCAAGCTTGTTTTCTGCCACTCGAGAGATTAGGACACAAGTGAATGGATTCCAAATACAAGAAAAGAATTTCCAGCTAAACATTAAGAGGATATTTTTGATGGTGAAAGCTGTTTGATCACAGAAAAACACTTCTTTTTAGGATAATGGACTCTCCTTTAGAATTTCTGAAATGAGCTGAATGCCCTTATTTCTTACGAGCACTTTAGTTGTGTGTTCCTGCATGACTAGAGGATTGGACTAGATGGTCCTTCCAGTCATTCCTAACTCTATGATACTATGGTTCTATGGGTATCTTATTGCTTTTTTTCTATGTCAGGATGGAAAAGAAATTTATTCTCTTTGAAAACATCCATTTTATACCTCCTTAGACTGGTAGTGGAGTGAAGTTTATCTTGCCCCCAACATCTTGTAGATTTGCAAGGCTTCCAATGAATTTTGGTAAAGGAAGAAAAAAAAATGCAGATAAGCAATGCTTGTATTTGTGGGAGTAGAAACGTGAACTTTTGAAAAATGCACACAAACTCATTGCAAAAACATCACTGAAAGAAATGCATCAAAATGCATCCATGAGTGAAAATATGTGCACAAATGTTTACCTTTAGAGGAAAATATACTCATGAAAATATACATACATTTTTTTCTGCAAGAAGATGTAAAAAGATGTTGCAACAGGAAATGGAATTGGGATGGAAGGAAAACAGAGAAATGCAATGAAAATGAGACTGAGAACTTTACACATTTGTCTTATCTCCAATTCTAGATTCCTTGGGGAAGGGGTGACTGTAAATTCCTTCAACCTGCGCCCTTCTACTGCCCAATGAGCCATATGCCAGTCTCTGTTCTTCCCCATCTGGTTTGTTTGATAGGGCTTCAGTTCTTGGGTTGCTTATTGTTAAATAGTTAAATCTTCAGTCTGCTTTTCTTCCACCATGCTCAGCACAAGGCACATGAGTGTTCTTCTCTGCATTTTATCTTCACAACAATCCTGTGAGATAGGGCAGTGCAGAGAGTTTGAGAGAGAGGGACGGAAAGAGAAAGAGAGAGACAGAGGTCACCCACTGAATTTCATGTTTCAGTGGTGAATTGAATCTGAACCTCTCAAACCCCATTCTAATCACCTTGCCACACTGGCTTTTGTTGCTTATATTAGCTCAATTTTACATTTACAGGCCTAGATTCTTGAGTGTCTGTTGTTGCTGTTGTTGTTGTTGTTGTTGTTGTTGTGTGCCTTCAAGTCATTTCTGACTTATGGAGACCCTACGGCAAACCTATACCATGGTTGGTTCTTGGCAGGATTTGTTCCAAGGAAGTTTGTCATTGCCTTCTTCTCAGGGCGAGAAAGTGTGACTTCCTCAAGGTCGCCCAAGGGTTTCCATGACTGATTGGGAATCTGAATCCTGGTCTCCCAGAGTTCTAGTCCAGCACTTAAACCATCTTACACATGCATAATTTCCACCTGGAAGTGGATGGATGTTTTTGACTTATGTGGAACATCTACATTCAGTTCAAAGTTGGAGCTGTATACTTGCGCATGTGGTGCCCTTCCTTGTGCAGATGTTCATTTTCCATGGATGTGGAAGGTCACGAGATTCATATGGAAGTATATGCTCATTTGACCATGTGTCCAGTTGTGCAACATTTCCATCTAACAAAAGAGTTACACAGAACAAGTCAGTGCATAACTGCATGCAAAGACTTACACTATAACGACCCCGATGTAGGATCTTGACCTAAAACTGCCATGCCTTCCCCAGGGTGTTGTAGTTTGACAAGGTGCTGAACATTCCCTGCTACCAATCTCTGTCTCTTGCCCTGTCCCTGCCACCAGGACGCCGTTCCCCAGATTCTTCTCCAAAAGGGGATGACAGCTGAACCAGTTTTAGTGCAGTGTGCATGACATTTCCCTGGAATTCTGCCCAATGTGAAATGTGGCAGTTTATTGCCTGGAGGAATTTCAGGGAAGAAGCCGCAGCAGCAGCAATGAAAAAGTTCAGTAAGCCTGGCAGAAATTCTCTGTGTTTTCCACAGGTCCCAAACAGAGGAATGAAACTCAAGTTCTTGTGATGCGGTTACCCCTGGGAAATGACACTCAGTGACTCCATGAAAAAAGAGACTTCACATGAAGTCGCTGCCCAAGTGCCCACACTGGGGTTAAGGAACACAAATCTCCATGTGTGTGGAGTTATGGACTGATTGTGTTGTGTAAATCTCCTGTTGGATGGCAAAGTTACACAGCTAAATGAAGACACTGAATATGCAAACAAAGGCACAACCCAATGCTCATTGTTGTTACCTGTCATCAGAACAACTATGATTTATGGTGACCCTATAGATGACAGTTCTCCAAGCCATCCTATCATCAACCACCCTGCTCTGGTCTTGCAGATTTAGGACTGTGGTTTCCTTGACTGAGTCTATCTATCTGTAATGCAGTCTTCCTCTTTTCCTACTGCCTTCTACCTTCCCATGTATTATTGTATTTTCTAATGAGTCCTGTCTTCTTGCGATATGTCTGAAGTTATGACAGCTTCAGTTTAGTTATCTCAGCATCTAGGGAGAGTTCAGGCTTGATTTGATCTGGGTCCCATTCATTTGTCTTTTTGGCAGTCCAGGATATCTGCAGAACTCTCCTGAAGCACCACATTGCAAATGAGTTGATTCTCTTCCTATTAGCTTTCCCTACTGTCCAGCTATCACAATCATACCTAGAAACCGGAAATACAATGTGAACTCTGTATATTTGGGAGTTCTATTCTGGGAACCCCCTGAATGATAACATTTGCAAATGCTCATGTCCCATTTTATTCAATAGTGGAGATGTGCATGTGGATGCTTTGGTAAGTGCACATGCTTAGCTGTCATTTTAGATACAGGATGCAATATAGTTGCAGACTCAGATGTGCACATCTGGAGACTGCAAGTAAGAAGGTCATACTTCACAATGTCATGGACAATCCTGACTTTGGTACTCTATAATACAGTTCTCCCTCCACATTCACAGGTTTGACCTTTCTCAATCTGATTATTTGTGAGGTGTATGCTTGCCCCCCCTCCATTTTCCCCCTCCCATTCTCTTGCCTTTTGCCCGGGTACAAAGGCAGGCAATGTGTATGACAGCCAGGAGAATGGAGGGGAGAGTGTTTCCCCCTCTGTACATCTGCCTTTGCCTATGTAGGCAGAAAGAAGACAGGGAGTGGGTGCCAGGGAGGTGAATGGAGCAGGTGGGGGAAGTGTTTCCCCTCCATTCATTTGCCTGTTTCCTGTGCAGGCAGAAAAAAAGGCAAGGTGGGCAGGTGACAGGGAAGTGAATGCAATGAGTGGGGGAAGTGTTTCCCTTCTATTCATGTGCCTGTCACCTGCACAGCCCAAAAAAAGGATATTGACAAGCTGGAGCATGTCCAGAGGAAGGCGACCAAAATGGTGAAGGGTCTGGAAGCCATGAAGCCCTATGAGGAGCAGCTCAGGGAGCTGGGGATGTTCAGTCTGCAGAAGGGAAGGTTAAGAGGGGATATGATAACCATGTTTAAATATTTGAAGGGATGTCATGTCGAGGAAGTAGTGGACTTGTTTTCTGCTGCTCCAGAGACTAGGACAAGAAGCAATGGATTCAAACTACAGGAAAAGAGATTCCACCAAAAGCTCAGGAAGAACCTCCTGACAGTCAGAGCTGCCCAGCAGTGGAATCTGCTGCTGCCCCAATGGAGTGTGGTGGAGTCTCCTTCTTTGGAGGTTTTTAAGCGGAGGCTGGATGGCCATCTCTTGAGAGTGCTTTGATGGGTGTTCCTACATAGTAAGGGATTGGATTGGATGCCCCCTGTGGTCTCTTCCAACTCTATGATTCTATGACTCTAAGAAGTCAGGGCACATGGGCAATTGGTAGCTGAAAGAAGCAGGGGAGCCCCAGAAGGACCAGGAGGAGGAATGCTCCTTCGGTGGGGAGTTATTCACTTTTTAAAAAACTTTTTGTGAGGGGTCTGCACATATAACCCTTGTGAAAGTCAGAGGGGTGCTGTATATTTTTACGCTTAATGATCTTATCTAGTTCCTTCATGGTTGCCCTTTCAAATTTCAGTTTCCTGATTTCTTGACTGCACCCATTTTGATTAATGACTGAGCCAAGGTGTAGGAAATCTCTCACTATCTTGATGTGTACTTTAAAGTTACATTAAATTATTTGTGGTCACGATTGTTGACCTGATGTTAACGTGCATCCATTTGCAGTGGGCATTTATGATCACTAGGGTTAAATGCGCAACTCTGTTTCTGCGCACTTGAACCAAATTAAGAAATAGCACATCAGACAAAAATGCCTAAGAACCTCTGTGGGGGAACTGACACGACCAATGCCTGATATGTAGTTGTGCCTCCACATTTCTGTAAGCCAAGAGTTGTCATGGCAGAGATAACAACACTTGGAAACATTCCATTTTGGTGTATGACTCTCAAAAACTCCCAATGAATATGGGATGGGACACTCCTCTCAGTGGCTGCTCTCAGACTGTGGAATTCCCACCCATTGGAAGCTCAGCTGGACACATCTCTGGTTTCTTTTCATGAGCAGGACTTTAGCATTTCACTGGTTAAGCAGAAGGGTTTTTTTTTTAATGAGTTAGGCTGGTTTTTAAAGGCTTTAAAATTAATTTAATTTAAATAAGATTCATGTTTTATAAACTTTTGCATTAGCTATGAATTTAGTTGCATTTTGTTATCTCTCACGCTGTAAGGTACTTTGAGTCCCATATTGGAAAAAATGGGGCATTAGTTAACCATGCTAATTAAATAATTAAGCAAATTTTTAAAAAAAATCTAATATGAGCTGCCTACCTCAAGCACATGATCTTACCTCAAGCTTTACACTGAAGGAGATACATGGCTATTGTGCATTTGTTCGTTGAAATATTGTGCAACAGCATGTGGACATAAATGTGAAATGCATGATTGCAATGCTCAGTTCACAACTGCACAGTGCACAGTGGCATCATAGGTATAATGGCACTACGTGTTCAGCGGTGCTTCCACAACCTCCAACTGAATAACATGCTATGTCTAAAAAAGTACAACCATGTGTAAGTCACTCACAGGTTGCCAGCCATGATCTTGTGTCAATATCCCACACATAATTATGTCCTGAGCTTAACATGCTGTCTAACATGCTCTGCACATATTTGAGTCCAATGTGACTCCTAGAAAGAGCAAAAGTTGCATCGTCACTAAGTCTGTAAGAGAGAGTCAAGAGACACCCCCTTCTGCACCAGCTAACAGTCCTACGGAAGAAAGTCTCATGCGTGTAATTCACCAAGAACCTCAATCAGCACTCAGTCACACATCCTATCTGTGTTTCCACACCACCAGAGAGGAATGGGATGTTTTGGGTAGCCTCGCGTGCAGAAGAGGCTGGAATGCCACGCAAGGCAACAAGGACTCCCTGAGAACTGCCCTCCCTCTCAATCCCCTCAGTGCAAAGCATAGACTACACTTGAACTCCAAATAACCTTTGGACTTTCTTTCACATACTTCCCATCTCATTCACATCAAAGAGCTCAGGTTTGTATTTCGGAAGGCCTCGACAAAATGAGAAAAGACAAGGAAAGAAAGACAGAAACAAAAGAAGGAAGGAAGGGAGTGAAACGAAGGCACGGGCAACGAGAATGTGTCCCTTTTGCTCAAAGGTCATATTATCTCCCCGCTCTACTTCTGTCTCGCCATTGGACAACATTCAGCATTATTATACAGGACTTTCCAAAGTTCAAAACATTTCAACACAGAGGCCAAGATCCTGCCTTGGGATGTAGTTTCAATACTGTAGCAATGAACTATTTCCCGATCCTATCCCTAAAGCCCACATTAAAGGCCAATCAACCTTCCCAAGCTATGGAGTTCTGTGGTGCTGGTGAGCAGGGCACTGTGGGATGATGTGACCAGCCCTCTTCCACCAGAGAGTGACAAAGAAGTTTAACAGTCCCTCCTTGTGCTTCCCACACTTTTGCTTGCTGGCAGTGGAGAGCTGGCCACACCATCCTGCAACAGCTCTGCTCACCTGTTGCTCAGTGCAGCCAACTGGCTTTTAAGGTGGGTTGCGTGGGTCATATTGTGATTATGGCAATGGTGCCACAATCAGAAATGTGAACATGAACCAGTTACAAGGTCATTAATCTAGCTTATGACACTGTACAGTCTTCCTTCCACATTTGTGGGTTTGATCTTCATGAATTTGGTTATTCACGAGGCATGTGCTTGCCTCCCCATTCTCCTCTCTCCCTTGCTTTCTTCACTCCAGGCTTGCAAGGCTTGTATTTAAAATGGATTGTTTTTTCCTTTTGAGTGAGTAAAGCCTCCTCCACTACTGGAGGTGTATCTTTTCTGCTACATGGCTTCACATTCTGCTGTGTAATGGCTGCTGATTGGTCAGGTGCTCTCTTTGCTCCTACCCCTCCCCTCTGGGAGGAATCTCCTTTCTCAAGATGGTGACTGGAAGTAGTAGAATGCCAGAACTCGGTGCTTGGCTTTTCTCCCTCTGAGAGGAAAGTGCCAGTAAGCCCTTTACGTTGTCCCCCCCATTTAAGTACTGGGGCCAGAGGCAAAGGGATGGGAGGGGGAAGCTCCATAGGGGAACAGGAAGGGGATCATGGAGGGGCAATTTATTTGCATTTTTTCCACTTTTGTAAGCATTCTGCACCCCCTCATAGCTGTTAAGAACCCTGCAAGATGAATCAGTCTTTCAATAAGTTGAAAGAGTACACCCATGGAATTAACTGCTGAACAGCAAGACAGTACTGGCATATATCCCATTGAATCAATGGGTCTGCTGTGGTCAGGATTAGCTATTACGTTGAGGCTAATTGTTATTTAACTGGTTAGTAAAAGAGAAAAATATTTGTTTTTCATCTCTTGACTTTGTTTCTATTGATCTCAGCAGTGCAGATTAGTCAGGCAATAGGGACTGACAGGGGGTACAGGAAATAACAACTTTTTTTTTTGGCTTACAATTCCCAGTTACCCCATCTAAGCAAGGACATTGGTCAAACCTGCTGGGCGATCCTGGAAGTTGTAGTGGAAAAAGCTGTGCCCATACCTGTGTTATGACTGTAAGTCACTGCTCCTCTCTTAGTATGATGCTACCCCTGCTTGCTTTCCATAAAAATTAGACCTGGGGTAATTAGACTATTTTGGGTGGGGTTGTTCATTGCCTTCCCAACAAAAGCAATCTAAGGTACTTGTTCAACTATTCCACTGAGAATTATAAGACTTCAGGAGTACTTAATTGTTGTCACATCGGAACTATATATATATTTTTTGCAGTTCTTTTTCTCTTGTTACCACATATAAATGTGTTCCCTTCCTAATTGGATAGAAACAGCAAGGCTAGTGAGCTGAATTTTTTTTAAAAAAATGTAATTTCATTGTTCATTTGAATATTTTTCATTTTGATCCGAGTCACCTAGTCCTTAGAGCTTAAACTGAGCAAAAGTATGTGCAGTTCCTCCACGTACAGATTCCTGCTGTTCCTCAGAGTCTTTCCCCTCTGATCAAATCTACGTTGGATGCTCCTCGGGGCAGGGATGCCTTTTGGCTGATATTTTTCTCGTAAGTGCTATGCACAAACACACAAAACCTCTACAGCTAGACTGCCAAGAAGAACTGTAGCAGCAAAAAAATGGAAAACAAATGAAAAATTTCAAATAGAGGAATGGTATAACGAAGTGTGGAAAATCGCAATTAATGATAAACTAACATGTAGAATTAGGTTTATGAAAGGTTTGGTTAAAGGGAATGATTTTGAAGAAATTTGGAAAATATTTTTGGATAAAGTTCTGAAAAGAGATAGTAATACTACCCTGTCAAAAGAAGAATGGCAATTTTGGAAAGTGGATTAAATAAAAAGTTGGCTCTGGGGGGTGGGTATTTTTTAGTTTTAGTTTTGTTTTTCTTTTATGTTGTATATTTTGTAATTCTTAGTAGGTGTGTGTGTTAAACTTGTGATTTATAGATTTAAAAGGATAAGTGATGTCAATGTTTTTTTAAAAAAAAAAGTTAAAAGAATTAGCAATAGAAATAGATTAAAGGGGATGTGAAAAATATTGAATTAAATGTGAAATTATAATAGTTGAACAGATTTATAAATTTAAGGGTAAAGGTGCAAAATAACAATGAAAGTTAGTATTGCTTAAGAGAAGAGAAAAAAAAGAAAAAGAAAAAAAATATTTTTTTTTAATTCACTATTATGTATATCACATGGTGTTTAATTTTTTTTTCTTGTTTTGTATTTGTGATTTAGTTATATAATTAATAAAAATTTAAAAAAAAAAAAGAAGAACTGTAGCAACAATGTTGTGCCTTTAGAAATGTTGGGGAGCAAGTCAAATGGAAAGGAAGGAAGGAACGAAGGAAGGAAGGAAAGATTTTATTTGGCTTTCTATTTTTTTAAAAAATGGTTCATGCTAGTGAGGCCTTGTAAGCAATGGAGATTTCCTGGGTCAGTTGCCCATTTCTTACAGAAAAGAAATGAGAAGATTTCTTTTTTTAGTAGACAGATCTTCAGCCTTCGTCTAGGAAAACTTCCCAGTGACCTGGCTATAAAATCAGAAACATGTTCTCTCTAAGACGCTCTGACCTGTTACAAAACCCCACGCCGTCCTCCAGAGCTACCATCGTTGGCTTGACATGAGCACCGTGAACTTTAAGCTGGAGGCTCCTGGTGCACAGCAGGGAGTCCGAGATAGCATTTCGGTTGACATCGCTCACTTTTATTTATCTGTTTGTTTGTTTATTAAAAAAATATCTGCTCATCACCTCTCAAGACCTCCCGGGTTCCCAAGGCAATGCACAGCAGAGAAAAGCATTCCAACAGATCAAAACTGTTCTTGAAAATCGACTCCAAAAGGACATGGTGAAAACAATGGCCCCCCAAAAAAACTTTGTTGTGAAGGTCATGTGGAACAAAGGAGTCTTCTCTGCCTGCCAGAAGCTGGACAGGAGATAAAGCTAAATGGACATCTTTGGAGTGTTCCAAGGTGCTGCTACTGAGAAGGCCCTATTTGGTGTCCTCACCAACTTAGTCTCTTGTGCTGGGGGTTCATTCAAGAAAGGCCTATGCTGTAGGTCTCAAATTCTGGGCAGGCTTACACAAGAGGAGGTGGCATTTCAGATAAATTCCTATGACAATGTCCCTTAAGCCCACCTACCACCTTACTACCATTATCTACAGTAACTGCCTATCCTCTCATGGTGCTGGGACATGCAATAGGACTACGTTGTTCCCCTGCTGCACGGTTCTCTTGCGAACTTGGGCACTCCAGTTCCTGTTTTGAAGGACAGAGCCCCGGTGCTGTCAGTGAGTTGGAAATTTGAGCCACAAAGTGACAACGGTTGGAACAGGACCATTGCCTGTGCTCATTACTGCATCTGACCACGTACCCATGACCCTAATTTTCTGCCACTTTGACTAAGATATTCAGCTTCCCTGTTAGTATTCAGCTTGTCTCCCCGATACTATCTGTAGTGTTTGTACCCAGCCAAGATTCACTGTATCTTCCCTCCCTCTGTACTTAACCCTTCCCTTGGGCTCCAATTGCTCAGTTTCCCATGATTGCCCTTGAGTCCCCATGTCCTCCAAGCAGCTCCACCAGCCCAGAAGCAGGCTTCTCTTTGGGGAATCTGGACAACGTGGCTTCCATTCCAATCCTGGAAATTGGGCCTTGCATTATCATAAAATGCCGAGATGAGCAATAAACAAGGCAGTGGTGGGGTGAACAAGGGGAAAGTAATTAGCTAAAAGACTAAGAGGGTGGCTACCGGGGAGTGTGTGACAGATACAAATGATTCACGCACATGCACCCTTCGAGAGGCACCTTCCAGAGAGCCGAGGCAGCTGCGATGCCAAAAGAGTTTAACAAAAGTGTGTGTGTGTTGTGTGTGTGTGTGTGTGTTTCTGGAACGCTGTTCATGACCCGTCTGCTTATTAGCAATCCTGGTAAAGGCGGCTGGTTCACAGGCAACACACCCTCAAGGAGCACTCAGCAAATTGGCCTCTCTGATTATTATTTTGGGTGCATCTCATTTGACAGACAGCAGACAGTCTCCCCCTCCTTCTCTTTCTCTCTCCATACTGCATCAGCTTGCATAGATCAAGTTCAGGAGCTTGAATATCCTCCATTCTCTCTCTTTCTCTCTCTCTCTCTTCCCCCCATCCTTCTTCTTCTCTCTCCCCCATTTCAGGTAGACCCCTTTCACCATCAGGTGAAATCAACTCACGTTGGTAAGCTTTCCAGTCAAGATCAGAAGACATATGGAACTTTAAAGAAGGAACCCCAAGACATTACGTGCACACCTGGGATAGGAGACAGTAGGTGGGAAAGGAAGGGAAACACACCCAGCTTATCCACAAGTAGAAGCACCAACCAAGATTAAAGCAGCCCTCAAAACTGGTTCACATAACAAACATGGGGAAATTTGGTCTAGCCACCTGACTGCATAAAAGTCACACATTGTTTAAGCTCAGTTTGGACACACACCTGAGATGGCACCATTCGCATAGGGATGTGGGGGTGGGGTGGGGCGATTTTCCCTGGGCAGCAATGTTTTTGGGGTGTCCTGGCCTGTGACCATGCCCCTGCATGCCCTGACCATGGCACCCACGTAGTGCAGCCACATCCTTGCACACAGTCACCACGTCCCTCATGCCGTAGCCCACCCTCCACACACTCCAAGCTCTTCCACTGGATGGCACCAGAGCCCAACTGCAGATTTTAAGCAAGATGGGATCACACAGCACAACTCTGGAGTAGGAAATCCACTAGATTGCAAATGCTACTACTCCCATTGGCATGAGAGGCATAGAACTGGCACAGAAACAGACCCACTCAGACGAAGTAATAAAACAGTTGCCCTCTTGTAACAAGAATATCACTCTTACGGAACCTTTGTGCTCACACTTATCCAGGACATTACACTGAAATGCAGACAGGAAGTCTAAAATCATTATGTGGGGCTAGCACTTTTGGTCTAACTTTTCTGCACAAGCAGAACTGTAAGCATTTTTTTTCTTTTTTAAAAACCACACCTTGATTAAAACATGGCAGGGCCAACAGGGACCATCTAAAATGCCTCCAGGTTAGCAACCAGCCAACTGTATGCTGGATCAAAGTTAGTTTCTTCCAAAGTGGACAGATTCTAGTCTCCTTTTAGAAACAAAGAAAGGAATAAATCAAGATGGAATGTGAATAAAACTTTCTGCTCTGGCCTCCTGAGACACCCCAGAAACTTAGGCAGCAGTCAAGACCGTTTACATTTCTTAAGTCAGTCAGCGGAGGCCCCTTCCTTAACAAGGCTGTTATTTGTTTCCTGAGCAATTGTTGGCACATCCCTGCCTTTCAAAATCAAATAATAATTGAATATGAGCAAAAGCAAGTCAAAGTGAAGGAGATTTAATAAAGAGCATCTTCGCAGCAGAGGGAATTTTGCTTTGGCAGTGATTGTGTTACTAATTGATCTACACATGGCCCAAGAGAAGCCACAGACAACAATTATGCCCCACGCTGGAGGCTAGAAACAAAGAACGCACTACCTCCTCGGCTCTCGCTGTCCGCTGGTTTCACCTGGATTGGTCTGTTCATCTGTGAAGAGACACAGGGAGAGAAAAAAGAAGAAGAAAGCATGGTTAGCAACAGCAACTCCATCATTTCCGGCTTGAGTTATCAGTTCAGAACAATCTCCAACATAGGGGTGGGCAGCAAGGAAGATACATCATAAAGGCTGCACCCCACAACTAGGGAATTTGTTTCTGTTGCTTAGCAGAGGCTTCTGAGAAAGCTGAGTTCTCTAAAGTCACGTTGTAAAGTCATATTTTAAAGTTGGGTTTCAAGGTTCTAACAAAAGGATCGGTACCATGAAAAGCAACTTTATAGAATCATAGGGGCTTTCCACACTAAACTGTTATAGAGCTACTATTCCACTTTCACCATCCTGTATAATTCTGGGGCTTGTGGTTTATTGAGGCCAAAGAGCTCTCTGGCTGAGAATTCGAAATGCCTCTCCCTAAATTGCAAACCCCAGGATTCCATAGCATGTGGAAAGTGGAATAATAGCACTATAACAGTCTAGTGAGGAAATGGCCTTAGAGTCATAGAGTTGGAAGTGGTTGTAAAGACTATCTCGTAGAACCCCCTGCTAGGCAAGAATTTATAGTGGATTCTGGATGGCCCTCAGGGGTTTGTCCCAGCCTTATGATTCTATAAAGCTGAGTGTCAAAGTTCTAGATCTGTATACTATAATAGGTAATACATATACTATAATATGTAATTTAAAGAAGCCAGTCTACATTAGAGAATTTATGTTTATTGAGATCACGATAAGTTACTTAAATAGAGGTTCTATCAAGAGGTGAGGGGAAGTTATAAGAGAAATTGATAGATTGTATGATAACATGGTAAATAAGCTTGTTTTTTTTTAATTTGAAAATATGACAATACAAGTATGTAATGTGAATAACAATTGTTTTAATAAAAATATTATAAAAAAAAGTTCTAATTCTTTTGCTTTTGTGAATACTCTTAGGACTTCTGCTGGAAGAAATCTCTGATATCATCATAAACTGAATAGGACCCTTGTGGTTGAGGTAGCAGGGCTACAACATTCTCAAAAGCTCTTTATTTATTCCCCAACCCCTATGTAAATGGCTCCTATGAATAAATAACACATGTAGATGTCAGAACACAAAACTTTTTCAATTGATCTTTTTTTTCCTGTGTCACTTTGGTCCTAGATATTGATAAAGCATGTGAATAATTGGGGGACAGTTGATATACATTGTGTCATCACTTGATGTCTGGAATGTCAAGAGCGACAACTTGCATGTGCCACAGAAGGCAACCTTGATGTCATGGAAAGTCCATTCATCTGACCTTCCACCCGCTGGTCTTTGATAGAACCTCCACACATTCAGTTATGAACCATTACAGGCCCATTCGCACATGCATGCATTAGAAGCCATTGTGACTGAGGCAATGCAGAACTCCAGTTGTGACAACTTTGTACTTCTGATCGCCATTTGGTTGTATTGGACTATTGGAGCTCTGAGATTATAGGAGCAATAGTCCAAAACATCTAGAAAATGATGGATTGGAAAAAGCTGGTCCATACAGTGCACTCTATATATATGTGGGGGTTCTGTTCCAGGAATCCCTGTGTAAAACAAAAAACATGAAGCACTGTGTCCCATCATAGCTAATGGATGTCATGTGTGTGTGCCCATGGCAGCACGGGGGTGTGCCCGCTGCATCCATTGACTATAACAGAATGGGATGCTTTGTGTGACCTCACATTTGTGCATATGGAGATCATGAGAGAGGAGGCACCATTGTTGTATGAACGCCAGACTTCTATAGGTCAATTCACTCCAGAAAAGACTAATTGAACCAGTTGAGGTAAGTCAACAAAGAGCAAATTTCATTGATTCAACTGGTCTTCTCTAATTGGAAATAATAATAGGTTTTAGATTTAAATGTCTAGTGGCCCAACCAGATGAATCAGTCATAACTCCTGAGGTCAGGACCCAAAGTACTGGATTCAAATGACGAGAAAGGAGATTTTGACTAAACATTGAAAGAGACTGCCTTGAAACAGGGTGGATTCTCTTTTTCAGTGTAGGTTTTCAAAGGTGGACACATCTCAGGGGTGCTTTAGGACTGGATTCCTGGCCTTGCAGGTTGGTCAGACCAGATGACCCTTCGGTACCTTCCAACTCTATGGACCTACAATTCAATGGTCTTGCAGCAGTCAGATGTTGGGTATCTATCCGTGAAATGTCTGAAATCAGGGAGCTACTTCCAACAAAACCATCCATGAGTCAAGCCTCTTGCAATTTTTAATTCAAGTGTGATTAGAGCTACAGTCACATTACATCTAAGCACGTTTTCCCTCTTGAGACACAGAGACGGTGGGAAGCGCTGCTCAGCCCTCCATCATGTTAACCTACTTGTCCGCCACTTTGATAGCTCCTAAATGCTAAATATGTTTGCAGAGCAATTAGAATAAATCTAGATAGTGGTTATGAAATGCTTTCCCAAATGCTGCAATCGTGAAAGATAATGGGAAAAGAAAGAAGGAATGAAGGAAGGAAGGAAGGAAGGAAGGAAGGAAGGAAGGAAGGAAGGAAGGAAGGAAGGAAGGAAGAAAGGAAGGAAGGAAGGAAGGAAGGCCCTAGCCTCATAGGCAGACAGCCACCAAGAATGATCTAATTCCATGGAATATGCAAGGGGAGTTTTCAAGCTAGTGAGCTACATCAAAAGCAGGGATGTCATCCTTCACAAATTTCATCCTTGAAGTAAGCATTGAGTAATTTTAGCAATTTTCTTCCCACTGTAAGAAAGTCTTCAAAAACTACAATTTAAAGTTTGGGACCTATTCTGTGCAAAGATCAAACATTGGCTTTTTGCACAGAAAACAGCATTTTGGGGGGCACATAAAACAATAATGTTCAGAACTATTGGGCAGACTTGCATATGACTTCTTGTGCTCCTTCACTTTATGTATACCTAGCTGTGTAGCTGAGATGCCAAGAATCCCCTTTATTTAATTGCGAAGATGCATAATGGGACACTGGCAAGAGCACCTAATGTGGATTAGTGAACATGTCAGTTTGGAATGTGCATCAGAGTGTAATGCACATCAGTGCACAATGTGCATAGATGCACAATGGACATTAGTGAGCAATGTACATTACTGTGTGATATATGCATTAGTGTGCAATACACATTGGTACAAATAAAGCACTGATGTGCATTTCACATTGATGTGCATTGTGCTACTGGGCACTTTGCCCGCTCTGCTACATAGCAATGCAACAGTAGCCCTCTACTAGATGCGGACATTAAGCAACAACACAGCACTAATTCCCACAGATAAGTCTGATTATGAAGATATAAGGCCTCAACCAGATTCCGGCACACATTTCTACACAGAAGATAATGTCTCCAGTGCAGTAATGTTGTTTTCTGCACAAAAAGCCATGTGTGAATTTTGCACGGAATAAGTCCCATCAGTCTGGGATTTCCCACATCAAAGTTTTGCAACACACAACAAAAATATTTCTCAACCATTTTTCAAATATTTTTTAAATAGTCTTCCCACTAATAATCAAGATGTTGAAGCACTACCATTTTCTTCACAAACTGCTTGCTTAGCAAATGTACATCATGATTTGTCACCAGGTGAAGTATACCTGGATCTCCTCTTCTGGGAGGCAAAAGAATATAGAGTTTGGGAAACTTTTTTTTTTTAAAAAAAAGATTAGGGCAAATATCATACATGGAGGAGGTGGAGCATAACTGGACACTCACAAAATTACACTGCTAGCACTCAAATCTATCTTATTACTGAATTATAACACTGGACAACAGAATATGCAACCAAAGGCACCTAGAATCATAGAATCATAGAGCTGGAAGAGACCTCAGGGGCCATCCAGTCCAACCCCCTGCTATGCAGGAACACTCATCAAAGCATTCCCAACATATGGCCATCCAGTATCTGCTTAAAAACCTCCAAAGAAAGAGACTCTGCCACACTCCCAGGCAGCATATTTCACTGCTGGACAGCTCTGACCGTCAGGAAGTTCTTCCTGAGGTTCAAGTGGAATCTCTTTTCCTGCAGCTTGAATCCATTGCTCCTTGTCCTAGTTTCTGGAGCTGCAGAGAACAAGTCTGCTCCCTCCTCAACATGACATCCCTTCAAATATTTAAATGGTTGTCATGTCCCCTCTTAACCTTCTCTTATTCAGACTAAACGTACCCAGCTGTCTAAGCTGCTCCTTAGAGGGCTTCATGGCTTCCAGACCCTTCACTATTTTGGTTGCCCTCCTCTGGACACGTTCCAGCTTGTCGACATCCTTCCTGAATTGAGGTGCCCAGAACTGGGCACAGTATTCCAAATGAGGCCTAACCAATGCAGAATAGAGTGGTACCATGACCTCCCTCGATCTAGAAACCGTACTCCTATTCATGCAACCAAGAATTGCATTGGCTTTCTTGGTTATCGCATCACACTTCTGACTCATGTTCAGCTTGCGGTCGACCAAGACTCTTAGATCCCTTTCACACATATTGCTATCCAGCCACGTGTTCCCCATCCTATATTTGTGCCTTCCATTTTTTCTCCCTCAGTGTAAGACCTTACATTTCTCTCTGTTGAAATTCATTTTGTTAGCTTTGGCCCAGCTCTCCAATCTCTCAAGGTCGTATTGAAATTTGATCCTGTCCTCTGGTGTGTTAGCAACCCTTCCCAGTTTGGTACCATCTGCAAATATGATCAGCATGCCCTCCGCTCCTTCATCCAAGTCATTGATGAAGATGCTGAATAGCACTGGGCCCAGGACAGAACCCTGTGGCACCTCACTAGTCACTTCTCTCCAGGATGAAAAGCAGCCATTGGCAATCACCCTTTGGGTTCAGTCAGTCAACCTATTACAAATCCAACTAATAGCAGCCCTGTCCAGCCTGCATTTTCCTAGCTGCTTTGAGAGAATGTCATGGGAAACTTTGTCAAAGGCCTTACTGAGGTCAAGATATGCTACATCCACAGCATTCCCTTAATTTATCAAGCTTGTAACTCTATCATAAAAAGAGATAACATTAGTCTGGCACGACTAATTTCTGAGAAATCCATGTTGACTTTTAATGATTAGGGCATTGCTTTCTAAGTAATTACAAACTGACTGTTTAATGATCTGCTCTAGGATCTTTCCTGGAATTGATGTCAGGCTGACCGGGCGATAATTATTAGGTCCTCTTTTTCCCCTTCTTGAAGATGGGGATGACATTTGCCCTCCTCCAGTCTGCTGGAACTTCTCCTGTTCTCCAAGAAATCTGAAAGATAATAACAGCAAGTGGTTCAACAATTCAGCAATAGCAAGTGGTTCAGAAATGACTTCTGCCAGTTCTTTTAATATCCTTGGATGTAATTCATCTGGCTCTGGGGACTTGAATTCATCTAGTTCAGCCAGACATTCCTGTACTACCTCTCTTGTGCTGCATTTCCCTCACTTCCTCACCTGCTCCCCACACCCCAGGTTGGGTACTTCTATCCTTTTGGGAGAAAACTGAGGCAAACAAGGTATTAAGTAGTTCTGCCTTCTCTCTTCCCCCCATTATTAATTGGTCACCTTCTCCACGCAGTGACCCTATCATTTCCTTGTTTTTCCTTTTGCTACAGACATATTTAAAAAAGCCCTTTTTATTGTTTTTGATGTCTGTGGCAAACCTGAGTTCATTCGCACTTTAGCTTTTCTGACCTTCTCCCTACATCTCCTGGCCATGTGCTTGAATTCTTCTTCGGTGGTTTCACCATTTTTCCATTTCCTGTACATGTTTCTTTTAACACTTAGCTCAGCTGAGAGTTCTTTTGTCAACCATTCTGGTTTTAGAGATCTGTCATTTTTCCTCCTTGTTGGCACAGTTTTCAATTGTGTCTTCAGTATCTCACTTTTAAGAAACTCCCATCCGTCATGAACTCCTTTCTCTTTTAGTATTCTTGACCATGGGATTTCAGCAAGTAACTCCCTAAGTTTAGAGAAATCAGCTTTCTTAAAGTTTAGGATGTGCTTCTGGCTACGCTTGGCTTCTCCTTCCCACTGAATGACAAACTCCAAAAAAGCATGGTCACTCCCTCCTAAGGATCCCACCACCTCTACCTCATCAACTAGGTCATCCCTGTTGGTCAGGATCAGATCTAAAATAGTCGATCCCTTTGTCACCTCTTCCACCTTCTGGACCATGAAATTGTCTGCAAGGCAAGCGAGGAACCTATTGCACCTTGTGGTCTTTGCAGAATTTGCCAACAAATATCAGGATAATTGCAATCTCCAATTAACACAGCATCTCTCCTTTTTGAATGTGTGGTCATCTGCTTCAGGAAGGCCTCATCCAAGTCCTCAGGCTGGCCCGGAGGCCTGTAGCAAACCCCCACAATCACATTCCTATTGTTTCTCACTCCCTTAATTCTCACCCAGATGCTCTCAACTTGGCTTCCCAGGTTTAAGTCATGGATCTCTTCACAGGTGAAAACATCCTTGACATATAAGGCTACTACTCCTCCTTTCTTGTTTGGTCTATTTCTCCGAAATAGGTTACACCCCCCTATTCCTACATTCCAATCATGAGATTCATCTCACCAGGTTTCAGTGATGCCTATTAAATCATATTTATTTTGTTGTACTAAGAGTTGGAGTTCATCTTGCTTATTCCCCATGCTCTGTGCATTAGTGTAGAGACACTTGAGACGATGTGCCCTTTGTAGAATTCCTGTACTAAAGTTACTTTCTCTCTCCTTGTTGGTCTCTAGTTCTACTTGGCCTGCCCTATCTACATCATTTGGACTATTTTTCAGAGTACTCACTGAATCCTTGCCTAGAATAATACTGTCCCCCTCCCCAGTCAAACTCAGTTTAAAGACCTCCTGATCCATTTTGCGAGACTGTTAGCAAAAATGTTCCAGGTGACGGTTGTAAGGTGCAGGCCATCCCTTGCCAGAAGACCGTCTTCGTGGAAATGGAGACCATGATTCAAAAATCCAAATCGCTCCTGGAGGCACCATCTTCGGAGCCAGTTGCTGATCTCCACTATTCTTCTTTCCCTTTGTGGGCCATGTCCTTCCACCGGGAGAAGAGATGAAATGATAACCTGTGCACGAAGGTCCTTCAGCTTCCTACCCATAAACTCGTAATCCTTTGTGATTCAGTGAAAGCTGTGCCTTGCTGTGTCATTGGTTCTGATGTGAACCAAAAGGAGGGGGTTACAATCAGTGGGCTTGACCATTCTCATTTGCCTCTCCGTTACATCATTGATTTTGGCTCCAGGGAGACAGCACACCTCATGATTGATTCTATCCCAGCTGCAAATGATCAGTTCCATTCCTGTCAGCAAAGAGTCTCCAAACACTAGAACTCGTCTCCTCTGAGGCTTGTCCAGGGTTACTTGATGAAAAGATTCCCTCACGGTTACCTGAACTTTCTGTTCATGCTGAGAGTGTTGGTGCTGATGCTGTTGGATGCTGTTCTGCTGGTGCTGAGGTTCCTGTTGTTGATGTTGGATTTCCTCTGGATGACATTCCATGACCTCTTCCTGATGTTCCACTTTGTCAATAATAAAATCAAGAACTTGGAAGCGATTCTGCAGCTTGAGAGTCTCCGTATGACACCTTGGCTTTCTACTCCTGTGTGTCACACTCCTCCAAGCGTCTGTCTCCCTGTTTTGTAAACTGGCTTCTTTGTCCACTAGCTCCTCTGTGCATTCCATCGTCAAAAAGGTCCTCTCAGCCCTATCCAAGAACTCCTCTCCCTGCCTAATAATGCAAAGATTTGAAATGTGTGCCTCCAGCTGTTGAACCTTCTCCTCTAAGAGAGCAACCAGCTTGCATTTCCTGCAGGTGTACCCAAGGGCATCTTGCGGCAGGAAAAGAAACATGCCACAGCTGTGGCAGGTGACTGCAGCAGCTCCCTCCCCCTCCATACCTGATAGTTTAGATAGCTAAATTGAAAAAGGTAAAATTGGGCTTTGCCTTCAAAGTCCCCTCGTAAAATCTATGTCAACTCCCTGTTTGCCAAGTTCTTATTGTCAACCTATCAAGAGAGAGGGTGCAGTTCTATAGTGGTTATAGATACTCCCTCAAGTTCCAACCCTACCTAGATGTTGTAGACAGGCAGATTGAGTCTGGATAGGTTCAAGGAAGAAGCAATTAAGTCTTGCTAAGGTTAGGTAGCAAATGTAAAAGTGCGTGCACCAAAGATGCACGCCGCTGGGAGCAGAGATAAAGAGCTGCTAGCTCCTCCCCCTAGCTCGTTAGCAAGTCAGCTAGGACTAGTGACTGCTAGCTCCTCCCCCTAGCTAGTCAGTTAGACCATGTGCTCAGGGAGAGCACACAGTGACAGAAAACAGACAGACAAACAATCAAACACAGCCCCAGAAGCCTGGAAAAGACACCTGGTCAAGATGTCTTCTCAGACACAGCTCACCTTCTGCTCTCTCCTCTGGAAATGAGCTTGAAGGCCACTGAGAGCAGAGATAAAGAGCTGCTAGCTCCTCCCCCTAGCTCATCAGTGAATCAGCAACCTAACGGCTGCTAGCTCTTCCCTCTAGCTAGTCAGTTAGACCGTGTGCTTAGGGAGAGCACATGGCCAGAGAAAACAGACAAACGAACAAACAAACAATCAAACACAGCCCCAGAAGCCTGAAAAAGACACTCAGTCAAGACGTCTTCTCACACGCAGCTCACCTTCTGCTCTCTCCTCTGGAAAATCTGTGCAATGGACAAACACATCTGTGCAGGCAATGCAAAATGTGTCATCTGGATTTGCACAGTTAAGGTACAGTGCACAATGCACCATGGCATCACATGTGCAACTCTATTGCCACAACATTGAACTGGATGTTCCAAATTATGCAAAAATGTCCAACCGCTTCTCTAGGGAAATGTTCACATATGTAAGATACCAACTGAATTCTTACTCAGGCCTCCCAGGATTTCCAAGTCAG
This sequence comes from Ctenosaura bakeri, assembly GCA_948474755.1. NCBI lineage: Eukaryota > Metazoa > Chordata > Lepidosauria > Squamata > Iguanidae > Ctenosaura > Ctenosaura bakeri. The sequence continues at coordinate 438,232 of CAOLHI010000001.1, forward strand.
CATAGTGAGTACCCAGGCTGGCTGGGAAATTCATGGAATCATAAAGTGTAAAGAGACCACAAGGGTGATCCAGTCCAACCCCCTGCTGTGAAGGATTGCATAATCCAAGCACTCCCAACAGATGGCAATCCAGCCTCTGCTTAAAAACCTCCAAAGAAGGAGACTCCGCCACACTCCCAGGCAGCAATGTATTTCACTGTTGAACTGCTCTCAACATCAGGAAGTTTGAAGCCATTGCTCTGTGTCTTAGTTCTCTGGAGCAGCAGAAAACAAGCTTGATCCATCTCCCAGATGACATCCCTTCAAATATTTAAACAAGGCTATCATGTCACCTCTTCACTTTCTCTTCTACAAGCTAAACATATCCAGCTCCCTAAGTCTCTTCTCAAAGAACGTGGTTTCCAGGCCTTTTATGAAGCTGCAGTCCCAAAATGTAACTTTTCCAGGCTCTGCACTCAGCCAATGAGCTCTTAAAGCTGCCTCAGTCAGAGGAAATTGAACGGATTCACCACCCCACTGATCTGGAAGCCTCCAGACAGCACTGATGCCAAGGATGGGCTTCCTAATCTGGGATAATATTGGTGAGGTAGCACAGAGAAGGTTGGTCTGCCCACAGAGATACTGTTTCTGAGAAGAGTGTGAAATCTGACCTTCTGGAGAACATATCCAAGTATCTGAGAGACTTCTCTCCCTATGGGCTGGGCTTTGGGGCCATGAGATTAGATGCCATCTATGTTCTCTGAGGGCCTTTCCTCCCTACAGTGTTATAGTGCTATTATTCCACTTTCAACATCAATTGGAATCCTGGGTTTTGTAGTTTCCTGAGGCCAAAGAACTCTCTGGATGAGAATTTTAAATGGCGCTTCCTTAACTGCAAACCCCAGGATTCCACAGGAGGTTGAAAGTGGAATAGTAGCACTATAACAATGTAGTTTGGAAAGGCCTGAGGCATTAGTCCCAAGCAGAGTATAGCCATTGGATCAGTAGTTGAATGGATGAGTCAGCACATATGTAAATCCTATTGATTGAATGGACCATCTTTAATTGGGACTCTGATTGGCCATCATTTCTGTATCATTGGCTAGGGGACAACATCCATTTCTAGTACTGTTTACCAATGTTTTAAAAATCTTCAATGGTTCTAAGTCTTATAAATAGTGTTAAACTCACTTTCCTCTTGTCTTATCACATCAGCTGGAAAGGGGAAATTTAAGTAAATTACCCTGGCCTCAAACTCTGGCATTGAAATTCAAATTGATAGTCTCTTAATTCAGTTTCCACATTCTATCCTGTGTAGAATATTGAGTCAGTTGAGGGTAAAGCATTCATTTTTTTTAAGGGTATAAAACATTGATTTTTGCAAGTTCTTTCATCAGGAAGAATTAAAATTGTCATGTCGTCCTTCGTTTGGGAATCCCACCAACTAGAAAAAAAAAGTAGAGCAGAACAGTCTCCTTCCAAAATCCAGCTGCCTACATGAACTGTATATTTCTTATTGCATTTGGACAGCCAGTGTGGACTAGTGTTTGGACGAAGAAAGGAAAAACTCAAAATCCACTCATGAACAGACTTTGCCTGCCCAGGTTTGGCCAGATGCAATCACTCAGGCCTCTCCTATGTTAACAGGACGATATGGAGGTCAAATGCATATGAAGAGAGGATATTTCAGGACACACTGATCTTTGAACAAGAAGAGAGCAAATATATGTATATATGACAAGCAATCAATTTCATACTTGTAGTATAGTATGGCCAAGGCATGCTGTCTGGACAGTTGCATCCCTGTTATCTGGAAAAGTAATTTTTTTAAAAAAGCTCTGCTCTCTGTATTTGTGTATGTGGGGTGAGCAAAAAGGCAGATGTTCCACTAGCACCTGGTCAAAGAAGGATATGTAAAGACAGTAGCTCTGGTAGATAATGAAACAGTTGCATAGAGGAGAACATGGGATGCTCCTTGAGTTCTACTTCAAAGCTGGCCCTACCATTAGACAAACTGAGCCTGCAGCCCTGGCTGGTAGATGCTGAGCAATGGAAGTGTCAATCTGACAGCTATGCTTCCTGAGCACTTGGGCATTCTTCTGTCCTGAAGAACAGAGCTGGGTGTGTCATACTCCCTGTCCAACAGCTCCTAAATTGGATGGAATTTCCTTCTTTGGAAGTCTTTAAACAGAAGGTGGTGACCGTCTCTCAGCAGTGCTTTAGCTGTGTATTCCTTAATGGGATATTGTAAGACAAGATGTCCCTTGTACTCCCTCCCAACTTGATGATTCTTTGATCCATTGAAGTCCATTGTGGTGATTGACCCTATCCCATTGTTGGTTCAGCTGTTGGTCCTCCTCACTAGTAGAACAGCAAAGTATCATGCACTGGCCACCAATTTCAATAAATAAGAGACCTTTTCTTGAGGTCTGTAGGCTTCCTTTCCTCTAGAATGGGAGTAGGAATGATATGGCCTGCCAGATATTGCTGGAGAGCAACTCCCAGTAGTGCGATGCAGCGGCTAAAAAGGGTCAATGTGATTCTGGACTGTGTCAATAGCAGTACAGTGTCTATGTCAAGGAAATTAATAGCACCACTCTATTCTGCTTTGGTCAGAACCTACCTGGAATCCTGTGTCTAGTTGTAGGCACCACAATGCAAGAAGGATATTGATAAGCTGGAACATGTCGAGAAGACGGGGACCAAAATGGGAGAAGCCCTAGAAACCATGAAGCCCTTTGAGGAATTGTTTAGGGAGCTGGGAATGTTTAGCCTGGAGAAGAGAAGGTTAAGAGGTGACATGATGGTCCTATTTAAATATTTGAAGGGATTCCATATGGAAGACAGAGGAAGCCTGTTTTCTGCTGTTCCAGAGACTAGGATACAGAGCAATGGCTTCAAACTACAGGAAAAGAGATTCCACCTGAATTTTAGGAAGAACTTCCTCATGTTAAGAGCAGTCTGACAGTGGAATGTGCTTTCTTGGTGTGTGGTAGAATCTCCTTCTTTGGGTTGTTTTTTTTTTTAAGGAGAGGCTGAATGGCCATCTGTCAGGACTACTTAGATGGTGCCTTCCTGCACAGCAGAATGGGATTGGACTGGATGGCCCTTGTGGTCTCTTCCAGCTCTGTGATTCTATGACTTCCATCAGCCTCACAGAGTGTTAGACTCTCCTCTGACAGGTGGTTTTACATTAAAGTTGGATGGCCACCTCTCAGAGATGCTTTAGCTGTGCAATATGTACTAAATAGCCCTTGGGCCTCACTCTGGGGAATAAGATCTCACTTTGGGATTGTACAATGTAAATCTCAGCATGGAGTTATGCATTGTGCTATGCATCTCTTGTGCTGAATGACAGTGCTGTGCGGCTGAATGCACCACTCAAATGGACAGCCAAATGTACAATCAAACACACACTCCAGTGCACTATTTAATGTGCATCCACACGTATAATGGCACTGCATGCACAACTTCACTTACACAAGCATGAACTGAAAGGAAATGTCCTGCAAGGAAGAAAAACACCCAACTACTTCTGAACCCTAAGACTCCAACAAGATCCTTGCCAACATGTCTACGAGACAATGGTGAGGAACATGAGAAGGTGAAGACCAACAGCACACACACTATTCCCTAGCCTGGCTCTAGGGCTTGAGGAAATTCTTCTCCTTTTTTTCAAACATAGCCCTTCAGCTAGCATGACTACTAGCTGGCTCTAGAATTTCAAAGACAGCATCCTGGTGGTGTCACACACATATAGGAAGTCCTTTTATATATTGTACTCTTTTGCTAGTGTGCTATGGACATATTCAGTCCATGGTTGCAGAAGCCAAGTTCCCAACAGTAGCCAAGTATAACCATTTACATGTTGTTTTGAATTCTTGGATGATGTGTAAGGATTTGTTGGTGCCCTCGGTATGTCCCCCTTGAGTAAGCGGCACTGCACATTCACCATGATAGGACAATAAACAAGTATGCTGGAGACTATGCAATTGGTGACACAATGTTGGCTTCCAGAAGAAGGATGGTGCAGTGCAGAACTTTCCAAACTGTGTGCCATGGAACATTAGTGTGTCGCCTGCAGTGTGTATGTGTGTTGGTGTGTTGCACAAAAGTAATGGGTGGAGGGGCTGCCTCTCCCACCACCACCGCCACCCCAGGCTGAGGAAGACCCCAGTGAGGGCGGTGGCAGGCCAGGTTTGGGTGGAGGGGATGTCTCCATTTACTGAATTACTTGCTGAATTACTGTGTCGCAAAATGATGCATGTCTAAAAAGTGTGTCACCAACATGAAAAGTTTGGAAAGCTCTGGTGTAGTGCAACCAACCATGAAACTATGTGAAGGTAAAGTTACACTATGCAAAGACAATATAAGATCTCAGTACTAGGATTTTCCTTTATCTTTGCATTTGTTCTCTCTGCTTTGGCCTCATCCTGCCCTCCAAACTTTTGCAGAACCAATACTGACAAAATGGGAGAGACAGAATTGCATCTCTTTTGGAAATTTCAACCCCGACCTTGTTGCACAGATACCATCTGATGCGGCCAGACAGATTTCCTGAGAAAAAGTGAGTGTTGCACAAGGAGAAAGACAGTAGGACAATGGTTTGGAAAAAAACAGAGAAGACACTTTCCCCAAGAAGGTAAAAGGAGGGGAGAAAATAACCCCTTGAAATTAATAACTAAAAGCTGAGTGTAATTTAATGTACATGGAAGATTTCTGCACTTGACAATTCTTTTATAGAGCAAAGAGACACACACACAGTCCATAATACAAATTGAGATCATCTTGACATGAAAGACACCAATTATGGGGAGAAACACTGAGAGGGAAATAATTAAGTTTCTTTTCTCTGCGGGTGGAATCTCCCCCCTCCTGAGAAAGAGCGTTTGCAAGGAGAAATTATAGCAGGACTGAAGTCCCAGGAAGAGAATGAACTGAATGGGGCAGGGCTGCATTCAGGATTTGTCCAAAGGGATGAAACGGCTGTAAGGCAGGAACATAAAGAACATCGGTGAATGTTCTCATATCTCTCATCAAATGCACAGAGAATTTATTTTTTGTCCCTGTGTAAAAGGGGGAAATTTAAATATTTAATTTACAGCCCAGCTTCCTTCTAATATGGGATCCAAGGCAGCCTACAATATAAATTGAAACAAAATATTGTTAGAACAAAATAGAATGCACGTTCCCCACCATTAGCAGCAAATATGGGGATTGGGGCATTTACTGCAAAAGCAAAGAATGGAGTTTGCAACAGTTCATTTAAAAGGACCCAGTTTTTTAAAAATAAATTATTAAAAGGTGCAAAAGTTCTCTTAGCAAGGAGAAAAGATATAAAATGTTTCATTCTAGGATGCAAAGAATGAACTGGTGGAATTACCTTCCTATTGTGGGCGACTTAAAACTTGTGTTTGCATGGAAACACCTGCTGATGGATGGAGGCACACAGTCTTGCTAAGATCTGTTCTGTTGTGCTGTTATAGTGTTCTTATTCCACTTTCAATCTCCTGTGGAATTCTGGCGTTTGTAGTTTCCTGAAGCCAAAGAGCTCTCTGGCTGAGAATTATAAAGGCTCCTCCTTCAACTGCAAACCCAGGATTCCATAGGATGTTGAAGGTGGAATAATAGCACTATAACAGTGTAGTGTGGAAAGTCCCTAAGAAGAAAGAGGTACTGGTTGAGGAACTGTTTCTTCGAGTATTCCACTGTGGAATGATCCAATAGGACCTTCTCACACTTTTTGGAATCATCTCAGATTTAGTACTTTTCCAAATCTGTGGTACACATCTTTGTAGTTACAAGCACAGCTGGGGAAAATAACTTTTATAGAGTACATCTCTCTTAGTCTCACGGCCAGGATGGCCAGTGGCTACGCTGGTTGGTGGCTCTGAGAGTTGTAATTAACAACAACAACAACAACAAAAGCCCTGGCATTGACATGTCAAAATGAACATTTAAATATTCCTTTTGAGATAAAATACTCATCCAAAAGGTATATTTTGCTCTGAAATTATGTTCTTTTACCTTTCCTGGAGGCAACTTTTCAAACCAGCCTCTAGCTAAGCAACCAAAAAAAATCATCCAATGCTTTGCTAGGGGTGCCTTAGAAGAGTTGTCCACTGTGAAAGGGAAGGTTGGGGAATAAAAATAAAAGTCCTCAATTTCATGGGGGACTTATAATGCAAGAAGCTTCTCTATGGTGTACCAAAGAGCATTCTTTCTTGGGGTAACTTTTGATTTATTTCTTTTATTAAAGCTAGCTTGGTTCACTTCCACATTTAGCCAAAGAGATCCAAGGAAAACTTCTGTTTTCCCTTACAAGACTTTTTGACAAAAGAGGCTAGAACCTTGCCTTTTAAGACAACCACAAAAAAGTAACCTCTTCAGACACAAAAAGTCTATCCCATAACTGAATCACCATGATAATTCTGCTTCTTCACAGAATACTCAAAGATACCTCTCTAGTTCTCCAGCATGTACTGACAGGCTGATTTACACTGATTTGGAAGCAAGGAAATATCTTTCTAGGTTCTGCAGCAAAGTTCAGAAGCTGCTCTTAATGTGAGGGTAAACACTCCTGAATCTGGTAAGGCTTACTTGTATGCTACCCAGACATGGCTATGCTGATTGACGGATCCTAGGAATTGTAGATACATATAATGGCCAAAATCCTATCTTGTGTTTGCACAGTGTAAATTTACACCCGCTTAATTACAAGCTGTTTATGCTGCACCAGCCTTCTGCTGAATATCAGCATTGTGCAACCAACTACATGTCCGTGAGCACGTTGCCTGTTATTCCATTTTGCAATGGAGAATGTACAATGGCTGTTTCTTCAGTGCCAGCAAATCCAAAGGTACACTGGTACCAGGCCATACTTCCAAATTCCATCATATGGTTTAACTGGAAAAATATTGAATTGGCATGAAATAGAAATTATATCCTGCTATGACTGGGAAGGTTGATGGCAAAGAGGAACTGGCTGCACATGTGTATTGCAAAACTAAGCCAGATCAGGACTTCAGTGAAACTCTGGAGATGAAAGACTTGCAGATGTCCCTCCACGATTCAACTTTTAGAGACAACAGTGCCCAAAAGTGCTTCCACGAAATGACGGACTGTCTTTGACCTTCTCCCCTTGTCCATCAAAACTCTCTTTTTGTCCCTTCACCTGTCCTGCCTTTAAGGAGCTATCACAATTCCCATCAGTCCTTTGATCATCTAATGCTAAGGCCATTAACTCATTCTGGACCCCATTGTCCACTCTGCAGACCCCATTGTCTACTGTGTCAAAGAGTCAATAATACTTCCCCCCTCAGGGTGGAAAAAGAGCATTTAAACCCTGGCTCCACTCAAACGACTTGTAGTACTTTTGGCATACTGGCCATCACTCTGCCACTCCAATTCCCACTTGTACTACCCTTTGACCTTTAGTCTGAGCCACAGGATAGATAAACATCACTTATGTTACCCTAAACTCTTTCTATCCAAACTTTTCCTCCCTTTTCCTTCAATTAGTCTTGTGTGATTGCAAGACTGCTTGGATCTTGTACATGTGTGATTCTTAATTTCCCCCAAAGAAACAAACAAGCTTACTTTTGAATCTCTGGCTGGTTCTTCCCTGCACTAATATTGGTACACAGGTGTAAAAGATCTTGTTAGTTTGCCCCCCCACCTTTCACGAGTCTCCTCTTTGAGCTAATATTCCCCACAGTTTTATGGAGCCACTGGCATCATGGGTGGACTCCTGAGTCACCCACATTTTGGAGTAACATGGGTACACTGACAAAGAGTGACACACCATCAAAGAATACACAACTCTATATGAAGTGGTTACTAGGGATGGAAAGAATATTTAGAAATATTGTTGATTTTTTCCCCCTCATGTGTGGAGAAGTCTTAACAAAAAGAATCCTGGAATGGCAAAATCACTAAAATCTGGGACTTATTCTACACAAAATTCACACCGGGTTGTTTTGTGCAGAAATCAAACTCTCTGCATTGGAAACAACATTTCCACGTGGTTGTTTTTCACAGGAAAGAGAGTTTTGTGCACAGGAAGCAGTATTTTCTGTACAGGATATGTTGTTTCCTCCACAAAAACAGCAAGTGTGAATTTTGCACAGAATAAATCCTGAACTGCAAACAGAATTCAAAAACAAGGGGAAGAAAACCACTAAATTACTTGATATTTCTTTCCAAAAGACAAACAGCAGTGAATTGCATTCCTAATGATTACACTTGTGGAACTTGTTTACGCAGCTATGGAATGAATACAGACATTACACAATTGCCAAAGGAAAAGTGCAACCACTTGCATCCTGTTGGGGTTAAATCATCAACAGAATGCAAGCCAATAATTGTCCAAGTTCAAGCATCCCCGGGGTTCTGGTTAGAGAAACGAGAGAAAGATTAACCCATCATGCTTCTTTTAGTGACTTTTCTAAAGTTGACATATTCCAGGCAAACATGACCATGTGCTCACTCACTCACACACACACACATCAGAACACACATCTCTTCCTCCACACACCTCTGGCCATCCCCTCCCCAAGCTCACGGCAAACACGACATCATTTTTCATGTCCAATTACAGCCGCGGTGGTGCCACCGTTAAAAGACAGTGCAGGTACTCCTGTCAGAAAGGGTTTGAGTTACAAGAAGCGATGAATTACAGCAAACCCTTTTTCAATTCTCTGCAGAAATGAAATGTCAGAGCTTGCCGCTCTATATTTCTGAGCACCATCAGCTACAGGCCAGCAAAGGAATTAGACAAGGGACAGACGCTTCACTGAATTGTGATTTTTTTTTTTAAAGGTTCCCTCTCTCTCTCTCTCTCTCTCTCTCTCTCTGTCTCTCTCTTTTTTGCATTCCTCCCTTCCATCCTTGTTCTTCTCCCTCTGGCTTTGAAATGAATTTAGAACAAGGAGAACGATCACCTAGGAGAGGGGAAATGAAAGTATAAGAAACAACCTCTCCTTCCCTCCTTCCCTCTCTCCCTCCTTCCCTCGTGCGTTTTCCCTGTCAATTTCTTCATCTTCCAGGCTTTAATTTCTTGTTTTAGAAAACTTTTGGAAATAACTCTTTTTGAAGTTCTTCACAATAGCTCCCCTTTCTTTAATTCTTTTTTTTTTTTTTGAAGAAAACTGGATAATTCACCTACAGCAATATAAAGCAGAAATTTTGTTGGATAAAATTTGACTACCATCTTTTGAAATGATATCACGGGGAACAAAGCCTGGATTTCCATGGGAGCACTACATTGGCAAAGGCAGTGTTGGCAGGGGTGTGTTGTTGGGGTGGTGGTGCAGAATTGTTTGGTAAAATGCAGTTTCCATAGTTTACAAAGGTATCCAAGGTCTTACATCAAGGAGATGGAGTGAAGTTTTACCTCTACAGAGTTATGAGTGGTTGCACAGTGCTGCATCAGCACATTTCAGCCATGTGCAACCAAATCCACAACCAAATGTTCATGCGTATTCCATGTGCAATGCACACCCATGCACAATGAGTGTGACACATACCAAGTTCATTTCCATAACCTTGAGCTGAATGTGGTCATTCTACATTGGACAAACATTTCTAGCTGCTTCCATAGGGGAAATTACATAAGACAACAGTAGGATTCTAGCTGCTATCTTTGGGGGTAGGTGAAAGGAAATGAATTCTGCTGATGCATGATGCCAGGGTAGGTGGTAGGAGGCAGAAGGAAGATGTCAGTCATGCCTTTCAGAAAGAAGATGCTTGGAGATGGTAGATTATGTCTGGCTTCCCATGCTATCACTATGAAGTCCTGAAAAAAGTGTACCCACTGGAACAGTTCACCCAGAGGACTGTAGTCAAAGTATGTATAGGTGGTATTTCTCATCTTTTTTGAAAGAAGTCTAAGCAAATTCTTTTTCTACTAGTATTACCAATATAAACTTCAGGAAAAGAGGTTCCATCTAAACATTAGGAAGGACCTCTTGATGGTTAGAGCAGTTTGACAGTGGAATACACTACTGCCTGGGAGCGTGGTGGAGTATCCTTCTCTGGAGATGTTCAAACAGATGATGGATGGCCATCTGTTGTGAATGCTTTGATGGTGTATTCCTGCATGGCAGAATGGGGTTGGACTGGATGGCCCTTGCAGTCTATTCCAGCTTTATGATTTTAAGACATTATGAAGTGCAATGCTGGAGCTCCATCCCTGTAGGTGAATCTGATGATACCACCTCCTCCACTCCAATAACCCTACCTCTTAAGCCAGGCAGTGCTCCAGTTGAATGGTTTCTGAGGTGCTGCAGAGCAGATGGCTCGGAAATGACCTCAGCTGAATTCTCCAAGCCATGGGGTATAGTGAGAACAAGCAGGTGAAGAAACCTCTAGGAGTCCTGTTGCAACTGTCTTTTTGTTTGTTTGTTTGTTTTAACATCTAAGCAAATTCTTCTACTAGTACTACTAATATAAATTTCAGAAAAGAGATTCTGTGTAAACATAAGGAAGAACCATCAGGAAGTTCTTCCTAATGTTTACGTAAGAGCAGTTTGACAGTAGAATACACAGCTGCCCGGGAGTGTGATGGAGTCTCCTTCCCTGGAGGTTTTAAAGCAGAGGCTGGATGGCCATCTGTCAGGAGTGCTTTGATGGTGTATTCCTGCACAACAGGAGGTTGTACTTGATGGCCCTGGTGGTCTTTTCCAGCTCTATGACTCTGTGATTCTATAAAAGGCTGGAATTCAGTAAAGGACTTAAATCTTTGTAGTAGACTTACATCTGCCAGGAATAGAACTGAGCAGTTTTTGCAATGTCTATATTGGGCAAGGGGCTGCTGTGATGTTACTATGTTGGGGAGGCAAAGAAGTGACTGATGTGCGATGGGACCAACACTCAGGAGGATCAATGAACACCAGGACATCAGCTGGGGAGCACTGATAGTCATTGATGGAGTCCAATGCACCTTGGGACACTCTTGCCAGTGTCCTGTTATGCATCTTTGCAATTGACTGAAGGGTTTCTTAGCATTTCTTCTCCGTAGCTAAACATAGGTGAAGCTATGTAACTTAAACCACAATAGAGAACTCCAGCCAATAATAATAATGGCAGCTACTTATATCCCATCTTTCTAGAGCTCAAGTAGGCTTTGGCCATTTCCACACTGGGAATTTAAAATGGTGCAGAGCGACCTCCAACAGAGGTCTTCTACACCGTAGAGTGGACTGGGGCGGACTACTTTCTGTAGATCCACACCTCAGTCCGGTTCTGCGCGACCAGAACTGGTCGCGCAGCATGGTTTTCAAAAACCAATTTTTTGAGGTTTTTAAAAAGCATGGAGCGAGCAAAGCCGTGCAGCTCCGTCGCCTGCCTCCAGAGTAGATTTGCAGGTGCACACAAGTATTTGCCTGCAGATCTTCTGGGGACAGGCTTTCAGCTGGCGAGCTTCTCCAGTCGGTGGAAGCCGTCATTTGGGACACCGGGGGACTGTGGAGCAGTGAACTCACGCTGCTCCTCATGGCGACGGACTTTGCTAGCCAGAAAACAAAGCCAGTAAGCTCCATTTTGGGCATTCCCCCTCCCCCACATGTGGAAAGGGCCAATAAGAAAATACAAACTTAAAAGAATATGTAATTAAAACATACAACTGATCAACTAAGACCAAATTCATTTGAAATATTATTTTTTTTAAAAAAGCCTAGCACTAATTTAAACCTACTTGAACAAGAAATGTAAAACAAATCAATTAAGAACACATTGATTTCAGACACGTTATTTTACTAAAAAAATTCAGCACTGTCTAGTTAACACCTTCATCGACAAACAAGTTGGCTTACAATCAGAAGGCTGCGTTTTCCAGTATTTGGAAGGCCATTGAAAGTGGGACTAGCTTGGCCTCACTTTATAGTTCTCAATATTTTAAAAATTCAGGCCCACATAGAGTATGATACTGGGGACAAAACCTAATGTTACAGAGGGCCTTTCCGCCCTAGTGCTATTATTCCACTTTCAACATCCCGTGGAATTCTGGGGTTTGTAGTTTACTGAGGCCGAAGAGCTCCCTGGCTGAGAATTCTTAATGCCTCTCCCTAAACTTCAAACCTCAGGATTCGATAGCATGCTGAAAGTGGAATAAGAACACCATAACAAGGTAATGTGGAAAGGCCCAGAGTTGTCACTATTACTTTACTGGACTGAAGGTTCCAGGAATGGACACATAGGCTATGAGGAGCATTGCTGTTCAGACAGTCTCATGGACACGACTGAAATCTGGGCATTCGGGTCTAAGGCTGAATCTCAGAATACACTCAAACTGTCAATATTGGAATCACAGAGTTGGAAAGGGCCCCATAAGCAATCAAATCTGACTAGAGTATCCTTAGAAAGTTTCTCTCTAGCCTGTTTCTGAAGAAATCTGGAGAGAGAGACCCCACAGTCTCTCTATGTAATGGACCCCATTGTTGAACAGCTCTTGGTCTGAAGACATTCCTTGTAATGTTATCGTGCTGTAACTTAAAACCATTAAACCTAGTCCTATCCTGTGGAGAGCAGAGAACAAACCTGCACCTTCCTCTCCATAACAGTCCTTTAGACATTTAAGGAGGGCTATCATGTTTCCCACAGTTCTCTCTCCACCAGGCTGAACTTGCCTAGCTCCTTTAACCTTTCCTCATAACTCTTATCATCCTTGTTGCCCTTCTCTGCACCTGCCACAACTTGCCAATATCCTTCCTAAATTGAGGTGTTCAGAGCTGAATGCAGTACTCTAGATTAAGTCTGACTAGTATAAAGTCTTCAAGGAGAATCAAAATCAAAATTTCTGAATAAAAGCCTTCAGAAGGAGTGTAGTCCCATCCGAAACAAGCTGAATTTCTATTCCTTGACCTGCGTTTGACTGAACAAAAACAACTTTCATCTTCATTCATTCTTCCTTATCGGGTCCTTCAGTGATATCAGACATTGAGGTGGAACTACAGCAGTGTCCTTGGATTTTTGTGAAAGGTAGGGATAGAGTTGGGTTTTGTCAAACTAGCTAGTGTCATTCAATCCCTGAATTCCATATGATCTCTCCTAGAGGCTTAATGTGTATGCTAAATGGAAGCATGGTGGGATGAGAGAAAACCTCAAGGGACCTACAGGCTGATGTCCACTACATCAAAACCAGAATCTGATAGCACCACTTTCTCAAATACTTCCCCTCCAAGAAAGACTGGAACCCTTGTGCACCTTACCTCCAAGTTGTATTCCAGCAAAATGGTGTAGACATACTATAGTTACTGAAAGGTTCTGAGATATCTAGGGGGACATAGAAGGGAAACAGTATCTGCTTTCATTTTCCAGGGCAAATTGTCCACCAAGGCAACCAAAAGCAGTTTCTGTCCAGTAACTAGACCTGAAGCTGGATGGAAATGGATCTAGACAATCTACTTCATCAAGAATCCCCTGGACCTAAGATGCCCATGCTTGCTGGTGGTATCTGGGAGATAAAGTACAAAAGAAGGTTTCTTTGTTCCAAGCTCTGCCCAAGATACAGATGAGGTTCTATAGATAAAATGGTGGCCCCAAACTCTATGTCTTTGACAACACTAACTCCACATGCTGTAGTTTAAAGTAGGGATGGAAATATCATAGTCTTCATTTCCATTTGTTTTCCTAAAGTACAAAGGGGTTTCCAACACTTGGGAATCCTACTGGGAAGAACAAAGCAGCAGTGAGATTTCTGTACCATTCTCTCCTGGTATTCACACTTTGTCAAATGTTCTGGGGAATTAATCTGCAGAGAAGTTCAGATGGGTTGCTTGCCCAAAGCCCTCATGTTGTAATGCAAAAGCAGTATTCTTTCCTAGGTACAAAATATGCTTTCTGTGCAAAAAATGAAGTTGGTTTTAGAAAGAAAAAAGTCCACTTTAGTTTATGTACTTGCTAATTCCACATTTGGAAAAATGTGCAAATGCTAGGGGTATATGGCACCAAAATCTCTGGGAGGGTCATACAGGCCTAAATGGACATCCTTAAGTAGTGGGGTGTGCAAGGAGTTTCAGTTTATTTCCACATCATGCTGTGGTTACTAGGGATAGGAATAGATTCATGCAGCACTGAAATAGTGGGTGTGTGTGTGAGAGAGAGTGTGAGAGCTGCCATTTATTCCTATTAGAAAAGTAAAACTGTATCTCTTTCCCTTCACATATACCTTGGCCAAGATCCTACATGATACTTATATAGTGTAAATCTACATTACACAATAAACTATACACTGAGTACATATCACCATGCTTTGGCTGAATGCAACCAACTGTGTTTCTGTCAACATTCCTGCTGATTGTCCCATGGTGCAATAGGGAATCACAATGGTTGTTTCTAGAATCCCAGTGAATCCAGTGGTGCACTGGGGGCATTGACAAAAGGCTGTACACCAAATCAAGAATGCACAGTTGCTTGTGGAATGGTTACACTTGGAGAACTCTGCATGCACGACTATAAACTGAACACAGTTGTGTTACAGCTAGAAGAAAGCACAACCGCAGGCATTAAGGACCTTAAAATGTGTGAAACCAATATAGGATTCAGGTCTTTGTCTATCAAGGTCATGCTTCTTTCTTTGAATAGGTTAATGAAAGGCACAGGAGAAGGAGAAATAAAGTAGAAAAAAAAAGAATCTACAGAGGTGGAGGGAGGTGTACTTGCTCTGGTGCTTAAATTTGTAACATCACTCCCCCGCCAGCACACCTTGCTATCCATCTTTGGTACCAGGTGGGGGAAACTCTGCCAGCCTGTTCCAAAGGGAAGCAAATAACATTGGCAAAGCATTCAGAGTTCTTTAATTGGCACCTAGTGGAGTGCAGCCCCTACAGAGCCCTACCTCTGGTAAAACGCATACCAATGAGGTTTAATCCATAATAATGAGGTGGAGTTTGCTGCATCATTAGTATGCATTCACCCAGAATTCCCTAGACATCGTCAAGCTGGGGAAGGTTCCTTTTTTTTTTTTTTTAAAGGCTGCACCAACTAACCCTGGCCCAAAATACAGGGGAAGATATTTTCTGCTTTATTAGTGTGTGTTCACTAGGGGCTGAGGCTCTTAGAATAGCCGCTGTAATAGGGTAGAGACTCTAAATTGCTCTCCAGTGGCTGTTTCCATACTGCAACCTGCTCTTGCCACAAGAACAAATCCCGTATATTTTTCCTATATCTCTCTGCCACAATTTGGTGCTCTTCAGGTATGGTGGGCTACAGAACACATCATTCCCAGACAGCATGTCTATCTGTTCTATGGGCATGCAGACATATTCTTTCAGATTGATTCCTGCACTCGGCTGTTGTGAGTATGAAGGAAGAAGGAAAAGAGCCATGTGTGAAGCCTCATCCTCATCAATAGAAGAAATGTGGAGATGGGTAGTGGTGGAGACAATGATGACAATGATGATGATGAAGAAGAATATCTACCAAAGAATTCTCAACACCTCACAAAAATAAAAACTTCCAGAATTCTTGGGGAGAAAGCCAAGAAAATTCCTCAGATATGAAACTGGTTTAAAGTTGTACCACACACAGATTATACCAAACAAACTGGCTGGTGGCTCCCATACTACCAAGGTGATAAGTCCACTGCAGGTTTCAGTATGAACTTCAGAGAAACGATGGCCTTTTCTGCACGGGGGAATTAAAACGGTACAGTGCATCCTCTATGGAGGACATCTGCACCTTGGAGTGGACTAGGAGCGGACTACTTACCGGAGATCTGAACCTCAGTCCGCTCCAAAATGACCCCAAGTGGTCCTCCAGCATGTTTTCTAAAGACCGCAAAAAGCAGGTCTTTATTTTCCTGGAATGTGCCATTGCATTCCTGCTTCCTTGTGCAGATTCGCAGGTTCACACCAATGCAAGCCTGCAATCTGCGGAGGGCGGGCTTTAGGTGTGGCAAGCTTCGTGATTGGTAAGGACCCATGACCAACTGGAAGCTGCCATTTTGGAAGCCAGAGTTGTGTGGATCTAAGACCATGCACTGCTCCGATTCACCCTGGACTGGACCTAGGAGTCAGAAGATCTGGTGAGTAACAGCACAGAACAATTCCCTCACTTCGTGCGGAAATGGCCTATGATAATGATTATTGTTGTTTAGAGGTTCCCATTCTACCTGGGACTTAGGTCTTTTGAAATGGCCTTACATGTCATAAAACTGGATTGAGTAGTCTCACAACAGCCATGTTCACCTAGGAACTGCCCAGACATTCCAACATAAGGGCATCCATTGCACAGTACATTGTGGAGTGACTGATGCACTACAGTGAGGTGTGCAATGGGTGTCAATGTGCATCAGGGCATTCTTGATGCCTATCAGAGTACTGATACATATCTGTACAGTGGCTAGGAAATTCTGGGACATAACAAGAGTGCCCAATAGACTTCAGCAGTGCCTGATGTACATCAGAATTGCCCAAGGCACACTAGAAATTCCTGAGGCATGTCTTCACAATTCACCAACATGGTTTCACTGCATTTTTGCAATGTAGTTGCAGATTGCTGGCCGTCCAATGAAATAGCGAGACCACACTTCAAGGCTTGGGTTGAAGTGTAGGCCATGTTATTTTGACCATTATCTTTTAATTTTATCCTCTGGATAAAAAAGTGGGTGGAAGTAACCTAATGCATGAGTAGCTGGGGCAACTGGTCTCATCCAGACATCCTCTTCAATTTCTCCTGGGTGAATAGCCCGAGCCCCAAGGAGAACCCAAAAGCTGGGTTGCTCCCCACTCGCCATCTACTAGAAGGCCAATCCAAGGATCCAAACCTCAACTCACATGACCTTTGGTGAGGGCTTAAACCTTCAGGCCAGCCCCAAGAAGAATCTCCTTCCTCACTCCTGGCTCTCATATCGTGCAGGAGCAGCTCCAGAGATCTATTACCAAGTAGGTATCATAGGTGTTCACCAAATCCCTACTCCCCTCCTACTTCCTGCCAAATGACTGCCTATTTAAAACACCACCCTGGGCCAATTCTCCAGTCCCCTAGTTGATAGAACAGGGTAAGGAGAAAAGAAAGGAAAAGTGAAAAAAATTCCTACTCATCACCAAAGCCACTGGCAAGCTTACACTGTATCACAGGTAGGAGGGTTTGTCAACAGAAACCAGCAAGAGGAAGAGGTGACATGGCTACAGGCCCTGTTCCCACAGCCTCCCTCAGGGTGCATAATGCCATGATGCACATGAACCAGGCCTCTCTCTCTGGGAGGCCAGCAAACATATATCCACTCATGATGCTGCACTGGGCTGAGCAGGATCTGAATTCATAAAGTCCTAAGAAGTAGATGGATCAAGACCCTTTATCTGAGGCTATGACACTAACTTTATGAAGATGCAGCTATGTCCCTAGCATGATACGTAACCCTTCTAGTGAACTGTGATGGTGAATATTGGAGCTTCTTGCACAGTGTCCTGTTGTGCAATGGGACTCATAGCACTGGCATACCTATTTCTAAATAGGATGCATTGTGCTGCTTCCACTTGAACAATGGTACCAAAGATGTAGCTATGCTTCTGTTCCCCTCCTAGGAATACATCTTTGTAATTCATTTTGACATGTCACATGTTTGACATGTGTGACCAGAGCTTCCCACTCTTCCTAAAAGAACAAAGCAGACTTTTTATAAGTGGAAATTCTTTATTTATTTTTTAATCGCACACTAAGGCTATTTCTGCCCTACACTGTTCTAGTGTGATTATTCCAGTTTCAACCTCCTATGGAATCTTGGGGTTTGCAGTTTAGGGAGGGACATTTAAACTTTTCAGCCAGAGAGCTCCTTGGTCTCAGTAAACTACAAGCTCCAGAATGCCACAGGATGTTCAAAGTGGGACAATCGCACAAGAACAGTGTAGGGTGGAAATGGCCTAAGAGTTAACAGGAGATAGATCAAGGAACTCAACTAGCTTAAAATACTGGCTTTCTCCATACCAACCCTCTGGTTGCAAGAGGAAGGACCAAACCCAAAGGCACAGGAATAAAGAAAAGAAAGATTATTCTCCAGTTCCAGGTTGCCTTTCCCAGCCCTCTCATCCCTTTCATAGAATGGAAAACCCAATGCATCTGACTAGACAGTCCATGGTTTCCTTATAACCCTTTCCTGGGATTCTTTTCTTTGCTACAACATAGAGTAGTTAGCTGCAAGCTTACTGCTCCTTGACCTCTCTTCATTCTTCATCCCAGAAGCTTTCAGTTCTCCCTCTTCTCACCTCCCCCTGGCCAAAAGCTGCCAGCACCCCCCATGATCCTTTGTTCAGATCTCTTGAGTTAATCCTTTGTATTGCTTGGCCATTACATAGAATCATAGAATCATAGAAATCTAGAGTTGGAAGAGACCACACAGGCCATCCAGTCCAACCCCCTGCCATGCAGGAACACCCTCAAAGCACTCCCAACAGATGGCCATCAAGCTTCTGCTTAAAACCCTCCAACGAAGGAGACTCCACCACACTCTGGGGCAACATATTCCACTGCCGGACAGCCCTGACTGTCAGGAAGTTCTTCCTGAGGTTCATGTGGAATCTCCTTTCCTGCAGCTTGAATCCATTGCTCCTTGTCCTGGTCTCTGGAGCAGCAGAAAACAAGCCCTCTCCTTCCTCTACGTGGCATCCCTTCAAATATTTAAACATGGCTATCATGTCCCCTCTTAACCAGTGGAATTGTTGAAGTAGGGAAATTATATGATCCATATAGCCAGAAATCCAGTATGTGGCATATACTTATTTTATTTTATTTTTATCCCCCTTTCCTCCAAAGTGGGACTGAAAGCAGCTTTCAACAGAGAGTTCAGCACCTTAAGGGCCAAAAATACAAAGTTAGATTCACCACTCGAATGACATGGAAATTTTTGTTGCCACAGATGATAAATATAGCTTCCTTTTCTTTTCATTTTTTTCCCTTCCTTAGTCTATTTTTGAGGAACAAAAAGAGGCACGCCAAACTTTGAATGCACAAGAGGTCAGCTGATCACCGTGCGGTTGACTCTTCCCCTTCCCGTTTTTCCTGATGAAAGCTGTTATTGAAAAACAAGGAGGAGAAAAGAGGCTTGTTCTCCACATTCCATTAGGCTCATAATTTTCAATAAACAAGGAGTCGTTCCTCTGCCTGAAGTAGGTGTGTGGTTACACTAATTGGAAATTAGCAGTGTTTTCTGCTCCAGAAAAAAAGATGTGTGGTGTGTGTGTGTGTGTGGAAACATCTCGGATCTCCACACTTCGAGGACTAGACTTGGAATTCAAGAGAGAGTTTGCAAACATTTTCTTTGTAGGATCTTTTCACTAAAATAAAACAGGAACAATAAGATGAGGAAAACCAGGAGGGAGGGGGAGAGGCGGCGGCAGTGGCAGGGACCAGAAGATAGCTGAGAATTTTTTGTTTCAGTTCCTTTTCAATCAGAATTTACCCACATTCGCAATATTCAAATGTGTTACAATGATGATGGATTTGTCCATCTCTGTTGATGAGTCCACCTCACCATTTACAAGCTCAAGAAGGCTTAAGAAATGACATCCAGAACTTGGATAAGTTACTTTTTGGGACTATAGCTCTCCAAATCTCTAGACAGTATGGCTACTCAAGCATAGTGGCTGGCATTCTGACCAATTTGTGCCTGTGTAATTTATTTTTCAGGTCATTGTGAAAGTTGTAGTTCTCTGTTTACTGTGCAATGGCCAGCCCCCTTCGAGCCACCTTTTAATCTGCTGCGGTCTCCCTAACCATCTACTGGCTGGTGTAGGGTGGGCAGGAAAAGGACATGGAACAGCATATAACTATATTCCTGTTGCTGGAGGTACAGCAATGGCATCATTCTTTGGGACCTCCAGAGAAACCCCAAAATGTCCCAGAAGATGCCTGTTACTGCTCCTCTACCTCTTTGCTCTACAACAGCCAGTAAGCAGCCATACTGGGTGGGCATGAAGAAGCTTGAGAGGTGAGTTTTGAAGTGTTGGTGAGGAGAGGCATGTCATAGTTATACCTTTGTGGAACTTAATTATTCATCTCCTGTTCTAGGATCTTGGTCATATTCTACCTACAGGTTCAAACAGTGCATCCAAAATAATTTTATTCCCTTTATTTGTTTGCTTGTATAACAAATGTACTATTGTGAGTTCAACCTTTTGATTTCTGAATTTCTGCCGAATATTGGACATCGGTATTTGACATCCAGCTTTGAAATATACAGCTGAAAAGATTACAGCAGAAAATGTTGTGTTCAGTCTTCTTTTATAAATGCTGGAGCCTTGTTTGCTGGCTTGGACGATATCATGCTCAGCATAAGTGAGCAGGAAACACATGGTCAGTACAGCTTTCTCACACTCAAGAGCTGTATGAAATCACAAACTTCCCATCAGTAGCTGAGCACTTTCTTATTGTCATAATGTATTTTAAGTATTGATGCTGAAACATCATTAAACATACAGGTCAGCTGATAGCGTTCCTTTGAGATTCTGATTTGCATATGGAAGCACTTCTTGTTTGGAAATCAGTGCTCACAAACCAAAGCCTGCTCCACCTATACCTGAGTCTTTTCCCTCACAATTTCACCAATGCTGTCACAGAGATCCAACCGTTCTGCCCACTTTGCACAATGAAGTAATAGATGATGCTAGACCTGCTTGGGACCTCATTTCCCAAGTGTATTATGAGATGAACCCAAACTCCTTTGAAACTGTGACTCAGTTTCCTCATGTTTCCTCAAAATATACTCAAAATATATCTAGCAGAACAGAGGTCCTGGAATTTAATCACTAATGAGAGTTCAGAGTTTTTCCCAACCTTCAGTCATTCCAAAAGACCTGGTAGGAAGTATCAATAAAACAGATCTCTCTCTCTCTCTCTGTATGTGTGTGCACATAACTTCAGGTCACCTGTCAATATATGGGTTCCTCCTCCTCTTTCTCCTCCTCCTCCTCCTCCTCTTATTCTTAGTCAAGAAATACTCAGAAGTGATTTACCTTTGGTTTTGCCCCATCCAAGTATTAACTGGGCCTGACTCTGCTTAGCTTCCAAAATGAGATAAGATCTGGTGCCTTCAAGGTATTTCATATAAGTGCTTATTGTGGTAGGTTACCCCTTAATGTTGGTAGATTGAGGTTTCTGCTCATGTGGATGAGTGGTGAAGAACTTACAGTCATCCTGTTTGACTGAATCTCCCACCATCCCACCACAATGGAGAATGGTTGGGGGAGACAGTAATTCCAGTCAAACAATGCCAGTCTCCCAATGGGTGTGGGGTTCTCTATTAGGGCTTTTGTGTGAACAAGTGATGAGCAAACTCCCCTTGGCTTCATTCAGAATCAGACCAGTGCACTAGTAGAACTCTCATTAATACTTTTCACTCACTTTCTCCAAGAATTTTAAGCTGACATCTAATGTTGGCGGCTGTGCTTTATAACTTCATTTGTTATGTTTAAGTTTTGTTCTCCCTCCTCCCAGTCTTGGACATTTGTCTTAGTTCAACTGCAGATGCTCATTTTACACTCTGAACTGCAGAAGAATTTCTCAGGGAAACAATGTTTGATCTGTAAGACAGTCCAGCTTCACGTTCCAAATCAGGAAAATACAAGCTTCATAAACATCAGAAATATAAGCCAGGACTGTAAACTCATCCCATAAAATGTAATGTATCTTGTTTTGGCTTGGAACCCTCTCCTAGGGATTTCATAAGGGATGGTGGCTGGTGATTTCCACTAATTCTGCACCTTGGGCAACTCCACAGGTTCAGTACCATGGAGAACTCCTTTGAAGTCCAAGACTAAAAACTGAGGTGGCTTCACTATTCCACTGACAGGGAAACCATCTACCACCACTGCTTAGATGCTTAGATCCACCCTCTCTTGTTATGCGAACTTGCCTGAGGATATTGAGATAAGGGTATGTAACCCTACAGGAGTCCAGGATGGACTCTTACTGGTGCAGAAACCTTTCTAGAGGAGAAGAAGGACCAGTGAGATAGCTTGGTGGGTTAAAGTGTCAGAGCTTTTTCTTAAGCAAGGATATGATGATATCAGCTTCCCTCCCCAAGCTGCCCCATTCACTCTAAGTCTCACTGCAAATTTCTCAGTAGTTGCTGGGTGGGAGGCTGGTAGAACTTCTTTTTTTGTCTCTGTGATAAATTGTTTCTTCTAAGATGAGCTGTATTTTCTCATGTAAACTTGCCTTCTTTTGAGATCTTAGAAGGCCCCTCTGTCTGTCTCACTATCCTCATAGGTAATGGGGTGGGAACATGGGAGAAGACCTTCTCAGTGGCTGCCTTCCTAATTCTGGAACTCTCTTCCCAGAGGGGTTAGACTGGTACCCTCCCTACTATCTTTCCAGAGGCAGGAATGACTTTAAAGAAACCTGATTGCACAGGGTGAACACACTTTGCATACTATGATGGAGTTTCTATTTGTTGCTTTATTGTTAATGGTTTATGTTTTAACAGCTTTAGATATTTTATATACCTGTATCTAGTTTTAGATTTTTTTGATAGTTTTATTACATTTGTAACTTGTATATATTGCTAATTTTCTAGGTATGTCCATTTTACCTGTTGTAAGCCACCTTGAATCTTGAGCTGGAAAAAGGCAACAACTAAATGACTAATGTTGCAGTTATGAATTCACAGCCAAATGAATCTGTAACCGCCCCATATTCAGTGATCCTGTGTAATTATGATTGTGGTACTATTGCCACATTTATAAATTACCCTCCTCCAAGCCCACCTCTACTGCAGATGAAGGAAGCCTTGTCAGCTGCCAATCGGAGCACGAGGAGGATGAGGTTTCCACCCACTCCCACCAGCAACAGAGGCTTGTGACAGTCATAAGTCAGAATTCATTCTGCTTTCTCCCTGGTTGGTAGCTGGATAGATGTCCTTTTCTCGATGTGGCTGTTAGCTGTTAAGGTGGGGTTGGGGGAAGGAAGTCAGGTCAGGAGATGTTATTTAGCTGTGCATTCTTAACTAAGTAGCCAACACAAGATGTTGGTAGATGATGATGATGATGATGATGATGATGATGATGATGACAATGACAGCTCTGTGCATGCATGCATGCATGTTCTATGTTATAATTTAATGTTTTTTCCTGGTTGTTATACCATGCAAATCTACATGCTTGATCCCAGTCACCAAATCTGAGCCAGAACCTTTTTGATGTTATACACATCTATAAGCTCCTTCATATTTGTAGCTATACTTCTTTGGTCATCACAAAATGGAACAGTTCTGTAAGGAGACTTCAGTATGTGTTACTATTCCAGAAGCAGTTGGACATTCTCGGGTGATATGTGGTTATTAGTCAGTGCCATTTGATTCACTGGAATTGTAGAAACAGACCTTTGACTTTCTCCACTCCAATATGACAACAATTGAGCACATTAACAGACTCAACATTGGTTGCAGAATATGGGCATTCAGCACATAGGTGGTGTAATGATCATTGTGTGATTGTTCAAGTGTAGATTTACACTAAACACGCATGATGTAAGATCTTCGACTTTGCATACTATCTAATTGGGTGGAGACAAATAATCACAGAATCTTGGAGTTGGAAGGGACCACAAAGGTAATCAAATCCAAACCCCTGCCATCCAGGAATACACAATTATGGCCCTCCTGAAAGACGTCTATCCAACCTCTGTTTAAAGACCTCCAGATAACATAATAAATATAGTCTATCAATCACTTCAGGTACCTTCCACACAAGTATATTAGGTTTCTGCTGCTTTGGAACACACTTTTGTGAATCAGTTTTGATGAAGCTTGATATTTAGACTTGGGGTGACATCCTGGACCTTATTGTGCAAGTTTGGGTCTGACTGGAACATTGATAACCAAAATGGCAAGTTCTTTCTAACTTGATTTTTTCCTCCCAAATATTGGAAGTTTATTTTCTTCAAATGCACATCTGGTGTCTGAACCTATCCTGAAAACTTCTGTCCCCCGCTCTGGGTTCATCTATATATGCCAAGCAGGTGAAAGGGGAGAACAAGATGAATTGAGTGCAAGATGGATGCATTAGAATGTATATTTGTATGATATATAGAAAATACTCTCCTAGTGTGCAGATGGCCGGTAGCAATCATTCTCAGGGGTAGTCAGAAGAGTACTGAATGATTTGTAAAGGTCAGAGCCTTCAAGATATTTTTTTCATCTCTCATATAATCCTATTTTGGATCATCTCATCTATTTGTGCATGACGTCTGTGGAATGCATCTCTGCATTTGAGGTGAGGTGGGGGGGTTGAAGAAGGCAGGCAAGACATAAGAAGGTATGTTGAATGTGGCATGTTTGGCATGTTGCTGGCATTCTCTTTCCAGCTTTTGCACTATTTTGTATCTTTCATTTTTTCCTCTTTTGCATTTGGTTCTACTGCCGTATAGGATAAATATCTAACCTAACAGCCCTGCCTCCATCTATTCATGGAATTTTTCATTAACACATCTAAATTTATTTTTATTTGGAAAACCAGCCTGACCTAGTTCCAAAGGAGCATCACATGGTATACATACACATATGAAAAAGACTGGGTTAAGTCAGAGGTGGGAACTGTGCAGGCCTCCAGATGTTACTCGCATGCAGCTTCCAGCAATCCCCACCATTGATTATGCTGGCTATGACTGCTGGGAGTTTCAGTCTCATGACATCAGAAGGGCCACATGATTCCCGTCTCTGGGTAAAATGCAATGTCAGTCCCAGTTAGAGACGACTCACTGAAATGAACCAGATTTGCTGCTCACCACTAATGCAAGCGAGTGATGACTAGTTGCAAGAATGCTCACTAATTTTCTCTTCCTCAAAAAGAAAGGGTATCTCAACAAACTGAGACACTTCATCAAGAAAACAATCAAGCTTTTTTTTCCATTTCAGGACTTTTTTTTTTTTTTGGTAAGAAACCATTGTGCAAAAATCTTCAGGATTTAGGTGCCAAAATTCCTGCTCCTTCATGCATGCAAAGAACACGTCCAGAGGAGAGTGACCAAAATGATGAAGGGTCTGGAAGCCATGCCCTATGAAGAGACGCTTACGGAGCTAGGTATGTTTAGCCTTACAAAAAGAAGGTTAAGAGGAGACATTATAGCCATGTTTAAATATTTGAAGGGATGCCATGTTGAAGATGGAGCAAGATTGTTTTCTGCTGCTCCAAAAACTAGGATATGGAGCAATGAATTCCAACTACAGGAAAGGAGATTCCACCTGAACCTCAGGAAGAACTTCCTGACAGTCAGGGCTGTCCGGCAGTGGAATATGCTGCCTTGGAGTGTAGTGGAGTCTCCTTCTTTGGAGGTTTTTAAGCAGAGGCTGGATGCCCATTGCTGGGGGAGCTTTGAGTGTTTGTTCCTGCATGACAGGCAGTTGGACTCTATGACCATTGTGGTCTGTTCCAACTCTATGATTCTATGATCCATGCTGGGCAGATCTTATTCAAATAATGTGGGATTAAAAGACAGAAGATTGATTCCCTTCTGGGAGAATGAACAGGACTCCTCCTTCATCTGCCACCCAAATTCCTACTGGGAGATGAAGTCCTTCTTTTTCTGGAGTTGCTGGGCATGCTTAGCGGGGGCTTAAATTAAATCAAGCCTGGATTTCTATCCCTGTGAACTTTGGGAAGACAGATACCTGCTCAATACTGAGTCAGACCACTGCTCCATCCAAACCCAAACTATCAGCTCTTAACATCACCCTTTCAGGGCTTCTGGCAGAATTATTTCCTAATCCTACCAGAAGAAGCCTGGTTTTCCCTGGTGGTCTCCCATACAAGTCCTAACCAGATTGAAATGTTCCGAGCATCCAAAAACTGTCAACAGTCTTTTGGTCTGAATCCAACATGCTGGCAATGACATTTAAAAGCCTAAAAAGATTGGGTCCTTATATATACCTTTCCTCATATATGCCTGCCTGAGGTCTGATGGAGGATGCTCTCCTGTGTCCTTCCTCTTGGAAGGCAATATCTGGTGGAACAATGTGAAAGAGATTAAATTCTGCTGTGGCACCCCATTATGGAATACCCTCCCTTTAGAGGCCCAACTGGTGCCAACATTGCTGTCATTCAGGCACCAAGTGAAAACACGGTTGTTTCCTAAAGCTTTGGGGGCCTACATGGTCTGCACATGAACATGGTATCAGATTCCTTTAAAATACTTTAACCCTGTCCTGTTTTAACTTGCTAAACATTTCAAGGCTTGCCATTTCTGCATGACGGAGGCGTGCTGCTTCTGGGACAGGATGACAGCAGTCGGCAGATTGCACTTCCGTGTGACGTTGCTGCTCGCCTGCTGCCATCCTGTCCCCATGTGTCATGCTTATGCAGTTTTGCAAAATGGAAAAAAAGAAATTTGTTTTGTGCCCTCAATTGCACAGAGCTCCCATTGCTCCTCACCGTGCGGTGGTGATGCTTCCTCCCGTAATGCAGCAATGGCAAGTGTCTGGCTGTGCTGTGGAAAGAAGAGGTGATGCCATTGTGCTCCCTTTCCGCATGGAGCAAGCAGGTGCGGAGGGCTGTGTGGCTGACACACTCCCTTCCAGGCCCAGAATTGCAGCACAACGACATACGAAGAGCATCATTGTGTTAAAATGGCCCTGGTGGCGCAGTGGTTAAATGCCAGTACTGCAAGCCACAAGGTTGTGAGTTCGATCCTACCGGGCTCCAAGGTTGACTCAACCTTCCATCCTTCCGCAGGTCGGTAAAATGAGTACCCAGCTTGTTGGGGGCATGTATAGAAAAATGTATCGAAATACATGCTATTTCTAACTGTTCGTCGCCTCGATCCATACGGAGAGGCAGGATACAAATAAATAAATAAATAAAAAATAAAAAATAAAAAATAAAAATTCTTAGCCTTTCAAAATCATTTTTACGGTTTACGTTGTTTTAAACTGGTCAAGATCATAGGACACCCAGAGATCTTCAAACAGAGGGTTGAATAAAAATATTCCAGAGAATATTAAAATTAAAACAAACAAACAAAAAAAGATGAGATCATGGATGTTGAGGATGGTATGGGACAGCTCCCTTCCTTCTTTTCTTCAGCATCATGTACCAAAGCATTAAACAAGACGTTCCATTAATTTCTTCATCATCATAACTTAAGCCCGGGACATACCCTTTAAATATTCATTCAGCTATGAAAACTGGGCATTAAAATTTTAATAATGTCAAACTCATTTGAACTGAGCTCCGGAGGGACTATTACAATACAATTAGAATAAATATGATGATTGATTTGGTGGAAAGGTTCACCTGTTCATGTCGGCTAATGGTCAGACTCCCTCGACAGACCTGCCAAGTGCCGAGTTATTTACTTCCGTCTTTCTAACCTGCCTCAGCTTTTCAGTCCATCTCCAGCTCAAAGGACTGGTTTGCTCCTCTAATGTTTTCTTGGCCGGTGATACCCTCCAGGAATACAGGGGTAGGCGAAGCACCTCAATCCGAACTAGATGAGACAACTCCCTGACACTTTATGCTTCCCCCCACCCCTCACTTTTGTGGCATTTAATTAAACAGGGCGTGCTGATTAAAGACACTAAAAGTTCAGCCATAAACTTTCCGGCAGCATCAGACATTAACCTTTTTACAACGTGTTTCTGAACTGGGAAGGCTTTGATCATTCTACCAACATACTCCAGAAATAACTCTCATGCTGACAGTGGGTGACTTTCACCCAGTGTTAAGATTTAGGGCAGGGGAGAGGAGGGGGCCAAGGCTCATTTCGTTGGCCTTCCAGGTGGATTTGGAAGCTGCTGCCAGTTCAGAATGCAACAGTGGCATCACAATTCAACTAGCTGCTCACTACAGCTTGTTGTTATGCGCTTTCCAGGTGACTCTGACAACCTTTCTGTAGGGTTTTCTTTTTGCATGATTTGTTCAGAGGAGGTCTGCCAGCATAATGTAGAGGTTTGAGCATCAGACTACGACCCTGGAGGCCAGAGTTTGATTCCACACCTGGCCATGGACCTGGGGCATATCACACACTCTCAGACCCAGAAAACCCTGTGATAGTTCACCTTAGGATTGCTATAAGTTGAAAGTGACTTGAAGCCACACATTACCACCACCACCACCAAGGTTTGATATTGCTTTCCTCTAAGACTGACAGAATTTCCACACTAGGCAGCTATAGCCGGCCCTTCCCGAGACTCCAAACCCCAGGATTCCAAAGGATGTTGAAAGTGGAATCATTGCGCTATAGCAGTCTAGTGCGGAAATGGCCTTAGTGTGACTTGCCACTGGGTTTCCATGGTTGAGTGGGGATTGAAACCCTGCTTTCCCTGAGTCCTAGTACAATATTCAAACCACCGCAACCATGCTGGCCCCATCACTAGCAACACCAATTCTCAAATCATCTGTGTGACCAGTACAAAGTTACTCACCAGTGCCATCAATGTATTTGGCTGGAAGGCAACTCTGGCCATTTCCACACTAGCCTGTTATAGCGCTATGATTCCACTTGCAACATCCTATGGAATCCTGGGGTTTGCAGTTTTGGGAGGGGCCAGCCTATATTTAGGACTGTATGCTCCCATACAAGCCCTCTTGGGCCCTAAGACCTTTAGAAGAAGACCTTTTTGGAGGCCCTTCCAAGCTCTGGAGCTCTTTTTCCTAAGCAGATTAGAATGATCTCTCCTTACTTTCCAATTCTTAACCAGTAGAACTTTTTTTCCATTTTTTTTTTCCATTTCAGTTCCCCAAAGCCTGTTGGTGATAGTGGTGGGAGCTCCACTTCTTCTGACTCCAAATGTAGGGACCTCTTCTTGTCCCAGTGGTTCCTGCATAGGCTTTGTTCCTATAATCCCACCACTAGATACCATCACCCTTGAACCAATGCTGTCACCACTGGCACCATGTATCTGAACTCAGCCACTCCAAGAGCACTCCTGCAATGTTCTCAGACGCACAGATGGCTAATACAAATGTAGTTTATTAAACAGAAATTCAACATGCACTTAAATGCATGCAAATCCTGACTCTAATGCATCACACTAATCCTTTCCTCATCTCCTCACAATCTTAGCTGAAGCTGACTAACTTGCCCTGACTTTAATGCCTCTCTCTCTCTTTCTGTACATGCCTTCAAGTCACCTGTCAACTTGTGGACACTGCATGAATTTCACAGGATTTTTCTTAGGCCAGGAATACTCACATATGGTTTTGCTAGTTCCTTCCTCTGAAATATAGCCTACAGTGCCTGGTATTCATTAGGACATTGAGTGAGTGCTGGTTCACACCAGAGCACCCCATGACATAAGCAGGGAGATGTTTTACCCCAAAATTGTGGATGAGGCTCCCCAAAAATTATAAATTGCTATTGACATACCCACAGACATTCATGTTCTGTTGAAAAAGAAAAGGGTCACTCGGTGTACACATCCAAAGCCCCATGCCATCAAAAAACTCTCATGAGGACTATTGGATTGAGAACTTGGGGTCATGTCAGAGATTCATCAATCTGATTTTAAATTGGCTTCAGAATACTCAGAACAGAATGCCTCTCTAAATAAGAGGACAATTTCAAAATTGTCCTCCCTCTCATCACTCCTTGCTTTTAGCAATATTTATTCATTGCCATAGGTTTGATGGGGCTTTATTCACCAAGGCAACAAACAAGAGAAGCAAGCATCTACACAGGGTTGCTAATGGTTACACTAATTTGATAGAGACAGATAAGTGTACGGTTTGGCTCCGGAACGCTGCATTTCGTGCAGGCTTCCTCCCCTCCTTCTTTTTTCCTGTTCATTTTAAGTAATATACCATTAATAATAATACTTGGCCTTTATAACCTGACTTTTTCAAGTATTTACTCATTAATTCCCACACGACTTGGGCTTGAGATACATTCATCACCATTTTGACAGACCGGAAAAATTAAGGTGGACTGGAGGGAATTGTTCAAGGTAGTTCTCAGAACCTGTCCAAGTAAGGACAGGGGTCACCAGCAGATCTGGCAACCCCACTGAAATGAAGTGGAGGCATGATTTCTAAGAACTAGCAGTTCTAGATGGGCAGTCTACATTCAACAGGATGTCTGTGTGACTTTGGGTGACGCTAACAATTGGCCAATTGGCCGTCTGACCAGAAACTGGGGGAATAAAGAGCAAAACAGCAAATAGAGATCAACAGAAGTAAGTACAAAGTTGGGATGCAATGAACATTACTCATGATTCTACATTGTGGCTGAATAGCACAAATCTACACCCATTTAGTGAAGAGATGGTTATGCTTTGCTATCCAGCTGCCGAACACTATTCAACCAATTGTGCCTGCTATTTTTGTGATACCAGGGAATCAAGAGGTACATTGAAGGAATGGATTTGTAGCTATGCACCATCTAAGAAAGCGTAACTACATGTGCAATAACGTATATTTGCAAAACTACACTTACACAACTGGATGTTCTACCATAGCCAAAAAAGTACAGCTGCATGCATCAAGTATCATTGTTGCTATGTGCCTTCAAGTTGTTTCTGACTTATGGTGACCCTAAGGTGGACCTATTGGTCCCTTGGAATGAATGAACGGGTGGCCCGATAGATCGGCAAGTGTTGGGGTGAATTGGAGCCCACAGTACATTCTGGACTGGACTCTTTACGTGGAGAGAAGTACCTTCTTTGTCCACTTGACACGTGCCAGATATTTCGCCAGTGTGCTGAACAGGCTGTGGGGGAATCTGCCCTATGGATGCACTCTTAGATCTATTATGGGCTAAGCAGAGAAAATGGAGTCAGGGCGAGATGGTTGGTTTTTGAATGAGAATAATAGGAATGGCCTCCTTTAATTGCGTATTCCGCACAGGAAAGTACAGAGGTATAAAGTTAATCACTAGTCAGGCCACCCCTATTTCTAGAAAAAGAACTTTAATACCATCTTTATCCAATGAAGTACCATTGTTATACCTGCATATTATGAAGGGTTTATTAAACCAGTGATAATCTATTCAAGATAAAGTGATCTGTATGGCCAACTGAGCACAGATCAGACAGAATGATGGGAGGTTATTGTTAAAATATGCAAATTCACATCCTATTGAAATGCAAACCCTCCAGATAAGATTTTTTTAAAAAATAAATCCGGTCTTTTTTCACGGCGTGAAGGTAACCTAATGTTTATTGACTTCAGGACCATATAATGGAACATAATATCTATT
This sequence comes from Ctenosaura bakeri, assembly GCA_948474755.1. Lineage (NCBI taxonomy): Eukaryota > Metazoa > Chordata > Lepidosauria > Squamata > Iguanidae > Ctenosaura > Ctenosaura bakeri. Next base: position 469,333 of record CAOLHI010000001.1, read on the forward strand.
AGTCAGGTCTTTGGCTCCCTTTTGATTACAAGAGGTACATGTTCAGGCATCTATGAGGAGGAAAAATAATGGACAAGGTTTTGGTTTCTACAAGAAGAATGAGGGCTTTCGTGCAAAGGTCTGTGGCTGTATGCTTTGAGCAGGAACACTCCCTCGTTGCAGCAGCTTCACTGGCTGCTGGTCTGTTTCCGATCACAATTCAAAGTGCTGGTTTTGACCTATAGAACCTTTTATAGCTCAGGACCAAGTTATTTTTATTCTCACTTACAAACCTTCCCATGTTTTGAAATCTGATCTGGAGGTCCTTCTGTCTGTCCTGCCATCCCCAAAGATGCCTTCTCAGTGGTAGCCCCCAGACTCTGGAATTCCCAGAAAAGTTAGGCCCTTTCCACACCTTACCTGGTCACGGAGACATCCGGTGTGGGTCTCAGCATCAGCTCTGCTGGAATGGGAGCATGACAGGAGAACTCCCTTCTGCACTGACTGCCTCTGGGATCCAGAAAGTGCAATGGCCTCACTTCTTCCTGCCACAGCCCAGCCGGGTACTGTCCCAGGTGGGGCTGGGGCAGGAAGCGCAGCCATTGTACTTCCAGAGCCTCTGCAGGGAAGGTAAGTGCAGGCGTGCAACGGGATGGTGGCGTGATCACCAGTCCTTGTCAGGGAAAACCTGTCAATGATTTATAGAGTGATCACGTTGCCTGGGGATGGGAGAAGGACTGTGATGACATCGTGCGCAAACATCATTACGATCCTGTCCTTCTCCCATCCCTATGGTGGGTTGGGAGGGTGGAGTGGAAAGGGCCTTAGGCTGGTGCTCTCCCTACTCTCTTTTCATGGTTGATGAAAAGTTTTCTGTTGACTGGCCTTTGAGGACTGATTGTACAATGTGCTGTATTCTCTTTTCTTGTGTTTTTTTTTTTATGGTTCATGTTTTTTAACATTTTTAAAAATAGCTTACTTGATTTTTATCTTCTATGTCTTACAATTTTTTTTAATATGTTGTAAGTTGCCTTGAGTCCTGAACTGGGAAAAAGGTGGCATAGTAATATAACACAGCCATCACAGTGCAGTAGTGTTGGACTATGGTTCTGGAGAGCAGGGTTGAAATCCCCTCTTGGCCATGTACATGCAATTTGTGAATGTGGAGAGTATGTTACTTTTTACAGGGAAACAGATGACTAAGTTCACTGAGATCAATGCTTTCATTTGCTTGCTAGGTAGAACACAAAATGGGTTAACAGCTACTTCCTGAGAGTTAGCCCAGCATGTCATGGATTTTGACTGTCCTTTATTGCTGTTTTGAAAACTTGGGTATAATGCTGGCTATGCTTTTCCATCCTTTAGCTGCTGCATCTCAGCTGCTTTTCCCTGGGAGAGATCTCATAAGGATCAGTGATTTTTAGGTGTTGTCCTTGCCAGGGGAGTTTTGGTCAACAGCAAATTCCTTGCAGTGCCATAGCCATGCATTCATGCCAGGGCATCCTCGCTCCCCCACTTAAATGGTTTCAACCAGCAGCAAGGACGAGAGTCATGCCTGCCAGTGGTCTCTTTCTTTCCCATTTTGCATTAGCGTGGGAGCCCATCAGCAGCATCGCTTGTGAGTGTGTGTGTTTGCTTCTCTAGATGCACCAAATGTTTATTACAACTGGAGGCGGCGAAATCTCTCCTTCCAAGTTGTTCCGGTTTATTGCCTTTTTCTGATAGGGATGCTTGGCATTGTATTCCCTGAAGATGACATGTTCTGATTCAGAGAGACCAAAAGTGAGTCTGTGTTACGTAACTATCACCCTAAATACTTTCACTGCCCCAAGAGATAGAAAGCAGAAAGATCTAACAGCCACATAATGGGAAGGAAAGGAGAACTGGGTAGGTATGCCAAAGACTGCTGAGTATAGGCCAGAGAGAGAGAGAGAGAGAGAAAGGAGATGATAATGATGAATTGTTGTTGTTGTTCTTGTTGCTATTCTACTACTACTACTATGGGGTTTATAGTTCACTGAGGCCAAAGAGCTCTCTGGCTGAGATTTCTAATGGCCCCTCCTGAAAATGCAAACCCAAGGATTCCATATGATGTTGAAAGTGGAATCAGAGAATCATAGAATCATAGAGTTGGAAGAGACCCCAGGGGTCATTCAGTCCAACCCCCTGCTATGCAGGAACACCCGTCAAAGCATTCCCAACAGATGGCCATTTAGCCTCTGCTTAAAAACCTCCAAAGAAGGAGACTCTACCACACTCCATTGAGACAGCAGATTCCACTGCTGGACAGCTCTGACCATCAGGAAGTTCTTCCTGAGGTTCAAGTGGAATCTCTTTTCCTGCAGCTTGAATCCATTGCTCCTTGTCCTAGTCTCTGGAGCTGCAGAGAATAAGCCTGCTCCCTCCTCAATATGACATCGCTAATAATACAAATAGCTGGTGACATGATTCAGCCATCTTTAAATATATCAAGGCATGTAATTTAGAAGACTGGGGCAAGCTTGTTTTCTGGAGCTCCACAGACCAATGGATTCAAATTACAAGAAAAGACATTCCATGTAAACATTAGGAAGAACTTCTTGACTGTTAAGAACTGTTCGAAAGTGGAATAAACCTTGGATGGATTTTATTTCTTTGGAGGTGTTTAACAGAGGTCAGGTGGCCATCTCTCAGGAGTGCTGTAATTGAATATTCCTCCATGCCGTGGGTTGGACTAGATGGCCTTTGTGATCTCTCTCAGCCCTAAGATTCTATGGTGCATTTGTGTGTTGTGTCTGTGAATGAACAAAGCTAAGCTCAAGCTCCAGTAGAATTTTTCCCAAAGAGCATAATGAAGAAACAGTGTCAGAAAAAAAAAAGTTTATCAGTGACAAAGGAAAACAATGAGGTGGTGGGAAAGAGCGACATTCTAACACACACACATGCACACACACACACCACATATAAACACCAGCCTATTATTGGCTTATTAGTTGAATATGATGCTGCTACTATCACCCCAAGAATGGAAGCATCAGATAATGGGCTGAATCAAGGCAGAAAAGGAGAAGGCTCTTCTTATTGACTAGAAAACCTTTAAAAAAATGATTGAGGCTCATTTGCAATGGAAAAAAAGGGAAGGAGTGTTCAAAATGGCTCTGAATGCATTGGCAAGGGCAGCAAAACTTTATTTATAACCCATTTTTTCCATGGAATTGGAACTCAAAGCAGCTCCCGTCCATATTATGACCTGAATGCAAGTGTAGCCACTTCCTATGAAATTGTGCATTCTTGGATGGTGTGGTACTCCTCAACAGTACCTTAAATGCACCATGTTCTTCAATGGGATTGCAGAAAAAGCCACTATGCATGCCTCGGTATTCCATAAGTTGATGGGCAAGCTCATGGGCAGATATGCAACGGGTTGTGCAATCTTGGTATTCAACAGCAGGCTGGTGTAGCATAACTTACTGCATAATTACATGAGTGTACATTTAAATTAGGCAAGCAAAGTGTAGGATCTTGGCCAGAGTGTCCATTGGACTGATGAAAGAGTTGCCATGGCAAGCCAAACTTTGCCTTATGTTCTGTGGGCAGGAGAACAGGGTACTCTCCGAGTTCTGCGGAGGGCTGCTTTCCCCCGTCATCTTTCCTGCGAGACGGGGAAGTGTGAAATCTGCCTCATAGTTGGAAAAGAGAGGTGAACCTCCTTTCTCTTCCTCTCATCATCCTCTCTCACTTCTCATTCACAGGAGCCTTTTCACACATTAATTAAAAATAGCTGGAGCTGCAAAGAAGAGGACGAAAGGAAGGAAGAGCAAAGTGAATGGGGAAGATTGCGGCAGGCCTAATTAATCGAATTGCCCTCACTGAAAGCTTTCCGGATGAGCTTTCCAGTTGTCCCTGGTTAAACACATACTCTCTCTCATGCACTCCATACACCTGTTGCTTAGCAGCCAGCAAAGACCTTTTTCTCTGTGCAAAAGCACAAGCAAGACCAGACTTTTCCCGTGCTGCTATCATGAACAACCCTTTGAGTTGGGTTAAACAAAGGATGGACTATTTCCACAGGTTGATTCAGCTTCTCCTGAAGCTGATTCTAAACTGGAATCCATTTTGCCTGACTCTGTCACATTTAGAGGTAGGGCCTGCTTAGGGTGGCCCCTGTCGGGACCTCCGTGGCCCCGGACGCAGCACCTGAGGAGGAGGACGATCCGGTATCCTCGCGAGTAGCGGCGGAGGATCCGGTCTCCTCGCGAGTAGCGGAGGAGGATCCGGTCTCCTCACGAGTAGGGGCGGAGGCCTCCGGCGCCGGGAACAGCTGCCCGGACGCCGTCGAGGCCACCGCTGCCGCAGAGGAGGCTACGGAGCCACCTGCCGCTACGGGAGGTCGTCCCGATCCCGCCTGCCCTGACGCCGCTGAAGACGCCGACGGAGCCGGCGCTGCAGAAGAGAGTTGTCCGGAGGTCGCTGGGCCGCCACTCACCCGCGGGCCCGATCCGGAGGAGCCTGACAGCCTCCCTCCCATGTTCTCGCAGTGGCGGCAGGCCAAGGAGGTTGCCCGCCGCTCCCGCTGGTTGCTGGAGCGTCAGCGGCAGGCTGAGGGCTCGCAGCTGGCTGAGGACGCACAGCTGTGAGCCCGGCTGAGGGCTCCCAGCTGCGCAGCAGCTTCAGGATTGGCCGGCGCCGGCGCCAGGCCCCTACTTTAGAGCCAGAGGGAGCCAAGTTCAGCACGGAGCAACAACCAACGGCTCTCCGTGAGTTGCCCGTCAGTGCTGCTGCCTTGTTCCTGCCTTGTTCCTGCCTTGTTCCTGCTTTGTTCCTGCCTGCCTTGCCCTGCCGCGGTCCCGCTTCGTTCCTGCCGAGACTCTGCTCGGAAGCCTTGCCAGCCAGCTTAACCCTTCGTTGCCCGGGTGAGGAAAACCCTTTCTTTTCGTTCCTGTTTACCACCTGAAGTAAGGCCTGCTTTAGTTTTGCGGTGACTCTGCTGGCTGAGGCTTCCGGGACACCAGCCTCGGCCTGAGCCAGACCCGAGCCTGCCCGGCCCCGCCCAGCCGCCGACAGCCCCTTTCCCTCCTGACTGCCTTGGGATTTATGTTCCAACAGGGGGAAAACTCCTGAACATTCACCACTTTTTGTGCCATCCCCTCCACTCATAACCTTTCTCGAGGTCCACAATAAAAAGAAAGGTTTGGCGGTGGACATTTCGAAAAATGTGCACAAAAATATATAGACTGAAAAAAAAAGAGAGAGATGTATGATTTCCAGGCCTAAATCTTGCTGTTTCATTCCAACTAGAGTTGACCTGTTGAACAAATTGTAACTTGGCAGATCAAAACTTGTGTACCCTCTGTTGATTAAACGGCTCTGGACATCTCTAAATATCTCAAAGGATATCATGTAGAAGATGAAGCAAGCTTTTTTTTTTTGCTCATCCAGAGACTGGAATGGGAGCCATTGGATCTGAACCAAAAGAAAGGAGATTCCACCTGAACTTGAGGATGAACTGTGTTACTATAGGAGCTGTGCAGCAGTGGAATAGATTGCCACAGGCAATGGTTGGTTCTCCTTCTTTGGAGGTCTTTAAACAGAGGTTGAGTGCACATTTTTCACAAGTCCTGTACAGTTCTCCCTTCACATTTGGAGGTCTGACCTTTGCAAATTTGATTATTTGCAGGGCATGTGCTTGCCTCCCCTCCCTCATTCTCCTCCTCTCATTTCCTTGCTTTCCTCACCCTGGGCTTTTAAGCTTTCATTTAAAATTGATGTTTTCCCCTTTTAGCTGAGCAAAGCCCCAACCCTGCTGCAGAAAGCATGTCTTCTCTGCCACATGGCTGCACACTCTGCTGTGTAATGTTTGCTGATTGTCAGGTGCTCTCTTTGCTCCTGCTCTTCCCCTCTAAGAGGAATCTCCTTTGTCAAGATGGTGACCAGAAGTAGCTAGAATGTAAGAACTCAGCACTTCTCCATCTGAGAGGAAAGTACCAGTAAGCCCTTTATCTTATCTTTTTTCTGGATGGCCATCTGTTGGGAATGCTTTGAAGGGTGTTTCTGCATAGCAGGGGATTGGACTCAGCCCCTGGGGTCTCTTCCAACTCTACGATTCTATGATTCTTCCCCCTGGGAGCTGCAGGACCAGAAGCAAGGGAATGGGAGGTGAGCTCCAGGGGGAAATGGGAGGGGGCTTGTGGGGGAGTTATTCATGTTTTCTTTCCACTTTCGCAAGGGTTCTGCACCCTGAACCCTCACCAATGTGGAGGAGCCAATGTAGTTGTCTATTTCTGCACGGCAGGAGGTTGGACTAGATGACCCTTGTGACTTCTTTCATCTTTAAGATTTTATGATCCTATGATTTCTACTTTTGAGCACTAGCTTGAGGATTATCTCTTTCTTCACTGAGTTGACTGCTGGTGCCATCTCCATTCTCTTCCACCCAGTGGATTCTGAATATCGGATATGCTAACAGTACAAACACAACTGATCTTCAAAAATTCCATGTTTTTAAAATACTGTTTCAGGGAACCATTTCTGCATACCTCTTCTGTGGCTTTCTTTTTTATCTGGCAAAGTGTGAGCCTGGATTTAACATTTCAATCAACTGGACAGAGCTAATTGGATAACCATCTGTTCCCAAATATGTTTAAAAGGCTGCACTAGACTCAATGACATTGTAATCAGGGATAATAAGGAAACCTTCTCTTCTGAGATAAAGAGGATGGATGTGCTAAGATACAGATTTTATTCATGCACACAGGGGCAATACTTCCTGGGATTTCTCATCATATGATTGCTCATACTTTAGGTTGATCCACACATGTAGAGAAGGACTCGAATTTCTGGACGTTCCTGTCTCTATGGGTCTTCCTTGTAATTGAATGTGAGAACTGGTCCTATTGTATGAGGGAGGTACATTGAGTGAGAAGAACATTACCTCCATGATGGACTACCAGTGACAACCATGATATATACATCATTCTTTGATTTAATAGTGATCAGGTATGTATGCTTGAAACAGGCCATGAAGATTAAGGTGTGAGCTATTGAAAAACAAATGGAGATTATGGTGTGAACTTGCTCTGGGTTTTATTCTGAATTTTAAAAAAGAAGCCATCCGAGACACTGAACACTATCCCCAAAATAGGTTTGGAACCTTGGACAGTTCCTTTAAAATTCCCACTAATATTCAGAGCATAGTCACTGTACTGCTGGCATGGAAGATACCAACCACCATTACTCTTCAATGTTCATTCATCACACCTGTATTTCAACAATAGGATTCCGGCCCCACTTGTTCAGCCTCCTTCTTTTTGTCAGGACCTTGGAAAGCCTGGGAAACAATGTACCTTGGACTGCTGGATGCTACAGATAGAACAAGCTCATTGCCTTCCCGTCAATTCATGAAGCTTTTCAGAAGCACTTGCTTGGCCACAAAAGGACCTTGGCCATATAGAATCCAGGGGACATTTCATACTACACATTTATAGCACTATGATTTATATGATTATTCTTTCTGTGGAAAGCTGGGATTTTTCATTTAGGGAGGAGTATTTAGAATTCTCAGCCAGAGAGCTCCAGTGCCTCACCAAACTGCAAAACTCAGGATTCCATGGTATAGAACTATGGCATCTAAAGAGGACTCACAGTGCCTTAAATGTGCAGTGTGAAAGGGGCCCAGATTCTCTTATTGTAATGGGGGAATGGGGTGTTGTTCATTCCTTTAGGGTTCTTTATTTCTGAAATATATTCTACTCTCTTGCCTGCATTGTTAGCTTCAGCGGAGTGTCTTCAAAATCTTTATTTTTATTTCTACTAAATGTACATCCAAACATGACCGTCCTCTATTAATTTTGGAGGGATCTACCTCCTCATTTCTAAAACTTTAGCTTATTGGTGCACCACTTTGTACAATTAGCTGTGTGGGTTCAGCAGGATATTTGCCTGCAGCAGCAGAATTGCAACACCAGGAAGTTAAACTGTGAGATCTGCCTGTTCTTGTGCACCATTTTGGTATAATCTAATATATAAAGGTCAAAATTTGTCTGTTTGTCTGTGTCAGGCGAAGACCTCATAAGATTGGCTGCCTAAGAAGATTCTATAGAATCCTGGGGTGTGCAGTTTAGGGAGGGGCCCTTAGAATTCTCAGCCAGAGAGCTCTGAATAGGTTGGTTGTTGTCAAGATGTGGCCTAGCAGCAAGGAGGAGGGCAGTGTATTCCCTCAGGAACCCAACCTCTTTATGTTAGTGACTTTGAATACAGATTGGATTAGGGAATATAGGGAAAACTTACAGGTCCTGGACAAGACAATTTGGGGAATTAGAGACACAGGATCTCAAACCGTTCTAACAAGTATTACCTATGAGAAAATAAAATCCAGGGCAACACCAGGTATATATCCTAGTATAACAGAAACCAAAATACTACATCAAAGAGATGCAATGCAACCTTACACCCACAAAGTTATGTGACCATTGTGCCTTAATGAATTGCAACCCTGCACAGCTGGACGTCCACATGTAAATGTAAAATACCATGATTGTAATGCTCAGTTCATAGCTGCATGTTTAGTGCATGAGGCAGAGCTGCATGTACAGTGCATGCACAGTGATACCACATGCTCAAATGGCACCACATGTTCTCAACTCTGCTGCCCCAACCTTGAACTGTCTATGGAGATTAAATTATATAAGCACACATGTAAGAAAATGTATGCAGGCATAGGTCACGAATAGGATGCCAGTCATAGTTATAAAGAACTTTTCGGGTCTTTGATCAGTGAGGGTTTATTCAGATGTTCACACCATCACTGAATACTTCAAGTGATGAATTGTCCCGTTGTTGTTTTTTTTGTTTGTTTTTTTCCAGAGCAGAAAACTCAGGAATAGTAACAGGAAATATTACTGTTGCTTTGTGGCTATTACGGGCTCTTCTATGGTCATCATAGATCAAACAGTTCTTTCCAAGATGGTATTCATATCAGTCACCTTGAAGATCTAAAGGTGGAATATAAATATCCTCAACAAACAAGCAAACGGAATTAGCCTGTGCAGAGTTTTATTTTTCCCCCCCAACACAAGCCTAGAAATATTTGTCATGATGAAGTGACAATTTTGGACAGGACATGAATTTAATTGCATTGCGAACCATTTGCCAAAGGGGTTGCCTCCAAGAGGTTCTTATTATGAAGTGTTGTGTGTTTGTTTGTGGTTAAAGATAGAAAGGAAAAAAGAGGGAATGTTTTGTCAGCCAATGTCATCATTTAGCCCATAGTTGCCTTTCAAGCAACAATGAAATCTTGTGCAGGGCGTATGTCTCTGTATTCCAAGCAGCCCAATGAGCAAGGGTGCAGGCTGAATGGTGATGAACAGTGCAGACTCTATCAAGAAAGAGGAAGGTTGCAACCCAGGGTGAACACCTCTTTCTTGGCCTTGTTGCAAGAGGACGTCTGCACAGCATCAAAAAGAGTTGGGAGAGGCTAAGGTAGCCCAGAGATTGGGAGGCAGATGGAGGAAAGCAAACACAGACAGCAGGCAGAGATCAAAGGTGTACCTGCATTGCACAAGTATAGCAGAAAGACACTCCTTTAAACACTATGGATACCTCTTATGGAGTCCTAGGATTTGTAGTTTCCTAGGTGTTTAGAATTCTTTGGCGCCCTTCTCACAACTACACCATTAGAGCTCTCTAGCAGAGAATTCTATGTAACTCAAGGAACTACAGATCCCTGGATTTGTGGGGCAATGGCAGTTGAAGGGGTATCAATTGCATACTGTGAGTATGCCACTGATAGAAACAGAAAGTAGAAACAAAGGGAGGTAGGAGGTGAAAGACAAGACCAAGAAGAAAGAGGTAAAGATGAATGGATCAGTGTTTTCAGCCACAATTCTATGCTGTGTCTAGAATGACCTCCTCTTTTTAAAGAAAAGAGAGAGAGAGAGAGAGAGAGAAAGAGAGATATTTCTCAAAATGCAGATTTTGGTAGGGATATTGGAACATATCTTATTTCCTTCTCAAACTAAAATGTGTATTTTTGACGAGATGCTGCGTCTAGGAGATGGAGAGTTACTATAAAATCATACAGACATGGGACACTCACCCATTAGGGAATTGCACCACTGCACCACCAAATGTGCAAGCAAATGTTAAATGCACAATTGTGATGGCCAAGGCAGGCCTCCACATGCAATCCTCAGTGACCCCACATGTCCAGCTCTGGTTCTACAATGAGTAACAGAATATGGACATTCACCTGAATATGGACAACCACATGTTTAAGGGAACTTACTCACGTGAGTCACTAAGAATATGAAGTCGAGGTTACACTGCCCAAAATTCCATCACAATATTTGGAGAACTAGGAAATGCACTGCATAGGTTGCACAGGGCTCCAGTCTGAACCTTTATCTGGCTGATGGCAACTGGTTCAAGTGAGCTTTCAAGAGATTCCTCAACCGTCCCTTTGAAGTAGGTCCAAAACATGGAGCAGAAGTTGCTGGTGGCTCCCATGTCAATGGAATAGTGAATCTGTTCTGGGTTTAAATCTTAATTGTGGAGGAGTGAACCAAGGTGCTGAATTTATTTGGGATAATACCTTGGGTAGCTCCCCTAAAGTTCAGACTAAAAACCAGAGTGAATTCACTGCACAAAGTGTGGTGGGGTCTCTTTCTTTGGAGGTTTTTAAGCAGAGGCTGGATGGCCATTTGTTGGGAATGCTTTGATGGGTATTCCTGCATAGCATGGGGTTGGACTGGATGGCCCCTGGGGTCTCTTCCAACTCTATGATTCTATGATTCAAAGGCCTTGAAAGCTACCCAGAGTCTATGATAGTGTCAGGGCAGGAAATGTGGGGCAGTTGTGGGTAAACTGGGGCAGAAATGAAATGGGGGTAAGGATACTGTGAGGGATTCCCTGCAGGAGACATGGAGGAAGGAAAGACAATGCTGGAATTTGGAAACTATTGGCCTAGCCTGCCTGGATCTTTGACTAACTGATCTAGTCAGTAGTTTAATTCTTTTGCTTCAGGTCCATGAATCATCACTCATGCAGATGTCAGCAAAATAGTTTGTGGATCTATATGTATGTGCATGTTTTGGGGAGACACAGAAAAAAAAATCCTGCAAGCTTGGTCCATTAAACTCTTCCTTCCCATCAATGTGTGCTGTTAGACATCTGCTCTGTCTCTTGGCTCACAAACAGATGCACTCCAGTGGTAAATGAAGTAATATGCAGAGTGAACCAGCTGGATGGATGGAGATGATGAAAGAGTTCGTTTAAACATCCAGTCTTAGAAGTTTTTAGAAAACAACACTTTGGTAAAGAGGGTGGCATTGAGAAATTGCGTGATCTCCACTGCAGCAAAGGCATTTAATCTCTGTGTGTGGGGCAATGAATCTCCATTCTATTTTTCAGACCATGACCAGTGGACTTCACCCAGACCATAGAATCATACAGTTGGAAGAGACCACAAGGGCCATCCAGTCCAACCCCCTGCTATGCAGGAACACACATCAAAGCATTCCCAACAGATGGCCATCCAGTCTCTGCTTAAAAACTTCCAAAGGAGACTCCACCACATTCTGAGGCAGCAGATTCCACTGCCGGACAGCCCTGACCATCAGGAAGTTCTTCCTGAGGTTTAGGTGGAATCTTCTTTCCTGCAGCTTGAATCCATTACTCCTTGTCCTAGTCTCTGGAGCAGCAAAAAACAAGCCCACTCCTTCCTTGACATGACATCCCCTCAAATATTTAAACATGGCTATCATGTCCCCTCTCAACCTTCTCTTCTACAGACTAAAAACATACCTAGCTTCCTAAGCATGGCTTCCAGACCTTATTTCTCTCTTGCATTCCTCTCTTCACTTTTCTTCTCTGGATCCACACTATGGCCAAACATCCAAATAGCAGCCTAGTCAGAGCATGACTTGGAAGGGAAAGGTGGCATACAGGGATAACTCATGCCATTTCCTGTGAGATCCTGCTTCTGATGGCCCTCCAAACAGCTGTTTGGCAAGCTGGAAGGACATGGAAATGAATAGGAATTGTCCCTGGGGCTTACTTGTGGATTGGTCAGAGAACCAATGCCCTCTTGTCATGCATGGGAGACATATGAATATGAGAAAGGGGTGATAGTATTTGTGCAGAGCGCTGGACCTAGCCATAACCACGACTAGCCATATTCACTGACAGGTGGCCTCCATCCCAAGCCCATTGGTGTAGGGGAATAAAAGTGTTTCCCACCACTGGTCTACAGGCTTAAAGGACCCTTCTCTGTGTCCAATCAGGCAGAGCAACATGCTGTACAAGGACGTGGGAGAGGGCTTCTGCTGTGGCCCCCCAGTGATGGAACACTCACCCTTGGGAGGCCTCATTGGTGCCAACAGTGCTGATTTAATTTAAATATTTCAATCTTAAATATTTTAATTTAAATGCTTCAATCTTGAGTTAAGTCTTGATTTGCAGGGGGTTCCCGGTAAAGAAAAGGTTAAGAACTGCTAGTTTATATAGCACTGCAAAACCAATATTCCTTTCATCCTGGCCATGCCAAGGTGTGCTGTTGTTCCTTCAGCGTTCCTGAATAAAGATTTTGAAACCTCTAAGAAAAATTCCTTGAACTTGGAGCTATTCTGTACATCACAGCCATGCACATTGCTCCTGTTATGCGTTGGACACTAACAAGATTGGACTCTTTGCTGGCTCTGATACATAATAACATAACCTCAGACCTCACCTGGATATGAATGTTGTGCAATTGTGCAGTTTTAATTCCTGCAAATGTAAGTTCACTGATAAACAGGATCACAGCCATAGTACTTTAGGAAAGCTTTTGGAGCCAAATTGATCTTACAGTGTCCCCCACCAACAGGTACCTGGTTTTAATTCATTTTAAACTGTGTTAACCCTTTGAATCTGTCTTTCAATTTGTTAATTGCGTAATCTTCTTTTAGCCTTTTAACATTATTTTAAACATTTGTGCTATTTTAAGTTTGTTCAATTAAGTTTGTTAGATTATTGTATGCTGCCTTGAGCTCTCCACATAAATGGCGGAATATAAAGATTTTAATCTACTAATACAAAAAAGCCAAAGTTTGTCTGTTTGTCTATGTCAGGAGAAGATCTCATATGATTGGCTGTCTGAGAAGATTCTATGGAATCCCAGGGTTTGCAGTTTAGGGAAGGGCCTTTAGAACTCTCTGCCAGACAGCTCTTGGGCCTCAGTGATCTGTGTCTGTCTTTAATAGGCTGGTTGCTATGGGGATGAGGCCTAGCACCAAGGAGGAGGGCATTGTATTCCCTCAGGAACCCAACCTCTGTATGCTAATAACTCTGAATACAGGTTGGATTGGGTACTACAGGGAAAAGTTACAGGTACTGTACGAGGTAGTTTGGGGAATTAGAGAAACAAGATCTCACATCTTTCTAACAAGTATTACCTGTGAGAAAATAAGATCCCAGGCAATGCTGGGTATATATGCTAGTAGATAAATGAAAAGAGATACAGCCTACTCTACAGAAAGGCACGTCCTTATCCTGAAGACTTACTGCCTGATTGATGGACTGAATTTATACCTTGCTGTTCTCTCAGTGTGGGACCCAAAGACTTGACAACAAGTCTTGACAACACTCTTGGAAGGTGAAGAGCTCATTCAGACAGACCTTGGAGTTTTGAATTGTGGACCAGTAGTATGTGTGAAATTCTATTTATTTTTTATTTATTTATTTATTTGTATTCTGCCTCTCCATATGGATCGAGGCGGCGAACAACTTACAAATAGCTTGTATTTCGAAACATTTCTATACATGCCCCCAACAAGCTGGGTACTCATTTTACCAACCTGCGGAAGGATGGAAGGCTGAGTCAACCTTGGAGCCCCGCAGGATCGAACTCACAACCTTGTGGCTTGCAGTACTGGCATTTAACCACTGCATCACCAGTGTTTTTTTTCCTTTTTTAAAAACACTTTTGTGTAATTATTTTTCAAACCTTTGCGAAATAAGATTTTAACTGAATCTTGCTTAAAATTATTGTAAGCTGCCTTGGGACCCATCCAGAAGAAAGTCAGAGTATACATTCAGTAAATAATGTAACAAAAAACCCAACAACCTTATGGATGCAAATACTCATTTGTCTATTTGACGCATGTGAATTTCAGTATTTTACTTTAGTATCCTCCATGACAATCTGATTTTTTTCGCCTTTATTTATATATTTATATATTTGACAGGGAGAGGACCTATTACATAGTTGCAGGAAAACTGTGATATTTCTGCCTTGGTCCATTGGCTTTCTTTTTTTAATGGAAGCATTGGATGGATTGTTTGCATTTTTTTTTTGATCCATCCAAAGAACAAAACAAAACACAAGCTCAGAAGTGATCCATAAAAACCAAAGTGGAAGGCGGTAGGAAACCATTTCCGCACTACACTCTTATACCGTGATTATTCCACTTTCAACATCCTATGGAATCCTGGGTTTGCAGTTTCGGGAGGGGCCGGCCGGCCCCTCCCGAAACTGCAAACCCCAGGATTCCATAGGATGTTGAAAGTGGAATCATAGCGCTATAAGAGTGTAGTGCGGAAAGGTCACAGGTTGCAGATGGATTGATTAATCAAGGAAGCCACAGGCCTGAATTGTAAGAACTAAGCATGCATGTGGGCAACCAGAGTTCATGGAGGAATCTCATTCCTAAGGGTGCCATAAATTGAAGCTGACTTGATCTCAAGTAAAAACAGCAACAAGCTGCTGGACTTGTGTTACAAAACAGACTCTCCTCCTGTCATCCTCATCATCACCTCAGCTTCCTTGGCAGAGAAAACAGCCACAACATGAAATGCAGCACAAGCGAGCACATGAAACAGGTAGTATTCTTTCTTCACCATTTATTAACACCATGCCCCATAACTATGACCATTTCTGCACTGCCCTGTTATTGTGCTATTATTCCACTTTCAACACCCTAGGGAATCCTGGGGTTTGCAGTTTAGGAAGAGGCATTTAGAATTTTAAGCCAGAGAACTATTTGGCCTCAGTAAACTATAAACCCCAGAATTCCACAAGATGCTGAAAGTGAAATAATAGCATTAGAACAGTGCAAAGTGGAATTAACAGAAATTTGGGGAGCTGGGTATGTTTAGTCTGCAGAAGAGAAGGTTGAGAGGGGACATGATAGCCATGTTTAAATATTTGAAGGGATGCCACGTAGAGGAAGGAGAGGGCTTGTTTTCTGCTGCTCCAGAGACCAGGAAAAGGAGCAATGGATTCAAGCTGCAGGAAAGGAGATTCCACCTGAACCTCAGGAAGAACTTCCTGACAGTCAGGGCTGTCCGGCAGTGGAATCGGCTGCCTCAATGGAGTGTAGTGGAGGCGCCTTCTTTGGAGGTTTGGAAGCAGAGGCTGGATGGCCATCTGTTGGGAGTGCTTTGAGGGTGTTCCTGCATGGCAGGGGGTTGGACTGGATGGCCCCCGGGGTCTCTTCCAACTCTACATTTCTATGATTCTACTCTACATAGGTATAATTTGTCTCTAGCTATATTATAATCATAATGCAAAGTAGTTTCACCTTAGTTATTAAAGGAAATAACTGCAAATTAACTCTTAGTGAAAGGAAATAACTAAAAATACAGATTTTCTGCTTTTTTCCCCCTTTAAGTTCCGAAGATATAAATTTCTCTGTTGCAAAAATAACCTTACGCATTTCAATAAAAACAAAAGTTCAAATGTTATCCACTCAATTTGATATGATTTGTGCAGCTTTCCTTTATACGGTGGGCCCTTAGTACCTGCTAGGGTTTGGTTTCAGGACCCACTGTGGATACGAAAATCCGTGGATGCTCAAGTCCCCTTATGTACAAAGGCATAGTAAAGTGGCATTCCTTATATAAATGGCAGAATCAATGTTTGCTTTTTATATTTTCTTTGTAATATCTTCAAGCCATGGTTGGTTGAATCCATTGATATAGAACCTGTGAATATGATGGGGTGAGGTGATGGTATTGAATTTTTTTTTTTTTTGGAAAAAAGTTCTTTTAATGCATTTTTGCTATGCTTCAATTTAGACCTTGCATATAACTCTATTACTATTACTACATCTATTATTATTATTATTATTATTATTATTATTATTATTATTATTATTATTATTATTATTTTGGTTTGTTTCTTTGGTTTGTGCATCATGCTAAGTTCTTGACTAGTTCCTTATAAATAACAGTTCTTGGTGGAAGACCATGTCACTTCTCAGCAGCCCTGAGATGCAACCTGGGAAGGGCAACCTGTTTTCCTTTCTTTTCCATACCTATCTTAGGCCATTTCCACACTATGCTGTTATAGTGTTATTATTCCACTTGCAACATCCTATGGAATCCTGGAATTTGGAGTTTATGGAAGGGGCATTTAGAATTCTCACCCAGGGAGCTCTTTGGCCTCTCTAAATTACAATCCCCAGAATTCCACAGGATGTTGAAAGTGGAAAAATAGTCGGAAATTCCGACTTTAGACCAGTGGATATGGAAGTTATATGAAACGTATCAGATGGATGTATTAACTGCTCTGTTCGATATAAGGATTGATAAAGATAAAGTAGAAAATGATTGGTCCATGGTGACTCAAACGTGGTTTAGGCAATGGAATGGGGTTTATATAGGATGAGAATATTTCCATGAGTTTTATTGTGATATATAAGAAGATACATTGGTTATTCATGTAACCTGGCTTTATTTTTCCTTTTGTATATTATATGCTGATTCTTTTTTTGTTTTTCCTTCTCTTTTTGCTATGTAATAATATTCAATAAATAAAGTTAAAAAAAAAAAGAAAGAAAGAAAGAAAGTGGAAAAATAGCACTATAACAGTATAGTGTGGAAAGGTCCTTAAGCAGTGGTTGCTCATAGTTCCTGATAGATCCTTTTGTGATGTTCTGTAGCTCATTTTCATTTCAAGTGGGATTTGCATAGTAGAATTTCCAGCAGGATGGTACCAAAGGGGAAGGCAAATATGCCTTTGCTTGGCCAACATGGCTTCACTTGGGGTAACTTAGAAGAAAACCCTTAGCTTTGAGGAACCTTTCTTTAGAAAAACAGGTAGACACAGCGAAGGTTACACCCTGCATATTTAGTTTCTTCCTGACACTGAGGGCTTTCTTGTAGCAGGGAACAAGGCTTGGGTTTCTTATACGGAAGATATAGAAGGTCATTTTAGATATCTGGTCTGGAAATGTAACCAAAACGTCTGGTAGAAATGTGGGTTGCATAGAAAATTCTCCCACCACACGTGAAATGAACGAGTGAACTAGAAACTTTTAGGATGGCACATTAAAGTGTATCACCACTGAGCTCCAAGCCTCTATTCTGTTCTGATTCTGGTCCATCAGGGTGTGGAACAGAAATGCTCTTCTTGCACTAAAGTTGGATCCTTGATTCACCAGCATTTTGGGGGTTGCTGGGGGAAGCCGTTCCTATTCAATGCGTCACATCACTTACTTCCCGAAAAGTAGAGATCTGTTTTGCCTTTATGTGTTGCAAGAATTTTTCTCCCCTCCCTCCTCCTCTTCTTCTTGCCTTCTCCTCTCTTTTCAGCCTGCTCAGACTCACAGCTGATTAAACCTGACACAATAGTAAAAATATTGCACTGACGCTCAAGCAAATTTTTATTTCATTAGCAACACAAAGTGAGTCATCTTGAAGATGACACCGACTCTTGCTCTTTCTTCATTCTTTCCCCTTCCCTCTCCATTTCTTTCTCCTACCCCAAGCCTTGTATTTAATCATGACTTGTTTTTTTCTCCAAAAAATGCCACAGCAGAATGATCCAACTTTTGTTCTTCACGCTATTAATTAACACGGCGCTCCAGCCGCAACCACACTTTTAATGATGAATAAGGTTAAATTCCAGACAAAGTTCTGTATGTTGCCGTCAATTAACATTTTTTTTCTAAGGCAGCGCTTCATTAACATACATCAATCAGTGAAGCCCATGCATGCAAACCTTGGGGAAGTGTAAGTGTGTGTGTGTGTATGGGTGTGATTTTTATAAAACTCGGCGAGTTGTCTGTGTGTCTGCGCATGCAGATGTGAAAATCAATGCAATATCCTAAGAAGCTTCAGAGCTGATCATCTTCTTAAAGGTTAATTAAGAATTTTGAGGAAGAATGGAGGGGCCCGTAGCTGAGGTGATGGACATCCGTGCCTCTTCAGATCATTAAGTACTAATTAGGTTTGGAAAGTCTATTGGTTTCATCAAGGCAAGCGGAGGTCCCTGGGTACCTCCCTACGAAATGTCACTAGTATTTTATCTCTCTCTTTCTCTCTCTTTTTTTTTTAATGAACAAAAGGTGGTTTATTCTCAGGTGCGCGTGGCACCGTCTGCACCCTGCTTGGTGTGTCAGATTCCATAAATTTCATACCAATAGTACAGAAGGAAAGGTCTCTTTCAGAGGCCTGAGACTGTTAAAATTGGTAAGGCATCCATGGAAAGTTGGTGTAGAGGGTGTGCACATGAGGGTGGTGGTGGTACAGGATGGAGGTAGGATGGCAGGAGTAAAAAGATCCCCCACAAGTCCTAGAAGGAGACAAAAAAGCAGCAAACCAAAGTTCGACAGAGATTCTGCTTGTATCTCAGGAAGAACTTCCTGATGGTCAAAGCTGTCCAGCAGTGGAATATGATTCCTCAGAGTGTGGTAGAGTCTCCTTCTTTGGAGGCTTTTAAGCAGAGGCTGGGTTGCCATCTGTTGAAAAAAATACTTTAATTGGTGTTCCTGCATGGCAGGGGGTTGGACTCAATGGCCCCCGGGCCATTGCTCTATGATTCTATGATTCTATGTTGCATTTGCTACACATCTTCAACAAGAAGATGTGTAGCCAGAAGATGTGTGCCCGGGTGGACATGCTAGGGCCCTTTCCACAGCCTACCTTGTTCCGATGACACTTGGTGCCAGTTCTGGCATTGTCTCTTCCTGGAGGGGAGCATGACAGGAGTGCTTCCTGCCACACTAGCTGCCTCTATGGCCTTTTCCACACTGGGCGAGGGAATCAGCCCGTGCCGGTACTCACCGGACCTGTGTGCTCCATGCGAGGGTCCAGGCTGGTCCAGAGCAGTCTGTGGCTGCTGCTCCGCACTGGTCCAGGGACGAAAATGACGGCTTCTGGTTGGTCAACCAGTGAAGTTCGCCAGCCTAAAGCCCACCCCTGGCAGATCTGCAGGCTCGTACTAATGCGAGCCTGAAAATCTGCACCAGAGCACAGCCACAGAGCGGCACACTCCATGCTTTTAAAAGACCTGTTTTAAGCGGTCTTTCAAAAGCACACTGAACAACCACTTTGGGTCATTCCGGAGTGGGCTGAGGTCTGGAACTACACAAAGTAATCCAGACCAAGTCTGCTTCCAAGTGTAGATGTCCTCTCTGGAGGACGCTCTGCACCGTTTTAAAAACCCAGTGCGGAAAAGACCTATGAATGGAGGAAGTGCAATGGTGCCGCTTCTTGCTTCTATAACACAGCCAGGTACTGTCCCAGACTGTTCTGGGGCAAGAAGTGCAGCCATTGCGCTTCAAGGACCTCCACACCTAAGGTAAGTGCTGGTGGACGGTGAGACGGCTGCATGATCACCAGTCATTGACGGGTAAAATCTCTCTTGTTCTCATCCGTACCTCCCTACTCCCTGCACCTGTCTTTCTGTTTTCTTTTCTAGGTTTCTTGTGCAATGAATGTCTCCTTGGCATGTGCCATTTACAGACCTATTGCCCAACAAAGAAAAAACCAAACAAACCTCCCCATCAAGGAATCAGGAAAGAAATCTCTACCATACAAAATTTGCTGTAATATTAGCCCATAGAATCAGCAGATAAAAATGTTCCTGACACATCTCAAAGAGAAAGCACTGTATTTCAGAGAGAAAATCTTGCAAGTTTTATTTTTCCCTACTGAAAAAGAAAAAAAAAAAACAAACCCTCACAAACTCAGCCTGGAAGTCTATTTCACCTGGTGTTTATTTAGCCAAAGGCTGAGAGCAGGTAGCAAAAGATTTTTTTTAAAAAAATGTTAAAATGGCCCATTAAAATGCAATTAAAAACCAATTAAACTGTTCAGAACCTTAGAAACATTTAAACCCCTTGCTCTTTTACCACTTGAGGCCACGTGCAGCCTTCCTTAAGTACGGCAATGCACAGTGGAGTTTATTGATTAAAATAATTAAATATTAGTAATGTGATGTATTAATTGGATAATTAAATACTAATTAAATAGCTAACCCCCGACTTCTGGCATCACCTGGTCTGAGATGAATTTTTTCACCTGCGATCCAGTGTTCATCAGTGTCTTTGTCTCTGTTGGCAAAGGAAGATTCTGGACTCTAAGCATCTCAGCCACACCTCAGCTTTGGCCATGCTTAACATCGTTTCAGGCTGATGTGCCTTGTTTATGATACTCTGTCACTGGCTTTCTCAACCTCTAAAGCAAAGGTGGGAATCATGAAGTCCGTGGGTCTTAGGTGGCCATTTGAGGATTTTCCTTGTGGCCCCCTGGACTCTCCCTCCAAAATTATGGGAAACAAATCCCTCTGGAAAAAAAACCAATGTTTTTCTCAGATAAAAATTGTCTCCAGGGCCATATTTTTCACCTTAGAGGGTGCCTGCCCCCATCTAGAAACAGCAAAAAAGGTGACTGGAACTTATGTCTGGAAGACTGGGGGTTTTCACATTGTAAAGTTATGGCACTTTGATACAACTTTAATTGCCTTAGCTCCACCCTATGGAATCCAAGGATTTGTAGTTTGATCAAGTACTCAGAATTGCCTAGTGCTGCAGCACCGGAGCTCACCTCGCAGAGAATTCCAAGTACCCCAGAAAGTAAAGATTCCAGGATTGAGTTGGATAGAGCCACTATAGTTAAAGTGGTACCAACGGCACGATAATCATGTTTAAATATTTGGAAGGAAGTCATGCTGAAGATGGGGTTAGGCTTGTTTTCTGCTGCTCCAGGGCCTAGGACATGGAGCAATGGAGTCAAACTACAGGAAAAGAGATTTCATCTAAACATTAGGAAGAAGTTCCTGACAGTGGGAGTACTTTGAGAGTGGAATCTGCTGCCTGGGAGTGTGGTGGAGTCTCCTTTGGAGGCTTTAAACAGTGGCTGGATGGCCATCTGTCGGGAATGCTTTGATTGTGTCTTCCTGCATGGAAGAATGGGCTTGGAATAGATGGCCCTTGGGGTCTCTTCCAACTCTAGGATTCTATTATGAAAGTTTTATAACTGGATAATGCAGACCCACTGTGGAAATGAATTCTAGCCACTTGAAACATTGCTTCTAGACCCCCTGGGTGTGTCCCTCTGGCCTGTGATGGCTTTGGAGGAGCTAATAATGAGCCCACTGTGTGCCCATTTTCTGTTGTAGAGGTTTTTTGTTTTGTTTTTGATAGAAATTAGTTCATTAGAAGGAAGGAAAGAAGGAAGGAAAGAGGAAAGAAAGGAAAAAAGAAAGGAAGAAAGAAAGAAAGAAAGAGAAGGTGGAAAAGAGAATTACAAAGGAGAGCAGAGGAGGAAGGGACGCAGAAATGGTTCCATTCATCTGAGGTGCCTCCACGCATAAAAATTGACAACCCAGAGGCACCTCTGACAACAAGCCCTCTGTCAGAGATGGATGGATGGATAGAAGGGTGGCGGGGGGTGGGGAGAGCTGCTGATAATGACACAACTCACACGTCTGCTCTGGAATATCAAGGAGTGAGTGATAAGCCCAGTGCGATGCCTGCAGCACTTCATCTGCAGGCGACTTACTCTCTGCAATATGGAGAGGATTGCCACTAATCCTGCTGCATTACTGTTCACTTGACAGAAGTCGCCTCAAACAACTTGCGTCTGTTCTTGTCCCGATTTTGCTGTCGGTATTTATTAAGACTGCTGCATTTAAAATGGCACAGAACATAGCCCGCGGATAACATCTTAAGCTTTGAGCCTTGGAATGTGTGTGTGTGTGTGTGTATTTGTATGTGTGTCGGCACAGATGCACAACATTAATGTTCCCAACCAGTGCCCTCTTGTACTTTTTTCTGGGGACAGGGATCCACCATGATTAGAACTCCATTTTGCCTTGTGTGAGATGATGAGCCATGAGTCAAACATGGGTGGCACTGTTGGCTTCATGGTGTTACGCCCAGAACTCAGACAGCACTCTTCCCAACAGTCACAACACAGAGCATGAATAGACAATGCTTACTGAAGTCAGAGTAGGCAAAAACCGAATAGCCCATGAGACTCAGACAATTAATAAGGACACATCAATTAGGCAAATAGCTGGAGAAGGCTGTAAGCCCATAAAAGCAGGGAAAGTGATAGGAAGAAGCCATTGCAGACAACTGACCTTATCAGTGGAAGCAGCACACCTTACATTCAGATTCCTTCTTGTGTTCCTGGAAACCTTGACCCTTGCCTAATATGCAGACTTTGCTACTGGGCTGTCACTCTGGATTTACTATGGACTCAGACTATGAAAACACTGGTAACTGGCTAACAAACTGTTATAAACTTTGCTCATGGCTGCTGATAAAAGACTCTAATTGGAGAGCTGCAAACTTTGCCTGACTGCCGGCACATGGTGCGTGGGTTGCCGCAACCAGAGGGACTAAGTGGCACTTAAGTCAGTCCTGAGGACTATTCATAAGCTAATAGTTGGCAACATAATGTGAAAATGGGAAAAGCATCAGACACTGGCCATGATCCCACATCATCCTTGCATAACGTAAAGTACGCTTGTGCAGTTAACACCTTTTTTTGCTAAATGCTGACCTTGTGCAACCAATGACACATCTGTCCATGCACTTGCTTATTGTCCTCTTGTGCAGTGGACCATGGCTGCTTCTGCAATCCAGTGAACCAAGTGGTAACATTGAAGACACTGAAGAATAGTTAGATACCATCTACACAAGTATTTCTCATGTGCAATAGCACATAAAATTATTACACTTCGACACTCTCTTATGCAACCATGCACTGAGTACGTCAGTTGCTCAACAGGCCAAAGAAAGTACAATTGCATGTGTAAGACACACACAGGATTCCAGCCTCACTGTGTGTGTGTGTGTGTGTGTGTGTTTAGGGTGTTTATTTTTTACTCTAATAAGCAAGCAGCTGGTTTCACAAGCAGCTCACAGGTAGAGAAGTGTGAAAGTTACACTCCATCACTTTTTAAAAATGGGTTTATCCAAACCACATCTCCTTGACTGATCACAGAAATGGATACAACCTGGATATCCATACATTTCTCAGCTTCTGATACATTCCATAAAATTAAAAGGGCCTTTTTTTTTAAAAAAAATATATATATACCCATTTGAAAATTATGCAAAACATATGCACACAGAAAACCCAGAACCTCATTGGTGAACTATGTCATTGTAAGGAAACTTGAGTAGGTGGTGGGAATGGGTCGAGTAAAAGCTGTGGGCCAATGATGCTAGGCAATAAGTCATTGGAGAAATAGGCTTCCCTGAGTCAGCAGAGAACTTTGGCCATTTCTGCACTAGACTGTTATGGTGTCATTATTCCACTTTCAACACCCTATGGAATCCTGAGGTTTGCAGTTTAGGGAGGGATTTTTTCCCCTTTCAGTCTGTGTGGAGAAAATAGCATTCTTGCACTAAAAAAATGCACAAAATCCAGTAATCTTTCATGAAAGAAATGGTTACATTTCCCCCCCTATGAAGAAAAGACTGATTTTGTGTGCACATGCACAGACACACAGACACACACATGATTACCTAGAAACATTATTTGTTGGTTTGCTCTTTTTTGTACACACACACACACACACACACACACGCTCACGCACGGACATGATTCTCTTGAAAAAAACCATATGTATTTCTGCACAGATAAATTTCTTGAAACGCTTTGGATGATTGAATACTAGGTGAGAACTGCACAGAGATATTCCTTTTCTCTTCACTAAGGAGAAAACTGGAAACTGTTCATCCTCACTTGTGAGGACACAAAAGTTGAATATTTGCGCTGCTAGAAAGATCCCAGTCAAGCTCATTTTAGTCAACAGAAGCATGCCTCCATTAATGTGTTCAGTAGTGAGGAAGAAAGGCACAGCACTGCCACTGTTTAAAATAGGAGAGAAATTCCCTTAACAGACAGACCCATTGCTACTCATGCAAAGACTAGTCCTGCCTGGATTTCCTGCAAGACGGCTTGCCCTAGCCACTGGAATCAGAGCACATAACCTTTGCCATGGCTCACGAGGGTGTCAAAGACCGAGGCAAGATGGCAGCACTCAAAACTTTGGAGCTAGGGCTTGCCAACTTGAGCTATTCTTGTGCAAAGGGCTTCTGGTCCACACACAAATATGAATCCAAGCTTGGTCTTGATGAAACCAGAGGCAAAACTTTGAAAGCCATCTGAATTAGAAAACAATTCTGAAACAGTTCAAATTCTTGAGGAAATCCATCCCATCAAAGCTGGGCTTGTGGAGCAATGGATGGCCACTTGAACGTATAGCCATGTGCCACTGGAACACTCCCCTCTTTACAAACCTAAAGGATAATGATAGCATTGATTTCCACCATAAATCACACTTCTCATCCTCCCTCTCTTGCCTGTTTTTGCTCTCCTCGAACTGACTCAAAGAAACCTTGGTGTTTTCTTTTGTGGTTGCCAGAGCTGAGGCCTGAAGATGATATTAGGGTAATGATGATAAATTTTACCCTCAAGCCAAACTGTTTCCACATTATAGGTAATTCCCTCCCACCCTGCAAGTCAGTTCTGTTATTGGAATCTGAGACCAGCCACATCTGCTGGCTCAGAGAGGCTGCAAACAGGAGCTTGACTCTCAGCTGTAATGGGTTTATAGATTTGAAAATTTGCTGTAAACAAATAAATGAGGAGATGGGAGGGAAAGAGGGAGGTGAAGGTTGAGGTAGGAGGAAGATGAAAAACAAGAGATACAGATCTTTCTGCAAGCCTCCGGCCAGCAGGGTACGTCCTTAGCAAGGAGCGAGCAACAGCTTGAAGGCATCTGAGGACAACCTTCCACGGGTTGTACGTGCCCAGATGAAGATAGCAATGACATGTGCTTGAATCTCATCCTCTGCCTGTACTGTTTCTGTGCAACTTCTTTTTTTTTTAAATAGTTCCCATTTGCTACGTTTGCCTTCTTAACATACCCAATATAATCTGCAAGGTACTGAATTCAGGACCCTGGAGAGAGGCACAGAGAGTTGCTCAGTGTTATTTCTGTTAGTTCTGTTTCTTCTGTCTCAAGCCATTTCTGCACTAAAGTGTTATAGTGCTATTATTCCACTTTCAATATCCTATGGAATCCTTGGGTTTGCAGTTTAGGGAGGGGCCTTAAAGGCCATCCTCAAAGGCCATCCTCACAGGCCCCTCCTGAAACTGCAAACCCTAGGATTCCATAGGATGTTGAAAGTGGAATAATGACACTATAACACTTTAGTGCAGAAATGGCCTCAGGACACCCCTACAGATGTCTGATCTATCTATCTATCTATCTATCTATCTATCTATCTATCTATCTATCTATCTATCTATCCAACCCTCCCAAATTTTTTTAATCACAGCTTTTAATTTTTGTTTATTTATTTATTTAGCCTAGGAATTGAACATGCAAATACAGAACTCCTCTTTTTGTAAATGCTTCTCCTCTTCAGAGTGTGCCGATGAGCTGTCTGAGACAAAGCTAAGCATAAGTCAAATGAAAGAGTGCACCGGATGACTCAAGATGCAAAGCTCCTTAATGACCAGTTTGTGTGTGGTGTGTGTGTGTGTGTGACACACAGAGAGAAACACACACACAAACACACATTCAGAGACATTAACAATACTGTATGGTTGGAAAGGCAAAGGGAAAAGTGGGACCGGATCCCACCCATACCTGTGAGACTCACTGCTGAGTCTGTAGGATGCATGGAGATGGAATTACAAGATCACATTCCTATTCAAGAACAGCTGCACATTTATATCACACTTTCTTTGTATTAAATCCCTCTCACCCATTAGTGACTGAAGTATGTCCAGAAGTATATCTGCACTATGCAGTTATAACAATTTGATACCTCTTCTGCTGTCATTGTCTATTCTACAGAACCCTTAGATTTGTCATTTGGTGAATGGTAATTAAAATTCTCCACCAGAGAGTGCTAGTCCCTCTTCCAGTGGTGACTGAGGGCTTCCTAGTTGGTGGAGTGATTGATCAACTTTGGGTTTTAGTCTGAACTTCTAAGGAGCTAGACTGGACTGAAACCCAGAATGGAATCCCTCGCTTACTGACATGGAAGTCACTGGCTACATCCGCTTTCTAGTAGAGTATTCTGTCTTTCCAGACTACCAGCTGCTGCAATGGCATACTGTAGACCCACATTCACTGCTCTCCCATCTACCTGCAAAATTATCAAAAAAGACTTCTGAGATAAGTGAAGATTGTTCTGCATGCAGGCCACTTTTGCAGACTTTTCTTCAAATATTCTTCAGAACTTTTGTTGGGCAGCCATTATTCCTGCCTGCCCTCCAGTTCCCCAGATGAAAGCAAAGTCCGAGCAGTTTTGGAAAGGATGAGATTCCAATATAGTTGGTGATGCTAGGATTACCAGAAAGTAAAACAGTTAACTAGCTGGCTTGATAGTTAGCTGACCAGCTGGCTAACTTGCTGGTTAGCTAGCTAGGTAACTATCTCTTCTGGAGAGCTAAGGAGGAAGCTGTACTCCTGCTGATGCTATGACAAGTCTTACCCGCAAGAAACACCTTCCCTTCCGTATCTCTGACAACACAATTTGTCTCCAAATTTAAAAGACTCCCCTGTGAGCAAATATCCCTCAGAGACCTTTATGCAGCAGAATCCCTGGCAGCTGGCGGCTTCTGTGTCAACGGGGTAATAAATCCACTCTAGGGTTGTGTCTCACCTTTCAAGGAATTATCCAAGGTGTCAATTCGTCTCTAGAAAGGTTTCTACAAAGGGAGGCAAACCCAATTGCCTATCCAGGAAGCACTGTCCTGAACAGACTTTGGATCTTCTTTGCTATGCCATCAAGGTGTTTCCTGACTGGCTAGGACCAGTGCTTTGGTCACTCCAATAGAATCATAGAATCATAGAAATGTAGAGTTGGAAGAGACCCCAGGGGCCATCCAGTCCAACCCCCTGCCATGCAGGAACACCCTCAAAGCACTCCCGACAGATGGCCATCTAACCAATAGAAACTGTGCTTATTCTGAATTGCCATTGTTTTCCCCCAGTAAGGTCAGCACATAGCCAAACCAGATTGACTGTGGTCTCTTTCACACTGCACAATTCCATCCCATGGAGTCTTGGTAGTGTCTGGGGGCACTTCAGGTCTCTGGAAGAGAATTCTACATGCTTCCCAAAATTACAAATCCCAGGATTCTGCAGGTGGGAGCCATGGCAGTTAAAGTAGTATTCATGGGTTATCAGTGTGTAGCATGAAAGATACTTGTGCAGTTTTGTGGTGTCACCACACTGTGCTGCTGAATGGAAAGAGAAGCGCTGAAAAAGGAAAAAAAATGGCACAAAATAGCAGATGATAGGTGAGATAGGAATTATTAGATTAAAAAAAAAAACCTAAGCAAAAGAGGTGAAGATTCAAAATAATTGATGGGAGGGCTGGATACCCGCCAAAAGGAGTCTTTTGCCCTGAAAATGAAAAAAGGAGAACGATTGGCACACCCCTAATAGAAAGAAGCCAATATCCTAAATTGGCTACGTGGTTACATATGCATAACTAAGTGACAACTCCTAGTTCGACCCTCCAAACCCACCTTCACAGCAAGCAACAGGATCCAGTGAAAGAAGTCTGTTGCCTTGGAGGTCAGGGCATAAGAAGGAGGACGTTTCCAGCCCTGTCCTGCCAGGGAGCAAGACCTGCAATGAGGAATGTGATGGGGGCCCAGCTTCTGATTGTTCACTTTGCACCCCAATTACCGGCTGAATGCTCAATGCAGCTGGTGGGTCCTAAGATGGGATGAGTGAGGGGCACATACAATCATGGCAATAGCTGTGCAGCCCTGACTGCATAACGTTACTGATTACAGAACAGTTATGGACCTGTAGCTCTGTGTTCTGAATCTGTAACGGGAGTACAGCATGCCAGACAGAGTTTGTTTAGCAGAACACGTCTGGAGATGCTCAAATGTAGTGATGCGAGGCTTGTGTGGAACAGAAAGGAGAACAGGCAATGAGCAAGGACTTTTGGCTTCTTCACTGTTGTCCACCAGACCTGTTTTCCTCAGGTAGCTGCTCGTTCTCTAGAAACACATTCATACCCTCTCCATTAGCGGATGGAACCGAATCAAGAAGGCACTCTCTAACGCAACTGAAACACCAAGCTGGAAATATAACAAAAGAGAGGGGAAAAAAGCCTTCCTTTTCAAAAGCTTCTGCTCTTCCTTTCTCTTCTCCCTCCCCAGTTTCCAAATGAGGTTTTCCCCCTTCCCCTTTCAGTGACTCATTGTTCACACAGATGAGGCAATGCTACAAACGCAGAGATCTGATTTCATACTCAACAGTTTTTTTCTTCCCTTTTTTTCCCAGGGATTCGGTACATCAATGTGGGACAAGGGGGGAACAGCATGACAACGGGACCCAAGAGAAAGCGGCAAGCGAGGATTAACATTCAAATCAGGTTTCAGCTTTTGAGTCAGGCTCCCTCTCATCCTACGGATTCCCCCCCTCTCCCGCTTTGAACAGGTACAAAACATTCCCCAAATTATTCGGTTGCCTCATCGGCAACTCTGGAGAAGAAGGAAATTTATTCCTCCCCTCTTGATGATCTTTTTTCTTTCTTTCTTCCTTCTTCTAAGGCATCAGATGCTACTAGAGGCAGGATAGGAGAATGAGGTGGCCATGAACAACCCTGCAGGGTGGGGAAGGTTCAGGGAATTATGTGGGTGAAGGACTAGGTATCTAACTGATTCACAAGGACCAATTCTAGCCCCAGGCCAGATTGGGAACAGACAGCCCCACCCCAGAAACTGGGGGATTTATATTATATTTCCCTGTGGTGTGGAGCTGAGCTCAAATATTTGAATCAGCTGGAAGCATTTGCTCTGCCTCTGTTTTGTCTACTTGAAGATGGCGTTGGCTAGAGTTTCCCCTGTCAGTAGGCATGCCAAATCTGGCCTGGCTTTTAATCCAAACTATAAGCACAAGAATAACATGAGCTATCTCATTTCTGGGTTTTTTTTAAAGGTATCTCTGAGGTAGATCAGAGAAGCCGTGCACAGCTCTGTCATGCATTGGCCCAGCAGCTGATGAAAGACCCATCCTCCATGTTATATTCCCATTGCTTATGACTCTGAGGAGGAGAAGAGCAGCCAGGTACAGCTCCATCATGTCTTGTCCCAGCATCTGGTGAGAGCCCCCCACAATGTGTTCCATCTCAATGTGTTGCCTCATCTGGTGAAAGCCCCCCACAATGTGTTCCATCTCAAATTGCTTTGGGCTCTGGGTGGTCGAAGAGCAGCCAAGCACACCTCCATCATGCCTTGGCCCAGCAACTGGAGAGAGCCCTTCTTTCCAAGTTATAACTGCCGTTACTCTGGTCTCTGACAAGAAAAAGAGCAACCATCGTCTGCTGGACTTTACCTCTTCATGCCATTTCCTTTCCCTTATTTAGATTGCAAGTCTGGGAGCAGAGCAACATCAAATTAACAATTTATAAGCTGTCCTGGTAACATTCTTGGTTGAAGGGCAGAGTGTGAAAAAACAAAAAGACTCTCCTGGTCCTAAAAACACTCAGGAGGGGGCAAAAATATGAAGAGAGTATGGTTGGAGTTGGTTTTTTTTTTAACCTGGGGGGGAAGTGACCCCAAAAATGGCTCCTGGGAGGGACATATGCCCACAAGATATACTTTGCCCAATCCTGATTTAGATATAGAAGAATGAGAGGATCAGGGCCAGCTTTACTGAGGTGAGAGGAAACTTAGCGTCACTATGACTGCAATCCTACATCCATGTCATTGGTAGTAACCCTCAATGCCCGGAATGGGAACTTTTTTCTCCCCCAAGAAAATACATATTTGATTGCCCTGTTGACCACCAATTATGAAACAAACCATCTTGCAACTGATATCATCCATTTCAGTATGAATACAAATCGGCTGAAATCAGGCGTGAGAATTGTGTGGCCCTCCTGGTGTTTTGGGACTGCAACTCTTGGCCAAGCCAATGCTGAAGGATATTAGGATTTGCAGTTTAACAAGACCTGGAATGTCACCCAAATTCCATCCCTGCCTTAAATGAAATTGCTACTCAAAACTAAATTAGATATACTGAATAAATGGAACTCAAGTGTATTGATTCTCCAGATTTACATTAATGTAGAGAGTCTAATCTACTTGGGACCCGTTCCGCACTGGACTGCTATAGTGATGTTATTCCACTTGCAACATCCTATGGAATCCTGGAGTTTGCAGTTTTGGGAGGGGCCACGCGGCCCCTCCCGAAACTGCAAACCCCAGGATTCCATAGGATGTTGCAAGTGGAATAATAGCGCTATAGCAGTCTAGTGAGGAAATGACCTGAGTCTAGCAATTGGATTTGGCCATTGTTTCATATCAGAAAATACCAGTACATGGTACTAGTAGAGTGTGCAAGGTTAAAGGACTCATTGTCTGAAGCAGTGGGATTTATTGACTTCTTATTCTGTTCCTTCAAGTTGACTCTGACTTACGACAACCCTATCATACAGTTTTCTCAGCAAGAATTTTCACAGGAGGTTGACCACTGCCTTGCTATATGACTGAGAGAGTGTGACTTGCCCAGGGTCACTCAACATTTTCATGTCTGAGCAAGGATTCAACCCCTGGTCCAAGGGCCTTTCTGCATTACACTGTTATAGTGCTATTATCCCACTTTCAACATCTTGTGGAATTCTGGGGTTTGTAGTATACTGAGGCCAAAGAGCTCTCTGGCTTAATGCCCCTCCCTAAACTGCAAACCCCAGGATCCCATAAGAGGTTGAAAGGGGAACAACAGCACTATAACAGTATAGTGCAGAAAGGCCCTAAGAGGGCTCACCCAGCAGTCAAGCCCCTACACTGTGCTGGCTTGGCTGATTTGTGGCAGTCTGTATGAGAACAGGTTGGAATCAACAAACCCTTGCACTCTTTCCAGCAAATTCTTACATTGCCCTGCCGGTGTGATTGCAACTTGGCCCATCTACTGACTGGTGAACTACTTTCATTTAAGTAGAACTTTCCTTTATCTTGCATTTAATTCAAAGGACCCAACTGCCTGCCTCAGGATCTACATGGAGAAACCCATTTTATTTTATTGAAACCTTTTTTAGCAGCATCTGCTGCTGCTGATAATATGGCCTATTACTTCCTTGCCTGTTGGGTTTCACTACAGTCTAATAATCCAGCTGCAAATGAGAGACCATGGCGGTGAGAACTAGCGGTCCCCTATAAATGATTTTGTCCTTGATGCTTGTTCTCACTGGAAAGATGCCAAGGTCCCTGCAATGCATTTAGGTGTGGGTGGTAAGGAAACATCTTGGCTGGCTTGCAGGTAATTCACCAGTAATTTTCTGCTCCTGCCAGTTCTGGTCACGGCCCACCAAGAAAGCAAAACTTAAAAGAAGAAGGACTAGCCAACCGTCTGGATCTGTCTAATGGTGTCAGGAGAAAGTAGATCAAACCTGTTTCATCATTAGAAGAACAGATGTCCCAACCATGAGATCCTAGCCTTTGCAAAATGCTTTTCTAAGCTCACTTTCACAACAACTCCATAAGGGCTCTTCACATTTTTCAAATGTTAAATGAAGGACACTGGGGCTGAAAAGTAACAGGTGGCTGGGTGTCACACAATGGGACCACAACAACTCAAACCTTGGCCTCCAGGGCTTGGCCCCAGTTTTTAAGCATTAAAGACAAAATCCAGTAGCTAATTTTGACTAGAGTAGAACCACTGAATCAGGTGCTGAATGCTAAGTCAACCCCTAGTTGTCTAGCAATTGGATTTAGGTCTTAGACCTTAGACCTTAGAAAGCAGTCCTAAACACATCTTATGTCATCAGACTGGGGAAGCTAAGAAGTATCCATGGATATCAATT
Organism: Ctenosaura bakeri; assembly: GCA_948474755.1. NCBI lineage: Eukaryota > Metazoa > Chordata > Lepidosauria > Squamata > Iguanidae > Ctenosaura > Ctenosaura bakeri. Next base: position 501,357 of record CAOLHI010000001.1, read on the forward strand.
CTGCTTAGGGCAAATGGAAAAGAAAAGTCTTGGCTGATCCCCTGGAGAGTCATTACTGCCAAGTAAATTGGATAACAGATGGAGCAAGGGTCTGATTGAGTATGAATATGCTTCCCATGTTCAGACACCATGTGTTTTCAAGATCAGAGTTTATCCCTAGTTCCATTTAGGGGATTTATTTTTTTTAAAAAAAGATCCCTTGGAATATAAGCCCTGTGGTAACCCAACTTTTTGCTTGCAAATGCTATGGCCTGGATGCCATTATTAATCCCAACTAGAGTAGATCCACTAAATCAATGGGATTTACCTAAGAGTTGGCTCACTGTGCACCAACTGATTCAATAGGTCTTGTTGAGACTAACCAATAGGATTCAGGCCAAAGAAGGTGGTGGTGGTAGTGGTGACACTGATGCTGCTGCCACCGTTAACAAAGATAGTGGTAGTGGTGACAACAAGGATGTTTTGGTTCTTGTGGGTTTTTTGGGCTTTGAGACCATGTTCTGGTTGTATTGCTCCCTCCCCTCTGGAGGAGGAGACTGGCATATATATTCTCCACTCCACTTCCAATTCACCATTCCTCTGAAGATGCCAGCCACAGATGCAGGCGAAACGTCAGGAGAAAATACAACCAGAACACGGTCTCAAAGCCTGAAAAACCCACAAGAACCAATGGATTCTGACCATGAAAGCCTTTGACTCTACAACAAGGATGTTGATGAACCTGGGGCAGAACTGCATGGCTGAACATCTTCATAGATCTTGGATCTAGAAGAAGTAGAGTTGAGGGTGATGTCCTTTTTGAACATATGTGTATGTCTCAGTGGGAGGGAAGCGGAAAGATGTCACCAGATTCTAAACCTGATACTTCAGGGCTTTTCAATCCAAGGAAGTGCACAAGTTCCATGGATCACAACTTCTTCTACACTTTGACTTGGTTTATATGGCTCTGACAGCCATAAGATTCTATTTGGAGATGTAAGCTTAGATTAGTTGCAGAAGGAGGTTAAGAGGGGACATGATAGCCATGTTTAAATATTTGAAGGGATGCCATGTGAGAGGAGGGGGCTTGTTTGCTGCTCCAGAAACCAGACAAGAGCAATGGATTCAAGCTGCAGGAAAGGAGATTCCACCTGAACCTCAGGAAGAACTTCCTGACAGTAGGGTTGTCCGGCAGTGGAATCTGCTCCTCGGAGAGTAGTGGAGTTCCTACCTTGGAGGTTTTAAGCAGAGGCTTGATGGCCATCTGTGGAGTGCTTTGAGGGTGTTCCTGCATGCAGGGAGTTGGACTGGATGGCCCGTGTGGCCCTCCAACTCTACATTTCTATGATTCTATGATTCTATGATTTGACTGGTTAAATCCCTGCTATTTCGCAGGGAGTTTTGAGGTCCTAGTGCTCAGTTCTGACCTGCTACTTTAAGTTGACTCCCTCCGTGGACTTGCAACTTTTCCACTCTCCATGACTTCTTCTCCTCCTGAATAGCCTGGACTAACATGGGAAAATGTCCAGAAATTAATTCCCAGAATTGGAGCATGCAGAGTTTCTCACAGTGTCTTTGCACTCCATTTTCATTCCTCCTTGCTTTTTCAGGGTTGCACAAGATGGTATTGATAAATCAAGATTCTTTTGGGAAGGTCACATTTTCCTGATGGACACACAGACAGGGAGGTCTAGGCTATCTGAAGGAACGTATCCTCCCATATGAGCCCATCCAGGTTCTGCGATCTTTGTGAGAGGAACTTCTATAGGTTCCTCCAACCTCATAGTCATGATTGGTGAGAACATGAGAGAAGGCCTTCTTGGTGACTACTCCCAGACTCCAGAACTCCTTTCTTAGGGAGGCAAGATTGGTCCACCCGTTATTGTGCTTTTGTCATGCATTTTTAGTCCAGTAGGCTTTTGAGAACTGAGTGTGTTATGAGGATAAAAGGGCCTACTTTAGCAGTATTACCTTCATCTTTTGCTTTTAAACAGCGATATTTTCAGTGGTTTTAATCTTATGGACTGTTTAATATCATTCAAAACATAAAATTGCATCTGTTTTCATCTCCATAGGTTTTTGTTTGAATTTTTTTTTATCTTGCAAAATACCTTTAGTCCCAGCTGAGGCAATATGATAGAATACACTACAATGCAGCACACGCATGGGTGAAATACCATACAAAAAGAATTTTTCTAGAACTATAAGCACTATCAGAGCAAAACTACTGTTTTGTTAATTTGTTTTGTTAATTTGTTTTGTTAATAAGATTTGTTAATGCACCTGAATGTCTGGAGGGAGAGAGGAAGAAAGACACAGGTCTCTTTTCACACTGTACAATTATATTACTTTGATACCACTTTAATGGTCATGACTGCCTCTTATGGAACCCTGGGATACATAGTTCAATAAATTGCTAGATCTCTCTAACAGACAACTCTAAAAGCCTCAAGAAACTGCAGGTCCCAGGACTGCACAAGATGCAGCCATGACAGTTAAAGTGGCATCAAGATGCTGTAACTACAGTGTGAAACGGACCACAAATGAACAGAAGGAAATGAAATTGCAGCAAACAGAATACATTCCGCTTTGTACAAAAGCAAAGATTAAAATTAAATAGAGGAGTAATGAAGGAGATCCAAAATATTGGCTGAACTTTGGAAATAAGAGTAGGGGAATTTAGCATGACTATCATCTGTTAGTAGATATGGAGTTGCCAGATGAAAACTGGAGAGGGATCCTGCACCTGATTGTGTGAAAAGTGGCACCTACTGAAATCCTTTCCTCTATATACAACCATTAAAGACAGAGGAGCTGTCTCCAGTTTCCTGTCTGGGAGCCCTCCCTGGATACCTTACTGTTCTAAGAGATAAGAAATTCCTTTCCCTGTAAGTGTAACATGAAGATCTGAGGAAATGTCATGGTTGCCATCAAAAAAATGACTGCTATGATGGGCCATGTGCAAAATGGCTGCTGTGGTGGATGCGGTTGGTCATAAGACACCCATTTCACAGAAAGGCAAACTGCTGAGGCTAAAAGACAAGTTATGTTGCTAAAGACAAGGCAAAGGTGGGGTCTGAATCCAGCACATAAAACTCCTCCACTGATTCCATAGTTCTTTCTTTTGAAAGTTACTTCCCCAAAATTCTCCCTCTCTCATTATACGTTGCTAATCAAGACCCATCTTGTACACAGACAGAGTTGTGCAATCAATGTTTCAGAGAACACAACGATAACAACCAAATGCTAGTATCCATCTGAGGGGCAGAGGGTTTTTGCTCAACTATAAATTAATCTCCATCCTATTTTTCTTAATTAAAAACCCCAAAGAAATAGCTTTTTCTGGATAGTATGGTATAGAGAACAAGAGTGAAGTTGTGGTTTGAGTGTTGGACTGCAACTCTGGAAACCAGGGTTCAAATCCCCATTCAGCCCCTGGGTGACCCTGGCAAGTCCCACTTTCTCAGCCTCAGAGGAAGTCAATGGCAAATCTCCTCTGAACAAATCTTGCCAAGAAAACCTTATGATAGATTCAATTTAGGGTTGACATATGTTGAAAATGACTTTAAGGTACACAACCACAAAGGGTACAGGCTTCCCCTACTTATCTGACAGGCTAGGGAGCAGAAAGCTGTCAGGAAATGGAACTGGTTGAAAAGTGGAACCCATGTATTACACTGTAAGGCCCAGGAAGCACTCGCAGAGGCTCCTTTGGGACTGACCCTGCACACTCTGCTTGCAAAGTCTCTCCGCTGGCTTAGCACCCTTTGTCCCACTCAGCTTGCTTTGCAAGTGGTGCATTCATGTGGTCAGTTCCAAGCAAGCCTCCACGGGCAAGAAGAACTGATGAAAGAGTGGAACTCCTGCCAAATTAATGGAAATGTCCTTAATTTGGAAGCATCAAAAGAGTGAGTCATCAGATAACAAGGCATCAAAAGGCATGGAATTCCCATATTGAAATTTGTTGGTTTTGCGTATCCAAGTTCCTTGGACGGGGGACGTCTGTCTTGTCCATCTCCCTCTGAGTCTGGTGCCAGCTCCTTTGTCCTTGCTTCATTAAATGTGAAGCAACTTTCCTTCTTTGTTAAATACTCAGTCTAGTCCTTGGTCTACAAAAGTTAGTCAAATGTATGTATGCATGTATGTATGTATGTGTGCATATATAACCCCCCCAAAATATGCTGGAAACAAATTGTTGTCCCTGGAAGGAGAAATACACAACTCCTTCTTGCCATCAGTTCAGGAGTATTCTTTAGTTGGAGAAATTTAAACAGCGAACAAAAGAAATGCAAGAGCATTTTTCTGCAAGAGAAAATGCCACAAGATGGCACCCCAGAGCAATTAAACATCATTCTCTTACACACTGTTCTGTTAAAGGAAGGAGACTGTGTTGGAGGAAAGGAATTCAGAGTTCCTCTTTAGCAACTTTGGGAACATAAGCTCTGTTCTTCCTTAGGATAGTCTCCCTTGTTCAATTGTTTTTAAGATCTCCAGGATATGGCTGCTATAGTTTAAGGATTTACTCTACTCTGTCTCTAGCATTTCAGATGCGGTTCATTTAGAGTAGCCAGATAGCCAGATGTAGCATCATCACATTAGATGAGTATTTATTCTAACAGCTGTTGCTACTCACCAGAGATTATTTGCACATCCACGTAGAAATAAAGAGGTAGACAGCAGTGATGGGGTAAACTAATGGCCAAGTGATTAAACTCATCATCCAAAACTGTAGTGGGGTCTCCTAAGGGTAGAAACCAGCTGAGGCCAGGGTTCCTTCCCGTCCACTTCCTCAGCCAAGTGCAGGGAAGTACATAGGCCCCAGTGCCTATGGTTCGACATCAGCTGGCCGGACAATCTGACCAGGAAGACATTCTAGACCTAACTCCTCCTCACAAGCCCCATGAGTTAGAAACTTGAAGGAAGAGAATACCCAGGCCATTCCCAAAGGGGATCTCTCTCTCTACACCCAAGCCTCATGTAACCTTAAGTGCAAATTAAAGAACACCCCTCCTTTCACCCAAGAAAGTGTTCCAAGGGTGTCCACTGACAATGCAGACACTCCACTTTTCCATGCTATTCCTCCACATGTGACCAAAGAATCATAGAGTTGGAAAAGACCACAGGGGTCATCCAGTCCAACTCCCTTCTGCCATGCAGGAAGACATAGGTCCTTTTTGCACCTTACCTGGTGCTGCTGGCGTCTTGAGGGGATCACACAAGAAGCCTCTTCCGAGAGGTACTCATGTCCCCTCTACTTCCCCTCTGCACCAGCTCCATGCTGGGTGGAAGGAAGCATGAGCACTCCGTCCCTTCCTTCCACTGCACAGCTGGGTACTTTCCCAGGCTGCGCTGTAGAAGGAAGCATGATGACTGCATGTCCGGAGCCTCCGCACGCAAGGTAAGTGCATGTGGGCCCTAGGAGGGATGCGTGAACATGTGTCATTTTTGGCAATGAGCCAAAAATGATATCATGCGTGATCACTGCCTACTGGTCTTGGGAGCATTGCACAATTGCATCATGTGAAACGGTCTTCGCAATCGCATGAAGCTCCTGAGGCTATTTCGCAGCAGGACTGGTGTGAGAAAAGGGCCATAGTTAAAGCACTCCCAGAAGATGGCCATCCAGTCTCTGTTTAAAAACATCCAAAGAAGTAGACTCCACAATGTTCTGAGGCTGCTTATTCCACTGTATTAACTGTACTATATATTATAATACATTACACACACACACACACATACACACACACTAGCGTATATACCCAGCATTGCCTGGGATTTTATTTTCTCATGGGTAATACTTGTTAGAAATACCTTAGGAATTACCTTACCTTATCTTACCTTAGGAATTAGATGCAGTTGAAATACACAGATTTGAGATCCTGTGTCTCTAATTCCCCAAACTGTCTTGCCCAGTACCTGTTACTTTTTCCCATGTTCCCCAATCCAATCTGTATTCAGAGTTGTTAACATGCAGAGTTTTGTTTTCTGAGGGAATATATTGTCCTCTTCCTTGCTGCTAGGCCTTGTCTCCATAGCAACCAGCCATGCCCAAGAGCTCTCTGACTGAGAATCCTAAAGGCCTCTCCCTAAACTGCAAAGCCCAGGATTCCATAGAATCTTCTCAGGCAGCCAATTGTATAAGGTCTTCTTTCCTGACACAGCCAATCATATGAGGACTTCTCTGCCTAACACAGACAAACAGACAGACTTTGACTTTTATGTATTAGATACACACACACACATAAAACATCTGTATTATATACTATAATACACACCATCTCCTTGATGTTGAATCTAGGGCCCTTTTCGCAGCGCCGGCGCTTGTGCGACGGAGGAGGGTGGCTCACGCGACAACCGTCTCCCGAAACGCTACCGCTTCCCCCCGCCTCCTTACCGCACCTGGCGTCTTTTCCTGCAATGGGCGCTCTTCAGCCACTCCCCCAGCTTCCGCAGCGCTCCCTGGGAGCTGTAGGTGGCGCTGGGGGCGGAAGCGGGGAGGAAGCACGACAGGCTCGCCTGCGACTGCGCTCCGCACTTCAGTAAGTGCGAGGCGCCACCGGGAGCCTTGCGCGAGCACTGTTTATTTTCGGTTCCAGCCAAAAATAAAAAAATACGCGCTCGCGCAGCATCAGCCCCGTGAGCACCGCGGAAGTGGGAGTGCATCGTGCAGAGCGATGCTCCCATTCCCGCGAGGCTCAGGGGGCTCTCGCGTGACAGAAAGCCCATGCAAAAAGGGCCTAGGTCTTGGTCACATAATACTTATGTCTGGTGGTGCTGGATATCAGGCTATGTTTGAAAGTCACCAACAGGATTTCGGCCCGGGATTTATTCCCAGCATTTTTGCCTATTCCACAAAAGCAAACAGGATGGTACCAGAGTCTCCCCAACCTGCCTGGCAGCGTGTGTTATGTTGTATGACTGTGCAGTACACTGTAGGAAGCACCAGAGACAGACACTGGCTGAAGATACATCGATATTGTCTCTAAGGAACGCTGGCCCCATGGACTGAAGCAGAACTGACAAAACTGATGTGATGGTCAAAGCCTATACAAAATTTGGTGATGAAAAAGCAAGACTTTTTGGGTACCAGTGCAACCTGCAGCTGTGATGTGAAAGAAGCGCTGAATGCAGCTGACAATGCCTGCAGCAACACAGCTGAATCCAAAGCAGATAGACATCTTGTCAAACACATATCGTCCCTGGTCACAGACAGAGCAGTGGGAGAGCTGGTCCCAAGAGGAATGCTATTAATAAAGTTGTAAAGCCTGAAAGGGGAAAGGAAGCCTTTAAATCTTCTCTCTCTTTACAATTTTTTTCTCATCTCTTTGTTTGAAGAAATAACCCCGTTCTTGATGCAAGCCCATGTTGCCCACTGCACATCAATTCTTTTCCTATTTCACATTTTATTTTTTCCCACCACACAAACTGTGTTCAGGTCCATATTAGGATAATGCCTGACATAAACCCACAAAATTAGTAGTCTTTTCTTTTGGTCTCCTTCTGGATCATTTTTGGAGGGAAACCTCCCTAGCTATGGACAGGAAGTTGTTATAGGAGTATGGTGTCTAGATTGAGGGAGGTACTGGTACCACTCTACTCTGCTTTGGTTAGACCTCATCTTGAATCCTGTGTCCAGTTCTGGGAACCCCAATTCAAGAAGGACATGGTCAAGCTGGAGCAAGTCCAGAGGAGGGCAACCAAAATGGTGAGGGGCCTGGAAGCCATGCCCTACGAGGATAGACTTAGAGAGCTGGGTATGTATGTTTAGTCTGCAGAAGAGAAGGTTAAGAGGGGACATGATAGCCATGTTTAAATATTTGAAGGGACGCCATGTAGAGGAAGGAGAGGGTTTGTTTTCTGCTGCTCCAGAGACCAGGACAAGGAGCAATGGATTCAAGCTGCAGGAAAGGAGATTCCACCTGCACCTCAGGAAGAACTTCCTGATGGTCAGGGCTGTCTGGCAGTGGAATCTGCTGCCTCGGAGTGTAGTGGAGTCTCCTTCCTTGGAGGTTTTTAAGCAGAGGCTAGATGGCCATCTGTTGGGAGTGCTTTGAGGGTGTTCCTGCATGGCAGGGGGTTGGACTGGATGGCCCCTGGTGTCTCTTCCAACTCTACATTTCTATGATTCTATGATTCTAGGTGAAATAACTCATGCCTGTGCAATGAAGCCTGACTGTGGGGAAGGGACATTTTTGCTGGCTTCTAGATATCGATGTTGATTTTTTTTCATCCTGTTGCATGGTGCCAGATGCTGAAATGGCTGGGTAGAGCATAGGCCTTCTGGCCTATTCTGCCTCTTTACTCTCCCTATCTTTTGTGCTGCGTGGATACAGAAAATGCAGACAATCGCTAACCACCTTTTGGGACCAGGTAGGATTTTTTTCTTCTTTTCCAAGAGGGCCTTTGCCGACCCTCACATATGGAGTTTGGACATTTGGCCCTGGGTGTGGCAGTTAAATAGGAGGTCACTAGCAGATAGGTGGAGGGGATGGAATCTGAAGGAATAGTAAGTAGTAGGTGCCAATTTTGTCAAGGAGGCATCTCTAGGCTTGCTTTTCTGGATCACAGGGCTTAGGGGATGGGAAAAGAGACTCCTCTTAGGGCCAGCCTTGGTCACACTTTCTCTTGGTGTCACAGGACATGAATTGAGGAGGTTCCCTTGGAAGGTGTTGACAACAAAATATTGGCTGGCACACACAACCTGGGTACTTTGCCCATGTGTGGCTGAGAAGGAGACCACGCTGGTCCCTTCTGCTGCAGATGGAACCCACTTTATGGGGTCTTCCCCCACACATCATAAATTGTTGTTCAAACCCATGAAATAACGAGACCACACAACAAAAGCTTGGAAGTAAACAAATGGACAACTTTATCTGTTACCTATTTAGGATTCCTTGAGTTGTGCTACTAAAGGAAGAGACTTGGTGTGGGAGTAACTAAGGCTGGGGTCTCTCCTCCTCAGCTTCCCAAAGCAATATATTTGAGTGCCAAGTAGAATCCACATTCTAGTTGGCTTCCTGGCCAGTTGCTACTGGCAGCCCGGTTTGAGGATAAAGGCTGAGGTCCAACGACTTAGTCCTCAGTCTCCTTCCTTGCCCCCCCCCATGTATCACAACATGTAGGGGCAGCCTGGGAGAGCCCTCCTTTGCCAAATGGGTGCCATCGGTGTTCACCAGACTCACACTTTCTCTTGACCTGCCAAATGATGACCTATTTAAGATCCCACGCTATGGCAATTCTCCCAAAGTCCCCTGTCAACAGTGGCCCCTCCCTAAACTGCAAACCCCAGGATTCCATAGGATGTTGAAAGTGGAAAAATAGCACTATAACAGTCTAGGGCAGAAATGGCCATGCTGTAGTTCTAGCTGGTGGGCCTTCATGGTGCCTCTTTCTTACCCTGGATTAAAACTACAGAAATCCTGTCTCATCTTCAACTCACCAACCCTACAGTTGCCTCAAGTTAAAATGCATATTGGTCAATATTTTAGGCACAATCTAGTCAGAATTAATCACTTTTCATTCTCCTTGACTTTGAGCGGAGACTGTTAAGCTTGTCCCTTAAATGCCCCCACCTGAAATTAATGGAACTCAATTGTGCCTAACATCTGCTGCTTGTGCATCTTGAAAGTAAAACAAAAGGGCTCTGGCCCAGAAAGATAATGCTCCATCCAATGTTTCACTTCCAGCTTCCACCCCCTCCTTTGCTCCACTCTCCCATGGGTCACAGATCAAGCGCCGTGCCAGTTATGGATGGTGGTGATGGTGGTGAGTTTACAGCTGGTCTCTTATCTCACGGAAGCTCACAGTGACAAAGTTAGAGGATCATGGGCATAAACTTTGCTTTGAAAAATGCTTTATTTTATAAGGGTGGGTGGGTGCAAAAACATAGGACACCATGACAACTGGAAGAAAAAAACATGCATTATGTTGATGTTGTTATGGCAACTAACAGGCTAAACTGAGTTAGAAAGAAAAAGATAGGGATATGGGGAAAAAATATCAGCTCTCCTCCTCTACAGACGCAAGTTGAGTCTCTCTTGGGAGAACTATAGGAAAATAGTATTGCATCCAACAACATTTAGTGGATTGGTTCAATGGTCTCTAAATACCTCCTTCCGTTTGGCATCACCTCATCTGTCCTTTTGTTAGCAACAACTCTAGGAAATAAATATGGCTTCTAACTCATCATGGCCTCTGAATAATAGGAAAGAAAGAGCAGGGTAATCTATGAATCTTGAAATGAAGCATTTTGGAATTGAGTGCATGGAAGACCTAGGGTCAGGGTGAACATGTCTCTCTTAACAAAATGCCTCATCTCTTCTCAGTCTTCAGGAAGGGCAGAAAATGGCCTTGTTTCATTGGAGCTGAACAAGGAAAAGAGGCATCAGCCCACATGGACCTTTTACACTTAACAGGGACCTGGTGGAGATGGTCTCTTGGAGACAACAATGATGGCTTATTTGCTGAGCAAAATGAAATTATGGAATCATAGGACACAACAGAAATTTTATTTTCATCCTGGAAGTGGAACAGCAAAGTAGGTTGTTCTCTCTTGGCCATAGATTTTACTAGAAAATCCCCCTGCAAATTTTCATGGCCTGAGTCGCATCTGTATGAAATTGTACTTCTCTGGTCACAATTCCTTCACAACTTTGCTAGTTCAGGATCCATCAATGCCCTCAAAATATATCAGTTGTGGGAACAATGCACAATCCTTTCAGTGTCTGCAAAGATTCCCCTAGCTTCACCATCATCCTTCATCTCATCATTGCTTATCCTCACTATCACTGCCTCTCCTTAATATTCCTGATATTTCTAACATTTCTGAACTTTCAGAGACTTCCTCCCGTCTTTCTGATGTCCTTACTACTTCTGAATATATCCTTACCTTTTACTAACAGCACATACTCTCCTACTCATAGGCCCCATGTGAATTTTCCCCTCAGCCATCTTTCCCACACCCCAGAGAAGCTCTGGGATTTTGGAAGTTTCCATGAAGTACTGAAGCAATGCACAGGCAACTGTCAAATTTTAGACTATTATCTATGCTCTAAGCAACAAGTGAAAGGTGGTTAGGGACCTTGAGACCAAGATAACTCCCACAGTGAATTAAAAATCACACAAAAATCATCTCAAACTATGGTGAACAATGAAGGAAAACTATTAAATGATGACAACAAAGGATGCTAACCATTGTTTCCCTATGGCTCCGAGGGGTGGGTGAGAAAAACAATACTTTATAATCAGACTAGTGATAACAACATGTCTCAAGCACCAATCAGCTCGGTTCCTCCACAGCGGTACCATCTGGCTCCTATAGTTTACAGTAAGGGTGGTCCATCTGCTGCCCTGTGGATCCATGTAGACCTCCGAGTGGTTTATATGACTCCCAGTCCCCCATAATGATCCCTTTTTTCCAGTTAGAACAGAGCGAAATGCCTTTTGAACCCTCCAGTGTCTCTGTGTATTTGTCTTCAAGTTGCCTATCAACTTATGGTCACCCCATGAATTTCCTGAGGTCTTCTTAGGCAGGAATACCCAGAGGTGGTTCACCATTATATTCCTGTGAAATACAACCTATGGCTCCTGGTCTCCCATCCCATCCAATTACTATCCAGGACTGATCCTGCTTAGCTTCAAGATCAGAAAGGATCTGGTGTCTTTAGGGTATTTATATGGGGCGTGTGTGATTTCCCCTTTAAATAGGCTACAGGGTTCCCAACTGAACTAACATTTTAAAAAATAGCATTTCTTTTTCAAAACCAGAAGTGGACTTCTATCCAATTCTGTTGTTGCTGTTTGCTGAGGTGGTACTGATGGTAGTGCTATATGGATTGCTTTCTGGGGCACCCAGCAAGTCCAAGGGGAAGAGATTGTTCTCGATGAAGTGGCCACTGGATCTCCTGCACTACTCCAGACTGGATATAGACCATGGGATTCAGTGAGTGGTTGTACATCTTGGATGAAATCCATGCATAGCACAAATATCTGCTGGTGGAACTACATTAAGCAAGCTTTATATTGAACAACTGTGTAGTGCAACGTATGTAGATCAGTGGCCAACTTGTTCTGCAATTGGAATGAGCAGTGCAAAGAATGGTAATGCAAAGAAGGAATGTGTTTCCACAGCCTACTCAGTAAACTTTAATGTGCTACCACATGTGCAACAATCTCACATATGCAACTTTTGTTTACTCTGCCTTCAGACTGATGTGATTATTATGCATTATTAAAAAAGCGTACACACAGACTGTTCATATATTAATATATCCTATACCCTGTCTATGTCAATAACAGAATGCCAGCCCTGGTCTGAAAGGGGAATTGTATGCACTCATATTAAGAGATACATTTTATGTCTTAAATTCAGTTTAAGGTTCTTCTTCTTCTTCTTTTGTTACCATGGAACCCAACAGCAAGGTGGACTCATGTGCTTGATTCTTATTGGTAATCTCAAAATAGAGTAGGTCCATTCAATCAGTTGTTGAATGGTGAGTCAAAACTTATATAAGCTGCATTGATTCAATGAGCGTCCTCTAGGTGGAACTAAGACCCAGGTCACATTCAATGTATGTTTGGAGTTCAAATCTAATTCTTCAAACTATCTGGGTTGGAAGAAACTGTAAAGATCCATAATAATGATCCCTAGTCCCCATCTCACAGTTGAATATAAATGTTATGTGTATACACACATATATGCACACATATATGTTGAAGATTTATTTCCACTTGCAATCTGAAAACAGAGCAACACCGACTTTAGACAACAGCACAGTGTCCGTTGAGATCATCGCTGTGCAGGGATTTTGCAGGGATTTTGCAGGGATTTGATCTCTCCAAATTCTGATGCAAACTCTGGTCCGCATGCACCAGATTTATGTGCAGATCAAAACAGAATTATCGCTCACCTTTTATACTTTGTGAATTTTGCAGTACAATCTGCATCTTTTTAGAGTACTCGAATGCATTTTGAAACCGGCATTTTTGTATAATTACATTTAGGAACATTTACATAGAGACGAATAATTGTGCATTTTGAAAGGAAAAAAAAAGGCACATCTGTAGATATGCATTTCCAATTGCATCTTTTTAAATTCTCCCCCAAAATGCAAGAATAGAAGAGTACAGATGTTATGCACTGAGGGCCTTAAGCTTATTGGTAGTGCGGATCACAGTAAACCCATTGAATCAGAGGGATTTACCTACGTGTAGATCTACCATCCAACCTTGAATTTAATGAGTTTATGCCAACTGGGACCCAGCAAGACGATTCGGGGCCGAGATGGACAAAGCTGACACAAACCGGAAATGAGCGGATTGGTCCTTCCTACGGAGGTGTAATGAAATTATTCATGCCAACTCAGTAGGAAGCTCAAGTGTTCTTGTTAAAATCATTCAAAGGCAACAAGACTAGAGGAGGGGAGCTCTTTGGGTATCAAGAAGTCTGTTAATGGGGAAGGAATTAGGCTAATTAACAAATAGATATCTAGTTTTAAAACGGATGTTGGTCTTCGGTGCAATACAGCTTCAAATGGAGTGTGGCAAAAGTGTCATTCATTTCCGTAAGAGGGAAGGAAAGAAGGGGGAGAGCACCAGACAGGCGACTGCGTTGGGGGGCAACTTTCCTCCCCATGTCTCCTACCAGCCTAGAATTGTGAGCAGAAGGAACGTCTAGTCATAAGCGGCAGTTTACGGGAAGGCTATTTTGTAAATAGGATTTTTTGGTGGGTGGGGCTTCGAGGGTGAATGAGGCTAAGCTGTTATTCCAGGGACAATGATTTGCCATTTTTTCTCTTGGAATTTTCAGCAATTTGAGGCCAAAAAAGGGAAAACACCGTGAAAAATTTAAATGTGGATATATGGAACTTTTTGGAGAGTGGTCTTGGGGAAAGCAGAATGCCACAAAAAAGGAGGTGGAAATCTTCATATATTTGTCCCCAGAGGGAAGAACTAATGATACTTTTAAGATTTTTCTACTTGGTGCAAGAAATTCTTTGAGGACAGCACTGTTTTTGGAGTGTTTTTTTTTTCCCCAGTTTACAACTAGAAAACTAATCTGTGCAAAAATAAATGTGTTTTTTTTTTTTTTTTTGAGAGGGAAGCATTTTCTACACAGAAAAGGAAAATATCTCTCTGCAGAAAACTAGTTTTCTGCACAGACTAGTTTTCTAGTTTTCTGCACAGAAAAAGAGCACAGAATACTGTGTTCCATGTAGAAAACCCCATGTGCATTATTTTTTTTCCAAAAAATAAGTCCCAAACAGTTCTCCCTCATCTAGGATCTCCTCACCAGAGTTTCCTAACACTCAATAAACTTATTTTTCAATCTTTTTTTTTTCATATTTTTGAACATTCTTTCCATTCCTACAAAAAAGCCACAGGAAGGGGGCATATATGGCTCATAAGTTATACTTTCCCCACTCCTGAAGGAAAGACAAGCATCTAGTTGGAACCTAACCTCTCAGTTCTGTTAGAGCTTAAAATATTGGTAGGAATCCTATCGGAGTCTTACACAGTTGCCCTATGGGAACGGTTGGAAATTTTCATCTAATGAGGCTTCAGTTCACAGCTGCTGGAGAGGCATTGTGCACATGTGGTGACTGTGCACACAGATACACGCTGTGCGTTGTGCATTTGCTCATGCAGACATACATATTTGCACAGGCTAATGGGCACTATACATTGTGAGACTCACATACAGATTTTGTGGTGCGTTTGCTTGCCCAATGTCATGATTCACTAACAAGGCAGCATTGTCCAACCGCCGCATATCTCCACGAGTGCAAGGGTTATGCCTAGCCTCATTGATGTAGGATCTCAGACACAGAGAAGTCAAAGGACACCTATGAAATCAGTCTCCGAAATGTCCAGGAAGATGGTTGTGTCCATATATATGGATGGAATAAAGTCTGCTTCTGATTATCTAGTCAGCAAGGGCATCGGCATCTGTCTTTGCCAAGCTCCAGAGAGAGGAAAAAATATTTATTTTAGAGCAGACGAAAAAGAAGAATGTGGGAATGCAAAGGGAGGGCCGGATGAAGACAGACGGTTCACCTCTATTTTGTTCAAGTACGCTGTGTACCTGGCAGGATAAGAGATGCAGCTGGAGAATATGTGTTCCGCTAGTCTAGGAGGGCCTGTGTCCCTGCACTCTCTCTCTCTCTCTCTCTCCTTCTCCCAGTCTCTTTAAAAATCAATTCAGGCAGTTCCACCTGAGTGAGGAGAGACAGACAGAAAGACCTGAAGTCTGCACAGGACCTGGAGACCTTAGAGACAGTCTCGGCAGTCGGGTTGGGGGTGGTGGGGGGTGGGAGACAAAGCAAAAATGGAGCAGAGCTTAATCCAAAAAGCAAATGTTTGCTGGGATAAAGCCACCAAAAAGATTTTTATTCTGTAAAATGTATTAATCTGGGTAAATACTGCATTGGAAACACTAACTGCTTTGTTTGGGTTGAATTCCCCCTTCCCCTGAGCACTGTCAAGTCCTCGTTAATGTGTGCTAACAATCCTTCACATTAGATGGAAGGAAGGCAATCTCAGCAAACCAAATGGAGAGAAAGTGGAAAATGGCTACAGGAGGGATATTGGAATAATTTCGGAAGCAGAATAAAAGCTTGGTCCCAAATAAGGGTTGCATAGATGAGGTACAGAGTTATACACTAATTGTGTTGTGCAACCCTTGTGTTGCATGGCAACATCATGTGACCAAATGCACAACTGAATGCACAGCCAAATCCCCACCTATACACTGATGCATCCACTAACTTGCATCCACAACGACACCAGCCACACAATGGCTTCCAGAAGCTTGGACCAATTATGGATGTTGCTCCTCAGAGAAAAGCCTCAGACTACTTCCACAGGAGAACATGTGCATGGATAAGACACCAAAAGGATTCCAGGCATTATTCATTACCAATCATCCATTATAGCTGTGAACTTTGAGAAGAGGTGAGTAAACATAGGGTGAAATCTTGTACACAGCTGGAGCCATGATTCACAAGGACACCGTATCTCTTCCCACTGCTTAGCTGGGAAATCAGGTTGCCTCTTTGGCAATGGGAAATATTCTATATGCTCTCTCACAGATAGATGGATTGATAGATGGGCAGATAGATAGATAGATAGATAGATAGATAGATAGATAGAACAGAACAGATAGATAAAGACAGAGATATATTATTAACAACTATGGCTGAGAGCCAGTGATGTTGTGTACACGTGAAACATGTACCCATTGGAAGCTTTGTTTCCCAGTGGTACCACCGCTGAAAAGACAAAGGCTCTTTTCGCACGGCATTTGCCATGTGAAAGAAGGCCTGGAGTATCACACTATTGCGAGGAGAGATCTGCATAATGCACTCACAATCGTGCAACACTCCAGGGGCCAGCAATCACGCACCTTTTCATTTCCAGCTTTAAGCTGAAAATGGTGCACGATCGCGCATTGCTCCCGGGCCCCGCATGCGCTTACCTGGTGTGCAGAGCCTCCAGAGCTGCACCAGTCATACTTCCTGCCCCACTGCAGCCTTGGGAAGGTCCCAGGCTGCACTGTGGAAGGAAGAGGCAGGGCTCTCGCTCAAGGAGGCAGCTTGTGCGGAGCTGAAGGACCAAGGATGTGAAAGCCTCTCGCTGGAGGCTGCTTGCGTGATCCCAGCACCCCAGCGCTGGAAAAAGGTGAGGTGAAGAAAGGGCCAAAGTCTCCTTCCGATGAAGTGGTTGTCTTGCCTCTTTGGAAATTTGAATAACTGAATGCCCACATCAAGCTATATTCTTTTAATTGCCTTGTTATTCATGTTAAAATGCTAGACTTGTTTGTTTAGGAAAGTAGAAAATGAAGGTTGCGGAGAGCGGAGGAGGTGCTTTGGATTTGACAGACCCCAAATCCAGCAGTGAATTGGGCTGAACTGGGCAGATTTGAGAAATGTCTGAATAGAAGCAGAACTCTTCTGGAGAAGACCAAATTGGAATGTGAACACTCTTAAACACGTGCAAGCAATTTGGATTTAGAGATACCCATAGAATCACAGAGGTCCTTTTCGCAGGACGTTGTCATCTGGCAATGAGTAGGGAAAAGGACAGGACCGCGATGACGGTTACGCATAATGTCCTCGTGGTCCTCTCCTTCTCCTTTCCCCAGGCAGTGCAATCAAGGAGTAAATCATTGATGTCCCATGATTGCATGACCATTGATGTCCCATGATTGCACGATTGCACGCACTTACTTGGTGTGCGGAGGGTCCGGAAATGTGATGACTGTGCTTCCTTCCCCAGTGCAACCTGGGACGGTACTCAGCTGTGCTGCAGAAGGGAGCAGCAGGGCCGTTGCACCTCGTGGATCCTAGAGGCAGCTGGTGCAGAGGGGAGCAATCCCGTCGTGCTCCCCTCCCAACAGAGACGCTGCCACAGGATGCCACCAAGAACAGGTAAGGTGCAGAGAGGGACAGAATCCTCAAGTTAGAAAAGACTCCAAGGGCCAACCCGTCCAACCCCATTCTACCATGCAGGAAGATTCCATCAAGGCATTCCTGATAGCCATCCAGCCTCTGTTTAAACACCTCCAAAGAAGAAGACTCCACCACTCTCCCTTGAGACAGTGGAGTCCACTGTCAAATTGCTTTTACTGCCATGTAAGAAGATTGTTTTTTTAAGGGACGGGGTTATTTATTTATTTATTTATATCCCGCCTCTCCATATGAATTGAGGCGGCGAACAACTTAGCATGTATTTTGAAACATTTTCTATACATGCCCCCAACAAGCTGGGTACTCATTTTACCGACCTGTGAAAGGATGGAAGGCTGAGTCAACCTTGGGGCCCGGCAGGATCGAACTCACAACCTTGTGGTTTGTGGCTTGCAGTACTGGCATTGAAAAAAGCCTACACAGCAAATTCTGAAAGCACCCAAAACTTACACCTTTCTCTGTATTACACATGATAACAACAGCAATGATACTGACAACTATGATGATGAGGAAGAGGAGGAAAACATCTCCTTTGTAGCCCCATATTGATTCACCCGAGGAAAGTAACTATTAACATAACTTTAAAAGTAACAGTTACACGACAAAAAGAATGAAGCTATCCCTTCTTAGGTTATAATGTAACTTAGTTTTCCCCTTAGTTATGTGGGAAAGGAATTAATTCTGCATACCTCATTATTTCTAATTAATTTTTTCTAAGCTCTGAAAGAATCAGAGGGAGGCATGGGCAAACTTCTCCCCAAACTCACCATTTAATGACAACAGCAACGCGGGGAGAAAGGGAAGGAAGAAGCGGGGTAAAGTTTTCTGCATTAGTGGATCTGCCTTTTGATCACGGCAAAGATTTTAATGGCAATCTTTGATTCCAATCTTTTGTGAGCGGATAATCTAATAATTTCCTGATGGGTTTTTTCAGTCTCGGTGCCTTTTACCTCTTCTCCTCCAGAGAAGGAATGTTAAAACCATTTTACTGGAAGTCTCAGGGATCTGGAGAAAGGTGCAGGATTGGTTGCCTGCATGGAAAATGCTGGCTGCTCAGGTCCTTGTGTCTCTGCCACTGTATGCTTCACATCCATCATCCACCCAAACTGTTTTTCATTCATCATACCTCACTAACTCCTGTGCCAATTCTACGGAGATTTTGTAGGTTTCTTGCCTTGGGACAACTCTATGATTTGTGTCATTTTCATATAAATCACCAGGAAAAGAAGTTAGCTGGGGAAGTAAGGGTGAAACTGTTCCTTGGATGGGAGAAGTGAGGAATTTGTCACTCCCAGCATTTTGGCAATTTCTGCCCTACACTGTTATAGTGCTATTATTCCATTTGCAACCTCCTAGGGAATCCTGGGGTTTGCAGTTTAGGGAGGGACCTTGAGAATTCTCAGTCAGAGAGCTCCTTGGCCTCAACAGACTACAAACCCCAGGATTCCACAGGATGTTGAAAGTGGAATAAGAGCACTATCACGGTGTAGGACAGAAATGGCCTCTGACATCCCAGGCAAAGAACAACACACAGCCTCACAGTAGAGGATTCGCTGTAGCACATTGGCCACAATCTCCTGATCACTTTAAAGGAAGTAACTTGCTTGGTTGTGAAAACCAAGCAGTGAAGAAAGCTGATAAAGGAGAGAATCGGTTCATTTGAAATGTGGGGCGGGAGGAGAGTTCTGTGGATATCATGGATTACTGAAAAGAAAAATGAGAGGAAATAAACCTTGAATTCTCCCAGAAGAGAAGATGAGTAAACTGAGGCTATCATAATTTTGAACATATCAAGAGAAGACAAGATTCACTAGAAAAGACAATAATGCTTGGCAAGGTAAGGCAATAGGAACAGAGGAAGACTACATTGCAGATGGGTAGACTCAACCAAGGAAGCCACAGCCCCGAATCTGCCAGACCTGAGCAGGCCTTTGACAACAGGGACCATTTCTGCACTAGGCTGTTATAGCACGATTATTCCACTTTCAACATCCTACGGACTCCTGGGGTTTGAAGTTTAGGGAGACCCCTCCCTAAACTACAAACCCCAGGATTCCATAGGATGTTGATAGTGGAATAATAGCACTATAATAGCCTAGTGCAGAAATGGCTAGGGTGACTGAAGTCCCCTGTTATAGAGTCACCCTAACCAGAAGTTGACCTGTTGGCAATTAACAGCAACAACTCTCTTTAAATACAATGTGTATTTATCTTGAGTATTTTGAGTAAGCTTGCATAGAATTGTACTAGTGATCATTAATTGTTTCACATGCTGAGAACCTGTGAAATGGGTCAATGCAGGTTAGTAAATGGTGGCAGAGGAGGAAAGAAAGTGGAAACACAGTATGGGGAAGGAAGGAAGCAAGCATGTTTGATATTGTTCTTACACACACACACACACACACGAAAAAGAGAGTTTTTTTTTTAAAGGAAAATAAATACTTCTTGGAACCGAACGCACACAAGGCAAGGCCAAAAACTTGAGAAAGAAGAGTGGTTACACACTAATTTAATTCTCTAATCCTCCCTACTCTCACCGCTGTTTACTCACTGATAAAACGTGCCGGAGTTCGGCAAGACAGCCACATCGGCAGAACCTGACAGCCCAACTTAGCAGCTATTTACCTAAAGTCCATGAATATTGAAAATGGGCTTCGGAATGGGGCCCATCTTGAAGGAAAAGATTAGCAAAGGGGGTTTCTTTCCTGACAGTGCCTCCCCTCCCTCCTTCACTCCTTGCTCATGCCTGGCTTGTGCAAACACTTCAGAAGAGGAAGGGAGCTGGAGAGCTGGAACACTGACAGACGAGACTCTCTGAGGCTACGAGAATATGAGATAGAGAAGGAGGGAGACAGGAAGATATTGGACCCAGAGTAGCTTATTCTCTGATCCCGGGGAATTCAGCGCCTGGAATAAGCTATGCAAATGGCATGCATGGACATTTTAGGAGCCTTTGCATGTACAGCATTAACCAAAAAACAAATTCCATATCTTTCATTTTGGATGCTCTGTGGCCATTTCCGCACTAGCCTGTTATAGCGCGATGATTCCACTTTCAACATCCTATGGAATCCTGGGGCTTGCAGTTTGCAGGTTTGCTGGCTGGCCTCTCCCTAAACTGCAAACCCCAGGATTCCATAGGATGTTGAAAGTGGGATCACAGCGCTATAACAGGCTAGTGAGGAAATGGCCTAGGTTACAACATAAACACACATGCACTTTTTTTGTGTATCTACTTAGAAAAAGAAAATCTCTGTGTGCATTAGGGATGTAAACCATCATATCCTTCTTCCTTGCATGCAAGGTTGAATAGTTCGGAGAGTTTTCTTCCCACTGTGTGTTGTGGGGTGGAAACCGCCAAGGATTTCTGGGTGGTCTTTGAGAAGTATTTATACCTTTCTATGACTTTGGGGGTTTCTGTACATAGACACCTTCATGTGCAGTACACACTGTTTTCTGTTCGAAACATGCTGTCTCCTCACATGAAATGTGTTTTCTCTGCAAACATTTGTTTCATAGGAAAACAATGGACAGTTTTCTGCAGGATCGTTACCCAAAAAAGCTTGGCAAAATTCAGTGCATCTCCACCACTACTTTACTTCTCTTGTGGGATTTTTTTTCCCCCTTGAAGTACTGGGAAGCCCATCCTTCTGCAGGGAAATGAGCAGCAACAGACTGTCTTTCCATCCTGTATGTGTATATGCACAGTATGCGGATCTATTCATAAATTGACATTTGCATGTACTTTACTCAAATTGAGGCTCTTTGCAAATAAATGAAGAAGTTGTAATCATTTCCTGTATTTCAGGTGCTCGGGCAGAATGCTTTTGCTTACCAACCGAGAGTAATCCATGATATCTATAGTGATAGTTCTATACCTACATCTATATCTGGAGTAATTAACAAATACAACTTAGCAAAATGTTTCAGCATCTGCCTTCTTCGGTTGCTAAGAGCTAAAGTAAGCTACATCTGAGATGGCAGCCAGAATACTCTACTGCCAACATTCTCAAACAGATGATGATGTTATGTGTTATCTTCTAAGCGGATAATACATATAATATATACGTACATATGTTATGTTATGTTTGACCATGGGACTACCACTCTGGAGACCAGCATTTAAACCCCTGCTCAGATATGGAAGATCACTGGGTGACCTTGGAAAAGTCACACTCTCTCAGCCTCAGAGGGAGGCAAAGGCAAACCCCCTCTGAACAAATCTTGCCAATCAAACCCTATAACAGGGTCACCATGAGTCAGAAATGACTTGAAGGCACACAAAAAAAACAACAATACATATTGTTAGTAAGATGTACATTTTCAGAAGTCATTAACAGGGTTTTGTTGAATTTCTACAATATAGCTGTGGATTCATGAAGTTACCAAATGTAGACCGCAAGGTAGAATCTTGGGCTATTTTATTTAAAAAGAAAGGATAATATTTCAGTATTTTTTTTCAACAAGTTGGTAATTTAGGCAATGTGTTTAATCAGGGTTTTATAGTGGAAAATCTCCACATACAGAGTTAGGCATTGATTCTTATGTCATATGGTAAGGTTGTGCAATTGCATTTGCAATAGGATCCAAAACCAAATGCAGATATGCAGTCTCCTATGCTGTGCATACACAACCAAATGTGCGTGGGTGCGCATCTCATGCACATGGGTGTAAATTGCATGAACACTGAGCCTATGCAGCTGGACATCATGCACAGCTCTGCTTTCACAACCTTGAAATGAATACAATCAGTTCTCATTAGACAAAAATAGCTGTCTGCTTCTATAGGGGAACTTACACATGCATAAGACACCAATAGTATTCCAGTCACTATCCTAACCGCAACATGACTTTTAAAGCTTTTAAATGGATGAAAAATGTACACTGGAGAATGAAGGAGAACAGCTAATACATCATCATTGCATGTCTTCATCATAGCCAGTCATAGCCAAAGGTGATCCAGAGAAAGTTGGGGAATTTAAAAATAAAATCAATCACATTTATATCCTTCCTTTTCCCAAATGTGCTTAGGGCATCTATGTCATCCTTCTCCCCCTTCCAATTTGCACAACCACCTTGTGAGGCAGATCAGGCTGACATAAACTAACTAGCCCCAAATGGCCTAGTCCATTTCATGGGTCAGTGGGGACTTAACCGCATCCCAGTTTGACATTCTAGCTACAACAACCCTATTAGCAATCAACAACCCTGTGATAAAGGGCTCTTCCTGTTATCTAGGCAACACAGCTGAAGGGAGATAGTTCTCCCTCCAGGTACACAAGGGGTTAATGAGATGTTGGGTTTAGGTTACCTTTATTGGGGGTCAGCATCATAGAGGACATCAGAAGTCAAGAGAGTCAATTGCCCAATCAGTAAGACCAGATGGGAGAAAAGTTGAGAAGCTTTAGATGCTTTGGTCAAGAAGTTTTAAAAAGGCCTCAGAGACCATGAGGCAGAGAAAGAGACAAAGGACCATCCATGAGAGCCCAAGATCCAGTGGTAGGCTGAGGCAATGGTAGACCTAGCCTCCTGGTTTCCTCTCTCCCTGCATCCCAGCATCTGGATAATAAAGTGAGTAGATTAGGAATGTTCTTAGCTAGTCACATTAGGGTTTTTTGTTCTTTTAAAACTCTAGATGAAATGACCTAGGCTTCCCTGTAACTTGCAACTACTAAGTAATGCCTGGAGGAAGTATCCTCCATGAATAAGATACATTTTTGTCCTTATATTGCCTGTGTAGAATAACAGCTTTCCTTAAATAACTTTCCGTCCATACTCTCTTTCTCCATGTGCTTGCTGGGTATGCATATGGATAGACTTCCTCTCTTCCACATAGGGTGAAGGAGGAAAGGGCTCTGAGTTTAGAGATTCTTTTCCCCAGTGGCTTCTTACTGAGTCGCAAGAAAGGGGGTTAAAATCAATAGGTGGTGGCAGGAGTCAACACTGAGTGGGAGAAAAAAAAGTATTGGGATAGATAGATAAATTATAAAGGGGACTTTGGAAAAATTAAGAGCTCAGCCTGGCTTAGGTCCAGAACATCTCGAAGCTCACATCTCCATGTATGAGCCTGCCTGAACTCCAAGACTGTTGGGAGAATCCCTTTCCTCTGTCCCACCAGCTTCCTGGGCACTTTTGATAGATAGAAGGGAGGGGGTTACTAGCTTGCTGAAATGTCTTTCAGCTCATGCCAGTCACTGGCTGTGTGACACACCCACACCCACACCCACATCAACCAAACACACAAACAAAAAGAAAATCAGTGTCAAGGCCATGCATGTCACTGAAAACTCATTGCTCTCATTTCTCGGAAAACTTATTTAGTAAAATAAGTGAGAATAGATCACATTCTGCTTCAAAACTAGATGTGACTTTTTTTTTTCCAGGTGCAACACTTTGTAAGCAGAAAGATCTGTGGGAGACTTGTGAAGTAGACATTTAGAAGCTTCTTGTAGTTCCCGAGGCACTAGCATCACATGCTTTGGGACTGAACGGGATGTAAAACAAATGTTATTGGCTGCCTGGAATCTCTGCTCTGCTGCACAGATGACATTGTTCCAAAGTTGCATCAGAAACATTCCTTCTGAATAAAAACTCTGGTTCATCAGAGATGGTAGGACATGACTCCTTAGGCTCAGATGTCTCATCCTGAAATTGTGGCCATTTCATTCCTCATTCATTCATACAGGGACTGTTGTAATTGCTTCCACCAGCACCAGAAAGCTTTTTCTTCTATGCTGTTTTCATATTCAGGATGTTTGGTACAGAACTGAAGTGGAAGTCCTGCGACTTTCCAGATGTTGAAGGCAAATTCCCACAGCCCAAAGGTTAGGACTGCTGTGAGTTGCCTTTCAACAATATCAGGAAGTCTGTGTGATGCTCAGCCTCAGTAGAAAGGCCACAGTCCTGCACTATGCTTGGGTAGGGTAATTCCATGCTTGCATAATTGCAGTTATGCACAATTTACAGAAGTGTAGTCGTGGAGAGGGTAAATTGGAACACAGTCTCCCAAATAAGAGTTCTATCTTCCCATGGCATTTTCCTTTGGTCCTCCAAATTTGTAACATTGCAACCACTTAAAACTTGAGTTGAGCCATTAGGAATACTGTTTGGGTGTTGAAAAGAAATGGGCAGGCAGAGTTACCAAGGGAAAGAAGACAAAGCAAATTTGAGTTCTAGGTTTGGATGGTTTTCAGTGTCTTTTTCTGCAATGCTAAAGATCAGAGATGAGGAGCTAAAGGAGAATTTCATAGTGGGGGAAATAATTTTTATGAGGGCAATTGATCTCATTTTGCCTTCCCACTAGTTATTCCTTGGTGGTTGTGCTATATCACCCCTCAGCTGAATATTGTACAAATGATTTCGTATCCATCAACATATCTGTGTGTTGACTCATTGCACAATAGAGAATGAATGATGCCAGTGACTACAGGGGTACATAGAAGACATTGACAAAACAGTTGTGTCATTATATGATGGGAATCATGTTAGCTAATATCAGTAAAGGTAGACCCACTAAAACAATTATCCAGTGATGAATCTCCAACATTTCACAGATAAAACGGGGAGACATGTGGTCAAGCAACAGTAGAAGGTAGTCCAGATGGCAGAAGTTTCTAATGAGGAAGAAAACACAAGCTAGGAGAGACTGTGATAATTTGCTTTTACCTGAGCCTACTGGGGCCCTTTCCACACCTTACCGTCTTCTGGTGCTGGAGTGCAGGGATTGCGCGAGCAGCCTCCGGTGAGAGGCTCTCATATCTGGGGTCTTTAGGCTCCTCACGAGCTGCCTACTTGCATGAGTGCCCACCTCTTCCTTCAGCAGCACAGACTGGGAGTTTCCCAGGCTGAGCTGGGGCAGGAAGTGTGACCGGTGTGGATCCAGAGGCTCTGCACGCCAGGTAAGTGCGCGTGAGGTCAGGGAGCAATGCGCGATCACATACCATTTTCAGCTTCTAGCCGAAAATGAAAAGGTGCGTGATTGGCACCTGCTGGTCCCTGGAGCATTGTGCGATTGTGAGTGTGATCGTGCAATGGTCCAGGCCCTCTTTCACATGGAAAACACTGTGCAAAAAGGGCCTGGGAAAAGCACAACTCTGCCACCTCCTCTTTCCCCATCCTTAATTTAATTATTTGAGTGCAAACTACTCCTGCATGCTACACTCAATTTGCAGCAACTGAAATAAGCTGAAGACAAAGGCCGTAGCATGGAAGGAGAAGAGACAACCTGGGATGTTTTTAAAGCAGCTAGAAATGTAGCTTTACAGAGGATGAACTGGGACAGTCCCTGTCAAACTGGAACAACTGGAAGGCATGCAAATCCAACTGATTTGGTAGATCCACTCTAGCCAAGACAAGTAATAGTATTTAAGCCCATTTGAAATCATTGCACTTGTGGAATTCTATTTGTGCAACTCTGAACTGAATATGCCCATTGCATAATAAAAATAAAAATAAAAAAAAATACAACTGCATGCTTAAGAAAACTTCTACATGCGTGTGACATCAACAGGCTCTGGTCATACTTTATTCCAGTTTATCACAATAGGTGAACACCTCTTCCTTCTTGCCAAGAGAAAGGACAGGTGTTGTTGCTTACATCTCCTCTTAGGGAAGAGCCAATTCAGAAATCCATATACAGCTTGCTTGTTAAGATTCTAGAGAAGCCTGACCCTTTCTATCTGGGTGAAAAGCCTATATTTGTTAAGAAATTCAACACAATTTTTTCTACCAATTAACATATTTCCCCACTGGCACTGCTAGTTTCCATTGTTCACCAGAACTTAGGTTACCAGCTAGAACCAAAAAATTGATAAACACAATATCCCTAAAGTTTTCAAGTTACCTGTGTAAGTCTTTAAAATTAAAAGAATCAGATCATGGGGGACTGATTCTTGTAAACCTTCTGAATGTGGTTGATGGTGGTAATACAACCTGCTTGCACCTAGCATTGCTTTAGAGACACATGATGCATATTCCAGAAGGCTGTCTTTGTCATCAGCCGTCAGTGCCACAAATTCAGCCTCTCTACCTCAATCATTTTCATCCTGATTTTGTTCATCTGCTTCCCTAGTTACTGTATCATTGTCTGACTGCAGAAATGCCTCGTCTGATTTGAAAAACTGGAGGATAGATAGCTGTCTTCTGGCATTTTCCACATTTCGTTTTCCCCCCACCTCCTTATGTTCCTACTGCCTTAGTTGAATTTGTCTTCACCGTCAGGCAGGCAGGTTGGTGTGTGTATGTGTAAGTCAGAGGGAGACTATGGATGAATTAGAGATAGGGTTGCCATACTGAAAATTGGAGAAGCATTCCATATTTTTAATGGTTGTGTAGAATACCAGCAGGTGTCGCCGGCCATGCAACCAGGTAACAACAGCTGCTAACATTTCCTTTTCTATGCAGTCATTAAAGGTAGAGGAGCCTGCTCCTATCCTCACTGTGGTGACCCTAATTAGATATCAGGTACCTGCAAATCCTACCAGAAGAAGTAAAAGTTGGTCCCACTGTTCTAATAGTTCTTCGCTTTCTTTTCCCTCCCAACCAGATGTTACTCCTTCCTGTCTCTGTCCAAGACACTCTGGTTATTTTTCCGCACTAGACTGTTATAGCGCTATTATTCCCCTTGCAACATCCTATGGAATCCTGGGGTTTGCAGTTTCGGGAGGGGCCATCTGGCCAGGATTCCATAGGATGTTGCAAGAGGAATAATAGTGCTATAACAGTCTAGTGTGGAAATGGCCTAGAACACCTATTTCTGGACATGATAGATCAGGCATGGGCAACTGCCAGTACATCTTCCAACATGCCTCAGATTAAAACCAAGACACATGTCGCCTCTCAACATCAAAGTCTGGTCAAGGTGGCAAAAGTTATTAGTGAGGGAGAACACACAAGCTAGGAGAAGCTGCAGCAGTT
Source organism: Ctenosaura bakeri (assembly GCA_948474755.1). Classification (NCBI taxonomy): domain Eukaryota; kingdom Metazoa; phylum Chordata; class Lepidosauria; order Squamata; family Iguanidae; genus Ctenosaura; species Ctenosaura bakeri. Next base: position 528,716 of record CAOLHI010000001.1, read on the forward strand.
TGTTTTTGCCCGAGCCTCCTGGGAAAGGCAAGATTCTGCCCCCTGTTCTCCTCTCCCCCCAGCTGAATTGAGTGTAAATTACTTTTGCACTTTGAACTCATGCCATTTCCACACCACACTGTTATAGTGCTATTATTCCAATTTCAACATCCTGTGGAATTCTGGGGTTTGTAGTTTACTGAAGCCAAAGAGCTCTCTGATTGAGAGTTCAAAATGTCCCTCCCTAAACTGCAAACCCCAGGATTCCACAGGATGTTGAAAATGGAATCATAGCGCTATAACACTCTAGTGCAGAAATGGCCTATGTTATGTACCCAAGATCACCCGGGGGTTTCCATGGCCAAGCAGGAAGTTGAACTCTGGTCTGTAGGGTCATATCCCAATGTTCAAACCACTACACTAGATCACCAACCTCTTAGGCTCAACATCAATTGTAGCTTCTTTAAAGGTTGGACAAAAATCCAGAGCAAATTTCCTGTCCTGTTGACACTGCAGCCACCAGGAGCCAATGCTGCTCCCTGGTTTCTTCTAACCATTTTTGCCCCTGGTCCCTCCTTCCCCTGAAGGTGTAATCATGACTAGCACTGCCAAATGCATTTATTTATTTCACTGGAAAAGAAGGGAAAAGATTCTTTGCCTTTGATGGACCTCTGTAGAAAGAGAGCCACAGTCTTGAAGAGGATACGGGAACACTGTGAACTCTCTTCACTTTCCCAGTTCCTTGTCAGTGTGAACATCTCTAATACAGTTTTTCTCCTTCCTACAGAAGAGAAAGTAGTTACCCACCCCAAGCATGAGGGCTTCAGCTCTTTCTCTGTCATTATTAGCAGCCTATTGTGCTCATACCAGGTCAAGCAACTCTCCCGTCTCCCATTTTTTCTCCCCAGCTTCCATGAGGCTAAAAATACCTTGAGTTAATCATCGGTGAGGCAGATTATTAAGCTGCCCTGGGAACAAAGGCAAGGCCACTGGAAAGATATCTCCGGTGCGAAGGTTTTAAAGTTTTGGGAGCAGGTGGAGGAGAAAGTGGAGCTGAAGAGGGGACAGCAAAGTCCCCTGGTTGAGATTAAAAACACTTGCCGAACACTCCTGGTAGGCTGGATTTAATATCTCATTACAGGAAGGCTTTAATTATAACTGAAGCTTCCTTAGTGAATGGTCTGTGTCAGAGTAATAAACAGAAATTTCTACGTGTGAGATTTTTATACGTTAAAAGTTTTACTCTCAGTTGAATTCTCTCACATCCACCCAAGAAAAGCATGGCATGAATGCTAAAATAGTAATAATAATATTAGGAGGGGGAGGAAGAAGAAGAGGAAGAGGAGAGGAAGATCATCATAATCATCATCCTCAAGCTGGAAAAAACTTACGCTTTTTTGCACTTTGGGGAAAACAGGGCAGTCCGTTACTCACCGAACTGACACGCTCCCCCCGACGATCCACGCTGATCCGGAGAGGCGCGTGCCCACGCTGCACACTCTCCGGGGATGAAAATGGAGGCTTCCGGTTGGTGGAGGTTCTCCACCAACCAGAGAAGCTCGACAGCCGGAAGCCCGCCCTTGGAAGATCTGCAGCCTTGAGCTGACGCAAGCCTGCAGATCTACACATTAGCATAGCAATGGACTGGGGTGCGCCGGGCTATTGAAAGACCTCTTTTAATCGGTCTTTCAATAGCATGGCGAGCCACCAGTTCTGGTCGTTCCAGAGCGGGCTGAAGTCTGGACATACATAAAGTAGTCTGGACCCAGTTCGCCCCCAAGTGCAAACATCCTTGCTGGAGGATGTGCTGCCTCGTTTTAAAAATAAAATGCGGAAAAGGCCTCAGCCTAACTTCCTGCTCAATCTGTACGTAGAATATAGCTACTAGATCCCTGATAGATGGCCAAATAACCAATGGCTGAGATCCTGCATCAGAGGGGTAACTATGCTAGCATACCTACACTCCACCTCCTCTTCGATTGCCTGAAACCCACCCTAGAAGGCAGCCAGCGTCTTGTCACAACCCTGTTGCACCATTGCTCCCTGGTGAGAGAGAGCTGGTCACAACATCTTCACCAGTGCTCCAGTTCTCTGTCATTTGGGGCAGCTGATTGGCCTTTGGGGTAGATTTCAGGGGCATTTATGACTGTCAATAGTACCACGATTGTAAACATTAATAGGGTGCAGCTAGATGGTCATAAACCTAAACTTTGCTGGTTGTGCTGTTACTATAATTGGACATATTGTGGCTGAAAAACATGTTTGAAAGTGCACTGGTTGTAAGTATGTTGCCAGGTCAGAATGACCTCAGACATGGTCAGGTCAGAGAGGATTAGGTGGAAAACCCCCGATACTTAATGGACTTGTGGTAATGCTTTTGAGATTGCAGGCTATGAACACTCCTGAGTACAACAGAAGGCAAAACTGCCCAGGTAAGGAAGTCAGAGACCATTTTCTGAAACTTCGTCCTATGGAAATCTTTCCTACCACCACCACTCCTCACCAATCAGTCATTAAGAGATTGTCACAATTCCCATCAGTCACCTAGAGTTAAGACAATCAGATCATTCTGGACTCCGTTGTCAGTACTGTGAGCAATCAATTACTGCTTTGTCCATGCACCTCCTTCAGGGAAGGACATAGGATATAAAAACCCCAATATCAGCCCCTGCAAACTGTAGTATGCTGGGTGTATTAGACTGAACGTGACACCCCAGACCTTCAGGTGCTGTCTGAGCTACTCTACTTCAACCTTCTTCTTCAGGACTGGTAGCTATCACCCTTTCCACCTAATCAACCTCTCTCTCTGTATCCAACCTTTCTTGCCTCATTTTCTGATGGCCTTGTATGATTCTTAAGAGCGCCTGATTTCTTGCATGTTTGCTAATTCCCAATAAAATGTTCTGTTTAACCTTTTAACTGGAGTCTTCTCTATAGTTCATACTGGTATACACAGATACAAAGATTCTGTGGTTACTCTTCTCTCACAAGCCTGTTTCAAGCTATAATTCCCCAAATTCTAAGGAGACACTGGCTTTCCCCACCCTAAACTTTAGCCCAGATCTGTTTTCTTTCCATTCCTATCCATGGACCCCAGTATCACCTTCTACAGCACCTGAGTATCAGGCTTGCCCCATCTTCAGCAAGATAATTCTAAAGATATCTAAAGAGAGCTAACACCTCTCCGCTTAATCACACTTTCTCCAGGCTAAACATGCCCAGAAATTTTATTCCTCTAGAGATTTTAGTTTCTAGACTTCCCACCATGCTGGTGACTTTCTTCTGAAGGCACTCCTACTTGTCAATGCCCTTCCAAAAATGGGATGCCCCAAACTTGACACAGTACTCCAGATACCCTTTAATCAGTGCAGAACAGTGGGAAATGATGACTGGTCATGATCTGGATGCTATTTATTTTATTCAGTGAAGCTGGTTATATCTTGGCATTTAGTGTGGGATGTCAAGGCAGCATACAAATAAAACAATAGAAACAATGATAAAACATTTCCCTATTTTCACAATAAAATGATTGCACCAGGGTAAAAATATACTGAACCAATCAAGAGGGTTAAAAAAAAGCTTAAAATGCTGTATCAGTAAAAGCATCCACATTTTTAAAAATATAATTCAGTTCCAAGGACTTTAATAGATAGCCACGGCCATTTCTGCACTACACTGTTATAGTGGTATTATTCCACTTTTAACATCCTATGGAATCCTGGGATTTGCAGTTTAGAGAAGGGCATTTAGAATTCCCAGCCGGAAAGCAATTTGGCCTCAGTAAATTACAAATCCCAGAATTTTGCAGGATATTGAAAGTGGAATAATAGCACTGTAACAGTGTAGTGCGGAAAAGGCCATGTTTTGGTATTGCAATTGGTATTGCAAAGAAACAAATGTGGTGTCAACTGGATATCTGATTTGATAACTTAGATCGAGTATCCCTTATCTGAAAATCTGAAAACCTCCAAAAATGAATTTTTTTCCCCTTCCAGCTGCCCACTTCTACCTTTCAAGGTAGTGTCTGCTGTGTTCCTGCTTGTTCATCTCTCAGCTCCTTAGTCTCTCTCCAGCCTCACAACCCATACACAACACAAGTAGAAAACCAATGAGATGCAAGGCTGAAGGGAGATCAAAGTATCCATGAAATGGCAGGAACCAAGTGTAGTGCTTTGGAGCGAAATGGCGGCTGTGGTTTTCCTGCTTGTTCATTCATGGTCCCCCTGGAGATCTCCTGTAAAATACTGTATTTTATGTATATGCAAAATCTGAAAAAAATCCAGAATATGAAACATTTCTGGTTCTATGCATTTTGAATAAGGGATACTCAACCTGTATTCAACAGTTCAGACGCCACTTCAATTTGTTGGAATTTATAAGAAGTTGCTAGAATTTAAGGGTGCATAGAGAAAATCAATACCTTCTAGAAGATTTAATGAGAAGAAAGACTGGAAAGGAATAGAGGGGAGAGATTTATAAAATTTTATTGGAAAGTCAGTTTGAATCAGAAGAAGGTTTATTAGAGTTATGGAAGAGAGAGATTAAACTAAGTGGTAAGCAAATTTAAGAGTGGCAAAATGAAGTAATTAAGAATAAAAATACTAAAATAAGGGTTGACAGTTAAATTTAATTGAAAAATGGTACAGAACATCCCAATTATCATATATAATCAAAAAATGCCATCTAATTGTTGGCAAGGATGTAGAAGTGGAAGTAAAGGCACATATATACATATGTGGTGGGAGTGTTGTAAGGTGCAGAGATTTTGCAGGAAATAACAAAATAAATGGAACAATAGGGAAAATGTTGTAATTAAAGAAAAATGTATGACTCTAAATATAAAGAATTTGGGATTTGATAAAGATGAAGAATATTTGTTGAAATAAGCATTGAGGGAAGCTTGGGTGGTTATTATATACAGTGGTGAGGGTGGATAGATGGCAATATTATATTTTGGAATATATAATATTTGATTGTATGTTAGAAAGAAGACTGGGGCATATGGGTCAGTCAGAAGCAGGTGATAGGCTAAGAAAATGGAACAAACTAACAGAAACAAAGAAACAAAAAATACAGGCAATACAATAAAAAATACAGCTAATACAATTATCCACATCAAAGGAAAGGGGTTTTAAATAAAAACTGACTTTGTTCCCATGGAGTGGGGGAAGACTATAGCAGTGATATATTTATTGGGTAAATTAATTTACTGGTTGTGGTTGGAGGATTGATGGTTTTGTATAAATTGCTGGCATGTTTTTTTTATATGTGTATCAGTGTTAATAACTCCAAAATTAAATTATTATTTTTTTAAAAAATCAGGTGCCACCGCTGAGAAGGCCCTGCTCCCATGTCCTTCCACACTATGTTACCCTCACTGGTGGGACACAGAGGAGGGTCCCTCCAACAATGCTCTGGTAGAAATATATAGGAGGAGGTGCTCCTTCAAGTATCAAGGACTCTCTGAGTTCTAGTGAACTGAGGTACTACATCCAAACAGAGGGGTCTAAAGAAGGGCAGAGACAATGGGAACCATGGACAGCAGATCATAGAGATTTTTCCTTTTATCATTATTTTAAATGAGTTGAGGAAGGCAGGTCTGTCTTTTTCGGGTATCCACAGGAAACGGTGCAGCATGTAGCAATTTATTTGTAACTTGATAGGAAGAAACAGATCTTCATGATTTATATCGGGTATGGGATGCTATAGATCATATTATCTGGAATTGTCTTTGTTACAGGGAAAGGAGAGATGATTCTTCTCTGTTTCCTATATGAGAAGAGAATTCCTGTGGGTGATTTAGGGACTTGTCTTCCTAATCATAATTTGTGGTCTGATGTTTTGTCTATTCTCTGGAAGTTCTTATGACTTGGTAATTTAGGATGCACCCACATTGATTAAAGAAGACCAGAAGAAAAAACAACCACCACCAATTTTGTTCCTGTTCCTTTCCAATTTTATTTTGGAGATTTGTACACATTTTGTTTATCTCGGAATATTTTCCATGAGCTCTTGGTACAATCAGAGACTTTTTATACCATCTCTCCAGCTCAGTTTATTTAAACCCAGTATAAAATTGGAAGGAATAAGAACAAAAACTGGGACTTTTAAATCAGTCCGGATGTGCCTTTAGTGGGCGTATTGTGATTTAGGTTGTGTAGGTCTTTTTTTGTCAATATTTCCTACAGAAACCATTAGATGGCAGTAATTGGATTGTTTGGCCTTGCTTCAGTTAACAAAAGAAAAAAACAATCCTCCAACAACACCAACAGAAGATGCATCAAAGTCCCAAGAAACCAATGTCATTTCCAATTCAGTCTCCATTTTTTTGCGGGGGTGGGTTGATGGGAAATTCCATGACTAAGGTATCTCAGCAGAGAAATTGTCTGTTCCTAATCTAAATATTTTAGTTGGTTTTTGATTTGGTTGGTTTTAGTTGGTTTTTGGAACTTTCAGAGCTTCTTACACTGGCAAATCTCACTGTTAAGTTCCATCACAGGTACGGCTGGTGGAGATTTTGCACAGAGCTTTCTTGGTAGCTGCTCCCAGGCTGTGGAACTCTCTGCCAAGGGAATCTTGATTTGGTTTCTTCCCTGCTCTCTTTTCACCAACTGCCTAACACATTTTCATTTAAACAGATGTTCAGCTTTTAACTGGTTGGGATAGTGCAAGGTGTGCTGGTTTGTAACATACTAGAAGTTTTCAATGTGCTTTTAAGTGTTCTAAATTATTGATTGATTTTTTTAAAAGTTTGTATTTCAGAGTGTTTTAGTTGCATTATGTTAATGTACCATGTAATCTGTGGCGACAAAGTTGTTTTAGGAATTGATGCCAATGCAACTGGATGACTGGTTGCTAAGCAACAAGAATGGCACCTCAAGAATGAAACCCAGCACAGTGGTGTGTGTGGGAGAGCTTATGGACGAGAGGTGTTCTATATAAGGCAAAGCGTCTGTGTGGGTTTTGAGCCTTCGGTGAGAATTAGCCAGAGAAAGGATGGCTTGGGTGTGATCAAGCAGCTGAGGAAAAGACACAGGAAATTGGTGTCTGAAGCAGGGACTGATTGTTCAGAGTCTCTCATAAGTTTTCACCGTTAATGAATCAACGTGGAACTACAACTGAACTCTAACAAGATATTCCATTTCCACTTTTACTATAAAAATGCTACAATTTGCTTTATAACTACTGAGTCAGCATGATGATGATGATGATGATGAGGATGATGATGATGCCTGGAGCATAATAGACTGTATTTGGTGTGCTTGTTTGTTTCTTTGGTAGAGCTTATTTGGTAACACTTTCTTTGACAAAATTACACAATACTTGTGAGTGCCACTGCACCAAGTTAACTGGCTGGTTTTCTGCTCGTTCACAATTCTACTTGAAAGCAAGAATTGTCTTAGCTTTCTATCCATTATAAGAGAAATCTTAACCTTAGAAGCAGGGTTTGATTATTGAAAAACAAACTACTGGCTACTCAACTACAAATCTGAGGTATCTGTCTATTCCAGAGTAAGCATTTGTTTAAAGACTTCAAGGAACGCATCAGTAAATACTGTATTTAAATTAAAATTGGTAACTTGAATGTGTGTAATTATTTTGGAACTTGTCAAAAAACCAAATACCCCTGCAAAACAGATACAGCCCACCCTATACTATTTAAATATTTGCTGCTTTATTTTATAGAAATTATTTTGCTGAATTCACAAATAGAATTTGATTTAAGAAGACCATTTTTGTCCTGTGGTGTGTGTGTGTGTGTGTTTTTTAAAAAAACAGACTTTCACAGGTAGTTGAATTCTGTGCACTATACTGAATTCCGGAACTTAAAAAGTCACATTGAGATTTGGTGGACAGAAATTTGACCCTTGATAAAGAATAAAAAAGGAAAACTGTAAAAAAAAAAAAAAAAAACTACTGAGTCAGCTTGAGTGGTCTAAAGTAACTGGAAATAAATGGAACCCACCACTTTAAATACAGTATTTGGTTCTGAGTGAACCTTAAGACTCTAGTCTCGTTACACAAAGGTTGTGATAAAAAGGCGGAGTCTGGTTGAGGGATATTGACAGGGTGCCTCATTGGAGTGGTACTGCCAAACAGATTTGAGAAGAAATAAGGGCCTGTCACAACTGCTTTGGTTCCTATATGTGGGGTGGGGTGGGGGACAGGACATACATTAATTAATTAAATAAATAAAAATAAATAGGAAATTGTCTATCTCAGGTTCTTAACTAGTATAAGAACTGTTAGCTTAATTTTTTTTAACATAAAAGTTTTGTTAATTTTTTAAAATTTCTTTCAGGAATCATATGCTGATAAGGGTTGAATGTATATAAATATTTTTCTTAATAATAATGAATACATGATTAATGGAAATGAATCCTTGGGATAAAAGACGAGGAAATGCTTCCAAAGCCAGCCATGGAAAATGATAGGGATAAACGTTATCAAGACACCTGTACGTTGAGAGCCCATCTTTAAGTGTTTCTGAAACTGCAATACATGAAAATATTTATCTATGTCTCCCATGGTACATGTCACAGGGAGCCTTAGAGCAATTTATCAGCTAAAAAAAGCAATTTCCATTAATCACTCATTAATTATTAGTTAAGTGTCACCTTAATTTAAAGTGGATTTCAGATGCTTCTAGATGCCTGTGCTTAGAAGAAAGAGTGTGATCAAGAAGGAGACTCCCTGAATCTTTAGTTGACCTTGGGAAAAACTTTTTCCCATCATACACTGTGGGTTTCTGCACCAAGCAGGTCCACCAAGAAGACCCAACTATATCTTTGGAAATCACCCTTTGCAGAAGGAAGAGGCAATTAAGTTCTTTCCTTGTGGTTTGTGAAACCACAGCACCAGGGCTTGGGCACACGGCATTCAAGGGCTCCAATTTATCATTACAGTGGAACCCTGAGGAGCTCACATCTGCTAGGATCACAAATTGGACATGCTCCCAATTCATAAGGAATGGCCCTCACTCCATATTCTCATTTTTAAGCAAGGGAGCAATTAAGCAATCTTATTTATCTGCCACAAAACGAGATCTACGCTAGTGGGAGAAGTCATTTGAGGACAGCACCAAAGAGAAATGTTTCTGTGACCTCCATTGGAAAATTCCTGGAGTGCTTAAGGCAAGATGCAAAACCAAACCCACAAGACTACTGCTGCCCAGCAATAGCCAAGCTCTGACATAGGTCTTGCTCAGTGTAAACTGACATTCATTATTTGATCTACAGCATCACTTGTTCGGCTATTTGATGTGGTGAACTGGCAATGATCTTTTTTCCCCCAACATGTCAGCGGCCATTTCCGCACTAGGCTGTTATAGCACTATGATTCCACTTGCAACATCCTATGGAATCCTGGAGTTTGCAGTTTCGGGAGGGGCCAGCTGGCCTCTCCCAAAACTGCAAACCCCAGGATTCTATAGGACATTGCAAGTGGAATCATAGCGCTATAACAGTCTCGTGTGGAAGCGTCTAGAGACCAGCACCAATTTTTGTCCCATTAGGTAATATTGCCAGGGTATTACCATTGGATAATATATTTCTTGCAAACTTTATGAGGACTGGTAGCCAATGGCTCAGGGACCAACACTAGTCCAGGGACCACTTCTGAAAACTGACATTGTGCATTCTAAAACTGTGTTATTTGTCAGTGTGTTTTCTGTTTTCCTAATTTGTTGTTGATTTTTTCGCTATCAAGTTGAATCTGACTTTTGATGACACTGTGAATGAGACTTCCCAGGTCATCAACTGGCCCCACTCAGGTCTTGCAGACTCACAATATTAGTGTATTAAGTGGTACAGCAAAGGCACTGATGCATATTTCCAAGGATGTCTAACCACATGCACAACAGGTACATTTGCAAAATGCCTTTTATGCAGCTGTGAACTAAAGATAGGCATTATGCCATGGCCAAAAATGTACATCCACATGCATAATGGAATTAAACATCTGTTAAAACATGAACAAGATCCCAGGCAATTTTTTTCCCCATGTTGATATGCCCTTAATTTTGAATCTTTACTTCCCCAGATTCCTGCTTGAGTTTAAAGGTACATCAAAAGAAAAGTGTGTGGGGGGACCCTCAACACCTGGTAAAATTACTTTTTGGAACAGTAACTCCCAGAGTTCCCTAGGTAGCACAGACACTGTCATTCTGGGAGTTGATGTCCAAAAAGTAATGGCTGCTATCCTGTTGAAGCATTATACAAGTGCAAGTTTCCCTACAGCATGGATTGGACTTTTTTTTTTAAAAAAAAAAAAAATCTGATACAGAACATTAGCATTCATTTCCAGGTTGTGGAAGCAGAGTTGTGGGTGGTGTTGTTGCATGTACAAATGCACTTGTTAGTGCACACGTGCACCTGGTTGCACATTCAGTTGCGCAGGAAGTTCTGCAACTTACTCATTAAACATGAGATGATAAGATCAAAATGATCTTAACAGATTAGAGAGGTGGGCCAAAGCTAAGCAAGTGAGCTCAACAGGGAGAAGGGTAAAGTGCTATACTTGGGCAAAAGGAAAAATGAAATGCACAGAGATAGGCCATTTCCGCACGAGCCTGTTATAGCGCGATGATTCCACTTTCAACCTCCTATGGAATCCTGGGGTTTGCAGTTTAGGGAGGGGCCAGCCGGCTGAACATGAATCAACAGTGTGATGCAGTAACTAAAAAAGCCAACATGATTCTGGGCTGCATTAATAGGAGCATAGTGTCTAGGACAAGGGATGTGAGAGACCTCTCTATTCTGCTTTGGTCAGACCCCACCTAGAATACTATGTCCGGTTCTGGGCACCACAGTTCAGGAGGGATATTGATACACTGGAACGTGTCCAGAGGAGGGTAACCAAAATGGTAGAAGGCCTGGAAACCATGAAGCCTTATGAGAGAGGCTTAGGAAGCTGGGGATGTTTAGCCAGGAGAAGATAAATTTAAGAGGTGATATGATCATTATTTTTAAATATTTGAAGGGATGTCATGCGGAAGATGGAGCAAGCCTGTTTTCTGCTGCTCCAGAGACTAGGGCACAGAGCAATGGATTCAAAGTTTAGGAAAAGAGATTCCACCTACATATTTAGGAGGAACTTCCTGATAGTAAGAGCAGTTCAATGCGGAATTCACAGCTGCCTGGCAGTGTGGTGGAGTCTCCTTGGGCTGAGTGGCCAGCTGTGAAAGGGAGTGCTTTGATGGTGTATTCCTGCATAGCAGGGGGTTGGACTCGATAGCCCTTGTGGTCTCTTCCAACTCTATGATTCTATGAGAGCTGGGCCATGCAATCAATGCATAATTCTCCACAAATGGAGATGGATACTACAGAATGTGGGATCTTGGCCAGGATTTCAAAATCCTAGAAAGTGGCCACCTTACCTCTTGGAATAGGCAACAACCTTGCCTAATTATTGGTTCCAAGTCCATGGAAATTAGCTACTGTTGCCACTTAGTAAATGGCAGTTTAAGACCAGAACACTGTTGGCCTCATACAGACATACGATTACACTTTTTGGCCATTTTGCAATGGATGTATGCAGTTCCTGGTTGTGTAAGAAGAGCTGCACAAGTGCAACCATTTCATGTAAGCTTCAGTTCTTTTGCTGGTCCTAATTAGAACAGAGACATTGAATCAGTTGGGTTTTTTCATGCGTTGACGTGCCAATCAAAAACCAAATCAATGGATCTGCTGTAGTTTGGGTTGGCCAACAGGATTCTCATCATGCAATTGTATATTCTTGGATGGTGATTGGCTATTTGTCAGTGGACATTTCTGCACTAGCCTGTTATAGCGCTATGATTCCACTTTCAACATCCTATGGAATCCTGGGGTTTGCAGTTTCGGGAGGGGCCAACTGGCCTCTCCCAAAACTGCAAACCCCAGGATTCCACAGGATGTTGGAAGTGGAATCATAGCACTATAACAGGCTAGTGCGGACATGGCCAGTGTCTTTAGTGGATGATTTCACCCACTGGGGTTGAAGAAACAGCCACTGCACACTCCCAGCTGTACCATGGAGAAATACGTGGCCACACCAGCAGATACCCAGTTATTGGCCCAGCGTTGATATTCAGCTATGTTGGTATGGAGCCTGATCATAATGTAACTACAGTAGCGTAAATTTGTACCCTGTGAGCATGAGGTAGGATCAGCCCTGCTCAGGTTGCTGTTCCAACTTATACCTTTCCATGGCCTGACTGCTCCGTAGACTATACTTTATGTGAGCCAAAGTGAACAGTCACGTTCTGAAGGAACACAGTGTCGGATTGACACAAAAAGCAACTTTTGCCTTGGATGAAAGATTTAGTGTCATGAATATTATGACAGATACTACCTACTCTCTTCCTTGAATGGCAGTCTATAGGATGGAACTCTTGGCCTGTGACCGTAGCATTCATTTGTTTCCAGAGACAGGCTTCCATTACAAGCTTGTCTTTAAAGTTTTGCAAGCACACACACTTTCCTACTCCCTCCCCCACACTCTTTTTTTTTTTGTTGCTTGCACAAAATACAGGGTTGATCCCAGCCCCAACCCCTGGAAAATGTCAGCCTGAAAATGTTACTCTAAGAGTGATTTGCATGCATTACAAAGTGACAGGTGACATGAGTGAGCAACCTTACCTAATGGATGATTAATGGTTTGATGTTGACCAGCGGCATTGACTTGTTCTCCTGCTCTTTGGGAAACTTCAAAGACAGCTGGCCTTTCCTTCAGATGAGACAGCAAATGGATTTGTTTAATGAGCACATACATGGCATAATCTGGAAGCATGACTTTTGGAGATGTGCTGAAGATGACGTGGTCCGTGACTCAGCAGAAGTGGTTAGGCATGATCTGTCTTCTCTTTTCGAACATAGTCAGCTGCATGTGGGTGGCTAGGAGAATGATTAGGAGTTCATCTAGGACACTGGAAACTCCCTTTTATTTTTTCTTTAACCTTCTCTATGGTGACATTTCATTTGTGGAATTCCCTCCTCATGGAGACCTGATAGTGGGATCATTTCAGTACCAAGTCAAAACCTAGATTTTTATGAAAACTTATGGACTGACTTGAGATTATCCAGACTGTGCATACCCTATGATTACATGATGGGAAAGTGTTTTAACAGGTTTCAAATTGCTTGATCTTTCATCAATAAACTCTTTAATATATTATTAATCTATTACTACTACTACTACTATTTTTATTATTATTATTATTATTATTATTATTATTATTATTATTATTATTTATTGTTTTAAGCACCCTGTGATCTTCAAATATAAGGCATGATTGAAGTATTTTAATAGACACAAGGATGGATGGATAGACAGACAGATAGATAGATAGATAGATAGATAGATAGATAGATAGATAGATAGATAGATAGATAGCAACAAGTCAAAATGGATACATCTGCATTCAAATTGCTAAAAAGGAAATCCCAATTCAAAATTAAGAAGACTTTCTTGGTGGCCAGAGCTTTTCGATGGTGGAATGGACAGTCTCAAAAGGTAATGAACATTCTGGATGACCACCTATGAAGGGGTCTTGAGAGGTGGGTTCCTGAAATGATAGGGGGTTAAATCAGACACCCTTAGGTGTCCTTTCCTGCTCCAGGATTCTACGATCTCCAATATTCTTGTGGACCCCAGAAAGCTGCAGCTTCACAATATCATCCCAAATGAAACTCCTGCAAGTACTGAGAAGGTGGGGAAGGGAAGTCAAGGGAGATGTTCCCTAATCCCTCTCTTCTTAGAGACCATTGGTGGCCCCATAGCTTCTGGTGGTGGCTGGATGGAGTTGAATGGACTATTGCCTTTATCTCCAAAGCTGTTCATAAAGCAATGCAAACAACAGGGCCAGCTGTGCTGGAGATAAGCCAGAAAGAAGGCGTCATCTCCATAACCTGGCTGTGGGAAGCAATATGAAATGAAGTATCATGGAGGCTGCAGAGAGAACGGGCAGAGGAAGGGCCCTCTCTGTCAGTCCACATCTCTGATTTGTCCTGCCTTGATCCTTCTCTACAATGTGTTGAGGGCTCTGTTTGTTTGGAGTTTTCCCAGTCCATTCCATAGATAGAAGGACCAATCCAAAGACTGCATGCTGTACAACAAGGTCACAGAAGGAGATGTTCTATGTGGGAGGCTCAGCTCATACTTGCCATGAAAGTTCCTTCCTTTGGAAACTCATTAAAGTCCATGGCTTAACATTTCTCTCTTGTGAATCAAGATGGTTTTTTTACCATCCTTACTTTACTGCTGCTTGCTAGCATGACATGTGTGATAGATGATGACTCAGAGGTCGATGAGCAATTGATTGTGCCAGAAACAGAGCCAGTGATAGACCAAAGTATCTTGGAAAGACCCCCATTACCTGAAAGACAAGCTAAGACAGAGTTGCTGCAACCAATGCCAGTGGGGGACGGGACCAGCAATGATTTAGAGGTATTAGATCCACCTTTTCTCCCAGTCTCCAATCATGGATGAGACAGAAACAAGCAGCTCAGACAAGATTGAGTAAACAGAACAATGGTGAGTAACACCTGTTTTCATCAGCTATATAAGTCTCTTGGCATGGCTTGCTGTTTGCTTGTAGCAAAATCACTACTCAGGCTCCCATGACCCTTGTGTTCTGGCTCTCTTGACCCCTTTGGACTGGCCTTCGGCATTCTGGACCTTTAGAATTTGACCTTGACTTCAGCTCAGCGTCTCTACTTGTTGTTTGCATTTGGACACCCCTCACTGCCTCCTCCTCCTGGGCAAGTACTATCACCTTCCTTCCCTTGCTGGCAGAAAGGCACGGGCAGGGAGCTGAACTCTGACAGCTTGTAGCATTGAACTGTGTTTTGATCTTTTCCATTCTTTGCCTAGGAAAGTATCAGCATTTTCTAGAATAGAAGAAAAGGGATATTTGGAGATCAAGAAAGATCAGATTATTGGTCTCATTTTGAATTTGAAGTCCACCATACTCCAGCCCAGGAAACCATTCTGTTAGGGCAGAGTTAGTTAATCATGGGGTCCTTGACAAATAGCAACTGTGACAAAGGACTGCTTTGATCGGTTAAGAGATGTGAGCTAACTTTGCCTTTGTCTTGGGTTTTATTGCTGCATTCCACTTATTATCTTTGTTTCATTTTGATAAACCCTCCAGCCTTAGTTGTTCTGGGAACGAGGTAGATCTGGGGTTCTGGACATATCATGAGACAGCATGACTCATTGGGAAACATGATAATGCTTGCTAAAGATCAAATGTGGTACCTACACAAGAAGACCATGCTACAGATGGATTGATTCAATCAATAAAGCCACAAGTTTGCAAGACATCAGTAACCATGTTGATAAATTGGGATCTTGGAAGTCTTGTAGGTCCATCAATAAGTTGCAAAGTATAACTGTCTTGACTACAACCCACCACCTCTAATTGCAACCTTCTGCTTTTTTTCCAAGTGACATGACTTTTCTCCTCTCATACTTTTTAAGGGTGAAAAAAACAATCTGTATAGTGGTGATACTTGCTATTCAGAGATGAAGTCTCACTCTCACACCTGGATCTGCCTTTCCCCACCAGTTCTCCCATTTATCAGAAGGTCTGGCCAGGTGATTAGTAGCACCCTTCCTAATGAACATTAGATTTGGAAAGTTGGGGGCAACAGGAGCTGTTTGCATATGCCAAGTAATTAGCCCGGCATCAGCTCTTGGCTGTCAAAAGATCAGGGCCCATTGACAGTTTACTTTAAGTGGCCCAATTAGCATAACAAATGACTCGCCAAAAGTTCTGAAGGCATCCTGTTGATTAATGCCATTCATCTTGCAAACCGGGCAGCAGACGGCTGAGGCGCTCCGTCCTAATGATTATTATTATACACATATATGTTTAGATATATTAAGGCTTGCTGTCAGAGAAGTGATGTAGTTTACAAGTCACTTAGGTGCCTTTAAAAGCATTAAAAATAGGCTGCAGAATGCCTGCAATTTGAAGAAAGCTTTAGTCCCAAGATAGTGTTAGAGAGAACTGGAATCTTGTCTTTCAGACTCAGAGACCTGGAAAAAAAAAACTCTGGTTGGAATTCACAGTGATGGTTTCGAAAGAATTACGGTTGAAATTAAAGAGGAATAACTGTAACATAACAGGAGTTGATGAGAGAAATGCAAGATCAAGCATGTAAGATGAACATAGAATTGTGAGGCATAATTTTTTATATGTGAGTAGATATCCAGAAAATGAAAACTAGATCAGAGTGGAAGAACAAAAACACTACATGTAAAAGTACAATTTGAGATGATGTTTTTTTATTTGTGAAACTTAATAACATTATATATTAAAAAGAAAGAAAGTGTAACCTACAGTTACTCATTTGTTACTCATTTGTATTCACAATCCCTATGTACTCAATAGTGTAGGGAATGTGTAGGGTTTGTAAAAATCCCCCAATCCTGCATTACTGGTCAGTAGCCTCTGCAAGCAATGGAGGTCTGTTCTCCTGTTGAGCAGGGCACAGCAGACTGGCATTTCCAACCCCCTCCCATGAGTGATTCAGGTACAAGGAGGAACTGCTACAGGGATCCTGCTTCTGGCTGTTGCACCAGAGATCACTTGAGGCAGGAAAGTTGGAGACACTGGTCCCTGTGCCTTGATCAAGAGGGGAACAGATCCCTGTCACTTGCAGCAGCTGCTGCTAAGTAAGTCAAGACTGAGAGGGTGAGGCCAGGAGCTGTCATACAATCATAGAATACAGAATTGGAAGAGACCACAGTGACCATCGAGTCCAACCCCCTGCCATTCAGGAACATTTACTCAAAGCACCCCCAGTAAATGGCCATCCAGCGTCTGTTTAAAAATTTCCAAAGAAGGTGACTCCACCACAGTCCAAGGCAGCGTATGCCACTGTTGAATGGTTCTTGCTGTCAAGAAGTTCTTCCTGATGTTTAGATG
The DNA here is from genome assembly GCA_948474755.1 of Ctenosaura bakeri. Classification (NCBI taxonomy): domain Eukaryota; kingdom Metazoa; phylum Chordata; class Lepidosauria; order Squamata; family Iguanidae; genus Ctenosaura; species Ctenosaura bakeri. The sequence goes on from CAOLHI010000001.1 coordinate 545,610, forward strand.
AAATATCTTTTCCTGTAGTTTGAATCCATTGCTCCGTGTCCTAGGCTTTGGAGCAGCAGAAAACAAGCTTGCTCCATCTTCAATATGACATCCCTTCAAATATTTAAACATGGCTATAGTAACAACTATTTGTAACTATTAGTTACAGCGATTCCCGGAAGGCTCTAATTTCCCCATCCTAGAACAGACCATACTGGGACTAGTCGAGCCATGATAATTCCACTGAATACACCTTTATAAGAGCAGGCTGGATCTGTCCAAACAACATGTACTTGGCTTTAGCTCACCAATGAAGAATTGTGTTGGGCAGTCCAAGCATCCATCAGAGAAGCATACATCTGAAACCAATCCCAAGAGCAACCTGAACCTCAGGAAGAACTTCCTGACATTCAGAGCTGTCCGGCAGTGGAATATACTGCCTGGGAGTGTGGTGGAGTCTCCTTCTTTGGAGGTTTTTAAGCAGAGGCTGGATGGCCATCTGTTGGAAATGCTTTGATGGGTGTTCCTGCATGACAGAATGGGGTTGGACTGGATGGCCTCCGGGGTCTCTTCCATCTCTATGATTCTAATCCAACCTCCTTATAATGTAAGAATCAGTGAGCAAATTCACTATTCCATTACACATAGTAACTGCTCAGATGTTTTTAGGATCCTATAGGCAATTTGTGTGGGGGGGATTGTCCTCTTCTGCTGTTGCTACCCAAGCAACTGGTATTCAAAAACCTACTGCTTCTGAAGTTGGACATTCTCTGTGGCCATCATGATTGTAGATGCAAACTATATTCCTAAAGTTATTGTCCTAAATGGGAAAGAACTGTCAAGTTCTGCAAGATTTTCCACCCCTACATGGGAATATTTAGAAATTGATTATTTCCCCTCCCCACAGGTGCAAAAAGCAAAGCAAAGCAAACAAAACAAGAAATACTGTATCTGTGAAATAGACCCTGTTTAGGGTAATGGTTTGAGTGCCCAGCTACAACCCAAGAGATCAGGGTTTGTTGTCCCACTCAGTCATAGAATCATAGAAATATAGAGTTGGAAGAGACCCCAGGGGCCATCCAGTCGGACCCCCTGCCATGCAGGAACACCCTCAAAGCACTCCCGACAGATGGCCATCCAGCCTCTGCTTAAAAATCTCCAAGGAAGGAGACTCCACTACACTCCGAGGCAGCAGATTCCACTGCCGGACAGCCCTGACTGTCAGGAAGTTCTTCCTGAGGTTCAGGTGGAATCTCCTTTCCTGCACCTTGAATCCATTGCTCCTTGTCCTGGTCTCTGGAGCAGCAGAAAACAAGCCCTCTCCTTCCTCTACATGGCATCCCTTCCAATATTTAAACATGGCTATCATGTCCCCTCTTAACCTTCTCTTCTGCAGACTAAACATAACCAGCTCTCTAAGCCTATCCTCATAGGGCAAGGCTTTCAGGTCCCTCACCATTTTGGTCGTCCTCCTCTGGACTTGCTCCAGCTTGACCTTGTCCTTCTTGAATTGGGGTGCCCAGAACTGGATAGAGGATTCAAGATGAGGTCTAACCAAAGCAGAGTAGAGTGGTACCAGTGCCTCCCTCGATCTAGACACCATACTCCTATTGATGCAGCCGAGAATTACATTGGGTGAAACCCACTGGGTGACAGTAGGCACACCATGCACTCTTAGCCCCAGAAAACCCCATGAGAGGTTTGCCTTAAGGTTGCCATAAAACAGAAATGACTTGAAGGCACACGACAACAATTCTGTTCAATAAACTTACATTTTGAGGAAGAAAGTCAGAACAGAAAATGTCGTATTTTGAGCAGACAAGATTGTGTTTTGCAGAAAACATTCTGTGCCAATAATGTCACATTACTCACACAACTTTGTTATTTTGCATGAAAAATATCACAAAACATCCCTAAAAAAATATCCCCAGTTGTGAAAAGAGCAAGTCAAGAACGTTTGAAAACTCTTCATTTCACTCCGCAGTGAGAGGAACTGACATTTTTCATTCTCTCATGAAAGAAAAACATATGTAAAGATCTGTATCCCTGATCATGATGACTAAGATCCATTGACAATCATTCATTAATTCATCTCATTTCTCTTCCAGTCATGACTACTAGCTCCTCACCACTTTTTATGCCGGCAAATCCCATCGATTGCATATGGGCATCTGTAGAAAGTCCAGGTTTCTCCCAGTCACACCTCAGCGACAGGCCAATGGTCTGACTCAAACCAGTGCACATTCCTATATTTTCTGTAGGGTTAAGAAGTTCAACACGGCCCATGGACAGGGAGATATTCACAAAGATTAGAACAGTGAAACTTTCTAATATAATATAGTCCAGTGAAATAAGAAGGGAACAGCACAATTCAACGGGAAAGAACAAAGCCTCGTCCGACACTGTGCAGCCAAAGTACAGCTGTCTCCGATTTTGACAACATGTACTTAAGAATTACCCTTCAGTTCTACAATGACAATTGAGTTACAGCTTTTCCTGGAACTTATGGAGGTAGTTCTTCATGCCTGTACGTGTCTAAAGATACAACGTGCCTCCTTGAAGTCTCCAAATTTTAAGACCCATGTCCAGTAGGTTAGCTCCGATCAGAGTAAATCCACCAAATCAATGGGATTTACTTAACCATTCAGAAGTTGGTCCAATTGGGACTAGCAGTTGGATTTAGGTCAAAACGATGTCATCTTTTACCATGCCTCATAGATAGGATATTAAAAGTAAGCAAAAAGTATTGGGGTAAAAGCATTTCAGAGCCTGGAAACATGATGCTTTGAACTGCATTTCCCAGACTCCTCACTCAGCAACCATGCTGGCTGAAGAATTCTGAGAGCTGTCGTCCAAAAAGGAGAAGAACATTTCTAACCTCTCAGAACTTCTATGAATAAATTTCAGATTTTGGGCATGGACAAGAGAATGGGGCATCATAATATGTCATGTGTTGGGACTTAAAGTCAGGAGAGCAGGAAGAAAGAGAGAGATGGAGCCAAAATGAAATGAAAGAGGGGGAAAAACTGTTTTGGAGCGAAGAAAGCTTTGTAAAACAAGTGGCAAGTACATGCATAATCTCTATGGATTATTCATATTTTGGGAGTTCTGTAATAAATGTCTATTTTTCATCCATTTTTTATTTTATTTTATTTTGGTGGAAGCAGAATTGTGTGTCTGGTTGAACTTATAACCAGTCCTGCTTTTCCTATATTTGTGTCTGAAAGAAGCAGGTTCCTGGGTGCGATAAAGCAATGGGAACTCACAATGTTTTAGAGAATCATAAGGGCAAATAGGCAAATGAGGCTGTTCTCATATTTTCTCCCACATAGCCTCTGGAAAAATAATTTAAATGGGTTCTTAGATTGTTGAAATATCATTAACGTTAAACAGGGAGGATCTGTTTTCAAATCTTGTTATCTAATAATGGAATAATAATGAAAATCAGGTAAATGGAGGGGGCTTGCACAGTGCACAGAGCCTTGTGTGTGGTCCACAGAGTCCCTTCCTCTTCAGATTTTCCAAATTTCCTCCATCTCTCATTTATTTTTCTGGTCAAAAACACACTTTCAGAGGTCTTTGGCATATGTGATCCTCAATCAAATTTCCAACTGTACCCCAGCACTTTTAACTGAGGTTCACAATACCAGCTTTGGAAAAACAGAAACAGCATGCCAGGTGGCCAACTCAAGGAGGTCTTGTGTGTGTGTTTAAATGGGGTGTCGCAGCCTCTAGATGAGCATGTGTAAGTCTTTGCGGTTAGGGGGTCACATTGTGCCTTCAGGAAAGCTTGCTGGATCCCAGCCCTACCTCACCTCCCACTGATTTTTCCAACTCCCCAAAAACTCTCATCCTTCAATTTGTGTCTTTTCCTGAAACTCTGAGTTTGTTGCCTTAAGGCGGCTGCCTCACTCTGTCCAACAGTAGGGCCAGCTCTGCCTTCAGTCCACAGAACCACCAAATTCCTTCTCCACCTATTCTATTTCACTAGATGTGAATATTGGGGGCACACAACATTCCTAAATAGGTGATCCCTCCCGAGACTTAGCTGAAGAACCTGGTGCCATATCCTATGTACCTGTTATCACCCTAGGAAAAAATAAAGAATCTACTGGAGTACAACCTGAGCCATTGGCACCATTGCTATCATGACAAATTTCACTGCCTTAGAGTCTAATATTATAAGCAAGCTTACCTGGGGGTAAATCCCATTGTACCCAATGAACTTGCTTCTGATGAGCACAAATGTCATACTTTGCTCACACCCTTTTTGAGTACCGGAACTAAGAGTTAGAATCCTACTTGTGAAACTCAGTTAAAGAAGAACAATTGAATCAATTTGGTGAATTGGCACATAGGTAACTCTCATGGATTCAGCCGGTCTACTTTGGTTGGAACAATCAATAGATTTAGGCAAAGAACTTAAAAAACGTACCCAATGGGTAAGATAACAAGAGGTGTGGCACATTTTTTCTACATTAAGGGGCATTTTTGTAAATATGGCGTGTTGTACAAAATATGTTTTTGTTCAAAGAAAAAAAGTCTTTAAAGAAAAAAGAACCCACTGAAAACAGACCAAATAGAAAAAAGTGTGGATCTTTGTTGATCTTAAGGTTCATGTGTGCTACATAATTAAAACAGTTTGCTCACACTTTTTTTTGCCATAGCTCCGCTGTATGAAATGCTGGGATTTGTAGTTTGGGAAGGTACTTAGAATTCTCTTCCAGATAGTGCTAGTCCTGAAGTCCAGGGAAGTGGACTAGCAATCTCCGAGTCTCTCACCAAGCTACAAACCCCACAACTCAATGGGATGTAGTCACGGCAGTTAAAATGGGATCAGGCTGCTTTCATGATGCCATGTGGATACGATCTTATTGAAGAATGAAAAAAATAAAATAAAAATAAAAACAAGTGGCAGTTGATGATATTTCAAGGAAGAAAACAAAATCAAGTAAATTTTCTCATGGATGAAAATATTTGCCAGCATTCTTTATATCCTACCATGGAGATATTTTCAGTCTGCAGTGTTAATGTCCTGCCCCAACATCCCTCCCTCTCGCTCTCCATTACAGATTGCTTCTTGGTGCACTGTACATGGAATTAATTTAACCTGGAGTCATTTGGCCTGCACTGACTTCTAAAGCATTGTGCATTGGTAAACTGACCAGAACAGTTCCCTTGTTTAAAAATTTAAACGGTTTAATAGAATGTTTAATCTCGCAATAGATCTCCTTGTACTTATTAGAGGAAAACTGCAGCGCTATGGCACTGAGCAATGCAGAATCTCTAGGCAGGGAGTTATATGGGCCGGGGCTGTTAACAGCAATACCTTTTCACTTGCTTCTCTGTCCATAGGATGTGAAAGTCAGCAAAACTGTCTGGTGAGCTGGGCTGGAGGTGGGGAGAGAGTCAAACAGACAAAATATGGGGAGAACCTACCCATTCCAGTGGGCCCCACTATTAACATTCCCAATGCTCCAGTATTGCCTTCATTCTGTGGTTGCTTGAGGACGAGGTAGTGAATTGTGTAGTGAATTGCGTAGTCCTCAAGACATTACCAGACTGCATCTCCTAGCAGGAATGTAGTCACAAGAGGATGGGAAAAATGAGGGCATCGCTTTCCGAAATAAGAATTCTGCCCCCCAAGCATGAAATTTTCTGTTGCTTCCTAGGTTGCAGCAACTTAAAACTTCCATTGACCATTTAGAAATACAGTTTAGGCATCCAAAGAAAAGAGACAGGCAAAGGTACTAGAAGAATGAGAAGTTACTCGAACAATGAAAATGGAATCCAGACAATGAGGAAGGAGAAAACAAGAAATGGCGGGACGGTAAAGTTTAATTTAATGGAGCAGGAAATCTGGGGCAACTAAGGTTCCCACTGCATGGGAATGGGTTGTCCCATCATGCTGAGATCTTACGGGGAAGCAAGCGGTGATGGGAAAAGAAGCCATTTTGAGGACAGCCCCCATCCTTCCAATTCTAATATGCTTCCATTATTTCTGCTGTTGTCAAAATTCCACTGCAGTCCAATCCTTGAGGAAGTTAAAGCTGGAACATTTGAGCAAAAGCCAGTTTTATTCTGCAGCCAGGCGTATTCGGGGATCCATCCGGCTCTGCCATTTCAGGCTGTGATGGAGTGAAAACCCTTCATTCTCTCCAAATGTTTCATTGGGGGTGAGAGGAGGTGGGGGGAGGGAGTTTCTTTTTACTGGAGATATTAGAAAGCTGAAGACCATGGAACCAATGCACCGGGTTGTGCTGGAGACAGTAGCCAAAGCCACTAATTATTTCCAAGGGCATCGAACAAACAGCGCTCTGGTTTTTATTCGTCCCGTGTAGTGATCCATTGGGTTTGCGGACTTTGGCATGTTTTATGTCTGGAATTTATCTTGTGTTTACTGCTGGCCAATAAGTCTACGGTGGGATGTTGGATTGGTGCAGGGAGGGGGAAGGGGGAGGCGCCTGCTAAATCTTTGATGGCTGGACCATCGTGAATTAAAACAAGGAAGAAAAAGAGCACATTGGAACCACGGGCCAATGAGGGGATAAAAAAAAAATTCAGCATGAGGCGAGACCTGAATATATCTATTTATTTCAACCAGTGTAAAAATAGATCTGTATGCCTTGGTGTGCACACCCAGAGGTGACCCAGGAGATGAGAAAGGCTGCCTCCTCTACACAGTGATGGAGTATCTCAACTATTCAATGCAGAGCTTTAATACGGCTGCTGCTCCTACCACCTCGACCATTTCTGGTTTTATCGTTTGCAACTGAACTGTGTTTTGGAATTCCTTGGGCTGAGGTCCCACATCAAGGAGACTGAGATGCCAAGTATGTTGCTGGGGCCATGCCTTCCAAAATTGGAGTGGAACCCTGCTGCTGCACACAATACCTCTGATATATACAAAGCAGGGGTGGTGAAAGTGTGACCCATGGGCTGCCTGCTGGGGGCTACATGCCCTATGAGGTGGGAAAAGGTCAGTCTCCTAGGCTTGCCAGATCCAGATTGTTGCAGGCCCTGATGTTTATGAGACAAAACTGGAGACTGTGGGAACAGCACTCTATGATGTTATTAAGCATTAATCCATTGGGTTTGGGAACTTTGGCATATTTTATGTCTGGAATTTATCTTGTGTTTACTGCTGGCCAATAAGTCTACAGTGGGAAGTTGGATTGGTGCATGAAGTACTAACCACAGTTGACCACAGCTTGCTGTTCAAACATACACACGCAATGTATAGAATCATAGAATAATAGAAATGTAGAGTTGGAAGAGACCACAAGGGCCATCCAGTCCAACCCCTTGCCATGCAGGAACACCCTCAAAGCACTCCCGACAGATGTTCCTGCTTTGAAAATAAGACAATAGTCTTAGCTACAGTTTGGACTGTCTCCAGATCAAGGTGGAATGAGGCCATTATTCCTTCTCGCCTACTTAGGGACCTTTAATCCAGCCTACTTGATTGCAGTCTGAAGGTGGATGCAAGACAAAACAGAGGATGGACCCTGCTGCCATGATGACGGGGAAAGAAAGCAGAAGCTAAACATGTCAATCCCCTCCCTCCAGCTCCTAGAGAGCCTTTCCAGGTGGCAGCAAGTAATCAATGAAGCCTTGCCAACCAATGCACACTTCTGCTCTCCTAGGTGAGATGGAGAATAGCACACGGTCCTTTCCTCCTGCCCAGAGCTGAACCCCCCCCCCACAACAGAAACTGAAGAAATTGTACTCTCATCTCCTGCCTGGAGATGACACATTAAAAATGGGAGAATCAAGGCCAAGCCCTGAGATCTGGTATCCATAAGGACCCTGAGCATTTTCTCAAAGCCCCTCCCCCACTCCCCACATCACAATTTATTTTCTAGGCCAATTTTCAGGTGATCCTTCCTCCTCAAATGCAAGCAATTTTGCATTTCTGCCCACCCCACTGAGTCTCTCAATCCCTCCTCATGACAATTTTGGGCTGAAAACGAGAGGAAAAATGGCAAAACTGATGGGCTGGTGTGACCTACAGGGCATCTCAGTGTTAGAACTTGGTCCCCAACCTCACATTGTTGCCTACCCAAACTAGAAGAGAGGAGAGGAAACACAAAAGGACAGACAGACAGATCAAAAAGATGCAAGTGCCCCATTCCAGTGCTTCTGATTTTTACAGTCACCATTCAGCAAGGCAATATGGATCATCATTATAAACTCTGCTCTATTCTCTATTGGTTAGGCCTCATTTGCAATACGGTGTCCAGTTCTGGGCACCTCAATTCAAGATGGATATTGACAAGCTGGAGCGTGTCCAGAGGAGGGCAACCAAAATGGTGAAGGGTCTGGAAGCCACAAAGCCCTCTGAGGAACAGCTTAAGGAGCTGGGTAGGTTTAGTCTGCAGAAGAGAAGGTTAAGGGGGGGGGTATGATAGCCATGTTTAAATATTTGAAGGTATGTCATGTCAAGGAGGGAGTGGGCTTGTTTTCTTCTGCTCCAGAGACTCGGACAAGGAGCAATGGATTCAAGCTGCAGAAAAGGAGATTCCACTTGAACCTCAGTAAGAACTTCCTGTTGGTCATAGCTGGTCGGCAGTAGAATATACTTCCTGGAAGTGTGGTGGAGTCTCCTTCTTTGGAGGTTTTTAAGCAGAGGCTGGATGGCCATCTGCCAGAAATGCTTCGATGTCTGTTCCTGCATGTCAGAGGGTTGGACTCGATGACCCCTGGGAACTCTTCCAATTCTATGCATCTGTGATTCTATGCGTATATAAAGGAGCTCAAAAACATGAAAGAAAATGTACCCAAAGTATCTGATAGTGATCAAGGGGTGGTGGAATCTCACAGTGAGAAAGGAGGGGTCTTTGGGTGGGGGGAGAAGTTATATTTTTTGTGCCTGCTATACAAAGAGGAGTCAAATCATTTATATTCCCAATGTCAGCTCCTGTGACTATGGAAAGGAGGAGGGCTGAGAGGAGGAGGAGGAAGAGGAGGAAAAAGGAAGAACAGAAAAAAGAAGTGGAGGAGGAAGAAATAGAGGAAGAAGAAAGAAAATGCAGAAGAGGAAGGAAGGAAGGAAGGAAGGAAGGAAGGAAGGAAGGAAGGAAGGAAGGAAGGAAGGAAGGAAGGAAGGAAGGAAGGAGAAGCACATTCAGCAAAATAAAATCTTCCCCTACTTCTAAGGTGATGAAGATTGCTCACCCCAACTTCTGCTCATCCATTCTCTCTTGTTGATAATGCCAATTTGGTTGCTTTTTCTTCTCTGCCTCTCCCCCGCCCCTCCCCTCACATCCACATCCTTACAGTCCCTCTACACACACTACCAGCAGCTGCACACAGCAATGCAATCCTCAGAACAATCAAAAGGAAGAATTTTGCCAGAGGAGAACAGTTTGGCTGCTATAACTAAACCCTGCCAAGCTCCAGTTTAGCAAGCCAGGAATAATGCCCTCTCCGTATATATTTCACTGTGGCACAGCATCTCCCTGGAACACGGGGAGAAACTGCCAGAAACAAAGTGAGCTGCCAGCATCTTTCCAAACAGTGGGACAAGAAGCTCCGACTAGGATTCATTCTGTGTTTTTAAACAAACCTATCATGCTAACGGTGTTGTTAGTCCAAGCACCCAAACCTTTAGCTTCATGCTGGGAGTGGTCTTGCCTTCTTCGAAGCCATTGGCCAAATGCCATGCCAGGGTGCACTAGCATTGGGCAGTGCTGCACCACATTATTTTAGATGGTACAGCCCTGGCTCAGGCCTCTTTGCCACTTCTGCTCCTCACTCACCCACCTCTACATAGCATGGGATTTTCCAGTCACCTTTTAGATGATTAGAAATTTTTGCTATGCCTTTTTTCTCTGGTCACACTCTCCACTTCCACCACATGCTATATAGTTGGCCCTCCACATTTGTGGGTTTAACTTTCACAGATTTGATTTTTGGTGAGTTTCTCCAACCCCTGTCCCTCCACCTTCTTCTTTCCAGGGACCTCCCCTCTCAATGGCTCTGATCTGGCCTCACAGCCCTTTAAAAACCCGCCTCTGGTCCTCTTCCTTCTTCACCAGCTGTGGCCTGGCCATCCAAGGACAGCTCACAAACCTTCTCCCAGTGCCCCCTACACCCAAGAAAGGAGATGGGGGAGACAGAGGTAGTATAGAGCCACCATGCTGACATTCCCTCTCCTTTCCGTGATCTCGTTTGGACTCTTGGTGCCCATTCTCCTCATCATACCTTGGCCCCCTTTCCCCCCACACACAAACACACATTTTGATATCTCTGGATTTTCTTCTTCTTTGGGAGGCTTGTGTCCCTAATCCTAATGAATATGGAGGGTCAACTGTATAATGTTGGACCCTATTGGCTATAGTTCATTATTTGTCTAATTTGTTGAGTTTTACTTATATATAAAAACATTTGAGGTGTGGGCACATAGTGTCAATTGGTTCTCATTGAAGACTTTCGGTGGTACTGCAGGGCAAATGAATTTGCCCATTTCCCTCTCATTGCTGATGACTTCATTAGGACAGAATGCCAGCATTACCATCTGGGAGAATCTCTTGGGACTCTCTGATCCTTTCATGGAATCAGGTTAGGATGAATTCCAGTTGAAAGATCCGTCTTAATCAGTTTCCTATGTGTAAATTCATGACCGTATGTCCCATTGGGCGCCGTATTTCAGATTCTCGGAATCTATAAGGTTATGGCCTTATTTCATCAACTCTGGTGTCTGGCATTGGCATTTAGATGGGAGGGCAAGTAAGGCTTTCTTCTAGATGAATTATTTTTTAAGAAAGGCGCTTTTAATTGTTTTTCATGGCTACGAGCACCTGGTGGGGCAGTAGACACTTACTTTAGAGTCAGTGGACAATGGTGGATTCCACCCTGGGTTTTAGCTAGAAATTTAAGGCAGCTTTCCAAGGGACTGAACAGCTCCTTTGAGGACTTCATTCAAGTTTGGTCTAAAACCCAGAGCAGATTCACTGTCCTAGCAGCCACCAGCTGCCACTGTGTGTCCAATATATTTATTTTCTATTCCTACTTGGTAGCAAACCTGAGTCTCCTCTCCATACTGGGTGAGATGAATTCACCTGACCTGCATGCACACCTCTTGAGTCAAACTCTCTAGCTAGGACAATGGCTGGCATCCTACGTCAGGACTGTGAAGTGCAAACCTATGCATGCAAAGCCTTCTGGAGATTGTGGAACATGGTCTTGGTTAAGTGGCAATGTTGTACAACCTGATTTACAATTAGATGGACAACCAAAGGAGAAACCAGAGAGACGCTACTGCCCATTTCATCTGGGGAAGATGGAATGTATCAGCCAAGAATGTGCATCGTCATGTACAACTGCACCACATGTACAACAAGGCTTCCACAACCTTGAACTGAAGGCATTAGTCCCAAATATTCAAATTCTTCCACAGGGAAGCTTAACTCATCTCTGAGATACCACCAGGTTTCTGGCCGTTGCATCCCAAACATATCTCTTGAGAGAAAGATCATCTCTAACCTGTCCCACTTTCATATCTCCAAGGAAAGGAACCCCTGCAGTTTTCCTCGACAGTGTCTTCCACTGCAGTTAAATCTGACGCTTCTGTCTTCAGTCGGTTGTGGCTGTGACTACCAAAAAAGTTCCACATAACAGATTGAAAGCACTTCTCTGTGTTCGTCTGTAATCTACAGCTAAGCATCAGCCCAGGATACAAAACACAAGTTGTCTAATGCTTAGATAAGCACCCACTGGATGAAAAGAGCCCCTGCGGTGGCGTAAGCTATACATTAGCATCCACGATGAGCACTCACAGCTGAATCTCTGAATTTAAGATTCATCCATCAGAATTTCAGGGGACGGGGGGAAGGGTTAAAAAAAAAGAGAGAGCCAAGAATGAAGCAAGGGAAAAGCAGCTTGAGAAATAAGTGTAGGATGGATCAGCCAAATTGTTTCTAAATGGTGCTTTAGTTGGCAATCTCTGTGGGGGAGAAGCTTCCAGCTGCATTAGCACATGGACCATACGCTCCTGCCTCCTTTTTTTTTTTTTTTGAGGAGGGGAGTAAGAATGGGTGGTGAGTGATTTGCATTCATTTTTCTTCTTCTTTCTCACTTTCTGCCTGCTCCTATTTGTTGCCCTGCTATTGTCGGGGCCAACACAAAGCCGCAAGAGAGTGTGGCATTCAGAACAAGAATGGCCCCATTGCTGAGTCTATCTGGTGGCTCACCCCTCCCGTTGCAATACACACATACACACACACACACTTACTCTAACTACAGAGACCCTCTGTCGCTAGAAAACAGCTTCTGTTTCCCAACCCTGCCTTTTTGATCTTGTGAATAAACAGGAATTGGTGAATTTTGAACACCTGCAGTTCCTCCAGCTTTGGAAAAGGAGGGCAAACAGAAGAGGAAGAGGGGGGAAAGTGAGAGTCATCGAACTCATGAATATGAAGAGGCATGGGCAAACGGAATGATTTAAATAAAACACCTTCATTTGCTGAGCTGTTTACACTCTTGGAATAATTCAGGCTGACGTTCGGCACAGTTGATCTGCTTCCTTATTTTGCTTTCCTCCCAAGCAACGGTGGGCAACTTGTTCAGCTCCAAGGGCCACGGTGGAAATCGCTAATGAGCCAGAGGTCCAGAGCTCATTTGCAAATGTGAGTTGTCTGCAAGCAATATTCCCACAACCTCCATTGCCGAGATGGCTATGGGCCTTTCTGAGTCATGTTCACCGTAAGGAGCAGGGTCCCTGGCACAAGGCAGGTGGGTTTCAGAAACCACGTTAGCATTGTGGCCAGAAGCTGTCTTTTAAAGCAAGGATGGGCAACTGTGCAGGAGACAGGAGACATTTTCCCTTTACACTCCCCAGAGGGCCCCACTGGCAAGTTTCAGCATGCCTGAAGGGAACTCAATGTCATTTCTGGTTGCCATTTTCACCAAATTTTGGCTGACTTTTTTGGGGTGGGGGGCTGGGGTTTTCCTTGGGAGGTTTGGGGAGCTCTGGCAGGGTAACAGAACAAACCACATTAGCAGGCAATTTGGGCAGCTTTGGGGTGGGTTTGGAGTAAAAAAAATCATTGTCCCCATTTATTTTTAAATGAAGGGGATTTGGAAATCTTGGGGGGCGGTTTGGGAGCTACACCTAGAGATCCCAAGGGACACTTGAGACCTGCAGGTAGCACTGTGCCCATTGTTTTTTAAGGGTTCTTTTTGGTTTTAGTAGGCCCTGTTGAACAGTTCCACTTTACCCTGGCAGTTCAAGTCTGGGAAAAGGACTTCCTCTTAGCAAAATGCTTGTACTGTGCTTGTAGGTTTTTGGATTGGGGTATGGGTTATGCCTGTCCAGTTGAGGTTCCTTTGTTTGATTTTATCCTATATACCAGGAATCTATCTTATAGCGGCTTTCCTAGGAGGGTGCGCCCTCCAATCCAAGGTACCCAAAAGCCGGGCTTGGGGATTTGGTGTTAACTCTGGAAAAGTTTTGTTAGAATTAATTGTTTAGGGGCTTTATTCTGTCAGTGTCTGTGAGCAGATGCTGGAATTCATTAGCTAAAGCACTATATTGCTTTCTTCTTTTCTAGGCCACCTCCTACATCAGTTTGCCCAGAATACCAAAATTGGGATTATCCATGCCATTGTTGTTGTTGCCCATTGCCATCAAGTTGGCTTCAACATATAGCAACTCTGTCGATGTGAGACCTCTGAGACACCCTGTCATCAAGAGACCTGCTCTGGTCTTGCAAAATCAGGACTGTGGCTTCCTTGATTGAGTCTACCTGACTGTAATGAACATGTCTCAAACAAAAGGGCCACAGGCTGAATCTGGCCCACCAGGCCATTTCATGTGTCCCTCACACCTCTCCTGCAGCTATAGCACCCCCACATCTGGTGAGTCTGACCCTCACATTGTGGCCCCCTGGCTGCCAATATTCTGAAAAGGGTCCCAGCAGCCAGCACTTTTGATCTACTTCTACTTCTGACTGCTCCTCTGTCCAAGTCTTGCTGTCAGAGTGTTGCTGTGGGTTACCATGGCAATGCTCACTAGAGTTGGACAGAGTAGCAGTCAGAAGTAGAAGTAAATCACGAGTGCTGGCTGATGGAACCCTCTTCAGAATACAGGCAGCTGGGGGCCTGCAAAGTGGAGATCAGGCTCAGGGCAGAAAGAGCCATAGGGGAGGGGGGAGCAGAAAGAGGCATGTGGTGGCCCTACTTGTGCAGACGCACATTGCTCATGGGCGCACACGCTGCATCTGTTGCATATTTGGTGCATTGGTTCTATTGCATAGGATTGCCAACATACACAGAGGTTGCATGGGGCAATTAATGCATCACTTTGCATGTAGAGATTTATCCCACACAACCTTGATATAGGATTTTGGCTATCTCAACTCCTACTTTGGGGCTTTCTTCTTTCTAGTTTTGGTCCCCATCAGCCTGTGCTTCCATATGTATACTCTCTAAAGGAGAAAACCAGGGAGGACTTTGCTTCCTCTAATCTCTCCTTGTGCAAACTCAGCCTTGCCTTTTGTTCAGAGTCAACCTGGAAGGTGCTACCGGAGTTTCCTCAGGTTAATGGAACCCTCCGAGTGAAACCGATTGAGATGCTCCATGGTGTAGGCCACTGACCGGGTGTCAGGCCTGGTTAATATGCAGATGTCTGGAGGCTGCACAATTGGACTGCAAGGAGCTGACACACCTCATGCCCAGGACTTTAAGCAGATATCATGACGTGTTTTGCAAATGGGCTTCAGTACTCCAGATGCAAGTCAGCTAATTTTGCCCACTAAGCTGCCACCATGTCTTCTCCTGCTGGTTCAGAAATGGATCAGAGATGCAGCGTGTGCTCTCAGCATCACTGATGTCAGCTGACTTAGCTAAAGTGGGAGGAAAGAGACAGACAGACAAAGAAATTGCCTACTCTCTTGTGTGCTGCCTAAGCAGAGGCTGGTGCTTCATATGCAGGGGCAGCAGCCTCAACCAGCCTCTTCCTTCAGTTTTCACACTTCTCTTTCTCTCTCTCTTTCTGATTGCGTATAAATCCAGTATCTTTTTTTATAATGATGTCTTTGACTGGTACCCAAACTGAAAACTGCTCCTTTTTTTTCCAGCTGTTCCTCCTTAACTGTAACTGGGGTTCACTGGAACAGAGTTGCAAAATTTGGATGGAATGCTGGGGCCAGCTCATTGTCTCAGCCAAGTTAGTATTAACAGGGCCATTTCCACACTAGACAGTTATAGCGCTATGATTCCACTTTCAACATCCTATGGAATCCTGGGGTTTGCAGTTTCAGGAGAAGTCGGTGGCCCCTCCCGAAATTGCAAACCCCAGGATTCCATAGGATGTTGAAAGTGAAATCATAGCGCTATAACTGTCTAGTGCGGAAATGACCCAGGAAGAGTGCACAAGCATGTGCTGAATGTCCCCTAAGCGGGATCTATGACAAACATCACAGCTCAGAAAGGAAGAAGAAGGACCTCTGAGTTGGGAGGGACTAAGCAAGGAGTCACCAAAATCAGAGCTTGTGTTATAGAATGACAGTCTTGCCAGTGTTAGACAGGAAGGAAGGAAGGAAGGAAGGAAAGAAGGAAGGGAGGGAAGCAAGGAAGGAAGAGAGGGAGGGAGGGAGGGAGGGAGGGAGGGTAGGTAGGTGGATAGGTAAAAAAAACTCAGAAGGGAATGATAAATCTCAAACTAAAGGACAATGTTTGACATACAAATTTACTGAATGCTTAAGGTCACAGCAGTTAGAAATGCTTGACCATTGCAGCTGGTAAAAGATACTGAATGCTGTCATTGGCTGCACCTCTGTTAGAGTAAAGGCTGAATGAATAAGGATGGAAAATGCATCTGGAGAAAATAGTGGATGGTGTCCTGGTGATGACTTTGTACATGTGTGAGTTTCCTTACATACATAGTTGCACTCTTTTGGCCTTTGCATAACATCCACATTCACCTCAAGGTTGCAGAAGCACACCTGAACATGAGGTGTCATTGAGCATGTGGTCCTACCAAACACTGGATATGCTGATGTACTTTGTGCACTGTATATTGTGCATGCAGAGGCGCCCTGAACATTGTGATTGTGTATTTCACATTTCTTTCAGGCAGGCAGTGTTGCAATTATCTCATATACAATATCACATAACTCCTAGAGTATAAAGTTAAGCTCTTGTCTCCTTGACTTAGGTTTCAGCCAACATGTTACAAGATATTATTAGACCAAGGGACTAAGTCAATGTAAGGCAGCTTCTTTAAGAATATTTAAAACAAAGCACCCTCATCTCTTTATATAGACATTATTCCCAGTTCCTTATGGAGCAGTGGTGGGAATTCATAAGATCTTAAAAGCTGAAATGGACCCTAAAGAATGTTTAATCCAGCTCCCTGTCATGCAGGAATCCACTGAAGCTTATGGAAGTGGACATCTAACCTTGGTTTAAAGATCTCCAGTGAAGGAGACCCTACCACCTTAGAAGGTAGGTTATTTCACTGTCAAACATCTCATACTGTTAGGAATTTCCTTAGTCAGAGTCCCCTTTACTGAAATTTGAATTCTCTGGTTAAGATCTTGCCTTCTGAAACAAGCTCACTTCAATGTCTACAGCCATTTCCCCACTAGACTGTTATAGTGCTATTATTCCACTTTCAACATCCTATAGAATCCTGGAGTTTGCACTATAACAGTCTAGTGTGGAAATGGCCTATGTGACAGACCTTTAGGTAAAGACAACTGTCGTATCAGTTCTCAGTTGTACGGCCCTACAGAAGTTGTTGGAACTGTGAGCAGCCTTTACCAGCATAGCCAAGGATGAAGATGGCTGGGAGTTGTAGTTCATTCACATTTGGAGGCCTATACAATTCCCATCCCTACTATATCATCTGGAGATAGTACTGGATGTAGCATTTGCTCTTGGAAGAACACAAGCAACATTGGAGTTTTCAGGGATAGAGAAAGGGAGGGAGGCCTCTGCCTTTTTATTCCAGTTTATTTCGGATACCTGACGTGTTCCTGGGTGCCAAGACTGTATGCCTTTCCTGGGAGCCATGATATAATAGCCTTGCGTCTGATAAATAGCAGGACCTGGTGTGCTTCATCAAAGGGTCTCTTTACTATAATAATTGTAGGTGGTGACTTGAAGCAATATATCTTTGCTGGCGTGCGGTGATAACATAAATAGATCTGTTATGTGTGTTTTTCTTTTTCTTTTTGGCTAAGGCAGGTTATCTCATTCCAGTGGAGAGATGGAAGGAGCTTCGACACTTTCTTTGGCGGAAATCTAATTGCGAGGCCCAACTAAGGTAGACCCATTGAATCAATGGGAACATACTATTGTTGATTTGCTCTTCAGCTGTTGAATCACTGGGGTTTCTTTTGTTGGAATTAACACTGGAATTAAACAGTAGGAAATTATTTCAGACTGTGTTCTATAACCTGGACATCAAATTTAAGCACAACTTATGTCCCGATAATATAAGGTGGACTCTCCTGGGCAAGGTTCGAGTAATAGAATCATAGAATCATAGAAATGTAGAGTTGGAAGAGATCCCAGAGGCCATCCAGTCCAACCCCCTGCCATGCAGGAACACCCTCAAAGCCCTCCCGACAGATGGCCATCAAGCCTCTGCTTAAAAACCTCCAAGGAAGGAGACTCCACTACACTCCGAGGCAGCAGATTCCACTGCTGGACAACCCTGACTGTCAGGAAGTTCTTCCTGAGGTTCAGGTGGAATCGCCTTTCCTGCAGCTTGAATCCATTGCTCCTTGTCCTGGTCTCTGGAGCAGCAGAAAACAGGCCCTCTCCCTCCTCTACATGGCATCCCTTCAAATATTTAAACATGGCTATCATATCACCTCTTACCCTTCTCTTCTGCAGACCAAACATACCCAGCTTTCTAAGTCTGTCCTCATAGGGCATGACTTCCAGGCCTCTCACCATTTTGGTCGCCCTCCTCTGGACTTGCTCCAGCTTGACCATGTCCTTCTTGAATTGGGGTGCCCAGAACTGGACACAGGATTCAAGATGAGGTCTAACCAAAGCAGAGTAGAGCGGTACCAGTACCTCCCTCGATCTAGACACCATACTCCTATTGATGCAGCCGAGAATTGCATTGGCTTTCTTGGCCGCCGCATAACACTGCTGACTCATGTTCAGCTTGTGGTCTATGAAGACTCCTAGATCCCTTTCACACGTACTGCTATGCAGCCACGTGTCCCCCATCCTATATTTCTGTATTCCATTTTTTTCTACCTAAGTGTAGGACCTTACACTTCTCTTTGTTGAATTTCATTTTGTTAGCCTTGGCCCAGCTCTCCAATCTATCCAGGTCATTTTGAATTTTGATCCTGTCCTCTGTCACTCCTGTCCATCTACCCTCTTTACCACACATTTTCCCACTGCCCTACAAAAAAACAGAGTTTATACCAGACATCCAAATGCTCAATGCTCATTGGACACTTTTCTTGTTGTTCTTGATAAATGTCTTGAAACAAACTCTGACTTAAAGTGACCCTATCCTAGGATTCTCTTGGCAGGACTTATTCAGAGTGAGTTTGCCTCTGCCTTCCTATGAGACTGAGATAGTATCACCTGCCCAAGATCAGCCAATGAATTTCCATGGTTGAGCAAGGATCCAAATCTTGGTTGCCTGGTCTAAATCAAATTGATAGTCATATTTAGATGTGGTCATTTAACAATGGAATGTCTGTAAGTATTGACTTTTCGTTCAGCAGTGGAGTCAATGAATCTGCTATAATTTCATCCATAATGTCATTTTGCAGAAAGTTTTATGGATACTATCGGCTGTCAAAAAGTCCCTAAATCAAAGGGTCCTAGAGCAAGTCAAGCCAAAATGTCTGAACTGGGGCATTTCATTCTGAGTATATTATGAGAAAACATGACTTATTGGAAAGGTCAATAAGGCTGGGGAATGTTGAATGATGTATGAAAAGAGGAAGATCACTTTATAAATCTGAGCAGGGCAGTTAATTACAGGGGCCTGAATTCTGTTTCTACCTCTACCTAAAGTAGACTCTTGAATCCCTCGTATTTATTTATGTGTTGATTTTGCATTGAACAATTCATTGAATGAGTCTATTCCATTAGGGACTAATCAACATGATTCCAGCCAGGATGTCTTGGAAGTTTCTCATTCACAAAGTCACCATAAGTGGAAGCCAACTCAATAGCACATATCAGCAACTCTAATTGGGCACCAGCAATTAGCTTCAGTTTTTACAGGCCATTTCCGCATGACACTCTTATAGCGCAATGATTCCACTTTCAACCTCCTATGGAATCCTAGGGTTTGCAGTTTTGGGAGGTTCCTTGCTCTGGATCCCAGACGGCCCCTTCCGAAACTGCAAACCCCAGGATTCCATAGGAGGTTGAAAGTGGAATCATCATGCTAAAAGAGAGTTGTGCGGAAATGTTCACAGATTCACATATTTTAAAGTTCTGAATGAACTTTGTCGAAAGAGCAGTCCCAACCCTGAATTCTGATAAGAGTTCCACCTTAAAAGAGACACAAGATAGAGATTTGTAAAATGGTGTCATCATCACAAAGGGAAAAACCAATAGATTTGAACTCAATTGTAATTCCCAATGGGCAGTCATTTCTACCACCCTCCGCATTAAAGGAAACCTAGTCAAATAGATCTTTCTGTTCTAGAAGGAAAAGTAGGAGAGATCTTAGCAAATGGAGTGCACAACTTCAGCCCTGTGTCGAAATTATTAGCTGAAGATGCATCTCTTGATGCCTTGTTCTGGGCATCCATAGAGGGTGCAACTGCTCTTGCCTAACTTCTCTAACTGAACATGAAAGCAATGAGATAATGGCCATTTCTGCACAGGGTAAGTAAAATGGTGCAGTGTGTCCTCCAAAGAGGACGTCTGCACCTTGGAGTGGACTGGGTCTGGACTACTTACCATAGATCTGCACCTCAGTCCACTCCAGAATGATGCCAAGTGGTCCTCCAGTGTGTTTTTGAAAGACCTGATTTTTTCTGGTCTTTCAAAATGCCGGCGTGTGCCATTGCGTGCCCGCTGTCCGGTGCAGATTTGCAGGCTTGCACCAATGCGAGCCTGCGATCTGTGGAGGGTGGGCTTTAGGCTGGCGAGCTTCAGCAGTTGGTCGAGACTCATGACCAACCGGAAGACGCCATTTTGGATGCCAGAGCAGTGTGGATCTACGACCACGCACTGCTCTGCCTCATCCCGTACTGGACCAGACTGCCAGAAGGTCTGGTGAGTAGCGGCAGGGAGTGATACCCTCGCTGCGTGCAGAAATGGCCATAGTGTCAGGACACAAGTAGAGAGGACACAGCAAGAGCTTTGATGCAACCAAGTGTTAATCTTTCCCTCCTCAAATGGTCCATGACCAAAGGAACAACAGTATGGTAAATTGGTTCTCTGTGCAGGATAAATATTCTGCATTTTGTGCATTTGCATGCTTAGAAATTCTGAGCATTCACTGGTGAAATGAATTGTGCTGAAGATCTCAAGATTGTTTAAAGTGCACTGCTATTCTGGGCAATAGATAAACGCTAGCATACATCCTGGAAAGGCGGGTTCCACCTTTGTGGGCAACAAAATCCTATCCACTTCCAGGCATGTTATTAGCTCACTCACTTCATCCAGATTCCATATTGTTCGATACGCAACTTGGCCAATATGGATTGCCACTGCCAAAATGTAGCAGCAGTTGTTTATTGATTTATTATACCTAATAATAAGTATTGGGTGTAATATGTAAGGATGGCATATGTAGCTCCCTCAACACTTTATCCTCACAACAACTCTGTAATGTAGGTCAGAGCAAGAGAGAGAAGGAACGAGATAGATAGAGAGAGAGAGAGAATCACTGGCTAAAGACCACCTGGTGAGTGAGTTTCATGGCTCAGTGGAGACTAGAACTTGCATATCCTAAATCACAATCCAGCACTGTAGCTGGTAATAGAAAAACTGCAGTATCCTGTAGTCTCTGGATAAGGACCCAGAAATGTCTACATCCATAAAGACTCTGAAGAACAGAGACCATCCTCAGACTATTACGGAAAGCATCTACTTGGGGTAGAGCAAAGTATTCATGAATGAGGGGAAAACTACTATGCTTCCATCCCTTCAACTTGTCTAGAGAACATCTGCAGGACTGCCTCTTGAATCCCAAATGAGTTTTGTTGCAAAGGTGTTGCCATTCTGCCTTCAATCCCAGAAGCATCAGGACATGTCATTGTGCCATTTATACCTCCTGAAGACAGGAATCAATATTGGGCTGTATGTTAATGTGTGAGTGGAGAGGAACTGACAATGGGGGCATTTAAGAATGAGGGCTAAGTTGACAACTGAGTTAATACATTTTATGAATGCTCAAACTTTCATGAAGGGCCTTCTGGTTTTGGCACTTCTGACAATTTCTCCCTTAGATAGTAAGTGGTTTGCATTTAGCACTTATTGTTCTAAAAGCCTGTCCACTTCAAGTCGTGGTATGCATTCCCCAAGCCCTTGGCATAGGGTGGACTATAACTACAGCTAAATTAAACTCTCCGGCCCAATTACTTTCAGAAGATGGGGCAGGGAGCTACACAGCAGTTGTGCAAAGCCACTTTGTCAGTGAATTGCAGTGCCACACAACCAAATGTGCATGTGCAATGCACATGCATGTTCCATCCATGCAAAATCCATATGCACATGCATACACATATACAGTGGCACTGCATGTGCAACTCCAGTTCTACAACCATGAACTGCACATAATTGTTCTGCAGTGGACAACAATCTCCAACCACTTCTTTGGAGGAGTTAAACATGCCGACTTACTTCTTGCTCAATGTCATCACTGAAATACAGATCTCCTATTCCTTGATTACTGTGCAAATCTTTTCTTTTTTTTCCTGTTGGGGTGCTATCTAAAAGACACAGGAATTCCTGGCAAGTATCCTTTGAAATGTAGCAGAAGCTACCCAAGAGATATCAGAGCGAGGGACAGAAGACTCTGGGAATCATTTGCTTAAAAGCATGCTGACTCGAATAGACCTAATCGACACACTGGTCCCTGCCAGCATCAATGTTCCTGTTTGTTGCTGTCAGTGCAGATCACAAAGGCGAGGCCTGCCATTAATTTTATTGAGATGAAGGAGGATGCGATGCTTGTCATTCCCTGCCCCACAAGAAGTTCTGCTCTGCTCTGATTTCTTTTCTTTCTTTTTTTTTTATGGGGGAAAAATTACATAGCTAACTCCTTGTCAGCAGAAGTTAACTGATCTTTCTGCTGACCATGAAATTACTAAGAAACACAGTTAGATCTGAGATCTCTTGCTCCACCCTCCTTCTCTTTTTCTTGGTTTATCAGGGCAGGACAGGATCCATTTCAAAAACAGTGAGAAAACAACAGGCCCCAATTGTGCCACATACATTGATGGTGCTATATATGTACAATGATAAGAGTAATGGCTGGAATGATCACCAGATCTCAACACATTCCTGTAACCTCCAACTGTTTCAGTTTGTCAGGGACAGTCCCAATTAATTCTTTGTCACCCCATGTTTTCAGCTGCTTTCAAAATGTCCCAGTTTCTTTCTCCTCCTTCCATTTCCCCCTCCATTCCTATCTCAGCAGTGGGGAGAGGAGACAAGGGGGCAGAACCGTGCCCTTCCAAGGAGGCTCAGGCAAAAGCAAACTGCTGCAGACTCTTCTAGTTTGTGGGTTCTTCTTAATTAATAACTATTTTCATCTTGACATATTACTGTATTGGAAGGACTCTGAAGCTAAAATGACTGCAAATATGAAAAAGAAGAAATTATAAATATTATTGATGAATGAATGAAGGAAAAGAAGAGAATAGGAAGACACACACACATAGGTCATTTCTGCACTACACTGTTATAGTGCTATTATTATCCTGTGGAATTCTGGGGTTTGTAGTTTTCTGAGGCCAAAGAGCTCTCTGGCTGAGAATTCTAAGGCCCCCTCCCTAAACTGCAAACCCCAGGATGCCATAGGATGTTCAAAGGGGAATTATAGCACTATAACAGTGTAGTGCAGAAATGGCCATAGTTAAGGAATAAGTACCAAGACCAAAAGTAGAGGAAGTCAAGAGAAGAGGAAGGAGAGGGCTTGTTTTCTGCTGCTCCAGAGACCAGGGCAAGGAGCAATGGATTCAAGCTGCAGAAAAGGAGATTCCACCTGAACCTCAGGAAGAACTTCCTGACAGTCAGGGCTGTCCGGCAGTGGAATCTGCTGCCTCGGAGTGTAGTGGAGGCTCCTTCTTTGGAGGTTTTTAGGCAGAGGCTAGATGGCCATCTGTCGGGAGTGCTTTGAGGGTGTTCCTGCATGGAAGGGGGTTGGACTGGATGGCCCCTGTGGCTCTTCCAACTCTACATTTCTATGATTCTATGATTCTAAGTTATTAATTTGAGAAGATATTATGGATGGGAGAGTTGAAAGATTAATGGATATAAGTCATATTGGGTTATATGTGACACTGGTTGTATGAAGTAGAGAATAATATGTAAAATCAATAAAAATACGTTAAAATAATTACGTTCATCTCAACCGCAGTCTGATGCTGCTTGGCCACATATGTCTTGATTTTGATCTGGGAAATGCTGGAGGGTACACATTCCTGAATGTGCTTTCAGATGCAACCTGTGATACTGAGGCCTCTCTCTATCTACAGCTCCCTTCCATGCATGATGAGATTTAATTCTGGGCTACTCACTTGAGGTGGAGATGAGAACCATAGTCCCATACAAGCTAAGGAGGCTCCTGGATATAAGCCGTGCTGGGTTGTGGGGCAACTAGGGTGGCTGGGCATGGCAGAATTGAACTAGGGCTTCAGAGGCCTTGCTGATTAGAAATCATCCAGAAGCTGAACAAGATTAATGTGAAATGCCAAGCAGACGATTCCTACAATAATCCATCCAAATTAATTTCTGGACTGGTTGCATAAGTAGCAGATTTCTGCCTATATCCATGATTCTGGAACAGAATTGCTTAATGTAAATCTCTGCATGTGGAGTTAATATGTTTATTGCCCTTTGCAAGCCCTGAGTTTGACGGAAACTTTGCACAAACCAGTACAACATTGCACACACAACTCCACTTTTGCAACCTGGATTTGAATTTGGACATTTCTACATTGGACAAAAGTGTCCAACTGCTTCTATAGGGGAGTTTACATCAACAAGATTATGGCCTATATCTATGTATGTAGGAATAGCATTTGAATCATGGAGCTCGAAAAGACCACGTGGGACATTGAGTCCAACCCTCTGCCATGCAGGAAGACACAATCAAAGCTCTCCCAACAGATGGTGATCCAACCTCTGTTTAAAAACCTCCACAGAAGGAGACTCCACCACATTCCACTGTCAAACAGCAGTTACTATCAGGGAGTTATTCCTAATTTTTAGGTGGAATTTCTTCTCCTGAAATTTGAATCCATTGCTCCTTGTCCTGGTTTCTGGAGCAGCAGTAAATAAGCTTGCTCCCTCCTCAACATGACATCCCTTCAAATATTTTAGCATGGCTATCTTTACACATCTTAATCTGCTCTTCTCCAGGCTAATACAACCAGTTCCCTAAGTTGCTCCTTATAGGGCTTCATAGTTTCCAGGCCTTCTACCATTTTGGTGACCCTCCTCTGGATATGTTTCAGCTTGTCAATATCCTTCTTGAATTGTGGTGTACAATTGTGATACTGAAGACAGTATTCCAGGTCGGATCTGACCAAAGCAGAATAGAGTGGTACCATCACTTCCCTTGACCTAGACACTATACTCCTCCTCATGCAGCCTAGAATTGCGTTGGATATTTTAGCTGCCTCATCACATTGCTGGCTCATGTTCAGCTTGTGGTCTACTAAGACTTCTAGATCCCTTTCACATGGACTGTGTCCAAGACAAGTGTCATCCATTCTATATCTGTGCATTTCATTGTTTCTGCCTAAGTACAGTACCTAACATCTTCTAAAAATTTTCACAGAATCTGCCAGGGGCTGCACTCTCCTCTACCATTCTTTGATTTTTTTTCCCAGTGAGGTACCAATGGATTACAATTCTCTCCCTTAATGTCTGATTTAAAGGAAGCCATATAGGGTCAACTTACTTTCCCAGAGGTTTCTGGGATCATGATTCTCCTTTGCAAGAAGGTGTATACGCCTAACACCCCCCCTTTTTTTTTAAAGATGGAAATGTAGTTTACTACTCTATTGAGGAAGAAACAACAAACTGTGGGATTTGGCACAATTGTGTATAAGTTAATAATTTTGTTCATTTTCTGTTGGCCTCAAAGGCACCATATCTCCTTCCCATAGTTAGACTTAGAGCCAACATACAATTTAGGTGCAAAAAATTATAATAGTAAAAGCAATGAAAACTTGCAGTTCAATATGAAATGCCAAAAAGAAAGATCAATGTAATCCAACTTTCAGTAAACAATCATCAGTCTGTTGCCAAGAAAAGACTTTTGGTAGGAAAGTCATTTTACCTGATCCAGAAATTATTCACAGCAAGTCCCAGGTGGGTTGCCCTCATCAAATATCTCCTGTGAGTTGGGGTTACATGAAGATACATCTGTGCATAGAGGTGTGTGAAGCTAGCTAACACTCACTAACCTGAAAGGGCAGAGATATCCTCTACTAATTCTACGTTTTTCATAGATGGCACGTGTACCATATCATCTTTTGCACAGAAAATCAAAGAAAATGGTTGTGGTTGCTGAGATCATGAGGAAAGTATCAACCTGGATCGTTGTATTTTGTAATTTCTTCCTCTTCATCAATTAATGTTTGTATCATAGTGGAGCATGGTATAGCCTTGACAAATGGCCAAAATAGTAAACCTTGCTTTTCAAACTCATTGTGAGCAAATCATAACAGTATCAGGGTCGGAATGAGAACAACTTTGCAGTGAAAAGGTTTCAGGAACTTATAGTATTCCAGATTCTAAACTCTCATAGTTTTAATCCATGACGTTTCATGCAGATGTGCATAAACTAGAGTATTTAGGGTATCCAGCTGGAACGTTCTGCTTCCAGCTGTCTACCATTGCACATCTGTCAAAGCAGACTCACTAGCTGTTTAAAATCTCTAAAGATCCTTTCTCTCTAATGCTAATAAAATCTGCAAACTTTAACTCTCAGTAGATCCTCTTGTCCTCTCTGTGAGATGGTGGTATTTCTGTCCTTGATAGGCAAACAAGATACAGAAGTCAAATCTTTAAGGATATGGTCTCTTGATTCAGTGGACTGAAATGCTAAGGGATGGATTTCTATAAATACTTAGCAGATAATATCCTCCATAATTTTCTTTACTGAGAATTGCTGGTGTTTTGAGGTCTCATCTTTCAGCCAAGGTAGCTGGCAGCTCTGTTGCTCCAGGGTGGCCAAATAGTCACTTGGAGTTATCTGTGGTGCTGAACTCTGTCCCCAAAATAGGTTCAGCACTTTGGAGAGTTCTTGTTAAAATTCAGCATGGATTCACTGCCCCAAAGCAACAGAGCCACCGGCTGCCTCTTGAGTTGTTTCAAGGCTAATTTATTATGACATTCCCTCCTGCAGAACCACCCCTTCAGTGTGTATGAAACATTACATACGTTAGAAAAGTTCATGAGAAAATATGTGGAGGATAGATTTAAATATGCCTGTTAACCATGATGGATAGTTGTTACCTGCATTTGAAGTCAGAATCATGGAGTACAAGATCCTGGGAACAAACAATAAAGGACTGGTGCTTTCCTACCTTGTTTGTGAATAGCCAGAGGCATCTGATTGGCCACCATGAGAAAAGAAATACAATATTGACTGAGATTCTGCATTAGGGGATGTGTCTCTGGCACACAATTATGATAAGTTTCCTGCTGCTACCCAAGCCCACCTCTTCAGTTTGGCTGTCGACCTCCTGAAACCACCATTTCCATGTTGATGGAGAGAGGGAGAACAACAGAGGTGAATCCAGCTATTTTACTTTATCTGGAATCACTGTGAAAGGTGCTTTCTGGGATCTCCTGAAGTTTTCCAGTAGTCCCTGAGGTTGATATCCCTGCTGTCATCCAGTAACAGGAAAACAGCTGGAGGCATCTCTGCAGCTTGATCCACCCTCCACAACATGGAAGTGGCCACCATAGGTGGGGGATTGTCAGTCTGAAATGGTAGATTAGAGAAAGATTTTGATTGTTATGTGGCCAGAACAGACAGGGCTGATGGTCAAAGTTGACTGTGCAGAGCTAGATGGGCCAAGGGTCTGACAGCTTCCTGGGTTCCTCCCAGAATAGATTAGCAGAAAGAGAGAATGAAAAAAAAGCTGGTTCCATTCTGATCCACTGCTGGGTTCCCCAGACCAGTTTGGATCTCTCAAAAACTTATCTCCAAGGAAGCCAGACCCTGCATTGGAGTGAATGTGGTTCAAAGTAGAGAAGTAAAGAATACTCACCAAATTCCTCATCCTTGACTAGAATGTTGCAAATTTGTAGCTATGTTGCAGAAACACAATGAATTCCTATTAGGGAATTGCAAGGATGTGTATCCTGATATTGGCAAAAGTGCTCCAATGAGTATTTGGACAGTCAATTGGGCACGTCTGATGTGAACTGGACACTTCCATTATGTTCTTGCACTTCCTAGTCAGTGTCCAGATGTATCTTGGGGAGTGCCCCATTGGGCATTGCTGCCCATTGCCCATCAGCACTGGCTACCATTGTATAGTGGACCCCTGTATGTTCTAACATCACAACAGCCTATATGAACATTGTGAAACTACTCAATTCTCTTTTGTGCACACACATAAGGCCCCTACGAAGACATAAGTCCCAAGCAGAACGGCAGCCATCCGTAATACCATCTTTTTTCCTAGACCAAAAGGTCTCAAATGTTTTATCCTTTTTCTTGTAGGAAAACAGACATCGTTAAGATTTTTTTTTCTTCAAATAGTCAAAACAGAACTGTGATGTATAAATAATTAAACAATTCAACACCTCTATGAATTAAAAATAGGGGCAAATGCCAAGGGACTGCCGTATGTTCAAATCAATCAGTTATATGCTTCTAGCCCTCAGGAGCAACTGTATCTCCAAGAGAACTTTACAACTTTTCTTTCTTTGCATTCTTTTTTTCACACAGGGACAAACAAACTGGCTCAAAGGGCTGAAGCAAATAAGACCAATGAAAAAAAGGAAAATTTGTATGAGTAGAAAGGGTTTTTTCTTTCTTTCCCGTATTTAAAACAAAATATCAAGCCAGCTGTGAGTTTGCATCTGGGCCATCTGGTCCAAAAGGAAAGTTCCTTTTATTTTATTCTTTTTAAAAGGAGGAAAAAATGAATTCCTCTTGTGAAAAGGTGGCTGTGTGAGCACGTTGGGAGAAAAGAAATCACACACGTAGATCAAAAGGAAGAGAGAACCAGCCAGCCTTGGAGTGCAAATATCTTTCAGGGCTTTGTTTCTAAAAATGAATCCCAGAGAATCAAGGTGCAACAAAGGCAAGTCATCTGTTAGCATGGTTCTTCTTCAAAGGAAGGAGAATACTCTACGATGCACAAATTACCTGGGGGATGCTGTGGCTGAAATGCTCAACGCATGGACCAAAACTCACCCTGGACTGTATCATGTCCGACTGCCAATGCACAGGGGAGGTTCCACGCCCTACAGTTCCTCAGCAGAGGTCTTGAACTGGGATGGAAGGAATACTCAAAAATATTCAAAAATGTTTTTTATATATATATGGGGGGGGCTTTTCGCACCTTACCTTCATCGCGGCAGTGGGGAGCGGTACTCGTGCGAGCAGCCGTTTGCATGAACCGTTCACCTTTTGCCTCCCGCAGTGGCTTTCCGGTTGCGCGACAGTTGCGCTAGAGCCCCACCCCTTCCTTTCACAGTGCAGCCTGGGAGCTGTAGGCTGCGCTGGGGGAGGAAGCATGACCGGGACGGCTTGTTCAGCGCACCGCATGCAGGTAAGTGTGCGAGGGTCACACGAGCATTGTGCGACCGTGCAGTATTTTTGGCTTAGAGCCGAAAATAAAAAAAAATGTGCGTGCAGCTCGCTTTAGGCTCGTGAGCGTCGCGTGAGTGGGAGTGCATTGTACGGACCAACGCTCCCATTCACGCGACGCTCAAGGGGCCCTCGAGCAAAAAACAAAAACAAAAACCTGCGTGTGAAAAGGGCCAGAGAGAGAGAGAGAGAGAGAAGCTCTGATAAGAACTCTGACTGACAGGAATCTTTGCAGTTCAGGACTAATTCTGTGCAAAAATTGCATGTGGTTGTTTTGCACAGAAAGCAGCTTTTTCTGCATAAGAAACAAGATTTTGGGCATGGAAAATAACATTTCAACACAGAAATATTAAGTCTTGTGAAGAAAATGCTGTTTTCTGCATAAAAAATGCTGTCATTGGGCATTTAGTCTGTATAAAATTTTCAGACGGTTGATTTGCATGGATAATAGCATTTTCTACATGGAAAACAGCCTGTTCAGCACAAGAATTAATATTTCTGCTCTGAAATATTTTCCATGGAGAAAATGCTATTTTATGTGGAGAAAATGCTGCTTTCGGCACAGAACAACCATATGCGAATTTTATGCATGATAAATTGTGAACTGTGAATAGCCTTCAAAACTGAATGATTTTCAGACTTTCTCACATCAGGAAGGAAACTGAGGAAATTACTCATTGCTACCTTCAAGAAACATACTGAAGAAGTATATCCTTAGTGGTACAGATTACTAACCATATATATATATGTTATGGGAGAAGCCGTTCTTTAGAATATCTCCATAGAGAATGCTTAACTTTCCAAGGAGGAATAGTGGTACTTTAAAAAGATGGTTAAAAGTACAGTTCCTAACTTTGGGTCCCCAGATATTGCCAGACATCAGCTTTCAAAGACTCAAGCCAACAAAGCCAGTTGCAAGGGATTCAGGGATTTGTAGTCCAACAAATATGTGGACTTGCACCTGTCCAGCTACTCTCTCACACAGTGACATCAGTCATGGATGCCTCTAGATGTCTCTGTGGTTCTTGTGTGAGATTTTATTGTTCTAATCTCTGCACTGGGGACATCACCAGCTATGAACAACTACTGCCATCACAGATACTGTATGTCTGAACTCAAGGGTTTCAACAACCCTTATGAAGCCTCCTTAGATCCACAAGGGTATGATATAAAAACAACTTACTAAACAGAAGTTCAGCATAAAGTTAAAGATAACCTATGTAGCACATCTAAATCATGATTGATTCTAAGCGACTAACTCACATGTCTCTCTCACATTCCTAAAGCTCCAAAACACTCCTACTCCTAACTGACCTGAGTTTATCTAATCTTTGTTTCTGACTCTGACCACCTCTTCTTTGAAGGGTGTAGAGGAAGGAGAGGGCTTTGTAGAGGAAGGAGAGGGCTTGTTTTCTGCTGCTCCAGAGACCAGGACAAGGAGCAATGGATTCAAGCTGCAGGAAAGGAGATTCCACCGGAACCTCAGGAAGAACTTCCTGATGGTCAGGGCTATCTGGCAGTGGAAGATGCTGCCTGGGAGTGTGGTGGAGTCTCCTTCCTTGGAGGTTTTTAAGCAGAGGTTGGATGGCCATCTGTTGGGAATGCTTTGAGGGTGTTCCTGCATGGCAGGGGGTTGGACTGGATGGCCCCTCGGGTCTCTTCCAACTTTACATTTCTATGATTCTATGATTCTTACATCTCATATTGACTCATATTCCTAATTCCAACGCTCGTCTCTCTTACGTACCAGCATTTTAAAATCCCTTCAACACATTCAGGTAATCATGAGTCACTTGTGATATTCCATACTCTCTCCCATTCTTACATATATATACATATATGCTACAAGGTAAGAAGAATGGGTATATAGGGGTGTGTGTATGTGTGTGTGTGTGTGTATACATATATATATATATACACACACACAACACACATATCACACACACACACACACATACACATATATACATACATATATATATATATAGCCTATATAACCATTGTTTTTGTTATGTGCCTTCCAGTTTCTGACTTATGGCAACCCTAAGGTGAAACTATCACAGGGTCTTTCTGGGGGATAAGAGCTTGTCCATGCCCAAGGTCACCCAATACGTTTCCGTGGTCTCCAGAACTGTAGTGTAATGCTCAAACCACTACACGAAGTGCGCTCTCATATACAACCATACTTAATTTCTCTGAAAAACAAAACAACATTCCCATCCCCCTGAAAAAAGAAACAAAGTCCATAACTTCACAAACAACATTTGTACGATCTAGGCTCGAATCCATTGTCCCAGAACACACATGGTTACTCTAACATGGTATCAAGAAAGAGAGTCAGATGCAGGCATGCTTCATTTAACAAAGCCTTTGGCAAGGAAGATCATACAAAGGGTTTTTATGCTTGGCCAGGAGCCCCTTTTCTCTTTATCATCTGTCTACCTGGAAGCTTTTAGCAGTATTAGCCTTGGGAGATGGTGAAGGAAGGCTGGAGAAACACAGGCTGTTACTGCCGGGTTGCAGTAGCATGCTTGCAATGCAGAATGCTATAACGCTCAAGCTGGGAAAGAATGGGATCAACTCTAGCCAATCCTGGTGTTGCCACCCATGCCTGCCTACAACAGTCAAGGGTCAACAGCAGCTGCCTCCAGGATCCATTACTCAGCGAGGGCAAACAGCAAAGTAGAGAGAAAAAGGGGAAGCAGAGAAGCCCACCCGACCTGCTACTCCCCAAAGTAGATATAAATTTGGCAGCCAAAATAAAACTCATGATTGAAGCAGAGGCTGGTGAAAGAATAAGTCATCTCCGGGTGCATTTCGGAAGAAGCCTTTAAGTGGAAGATTCAAACTGTTTTTTGTTTATTTATGCAAGGCCCACCTGACCTATTTGTTTTATTTTATATGTGTGCGCCATTAGTTTTGAATCAAATGTTTGCTGAAACATGATGAATGGCTCTTATTTTTTTCTGATGAGGGGGCCTGTCCCTATTCTTTCAGTATTATTTTGGCCTCCGCAGCCACATTTTCCATTAGGGAAGTAACACCCAGGAGCACATCTATTGCATTAACTGTGGTATACCTGCATTAACCTCAGGTGACTTGCATTCAAAGCTAAGGTAACCATAATGATTTGGTCTTTCAGATACTATAATCTTTCCTATTCACATGGGGGCATCTGTACTTCTTTCCTTCTTATTACCTCTGAAGCCAAGTGTGTTGTGACCAAGGGCCCTTCCACACTACACTGTTACACTGCTGTTATTCCACTTTCAACCTCCTATGGAATCCTGGGGTTTGCAATTTAGGGAGGGGCCTTTAGGATTCTCATCCAGAGAGCTCTTTGGCCTCAGTAAACTACAAACCCCAGAATTCCACAGGAGGTTGAAAGTGGAATAATAGCACTATAACAGTCTAGTGTGGAAAGACCCCAACAACTGGGACCTCTGCATTGTGAACCCACTACACACTCACAAAGGCTCTCTCTATTGTGAACCCA
Organism: Ctenosaura bakeri; assembly: GCA_948474755.1. NCBI lineage: Eukaryota > Metazoa > Chordata > Lepidosauria > Squamata > Iguanidae > Ctenosaura > Ctenosaura bakeri. The sequence goes on from CAOLHI010000001.1 coordinate 578,039, forward strand.
GTGCACACACAACACCTTTCTCCTGGAATCTTCCCCAGGGCCAAATCTGATGTGCGACCCATAACAGGGGAATATATTTTATTTTGTTATTTCCAGTATCTCCTTGCAGTGGATTTTAATTGATTGTTTCTGCTGGATTTTATGACTGCATTGTTTCGGGTTCTGCTTTTAGCAAATTTTAAATGTTCTGTTTTATTGCATTTGCTGTTTTATTGTTTAAATTATGTCAGCCAGCTTGGGGGAAGTTTGCCCATATGTGTTCTAATTAATATGTACATTTAATATATTGCTATTAGTATCCATATCCAGTCACTGGACCTTCCAGTAAGTTTATTCACAATTTATTCTCACTTCACATTTTCTCACTTTCTTGGAAATGCTCTAGCTAGTAACATTTCAGCTGGTCCTTATAAAGGTGCTATCCTGTCAGTGTTGTGCTATTCTTTTCTTTCTCAGTGGACCAATGAGGCTGCAAACAATTTATGAATAGATAAATTCACGTTTAAACTTGTATTTTTCTGGGCTTTTCACTGCAAAATCATGAATTATTTCTTCAGTACTCAGTAGACATGCTCTTATAGGCCATTTCTGCACGAGACGAGGGAATCGCTTCGTGCCGTTACTTACCAGATCTTTCTGGGCACGAACCAATGCGGACTGTCCCTTAAGCCCTTCCACAGGGCTCCTCATCTCATCTAAGGCGAATCAAAGCAGTGCAAGGTCTTAGATCCACACTGCTCCACCTTCCAAAATGGTTGTTTCCGGTTGTTTGTGGGTCCTGTCCAACCGCTGAAGCTCTCCATGCCTAAAGCCTGCTCTCCGCAGATCGCAGGCTCACATTGGTGTGAGCCTGCGAATCTGCACAAGGGAGCAGGAACACAATGGTGCGCTCCGAAAAATTAAAGAACGGTTTTCTACCATTCTTTAAAAAGTGTGCTGAAGGACCAGTTGAGGGTGTTTCGGAGTGGACTGAGGTGTGGATCTCAGGTAAGTAGTCTGGACCTAGTCTGCTCCAAGGTACAGATGACCTCCACGAGAGGACGCACTGCGCCGTTTTAATTTCCTCGTGTGGAAATGGTCAGTATAGAACAATGACAACAATGAGAACAACAGTAATTTCTATCCCACACTTTTTTCTTGGTTCAGGTCTCAAAACAACCTACAGGCTACATTGCTAAAAATTCAGAAACTACGAAAGTTAAAAATAGATTAAGGCCATTTCCGCACTACATTGTTCTAGTGCTACTATTCCGTTTTCAGCATCCTGTGGAATTCTGGAGTTTGTAGTTTCCTGAGGCCCAAGAGCTCTCTGGTCGAGAATTCTCAAAGCCCCTTCCTAAACTGCAAACTTCCAGAGGATGTTGAAAGTGGTATAATAGCACTATAACAGTGTAGTGTGGAAATGGCCTAAAAGATCAGAAAGTGAAGAATCAGATTGAAATATACACCATTAAACATGCACATATGATTGCACACACACATACTCCCTGGCACAACAACTAGCAAGATCCAGCACATTGTTTGGATGAGACAGGCCTTATAATAACCACTGATGAAAACAGAAAAGCATTTACTTGTATGCAAGTAAGGAGGTTGCCAGCCTGATTTCTCTGGGAAAGGAGCTCCAGAACTTGGAGGGCAGCCACTGGGAAGGCCCGTTCCCATGTTCTTACCATATGGACTTGTGAGGGTAGAAGTCACTGCAACTTACGTCACAGTTGATCACTTTTTTTGTGGCTGTGGCAGAAGTGGGGAGTCTTAATCATGCAATAGGCAAGTCTCTCAACCCACCTTTTTTTTTGCTTCAGCCCTCCCAAGGCAGACACTTCCCAGGGTTTGAAGACTGGGAGGAGCAGTAGAGAAGCATCCAGCTATTTTCCTATAGCTGGATGAGCAGCAATGACTTCATCCTTTTGGGATCTTTGAATGGTCCCTTAGGAAGTCCCAGAGAATGCCCATCACTGGGTATCCAGTTACAAGAAAATAGCTGGATGCTCCTTGGCTCTTCCCCTGCTTTTCCATAAGCCTAAATTTCTTACTGTTATTGTTATTGCTATTTGCACCTTCCAGATGTGTGGCAGCGAACTGTGTCATTTTGGTATTTCTTATTAACAGCCCAACAAAAAATGTCAGCAAGGTTGACGGCACTATTAAATATGACAAAATCATTTTTAAGCACATTGATTGTTTGACTGGTAGGAGGTTGTGGTGCTGAGTGGAGGAGGAAGAGTGGCGTGATTTATCTGCAGCTGTATGAGAGACAGAGGATCCTCTATATCATGTGTCCCAGGAATGAGCGCTCACCGGCAATCTGCAGTGTCCTCAGACACCTCATCTGGAGTCTCCTTCATTCGCAGATGGTTTGTCTTGACTTTCTAACCATGAAATACAAAGCAGAGTCTGTCCCCCACCCTTTCACTTTCTCCCCTCCAGCCACCTCCAGCAGAAAGCTGTCATCAGATTAATCTCAGTAATAGCATTTCTCCTTAAATGAGAAATAATAATGTTCATTTTCAATAATAATAAAAAAAGAATTTTCCCCCCATTTGGAATAGATGAGTCCTTTCACCCTCAAGATTAAAGGAGACTGAGGGTCAGAGGGGCAGGAGGTTCAGTTTGAATACAAGAAGCAATGGCCCATCCCTTTGTCTTTGTAAATGAACTCAGAAAGCACCAAAGAATGGGTAGGTTGAAGAGCTGACTGAGGTGAGCACCAGACCACTCTGGAGACATTCAGCATCATCAGATTCCCAAAGTTGAGCAAAGTTGGCACAATTTAGTATTTGGATGGGACACCAATGTCTACTAGGTAAGGCTAGAAAATAACTCTATCTGAAATTCTGGTGATTAATGGAATAATAGAAACATAGAGTTGGAGGAGACCACACAGGCCATCCAATGCAACCTCTTTCTGCTGTGCAGGAATACAGAATCAAAACAAGCCTTATAGATGGCCTTCTAGCTCCTATTTAAAAACCTCTGAAGATGGAGACTTCACCATACTCCCAGGCAGCAAACTATCAAACTGCTCCTACTGTCACCAAGTTCTTTCTAATGTTTAGGTGGAATCTCTTTTTCAAAAGTTTGAAGCCTTTGCTCCATATCCTGATCTTGGAAGCAGTGGAAAACAAGCTTATTCTATCCTCAAAATGATATCCCTTCAAACATGACTATCATATTATCATGTTTCTTCTCCTGGTTAAACATCCCCAGCTCCCCAGCTCCTGGTTCCCAGGCCTTTTACCAGTTTGGTCACCCTTCTCTGGACACATTCCTGCTTGTCAATACTCTTCTGGAACCGTAGTGCCCAGAACTGGACACAATATTCCAGGTGTGGTCTGACAAAAGCAGAATAAAGTGGTATTTCTTTTCTGCCAGAGTAGACAATACTGGCCCACTTAGAACCAGGGTCTTTCTAAGTACAAGGCAGCTTCCTGGATTCCTAGTTTTGGTAAGCTTGATTGTTTCACAAAGTACAGCAAGCATGGTGTAGTGGCCTCAGTTTTGGCCAAGGAGATCAGAGCAAGGAATGGTGGAAATTTTCAGACTGTACGGCAGTATTCTGATCTTTGAAATAAAAGATATCACAAAATATTTTGCTATTAAGGAGGAGGATGGAGGGGAGGAGACCAAACCAAAAAAAAATGGTAGAGATTGAGATACATATGATTTAAATCCAACCTTGAGTTTCAGCCAGAATAGTGTGGGTTATCTGACATGGGGAACTGGCTTCCCCCCACATACACAATAGGCCAGGGGTTAGTATCATTAATGTGCCCTTTGGATACTCTTATTTCTTTCATTCCTGGAAACTCTCCATGCACCACCATGAGCCTGTGGACAACCACTTTGAGTAGCACTGAACTCATTTAGAGCCAACAACTATATAAATCCCATTTATTCAATCCATTTACTCTAGTTGGGACCCATCAGTGATGTGTATGGATGAGAGCTAACACGGTGTAGTGGTTTGAATGAAAGGGTTCAAATTACTGCTAGGCCATGATAATCCATTGGGTGACCTTGGGCAAGTCACACTCTCTCAGCCTCATAGGAATGCAAAGGCAGACCCTCGTCTGAACAACTCTTGTCACAAAAACCCAATGACAGGTTTGCCTTAGGGTGGTCATCGGTAGGAAAGAACTTGAAAGCACACAACAAGAAATGTGTATGGATATCTAATCAGTGCACAAAATTAGACTTTTCAGTGGAGTGCCATTGTGCTGTGGATGAAAAGTCATTATGGGGTCTTAGCACTGCATTGCAGCCTGATCACTTTACAGAAGTTACCTGAAGGACAGCTCGGTATGACTTGGATGTGTCTGCATTTTGTTTTGTCTGTCTTTTGATTATTATGATCCACTGAGTAATGGGAAGCATTCTGCTAAGGACAAAAAAGAAATTCTAGTCAGAGGCAGCAAACTGTTCTCTGCCAAAAAATGAGAAAGAATTAAAGAAAGCCACACACCACCGCCATCTCAACAATGACAGCAAAACAACAACAACAAACCCTTCATAACTCAGTTCAGACTGATGTTTCAAACTTATTGGATTTTCTCTAATTGGATTGGCTTATCATTGGGTTGGGTGGAGAGGAAGGAGGAGGGGGGGAAAGTAGCTCTTCAGAAACTGATCTACAGAAGAAAGGAATTCTTCAGATCCTCTCAAATAGTGCTTTTTGTGGTTACAGTAGCAAAAACTGAAGGTCTCATTGTCCCTGTTGTAGACCCCACAAATGGATTTTCTCCACCCATGGGTTGCTCCACTGATTCCACAAAGTTATGGAGCATTTTTTTTACTGTAGGAAAGAAGGGGGAAATCTCTTCTGAGATACCCCATTGTGTTTGCATAGTGTAAATCTATGCTCACACACTTCAGTGGTGATTGCTCTGCATTGCCATTTTGCTGATAACCAATGTTGTGCCACCAGTGGTATGTCTGTAGATGTGTTTGCTATTTCCTCACTCACTGTGAGTGTACCCTGAAGGCTCTGAGGAATAATTATGCACCATCTGAGAATGCACATGTGCAAGTGCAACAGTTATACAATCAGGACTCTGCTTTCATAACTGTGAATTGCATATGGACATTATGGCAAGGGCTCATGGCTTGTACACTTTGGTACAGTTTTGTCAGAGTTGCCAAGTCCCTCATACATTGCGTATGTGCTGAGGTAAACTTCCATCAAGCTGAACATTTCTGGCAGATGTTCTCCTTATCATCCAAGCCAGGAGGCAAAGCTGCCCATCTGCACTCTCCTTGTATGTAATCCTTCGATGCCCAATTTATGTCCCAGGGTGGTACAAGATTCTGGGCTTGACCTTGACTGAGTCAGCCCCATTTTTCTGGAAGAAATTCCTTCCTAAAAGTAAGGAATATAATTCTAAAGGGAACCTTGCATTTTACCCCTTTAGCATTAGTTTCATAGAGTCATAGAGCTGGAGGAGACCAGACAGGCCATCCAGTCCGATCCCATTCGGCCATGCAGGAACAACCATCAAAGCATTCCCAACAGATGGCAATCCAGCCTCTGTTTAAAAACTTCCAAAGAAGGAGACTCCAACACACTTCCAGGCAGTGTATTCCACTGTCAAACTGCTGTTACCATCAGAACGTTCTTCCTAATGTTTAGATGGAATCTCTTTTCTTTAAGTTTGAAGCCATTGCTCTGTGTCGTAGGCGCTTTTTGCATGGCATTGCCATGCGAAAGGGCACCTGGAGTGTCACGTGATTGTGAGGAGAGATTTGCACAATGGACTCACAATTGTGCAACGCTCCAGGGTAGTGCAGGTGACGTTCACACACTTTTTCATTTTCGACTTTCAGCTGAAAATGGTGCATGATCATGCATTGCTGCAGCCCCCCCTCCACTTGTTGTGGATGCGGAGCCTCCAGAGCCACAGCAGTCATGCTTCCTGCCCCAGAGCAGCCTGGGAAACTCCCAGGCTGTGCTGCAGAAGGAAGAGGAGGGGTTGCTGCGCTACCTGCCCGGGAGCAGGCAGCTCGTGTGGAGCTGAAGCAGTGGGGATGTGAGAACCTCTCGCTGGAGGCTGCTTGCGTGATCCCTGCACCCCAGTACTGAAAAAAGGTAAGGTGCGGAAAGGGTCAGAGTCTCAGGAGCAGCAGAAAACAGCCTTGTTCCTTCCTCCATATGACATCCCTTCAAATATTTAAACATGGCTTTTATGTCACCTCTGAACCTTCTTGTCTCCAGGATAAAACATAGCCAGCTTCCTAAGCCAGCCCTAAAAGGCTTCATGGTTTCCAGGTCTTCTACCTTTTTGGCTGCCCTCCTCTGGACATGTTCCAGCTTGTCAGGTATCCTTCCTGAACTGCGTTGCCCAGAGCTGGGCACAGTTTTCCAGTTTCTCCTACAAAAGCAGAACCATTTGCTTTTCATGACCAGTGGAAAGTGGGTGAAGTGGAGGTAGCAGAGAAGCATTTAGCTCAGTTATTGGAAGTGGATGCGCAACAATGATATCTTCTTCTGTGAGCTCCTCACAACCCCTGGCTGGTCGTGGACAATGCCTGTTGTTGTGCATCCAGCTACAGGAAAGGTGTAGGGTGCTTCTCTTTTGCTACAGCCACTGCCACAACTTCCACTGTTGGAAAATAGTGATGTTGGAAAGCCTGAATTAGCTAAAAGGTGGGCATGGGGGGCGGGGGCTGCTACATTTCTGCTTGACAAAACTTTATAGTAAGGCTTCCTGTTTGGGGTTAAGATAAATGCTAAAGCAACTGGAGCCCTGTCCAAAAGTCAGCCTGGCAACCCTATAAGCAACTGAAAGCATCCCAGGGATTGCATCTTGCAGAGGCTATGCAGCAAAGTTTGGCCTTGAAGTCTTTTGGTTAAGGCTACAAGAAAGAGGAAACAAAACATTATGGAAACTGTGCTGGTGGGGAAAAAATCAACAACTCTAGATCACAGTGAAGTTCCGGTTTGCAAATGATGTTTTGATTTTACCCTGTCATTTGAAATAAAATTGTTTAACCCTGAAAGGAAGGTGAATTTGGAAGGATTGTAAACCATCATGGATTTGGTAGCTGTGATGTAACTGGAATCTTGGTTTTTAGTCTGAACTTTAAAAACACTGTCCAAGATGTGGAGTTCCATCCCCAAAATTGTGTCAACTCTTTGGATAGCTGTACTTGCAAAATTCGCATTCTCCCCTCACCTATTTGTTCCTTCCTTTCTCCTTGCATCAGCTGCTGCTCTTGGAAGGAAAAATACACCAATACATGCTATCAATATATACATGAAGCAGACTCCCTTAATCAGTTTAAAAGCCTTTTGAAAATGTATTTTGCAGATGTCTCACTAGCGGAATCTTTATTTATGGGCTTATGCTGGGACAGTCATTTGAATTTTTGTTCTGAGTCCATATTTTATTATGCATTTTATTTGGTTTTTATTGAAAGCCTCTTGAAGTCACACACAGGATGCCGGGGCAATGATTAGATAAAAGCGAGCTCGTCTAAAGATCCCTCCCTTGTCCCTCCTGCCTGCTGGGCCTTTTCACCCCATTACCTATATGAGTGTGGTCAGACCTCTGACCGGAGTTGCTACGCCGGTCTGTTCCCCCAGTTCTTCCTTCCATCCCATGGAACCTTGATGTTCCCATGCTGTTAACATGAATTATTGACATCGGAGATGCAGACATATTAGATGGAGGTTATGGCAATGTTATTTTTCTGGAAGGAACGAATCAAGAAGGAATTAATGAGCTCCAATGGGTGGAAAGGAAAAGGAGGCATATTTAGATGAGGGGGAAGCAGGGAGGGAACCAAAGGGAGCGCTCTGTTCTCAGCAGTCAAACATGACAGTCCGTCTTTGGATGTCTTTGAAAGAAGACTGGGTGAGTTCCAAACAGGTGTCTCTAACTGGAGCTTTGTGACCTGTTCAAGAAATTAATAGACCAGTTCCCATCCACACTGACAAGATCCATCTAGAAGTTTCTTTGTTTGCGTGTGCACATATGTGTTATGCGCGTAGGCTAGATTTTTTGAAGTGTGTATCACAGTGTACGGAAGCTCTTCTTTTGTCTGACCTCTCCCTAAACTTCTTTTTAGCTTTGTGGTGTCACCATGAGATATCTCTCACTTTCTTTCAGGAATTCGTTGTACTTTCACAACTCCACTGAGCGCACCAATCAGCACACGGAAAGGAATATAAGTGTGATCTTGGCTCATTGTGTTAAAACTAATGTGGAGCTTCGTGAACCGTTGGGCTTTATTCTTAGCAAAGTATCCTTCAAGAAAGATCATGGGATGCTGGAGCCTGGACCCAGTGCAAAATTCTTCAGTGATATCCTTGCTGAGCATCTAAGTTATATCCCTGCTGATGTACTGGAATAGAATTACATCTTTTTCAAGAACACTGAGACCTGAGCAGGACTATTAATGACTGGGAGATCTCTCATTCATAAGGTTGCCATAAGTCAAAGTCAACTTAATGGCAGTTAATCCCAACAATATTTTTGTTCCTGCCTTACCAAGTTGAACTGATTTTTCTCCACTTGGTATTGTATTCCCAAAGAGCCAACCGGAATCCTCTTCAGCTCCATGTTCATGATTTTGCAAGAATCCTTTTCTAAGGCTCAGTTTGGACTTCCTTTTCAAGAACCACCAGCTGAGTAGTGGTAAGAAGATCCTTGGTACAAAGAAGGCATTCTAGGGTGGGAGCTCCATGAATCTCATACTCACTGATGCTCTTTTCTCCAGAATAGACTCAGACAAGATTAATTGCTTGCACAAAAAGGATCTACGTGGATGGACTGAAACAGAATTGTGCCACTTTCCAATATGCCTCCACGTTGGAGTCAGGTAGTACTTTGTATGCTAGAGGTTTCTCCAAGAGGCCCACCAAAAAGACTTGGTGTGACATACTAAGTATGCAACAGAGGCCTCATTAGAATGTGAGCATTTTTCCCAGGGTTTGATATGCCCCATTATTGCATATAATGAGTTCCAGATGAAAAAAATACACAGGGGTGTGTGGAGAGTTGTTGGGCCAGTGTGATAAATAGCAATGCAATGCGATAAGGAGCAGAACGGTGTGATAAATGGAATGGACCATTCCCTCTTCGACCAGGCCACCTGCTCAACGTTTCGCCTTGTCCAAGATAAAACACAGGCCGGTGTGCTCGCTCACAGTATAATCTTTGACAGTAGGCAGGAGGCAGTGTTAGTAAATTTCACTCCAGTTCAGTAAGATCATGGTAAAGCTAAAATATAGAATGTGGTGATAAATCTTGCAATATTGTTAATGTCACCTAACTTTCTGACAATGTTCGTTATGAGCTTCAAAATGTGACAAATCTCACTGATTCTCATTATTTCGAGTTGGAAGAGGGAAAAAAATCTGAATTATGTTGCTCATATCTACTCAATGAAAAGAAAACCCCATCTGTTTGTGCATTATTCTTTTCAAGTGCTTGTTAGCTTTTTCATTATACCCTAAAAACTCAAATGTGGACCAAATGAAATTTTTTGCCTCACAATGCTGATGGATTTTTTTAAACTTTCTTTTAAAAATGCAATAGCGATAGCAATTTGGTTAAGCAAACATATACAGCTATGTCATTGTACATCAGATCGTTGGTTCATCTTGCCCATCACTGTCTGCTAGGGCTTCTAACATCTCTCCACTGTCTCAGATGGGTTTCCAGACCTGCCACTCAGGATTCTTTGGAGGAGAAAATTGAGGAATCTAATCACAGGAAGTGTAAGAGTTCTGGTCTGTGACTAAGTCCTTGTGGGATTCTGCCTGCAAGGATCCTGACCTTGACCCTGTTCTTTGCAGAATCCTGCCCAGTATCTCAGACCCAGCTGGCTGCTCAGATGCAGGACAGCTGGAGCAGCCAGCTGCCAGCTATATAAGGGCTGGGGTTTCTCTGCAGCCTTTGCTACAGTACTATGGTTTCAAGTGGTGCCTGTAGTTTGTCTAGTGGTTCTGACCATGCTGACTCTTGGACTTGGCCTGTTTTATGGCCCTGTGGACTCTAGTTGCCTTGTAGGCTTCTACTGCCTTGAACCCTTGTTGTGCCATGACATTCTGCCTGTCTCTTGGACCTGCTTGTTGGCCACCCTGGACTCTTGCTAACTGGAGGACTGCTGTCTTGGACTCTTGTTGTGCCCTGACCCTCAGCTTCCTGACCTGGTGCCTTTTCTGGTCAGCCCTTGCCACCCACACCTTGGACCCTGATAGAAAGCTTTTGCTAGTTCAGAAGCATTGTCAGCTCTGCCTGGCTATGGCTTCAGGTGGAATCTTTTCTCAGTCATGTCTGGAGAAGCCTAGCATTCCCTTCTGCTCTCCCATCTAAATAGCAACCAGATCTGGGCTTGCTGAACTTCTAAAACCAGACAGGATTGGCCATGTTCTGCTTGCAAAGCATATGCTATCTGCTAGTGAACCATATCTTTTCCCATGGCCTTTCTCAACAGGCCTTGAACAAAATACTTTTATCCCCACTGAAACTGTGCCCAGCAAAGGTCAACTAAGGACACATTACTTCTGAAAGCCATGGATAGTGCCTCATCTGAGGTTCTGTGATAATGTGATTTCAAAATTTCATTAGAGCTCTGGTGAACATGTTCTAATTTCAGTATTTCTTTTGAAAGCAGCTCATTCAGTGCAATTGAACAAATTAGCCCCACCAACATCTCCAGCAGTAGAACTTATGCCAGTACACACTCATATCCTTTCTAGATGATTTGGCCTTTAGGGCTTGGAGAGTAGACATTTATCCTGCTGTCCCTGCAGAACCTTAATCAGGTAACCTGTATCTTGGAAGCCAGGAACCCCAGATTGTCTGACCACCCAGGTGTAGAGGTGCCATGCCCCCTAGTTTCCAAAACATCTGTTAGGGAACACCTTGCCATGGGTGCTACACAAGGACAGTGTGGATGGTGATGGTGATATTGTCTACTGTGGTCACCGTGGACCCTTCAGAAAGTAGCAGCTGAGGTAAGTATCCAAAGCTTATAGAATCATAGAATTAGAAGAGACCCCAGGGCCCATCAAGTCCAACCTCTGCTATGCAGTAACACACTTCAAAGCATTCCCAACAGATGGCCATCCAGCCTCTGCTTAAAAACTGTGATTTTTCATCCTCATCCACACCCTTGAACATGGGTAAGCCACCACTGGCTTAGAAAAAAAAAGAACCTCTTGGCCAAGATCCTACATTAAGGTATGTATCTAAATCTCTATATGTAGACTGAGGCATTAATTCCTCCATGCAGTCCTTGTGTTCAATGGCAATGTTATGCAACTGAACTGAAACAACAAATGTGCAACCCAATGTATGACTGAATATGATTGTGCATTCATTCACAATGCATGGTGTGTATTTGCATGGCACACACAACTCCTATGGAGTTTTAACATTTTTCGTTGGATTGTTATCTTTTTCTTTTTAAACTTTTGCATTACAGAGTGCTTTAGCCATATTTTAACTTGTATTGTAAGCTACCTTGGGTCCCATATTAGGAGAACATTGGGGTAACCAACCCACCAACTCTCCTTCCACAACCTTGAACCGAATGTGGACATTCCGCACAGGACAAAAATGTTCAAACAAGTTCTGTAGGGGAACTTACTCACACCTAAGACACCAGTAGGATTCTATCTCTTGCTCATTATGTGCTATTTCTCACTTACTCTTCACCGGCACCCTTGCTCATTACTCTAAGAATAAAGCATTTGTATCATCTTACCAACGTGTTATATTACATTTCCTTCTTTCATTACTATTCTTTTTGCAAAATAAAAATATAAATTGACAAAATGGCTTTAAAATTCATCTCATAACCAAAATATACATATATTCTTATTCAGAGCATTAAAATGTAATACATAAATAGTAACAAAGTTACATCTCATTTTTTTAAAAAAAATGAATAACAAGGACATTGTGATATTGCTTTTCAAAAAAACCATAATTACTTGTAACTTCTTTTACATATCAAGTAACACATCCTTGCTATTCCTAACACATTGGCTTGGGAGGGTCATTTTGGGGGATTTTTAGCGATTGTCGACCATTTCTCTAATTATAATTATATTTTTGTGGTGGTGGTGGTGATGATGATGATCTGGCATGCTGTTCAGCAGTCACAATATCATAAGCTGGACTTACGTTCTCCTATCTTCTAGGGCTTCATTTTTATGGCCGTAAGGGATCTAATGTGACCTGCAAATCACATCCTGACTGAAGTGCTTCTGAGATGCTGGAGATCAGAGTGCTGGAAAATGATGTCTTCAATGCACTCTTGGTTGTAGGGTGCCTTAGGGGCAAGTGTCTTCAGTGGCCTATTCTCAAGGTATACCATTACTGGGAGAAAATTGTGGACATCATTTCCTAGTGTGTTGATCTCCAGTGCCACAGAAACAAATTGTTCAGTGTTCTTCCATGCTGCAAAAGCAAGTTGTAAGGGGCATCATCAGTCGTAGATCAGACAGAGCTCCATCATCGTAGTTATGACAGCAATTCAGGATCTCAGCCTAAACATACTACTAATGCAATAGTCTGAAAGTAATGAGTAAGCACATTACTGTATCAAAAGTGACAGCAACACATTTTTGAAGATAACCATTGGTAACCTGTTGGTGTTTCATGCTTATGTTTCTGTATGCGTCTGGTTGTATTTCTGGACCATGGCATAATATCCATCTCCAGTTCACAGCGTCATAAGCAGAATTTTTGTAAGTGTAACTGTTTCACTTGTACATTTTTCTGTGGTGCTTAACTACTACTCATCAGCACCTTCAATGTACAACTAGGTACACTGAGATTTGGAAATGGCAAACACATTCACAGATATGTAACTGATTGAACAATGTTCATATCCAATAGACAGGTGGTATAGCGTAACCACCCTGTAATTATTTGAGTGTAGGGTGACACTGAGCAAACACAATGTAGATCTTGGTTGACATTCCAGGCTCTGTGCTTGTCATGTTGTCAAATCAGATGCATCATCATCAATTGAACTTTAAATTCATGTGGACTGCCAGAGCCAATGGAATTAGAGCCAATGGAATCAGTTTTAGCAAATGAGATGAGGGCAAAGAAAGAGATGGAATTGAGAGGTAACCATCCTTGCAACCAATGTCACTAAGAATGGGATGGCTTGTTTGGATGCAGCTTTACATATGAGGTAGCTCTGTTTGTTCCTGGATCCGACCAGTGTGCCCAACAAAGATGACACATAGGGATCACTTTCCAGATAATTTTTTCTCCCAAGACTTGCACTGAAGCAGGATGTTGTACAACTAAAAGATATGGAAACAAACAAGATGTTCTAACCTCAGAAAGTGTTTGTTTTGGTAGGTAAAGAGCCCTGTATCTATTGAGCAAATTTGCAATTGCAAATGGGTCCTGTTACTATGAGTCTCTGTCTATTCTGCTGGAAAGAGAGGAAAGGGGGAAAGGAAAAAAAAAAAGCAAAGAAATTTGCATATGCATATTGATTTATCCAACCCAGCAGCAAATTCTGCCACTCTCAGAACGGCACCAGGCAACTTTCAAATTTCTCCCCATTTGCACAATTAGCGCTGGCAGGGAAAATGTGCTGGCTGGTGAAGCATGGTCTCTTATCCCCTTCTCTGCCAAGTGCAAAACTCCTCGGAGTGCTTTGAGCAAGGAAAGAAAGAAAAGTGGGTTCCCTAATAAAAAGTAGACCTGGATGAAAGAAACAAGCAGGGCTGCTCTTGGTGCATTTTTTCACTCGCCTCCCCCCACTTTTTTTTTCTTTTCCTGGCATCTTTTCCAAGTCTGACAGTCATGTATTGCACAAAATGCAATTGGCAAGGGTCACCATAGGACCAAATAAAGCTGCATCTCTTGGACTTCAGGTTTTCATAAAACTATGGATTGATCGTGGTGGCTGTTCTCAGGTTATGGAACAACCTTCCCAGGAAGGTCTGATTGGCCCCTGCCCTGCTATCTTTTTGGCAGCAGGTAAAGACCTTTCCATTTAAGAAAGATGTGGATTTTTAGTATGTTGCACAAGATAAAGCATTTAATCTGTGTGTGGGAGGGTGAGTGGGTGGGTTGTATTTTTATTGTATTACATTTCAATGCAGTTTTGACCTTGTGTTTTTTTAAAAAACAGAACTTTAGTTTAAATGTCTTTTAACTTTGGTACAAAGAGTTTTCCAATTGTACCATGCTTTTAAAATGTTGTATGGTGTCGTGTTTTGAATGTTGGACTAAGACCCTGAAGACAAGGATTTGATTTCCTGCTTGGCCATGGAAACCCACTGAACGACCATGGGTCGTTCACACACTCTCAGCCCCAGAAAGCGCCATGATAGATTTGTCTTAGGGTCACCATAAGTCACAAATGAATTGAAGAGGTGCACATGCGCACACATACGCATCTACAATGCTGCCTTGGATCCTATGCTGTCAGGTTAGTGGGATGTACACAAAATAAAATGGAATAAAAGCAAATAGCAGCAGTTGGTGGCTCCCAGATCAGTAGAATAGTAAATCTATTCTGAGCTTTCAGTACAAAGTTTGAATGAGGTATCCAAGATGCTGCAGCTGTTTTGGAGATAGGACTTGACACCTTAGATCACTCCTTAAAACTTTGGACTAAAACCCAAGGGGGATTCATTCTTCCACCAACATGGAAGCCACTAGCCATACCTGGGGCCACCCATCCAGGGAATTCACCTAACCTGGTATTTTGGTTACATTTAGCAACAGGTTAAAAACTGACCGTTGCCTGGTATTCCAGTGGCATTCAATTGCTGTGCATTGGCCAGTTGTTGTTTTCAGGGTGAATTAGAGCAAGGGAAAATACTTACTTGCTATTACAATTCTGAGTGCCTTCATGTATTTTCCAGTGTAGTTATTTTTTTTGGGGGGGGGAACCCTCACTACTTTCATGTTTCTAAAAAGAAACAAACAAAAAACTAATTTATACATTCTTTAGTGGCTTTTAAAGCATCTGAGTTCATTTCCTGGCCTGTGATATGAAACATACACTCCTCCTGTCCATCTTGTACTCTCAACACTCAGCAGTAGAACACATGCCAGCACCCTAAGCCAACAATAAGATTCTAAGATGTTCCTTCTCTGTCATTTCACTTTTTTCCCCTAACATTTTTTTTATTGAACACACAGAAATTTACAGATAGAAAACAACAAATGAGAGTGTACTAAGCAGCACATAAATAGGAAAAAGGAGAACAGATGTTTAAAACAACATATAACCAAGACTAAATTAAACTGCACTAAACAACTAAAACTGCACGACATTACAAGGGCTAAGACTGGTTTGACTTCTCAGTCATTTCAAGAGGCTGCTCTAATAACTCTAAAAGTAACTGGCAGTGGTTGTAGCTACATTGCAAAAGAAATGAAGCTATCTCTTGTTATAGTGCAACTGCAATGTAATCTAGTTGTGTCGTTATTATAGTAAAAAAGGATTAATGACAAGCAAGTAGTTATCAATGTGATTATTTTCTTTTTTTTCTGTTTGTAACCACAAATTGCACATTTCTCTGTCACAGCAGCCCCAAAAGTACAAGCATATATTACACCAAATAGTTTTCAGGCCATAAAATGACAAACAAAATAATTAAGAGGTTAATACCAAATGCTAAAATAATGGGTAACTTGTGATTCTACAGATGTTGTTTGGCTGCTACATCCAACAGTCCCACTCAATAGCCAATGTCTGTGCAGATTCATTGGCTCTATCCTAGTTAGGAGAGTGTCTGTATGACAGAGGGAGCTGGGTATGTTCAGCTTGCAGAAGAGAAAACTGAGGCCCTTATTGCATGACGGTGCCATCCTGGCATGGGGACATGTTGCTGCCATTTCGGTCCTGCTGCTGTCACCCCCCCCCAGCTGTTGTGATTGCACCATATACCACTACTGGGGGGAAAAAATAATCTGGTAATGGCCTCCCTTCACAAAACTATCCCATTGGCTATAGCCATGTGGGAAAGGTGGAAACACTATTGAGTGCTTCTTTCCTCAATACAACACAAAAAGAGTCTGTGATAACTGAAGCCCCTGTCAGAGCTGCTGCTGATGAGCAGAAACTCTTGGTCCCTGTGGCTCTGGCTGGAGATGAGTCCTGCAGCTCAAGAGCTCCTCCTGCTGCCATGGCCCAAGCAGGCTCGGATGTTCCTCTGCCTGCTCCTTTAGGGCAACAGGGATCAAGCTGTGATCCTGAGGATGCCCTGGAGCCTGCCGTCAATCAGCCCACAAGCAAGGTGGAGACTCAAGAGAGCTGAGCAAAGGGAAGCTTCCTTGAATAAGTTCATGACGTGGTGACTGGCCACACCTGTGGCTGGGCTCTATAACTGCCTGCCTGGAAGCTTTCCTTTCCTTGTGGTAAACTTTCTTTTCCTTGTTTCATAGAATCATAGAAATGTAGAGTTGGAAGAGACCCCAGGGGCCATCCAGTCCAACCCCCTGCCATGCAGGAACACTCTCAAAGCACTCCTGACAGATGGCCATCCAGCCTCTGCTTAAAAACCTCCAAGGAAGGAGACTCAACCACACTCTGAGGCCGCAGATTCCACTGCCGGTCAGCTCTGACCGTCAGGAAGTTCTTCTTGAGGTTCAGGTGGAATCTCCTTTCCTGCAGCTTGAATCCATTGCTCCTTGTCCTGGTCTCTGGAGCAGCAGAAAACAAGCCCTCTCCTTCCTCTACGTGGCATCCCTTCCAATATTTAAACATGGCTATCATGTCCCCTCTTAACCTTCTCTTCTGCAGACTAAACATACCCAGCTCTCTAAGTCTGTCCTCATAGGGCATGGCTTCCAGGTCTCTCACCATTTTGGTTGCCCTCCTCTGGACTTGCTCCAGCTTGACCATGTCCTTCTTGAATTGGGGTGCCCAGAACTGGACACAATATTCAAGATGAGGTCTAACCAAAGCAGAGTAGAATGGCTTCCAGCACCTGGCCTCTGATTCCTTGGATTGACCTCTTGGCTCTGACCTCTGCATTTTGGACTCTGACTACGGCTTTCACTTGTCACTCAGGCTTAGGTAAATGGACTGCCTATGAGTAATTGCTTGCTTTGACTCCTCCCGGCGGGATTCTGCTACCTCTCCCTCTTCCTTCTCTGGGCTGGCTCGCCAACCTTGACAGTTTGGCTGTGCTGCCTAAGGAAGGAGCATGTTCTGACTGCAGCCCAATGGAGCGGTGGGGAGTGTTCAGGTCCCAATCCCATCCCAGCAATGACACTGCCAGGATGGGATTGGGGTGTGGCACAATCGTGCAATAACAGCCTGAGAGGCGATATGATAGGCATCTTTGCATATCTGATGGGGTTTAATTTATAAGATAGAGTAAGCTTGTCTTCTGCTGCTCCAGAGGCTAGAGTGCAAACCAACAGACTGAAATGGAAAGAAATGAGATTCCATCGAAGAATTAGAAAAAATGTCTTTACTGAAAAAGCTGTTTGACAGTGGAATGGTCTGCCTTAGGGGGTGGTGGAACCTTTGGAGGTCTTAAAAAGCCTTTGAGTACCCCTCTTTTGGGAATGCTTTCATTATGTATTCCTGTATGGTAGGAAGTATGGTATTATGGATTCAAGCTGCAGGAAAGGAGATTCTACTGATGGTCAGGGCTGTTTGGCAGTGGAATACGCTGGCTCGGAGTGTGGTGGAGTCTCCTTCTTTGGAGGTTTTTAAGCAGAGGCTGGATGGCCATCTGTTGGGAATGCTTTGATGCGTGTTCCTGCACAGCAGGGGGTTGGACTCGATGACCCCTGGGGTCTATTCCAACTCGATGATTCTATGATTCTAAGTTGGACCAGACGGACCTTCTGGATCCTTCCATTTCTAAGATTCTATGATTCTAAATTGCCTATCCTTGTTCTAAAGAGTATGTCAGGTCCCAGGCATTTGTAATCCTTTTGATGCTGTTGGGCCACAATTGCCACCATTCCTCACCATGGACTAGGGTAGATGGATGTGGCAATCCAACAATATCTGCATGACCACAGGTTGTCCACCCATGTTTTGAAGCTCAGACCCACACATTTCTATATAAGATACAATGATATCTGGTATAGCCATATATTTTATATATCTTATGTATCTATACAGATTGGTTTTTCTTCTTCTTGATTTAAAACGATGGCATATCTAGAATTTGGATATCACAAATCACTAAATTAGACTATCAACACTAGTGAATTCATAACTGTAAGATTTACTCCATGATATTTTTCTCAAGGAGAGAAAATGGTGAAGTTTTTTAAAATCTTATTGGGATGATTACTGGTTTTGCACCGGCTGCCTGTCTGTCAGCCGTCAACCCCTGAGCAAGGCCATACTCAAGTCAAGTATTCACCTCTCAAAATGGAGGTAATAAAAATCTCCAACGTGCTCTCATGAATACATGAATCCGACCTCAGAGATAACCAACTCGAGGGGAGATCAGGGTGGTGAAGAGGTTCATCTGAGGGGATGAGAGAGTCCCAAGATGAGTTTGCCATCTTAACTCCTCCTCACCCACTTGACCTCCAAGGAATAAGGAAAGGATTTTCAATGAGGTATTAAACGAAAAGGCGCCTGTGATGTTCTGTTCCTACAGGAAGACATCAGTAATTTGTTTGTTCCAAAGGCACCACTCATATTCACACAAAATGGCATTTAAATGTTAATCGAGTCAGGGGATGGGAAGTGTGTGCCAATCACGATCTGACTTAAGGTCAAGGTTTTTGTCTTAAAGGAGGGCTCAATGTTAATTCCAAATTTAAAATTCTCGACAGATCTCGGAGGAGGGTCTCCCTCCCCCAACCCTTTTCAAATGCCTGCTACAATCTAGTCTGTTTGATTCATTTTAATGAGGAACTAACTACTGGGGAAATGAAGGCATCCTAAGTCTTCAAGGAAAGGGTAGGGCAAAGAGACACACCAGACTAATCTGGTCGCAACTATAAGAAACTGGAAGCAGAAGCAATTGAAGGCCAGCTTCTCTCCTCTCTCTATGCACAGAAAACCCAAATCAGAGTAATTTCCATCTTCACAAAATGTGAAGTAATTACAAGAGCTTTCAGTGAATAGGTTGTGGGGGGAAGAGAGGAGAAGAAAATCTACCATATCAAATTTACCTCCGAGTCTTGGTCTCCAGTGAATATTTGTATTTCTCTGATCCATCAAATAATAACAATAATAAAGGTCTTTAGAGTCTGATTTCTAAATACGATAGGGAAACTGTGATCTCTCAATATCTTTGTTCTCAATACAAAGGGCCTCGTCCTGAGGCATCCGTCGGAAATCTGCAGAACAGAAATTGCATTACCATTTCTGTCTCTGTTTCCCAGGGTGCTTATCTGTTGATATAGGGCATTGTGGTATTTAGGGACTTCCGAACTTTTTAAAGAATATCATTCTGTGCAGGCATTCTTATGATGTTGGAAAACAGCCACCCACATTTTAACACTTTAGGGAACAAAAGGCACAACATCAAGTTAAGTGACTTGCCAAAGGCTGCAAATGACGGATGGTGTGTTTGCACAGTGCTATCAGCCAGATGGAAGGGAGGTATTGAAGAAAGTAGACAAGATCCTGAGTGTCAAGATATATCATTGAATCCCAAAGCCAGGATTGCCCACATCTTTGTATTTCTGATTTCTGTGTATGGTTGTGAAACCTGGATAGCGAGGAAAGCTGATAGGAAGAGAATCAACTCATTTGAAATGTGATGCTAGAGGGGAGGTCTGTGGATTCCATGGACTGCCAAAAAGACAAATTGATGGATCTGAGAGTAAATCAAGCCTGAACTCTCCCCAGAAGCCAAAACAACTAGATGAAACTTTTGTACCCTGGACATACCATGAGAAGATGGGACTCATTGGAAAACACAAGAATGCTTGGCAAAGTTGAAGGTAATAGGAAAAGAGGGAGACTATTTTACAAGTGGATAGATTCAGTCAAGAAAGCCATGGCCCTCAGTTTTGGAAGACTGGGGCAGGGCTGTTGATGATCTTGGAGGTCTCATAGGGCCACTGTAAATATTAATGTGACAGCAGTGAACAACAGTAATAGTCATTCAGATGACCTTTCACTGAATAGATGTAGCATACATTTAGGGTCATTGAGATAGACCCCTATTTCCATTCCATACATCGGGAATGGCAATTTTGCACAATGTAACGCTCACCATGGATTGATGTCCAGTGTACAACAATGTGCAACCATGCAATCAATGCATGATGTGCAATGCACAACACATATTGAGGGGAAATGTGCAATGGTACCGCATGTGTAACTCCACTTTTGGATCTTTCAATTGAATATGGATGCTACAGATGCCAACAGCAAACAAAGAAACAAACAAACTCTCTCTGTCTCACACACACACACACACCTTGCTTAGGGGAATTTATGGCTGTGTAAAACATCATTGGGCTGCCAGGCAATAGTTACATTTAAATATTTTTAACTGAAATCTTCTTAACGTGTAAACCACATTGAGTCCTGGTCTTGGAGAAAAGGTGGGATATAAATAAAGATTATGATTTATGGTTATGATGACGATAATTGATCTTGCTATCTGCCTGAGCGGTATGAATAGCATTGCCCAGAACTCTTCATAGAATCATATGGAGTTGGAAGAGTCTCCAAAGAGTATGTGGTCTGGGACTAGGCCAAGTGAAGCCCACTCCCCCAGGGCCATTTTACTGGCCCCTAGAACCCCCTGAAAACAAAAAACAAAAAATGCCTCTAGGAGATGTGTGGGAGATTTCCACCAAGTTTTGTCCCCCTGGGCCTGTATGTACCAGGGGAGGCTTTTTTGAATCAGGAAGGAAACAGTAAGTAACTTCCGATCATGACCTGTTGTTAAAAAAAAAAAAAAAAAGCCTTTTCTGGTCCTAACATGGTCCAGGGGAATCAGAAAGATAGTGATAGTGCCCCCATGTTACTTAAAAGATATTTGGATTTATTTGGGAAAAATATAGGGGGGGTTGGTAGGAGAGAGTGCCGTGAGGATGTGGCCCTTCAAGGTCCTGTGGGGCTAATATGGCCCCATACCCTTCCACTGTTGCCCACCCCTGGTCTAGGAGAAACCCAGGATTTTTCCTAGGCTAGATTAGGTTATACTTAGACATTGGTCAAATTGGTTCAGTGGCTGTGGTGACTTCCATGTCAATGGGACCAAAAATTCACTTTGTGTTCAATTCTGAACTTTAAAAGAGATCTCCAAGATGCCAGAACGTGTCCACCAACTAGGTTCTGCACCTTCAATACCACCCGTAAAGTCTAGACTAAAACTCCGAGTGGAGTTATTCTCCCACTGGCATGGCAGCCGTGAGACACTAATATTCAAGAATAATCCCAATATCCCTGAAGTGGGGATAATTTGCTTAGATTTGTGCCTCTTCTGGTGCTTTTGTAGAACGTCATCAGAGATGATAGACAGATGTTAAATAAATAGATGTTAACATTTAATACAGGCTAGAATAACCCCCATGGATTGTCATTTGATTCAGTGGGTAGGGAACCTTGAGGAAGAGACTATACTCGCTTCCTCAATTCTGAAAGAGGAAGATAAAACTGAATACAAGCGGGAGCTCCATTTTGAAAAGAGTTGGCGGGACACTCAGAAATTCACTGTTGCCCAAAATTTGAAGGAAAATTACCTAAAGATGTTCCATAGATGGCATCTTGACCCAGTCAGAATAAATAAGATATATAAAACAAAGGACAAAAAGTGTTGGAAGTGTGATCAAGAAAATGGAACGTTCTATCATGTTTGGTGGACGTGTGATAAGGCGAAAAAGTACTGGAAAGAAATTCAAACATTGATTTCGAAGGCCTTAAAAATTAACATCCCATTACTACCAGAAATTTTTCTACTAAACATCCTACAGAAAATAGATACGGAGGAAAGTAAAGAAAGAAATTTTGGAGAGTACTACTATACATGATAACTGCGGCTAGACTTCTTTTTGCCAGCAAATGGAAAAATGCACATA